>CM075989.1:19889611-20327064 GCA_038087875.1 Malacoraja senta
GTCTGTATCACATTGGCTTTGCTCCGTGTGAATTTCACTCAGACAGCGCTCTCCACACTTGCCCTGCCCCCCGCCGGGCTGGTGAAGGAGGCGATGTGTGTGTGTGTGTGTTCCACTCTGACAGTCGCCGTTCCGGTTGCCGGTTGTTCAGGCGACTGCCGGCAACTTGACAGTCGCCTGAAAAATCGCCTAAGTGGGACAGGCCCATAAGTGTGTAGGATAGAATTGGTGAGGACATGGTGGGCCGAAGAGCTAGTTTACACGTTGTATCCCTAAATTAAACTAAATAACCCTAATACTAGTGGGGGGAAAAAACCATAGTCCTTAGTGCAACGAAAGATAGTTCGTAGTTGAGGTTAGTGTTGTGCATTGTTCATGAACCTGATGGTTGTTGGGAAGAAGCTACTCTTGAACCTGGTGGTCATGGTTTCAGGCTCCTGTACCTCCATCCTGATGGTAGTAGCAAGATGAGAGCGTGGCCAGGGTGGTGTGGGTCTTTGATGATATGAGTTGCCTTTTTGAGACAGTGCTTACTATCGATCTCTTTGATGGTGGGGAGGTTAGGGTACCCGTGATGGACTGGGCAGTGTTCACCACTCTCTGCAACATCCTTTTCCTGTTTTTGCAATGAATGTTAACATTGATGTACTTCAAAAACACTATGTCTTAATGCCACAGTTGTTGTAAAAATGAACTGGTAAACAGGTCAATCTTCCATTTCTGGTCCTGCAGTCAGTTTCAATGCGATGAACCATCACCAGACTTGAATGTCTTTGTATTATTCTGATGCTTGATGCAGTGACTGTTAGAAATGGGTCAGCTAAACCCATCTCTCACATACCACTTAAATAGTCACATTAAAACAAAATATATTTAGAATTACCCAAAGGAAATCCAGTTCAAACGTCCAGCAGGCAAGAGTAAAACGTTGTTCCATTTAAGAGGCAATTGACTGCAAATTTTAATTTGATTTTGCTTAATGTCGATTTGAAAATCTCGCAATGTCTTACGTGTCAGGGATTATGTGGAGAAGGCAGGCGAATGGGGCTAGGAGGGAGAGATAGATCAGCCATGATTGAACGGCGGAGTAAACTTGATGGGTCGAATGGCCTAATTCTACTCCTATTCCTTTTGACCTTATGACGTGTCTTCAAAAGAAGTTTTATAGGAATGATTACATTAGGGTTTGTAGGAAGGAACTGCAGATGCTGGTTTAAACCAAAGATCCTATAGTGGAGCAAGATAGACCACTCCTGCTAAATGCAATGGGCTGACGTGTAGTACGCAACGGAGCGGAACGTGGGCCTTTTTTTCATCCATTTCAGTAACCGGACCCGACCCAACTCGCAGTGTAATCAACGTTGCGGGGGAACAGTTTGTGTTAATAAATTATAATTCTGAAAATGAGGAAAAGATTTTTACCAAAGAACTTTATTTTTACGAGGATGTTTCCGTAACCGTCTTCCGTCTTCCTATGGGATCTTTGGTACGGAGACGGAAGCTGGTTACGGAAATGGGGCCGAAAATTACCCATGAATCTGCCCATGACCATACTACGTCTTTTTCGTCGAGTGGACTATCTTGCTCGCTATAGGATCTTTGGTTTAAACTGAAGATAGACACAAAGTGCTGGAGTAACTCAGCTGGACAGGCAGCATCGCATTGGGGTCATTTGCACCAGATTCAATATTAAGAGCTGGAAGAGATGTGTGTTAGAGCACACCAAAAACATTCTTCTTTTTTAAGGGCATCAAATGCAATTGTCACTTTGCAATATTGTTTGCAAACATGTTGTTTTTGTACTTTGTAGTTTAAGAAAATCCAAAATAGTATATTTTTTTACGGGTCTACATTGTGCCATGGGTTGTAAAAATCAAAGCAATTCTCATTTAGTTTAATTTAGAGATACAGCGTGGAAACAGGCCCTTCGGCCCACCAAGTCGGCGCCGACCGGCGATCCGCGCACACTGACACCATCTTACACACACTAGGGTTTACACTTTACACTTATAAGCCAATTAAACCTACAAACCTGTACGTCTTTGGAGTGCGGAAGGAAACCGGACACCCGGAAAAAAGCCACGCGGTCACGGGGGAGAACGTACAAACTCCGTACAGACAGCACCCGTAGTCAGGATCGAACGCAGGTCTCTTGTGCTGGACGGCAGCAACACTACCCCAGCGCCACTGTGCCACCCTGAAAGAGAATCTCGGAAATCCAGAATTACAATAGGAACATTCAAATAGGCTGAATAGGCCTTCATCAGTCTGAAGAATGGTTTCGGCCCGAAACGTTGCCTATTTCCTTCGCTCCATAGATGTTGCTGCACCCGCTGAGTTTCTCCAGCATTTTTGTCCACCCTCAATTTTCCAGCATCTGCAGTTCCTTCTTGAACATTAGAGTAGGCTCCTGATTTGCAAGAAAACATATCTACTTTCAGGGCTGCCAACTCTCACGCTTTGAGCGTGAGAATCACGCCCTCAGGCAAACTCTCATGCCCTCACGCTGATCAGAAAGTTCTCGCGCTCTGTGGTGAGAAATTCTGTGATCAACGAAAATGTCAAAACTCAGATAAACTGCATGGTCCGCGGGTGTTGGAGAGCCGGGGCTGAGGGAGGGATGGAAGCAGCGGGCGGATACAGATGCGGGGAGCCAGGCCTGTTGAGTGTTTGCGGGGCTGGCGAGTCGCTCGCTGCAGTTCCGGCCATGGAGCAGCCCCAGTGCGAGAGTCCCGGGCCGTCGGAAGCGTTGCGCCGCTGCCACGAGAGTCTCTGTGCCGAGGGGAAGGAGACAGGGAGACAGGGGGGAGAGAGAGAGGGGGGGAGATGGGAGAGACAGAGGGGAGTGAATGGAGTGAGAGAAGAGGGAGGGGGGAGAGAGAGGGGTGAGAGGGAAGAAAGAGGGAAGAGAGGGTAGGAGAGAATGGGAGAGAGAGGGGGAAGAGAGAGGGGTGGTAAAAGAGAGAGGGGGAAAGAGAAAAACGGGGGAAAGAGAGAAAGATGGGGGCAAAGAGAAAGAGGAGAACGAGACAGAGGAGAAAGAGAGGGGAGAAAGCAACGGGGGAGAGAGGTGGGAGGGTGAAATGATGGGAGAGAGGAGGAGAGAGAGAGGGAGGGAAGAGAGAGAGGTGAGAGAGAGAGAAGAGAGAGAGAGAGGGATAGAGAGAGAGGGAGGGGAGAGAGTGTGTAGAGAGGGGGAGATAGAGAGGGAGGGAGAAAGAGAGAGAGGGGGAAGTGAGGGGGAGGGAGAGGAGAGAGGGAGAGAGAGAAGAGGGGGGGGGGAGAGAGAAGAAAGAGAGGGAGAGAGAGAGAGGGAGGGAGAGAGGGGGAGAGAGAGTTAGAGTAAAGAGGGGAGTGAAAGTTAGGGGAAAGAGAGGGGGGAGAGAGGGAGAGGGGGGAGAGAGAGAGGGGACGAGAGAGGGGGGAGAGTGAGGTGGGAGGGAGAGAGGGGGAAGAGAGAGAGAGGGGGAGAGAGAGGGGAGGAGAAGGAGAGGGGGGTGGGAGGGAGAGTGGGGAGAGAGAAGGGAAGAGAGGAGAGAGAGAGGGGGAGAGAGAAGAGAGAGGGAAGGGAAGAGAGTGAGAGGGGGAGACAGGGGAGAGAGAGGGGGTTAGAGGAGAGACAGAGGGAGAGGAGAGAGAGAGCGGAAAGAGAGGGGGGGACAGAGGGGAGAGAGAGGGGGGTTGAGAGGAGAGAGAGCGGAAGAGAGGGGAGAAAGAGAGGGATGAGAGTGAGGTGAGAGGGAGAGAGAGAGGGGAGAGAAAGAGAGGTGGAGAGAGAGGGGAGGGAGAGAGTGGGAGAGAGTGGGAGAGAGAGGGAGAGAAAGAGGAAAGAGAGGAGAGAGGGGGGGAGAGAGAAGGGGAGAGAGAGAGGGGGAGAGAGGGGGGGAGAGAGAAGGGGAGAGAGAGGGGGAGAAGGGGGAGAGAGAGGGGAGGAGAGGGAGGGGGGAGAGGGGGATAGAGAGGCAGGGCTGCCAACTCCCATGCAGAGCGTGAGAATCACACATTTCGCGAAATTCTCACGCTGATTACAAATTTCTCTCGCTCTGTTGTGAGAAATTCTGTGATCAATGAAAATTTCAAAACTCATATCAACTGCATGGGTCATGGGTGTTGGAAGCAGAAGCAGCGACGGGGACAGATGCGGACGGGGAGCGGGGCTGGCGAGTGTTTGCCGGGCTGGCGAGTCGTTCACTGCAGCTCCGGCCATGGAGCAGCCTCAGTGCAAGGCGTCGGAAGCGTTGCGCCGCTGCCGTGAGAGTCTCTGTGCCAAATTCGCCCAGGTGACCGGCATGGGTAAGGCTGCGGCTCGGTGCATCCTGGAGGACAACCAGTGGCTGCTGGAAGTAAGTACCAAGCACTGGGTAGAAACGGTGGAAGATAGTGGACTTCAAATGGGGGTGGTTGGAGAAAGCATCCTGCTTGCCTGCTAGATTTTCACTTACTGTAACTGCAGGAAAAATGTTCCCGATGTTGGGGGAGTTCAGAACCAGGGGTCACAGTTTAAGAATAAAGGGGGGGGGGGGGCAGTTAGGACTGAGATGAGGACAAACTTTCTTCACACAGAGTTGTGAATCTGTATAATTCAGTGCAGTGCAGGCCAATTCACTGGATGTTTTCAAGAGAGAGTTACATTTAGTTCTTGGGGCTAACGACATCAAGGGATATGGGGAAAAAACAGGAAAGAGGTACAGATTTTAGATGAATAGCCATGATCATATTGAATGGCAGTGCTGGCTCGAAGGGCCGGTGGCCTATTCCTGCACCTATTTTCTATGTTTCTATGCTTGAGTATATGGCAATAAAACTCGATCACTTGATTTTGAAGCATTCATGCATGGTGGAGGTATAACGTAGTCATAGAGTGATACAGTGTGAAAACAGGCCCTTCGGCGCAACTTGCCCACACCCGCCAACATGTCCCAGCTACCCTACCTGCTGGGGGGAATTCCCTACCATACTGTGGAATGTAATTAGGAATGTAATTTACTCTAACCTTATTCATAGCTAATCCAATTTAAAGCATATATATTGCATTCAAGTATAGGTTAAAAGACTCGCTACAGTATGCACCATATTGCACAATTTCAAGCTGAAAAATGCAAAAGTTCCGTACTAATGGGAGGGGGGACACCCTCCTCTCATCCCCCCCCACCCCCCCCCCCCCCGGTCGCTATGCTCCCTCGGGCTTGGTCTCTCGCAATTTCTCACTCCCAACTCTCACCCAATGTTGGCAGCCCTGTACTTTGTAAATAAAATCTGAATACGTTTGTCTTGCATTTGCATTAAGTACCAAGATTGCATACTTTGACCGGTTTTATCTTACTGTGGGGTCTGCTCTTGTCTTTGGTTGTGAACGTTGAAATACAGCTGATGGTACAATTGGTTTATTATTAGATTCCACTTAGGAGCTGCATGTTATCAGAGTTATTGTGTTACTTAATGTCATTGTGACTTGCTGACACTATCCATTTTGCCTTTTTTTTTCCTCCCTAGGCCATCGTTTGGGCCCAAATCTAAGGTAACCTGATGCTATGAAGCTGTGTAGGGATAAACTAGTCGGTGAGTGAATCATCTTCTTTTGAAATATAAATAAACAGTGGCCATGATCATTTGTTTCGGTCAATTGCTGTGATAAGCATTTGTCTTCAATAAACACCAGTCTCTGGACATGAATTCTACGCCAGTGTTCAAAGCTGTAACAATTCATCAAGGCTTTATGTCTCGGACACCAAAAGCCTTGTGTGACCCTGGTTTATTATGGTCCTGGACAGGCTGCTTTTAACGACACAACATGTTGCAGCCAGAGATAAAGGGGGTCGTACATTTTGCCATAAAGATTACTGTTCCGTGTGGTAACTGGAGATGCAGTTAAGCCTTTCTCCCTCATTGTCGGTCTCTGACGTGCTACCTTTCCATTCCACTCCAGTGAGCCGTGGAGTGGCTTCAGGGAACACTTTCATTGCTGTTTCATAGCAACCTTGTCATTTGTTGGTTGTGGTTGGTGGATTCTTCAGTGGAGACTGTTTGTTGCCTTTGCAAGGAAAAGTGCCTCTGATGCTTTTACTAATGTGCTTCCTAAAGGTCCGTGTGAAGCCTGCAGGTAGACGATGGCGTTATCATTCAAATATTGCTGTTGCTGCCTTGTGGAAATATTAATATGTATGTTTGGTGAATTGCAGTGCTGTAGTATCTGGTTAAGTGAATAGGAAGGAACTGCAGATTCTGGTTTACACCAACAGGTTTAGCCCTGAACTACTATCTCCCTCGTTGGAGACCTTTGGACAATCTTTGATCGGACTTTACTGGCTTTAGCAGTTCAGTTCAGTTCAGTTTATTGTCACGTGCACCGAGGTACGGTGAAAAGCTTTTGTTGCGTGCTAACCAGTCAGCGGAAAGACAATACATGATTACCTTGCACTAAACGTTATTCACCGTATTCCCTTTATCATGTATCTGTACACTGTGGACGGCTCGATTGTAATCATGTATTGTCTTTCCGCTGCCCGGTTGGCATGCAACAAAAGCTTTTCACTGTACCTTGGTACACGTGTCAATAAACTAAACTGAACTAAAGATAGACACAAAATGCTGGAGTAACTCAGCAGGTCTGAGGAAGGGTTCCGACCCAAAACGTCACCTATTCCTTTCCTCTAGAGATGCTACCTGACCCGCTGAGTTCCTCCAGTGTTTTGTGTCTATCTTAAGTCTAATAATGTTGTTTCATTGATGTCTCGCACCTCAGGTGAAACCCAACTCGTACATGTCTGGTGATTCCATCCTGCCATTGTGCAGGCAATGCTATTTTTGGGTTTATTATTGTCACGTGTGCCAAGGTGCAGTGAAAAGCTTTGCATTGCCTGCTATCCAAATAGATCAAATACTATTATACATAAATGCAATCAAGGCAAGTATAATGGGTGGAGCAAAAGGGAAGATACAGAGTGCAGAATATAGTTCTCAGCATAGTAGCTCATCAGTTTCATTGACAAAGTCCAATGTCCGCAATGGGGTGGAGGTGAATCGGACAGTACCCCAGCTTATAGAAGGACTGTTCAAATCCTGATAACAGAGGGGAAGAAGCTGTTCCTGAGTCTAGTGGTGCGCGCTTTCAAGCTTCTGTACCTTCTGCTGGATGGGAGCAGGGAAAAGATGGAATGACTGGAGTGGGACAAGTATTTGAGACGGTGTCAATGTTTTCGTATCTATACTATCTAGATTCTGAAATAGTAAATAGTTCAGTTGTAATAAGTTGCCATGTTTTGGGATCCCTCCGGTTCCCCATGGCCTTTGCACTTAGCTGTTTTGTTTTTTATGTTGTTATTTGTTTGAAAAAAAACAATGTTAGAATATTGAAGATCATTTATGCTACCACAATGTTGTCTGGATTAGATGGTATCAGCTATAGGGAGAGTTTTGACAAACCTGGACTGTTTTCTCTGAAGTGTCAGAGGCTATCGGGAGACCTGATAAAACGACATAACACTGTGAGAGGCATATATTGGGTGTCAAAGACTCGAGGGCATAGCTTTAAGGTGAAAGAGGCAAAGTTTAAAAGAGGTGAGCGGAACAACATCTTTTGACACAGAGAGTGGTGATTGTATGAAATGTATTGCCAGGGGTGAGATATCATAGGAACATTTAAGAGGCTTTTAGATCAAGTCAAGAGAGTTTTATTGTCATGTGTCCCAGATAGGACAATTCAATTCTTAAGGGCCTGTCCCACTTGCCGATTTTTTTCGGCGACTGCCGCCATCATTGACTGACGTATCAGGTCACTGAAAAATGCGTGATGACGTATTGACGCGCGGTGATTTTTCAAGTGTCGCAACATTTTTTGTTGTCGCCGCTGGATTTCGAAATGTTCAAAATCTTTTGACGACACTGATATGACGCCAGCAGTCGCTGAAAAAATCGCCAAGTGGGACAGGCCCTCTAATTGCTGCAGCTCCTCAAATGATGTAAAAATAATTCAAAACGGAAGATAAAAGTTCAGTGTGTCTGTAGACCATAGACCATATATACACAATAAATAAACAGATATAGTGCAATGATAATAATAATACTACTAATAATAATAATAATAATAATAATAATAATAATAATAATAATAATAGACTATTATTGTTCAGAGATGTTGTGTTTAATAGCCTGATGGCTGTGGAGAAGAAGCTGAATGTTACAGATTTCAGGCTCCTGTACCTTCTTCCCGATGGCAACGGTGAAATGAGTGTGTGGCCAGGATGGTGTGGGTCTTTGATGATGTTGGCAGCCTTTTTGAGGCAGCGACTGCGATAGATCCCTTCGATGGTGGGGAGGTCAGAGCCGGTGATGGACGGGGCAGTGGATATGTGGGGAATGGAAGGATATGGATCATGCACAGGCAGATGAGATAAGTTTAGCTTGGCATTAAATTTGGCACAGACATTGTGGGCCGATGGGCCTGTTCCTGTGCTGCACTGGTCTATAGCGGGTGAGGCAGCATCTATAGAGAGAAGGAATTGGCGACGTTTTGGGTCGAGACCCTCGGGTCTCGACCCGAAACGTCGGCAATTCCTTCTCTCCACAGATGCTGCCTCACCCGCTGAGTTACTCCAGCATATTGTGTCTACCTTCGATTTTACCAGCATCTGCAGTTCTTTTTTTAAACAAAATGTACTGGTCTATGATCTAAGTACTTGTATATCTGGGAGTGCTTCCTCAATCCTACTGTTCAAAGATATTAACATGCGATCAGGACTAATGTCATTCTGTTAGAATAATTATTGCAGTATCGTCTTCAAGGTCTATAATTATCCAGAAATTAGATTTTATAGATCAGGTGTATTAAGCAGGATTCCAGTAGGAATACTTTTTCCTGATCATAGCGACCTGCTGGAGATATGATTTCAAATCCCACAAAGGTTGGTGAAGAATTTTAATTCAGTTAGTTGAATAATATGAATTATTTTTTAAAAGTTCGAACAAATAGGTGGTGGAGCTGCTACCTCACGCACCCTGGCCACTCCCTCTTCTCCCCTCTCCCATCGGGCAAAAGGTACAGAAGTGTGAAAACGCACACCTCCAGATTCAGGGACAGTTTCTTCCCACCTGTTATCAGGCAACTGAACCACCCTAGCATAACTAGAGAGCAGTCCTGAACTACTATCTACTTCATTGGAGACCCCCCGAACTACCATTACTGGCTTTATCTTGCACTAAACATTATTCCCTTACCATGT
The DNA here is from genome assembly GCA_038087875.1 of Malacoraja senta. Classification (NCBI taxonomy): domain Eukaryota; kingdom Metazoa; phylum Chordata; class Chondrichthyes; order Rajiformes; family Rajidae; genus Malacoraja; species Malacoraja senta. The sequence continues at coordinate 19,898,830 of CM075989.1, forward strand.
ATCTGCACACTGTGTGGGCGCGCAACAAAAGCTTCTCACTGTACCTCAGTACAGGTGACAATAAACTAAACTGAACTGAACTGAACTAGAGACCTGTGCTCGATCCTGACGAGTGGTTCGGGTTGGCAACTTTCTCACTCCCAAATAAGGGACAAATGGTCAAAATAAGGGACAAATTGAGTGAATGATGAGTTGGCCCGGGTGCTGGACTGCACACAAAGCCCAGCCGGCGGGCCAGCTGAGGAGTTTTGGCAGTCTGGCACCCCATCCAACTCATGAACCGATGATCGGCCATGAGAAGGAGGGGTGGTGGTGTCGGCGGTAAGCAACGGTCCGAAGGTCGGGCAGCTGGCCGGGCTGCCGACCGACGGGGCCATGAGCGACGCGCTGCTGCTGCTGTACTCCATGGGCTGTATTACGTCGGGACGGGTGAGGCTGGGCCAGACGTGGCAGTCAGACCCGACTGTCCCCTCGACCTGAGTAGTAGCAGTCAAATACGGGACAAGGGCAGTCTGAAGAAGGGTTTCGGCCCGAAACGTTGCCTGTTTCCTTCGCTCCATAGATGCTGCTGCACCCGCTGAGTTTCTCCAGCATTTTTGTGTACCCACGGGACAAGGGCGGTCCAGTATGGGACAAACCAATTTAGCCCAATATATGGGATGTCCCGGCTAATACGGGACAATTGGCAACCCTACTAGTCCTCATCTCCTTCCCAAAAGAACGTCCTATATTTCTGCGGCTATGACCTCTAGTCCTAGACTCTCCCACTAGCCATCCTCTCCACATCCACTCCTATCACTATTCTGTACCTTTCAATGAGGTCCCCCCTCATTCTTCTAAACTCCAGCGAGTACAGGCCCAGTGCTGACTAATGTTCATCATAGGTTAACCTACTCATTCCTGAGAACTTGTCATGTCAGGCAGCATTAGCGGAAGTTCCTCCTTCTCCTTGTAACTCCAGCCACCCATTCCATTCTTCTGAATCTTTTCTGCACTCTTTCCAGCTTAATATATCCTTTCTACAGCTGGGCAACCAGTATTACACACTATCGACTCACAGACTTTATCCATTATATTCTCCTGCAGTGAGTAACTGGCCAGGAATAGTGCTTAAAATTGTCAGCATATCTTGGTTGGAAATCATTGGAATCGGCCAGCTTTTGTTCACTGATTCTCACTTCAGTCTCTTTTTAATGATATGTCACCACATTAAAATACTTTTTGAAAACTCGCATGTGTAATTAAATGATTTTAAATCGTACTCAAAGCAATATTTACCATACTTGTTGCAATTTGTCTTTGATTATAACTCTGCTTTATCCACCCTGTTGTGAAAGTGATTTCTTTGCTTTCCTGCTGGGAATTTTTGGATGCGTGATGCATTTGTGAAATTCCTTTGTCCCATATCTTAAGAGGCCTTCAACTATTTAAATTGTTCTGGAGTTGAGGCAAGAGTGACCCTGATTTAATTTAATTTAATGTTCCGAACTCCTTCAGAAATAAATGACCTATCAAAGTCCAATAGTTGCTTAAGAAAACTATGCTTTGAATATTTATTTCGCTGACTGATCTTTCAGTTTGTTATGAGCTTGAGATGAAGTCCTATTACCAGTTTTCAGAAGGTTAGCTAAATTGAAGCCACATCTGTTCTTACAGGTGTGCGTAACAACAGTCATGGACTCTCTTCAATGAATTCTTTTCAAAGGCGGCAGGGTGGCGCAACGGTAGAGTTGCTGCCTTACACTGCCAGAGACTCGGGTTTGATCCTGACCACGGATGCTGTCTGTACGGAGTTTGTACATTCTCCCTGTGACCACGTGGGTTTCCTCCGGATCCCCTGGTTTCCTCCCACACTCCAAAGACGTGCAGGTTTGTAGGTTAATTGGCTTCAGTAAAATTGTCCCTGGTGTGTAGGATAGTGTTGGTGTATGGGGTGATCGCTGGTTGGCACGGACTCAGGTGGGGGCTGAAGAGCCTGTTTGCACTCTGTATCTCCAAAGTCTAAAGTCTAAACAGAAGTGAGAAATTATCTCTGAGGCCCTGGCAACTTTTAATTTCCCACTAAGGTAGATCATCTAATCATTAGGGCGGCACAATGGTGCAGCTGGCCGATCCACTGCCTTACAGCGCCAGTGACCCGGGTTCGATCCTGACCTCGGGTGTTGTCTGCGTTGAGTTTGCACGTTCTCCTTGTGTCCGCGTGGGTTTCCTCCCGGTGCTCCAGTTTCCTCCCTAAACATGGTGAGTTAGCAGGTTCATTGACTTCAGTAAAATTGCCGCTACTTTGCCTTGGGAGTGGATGTGAAAATGTGGTCATGTAGAACTAGTGTGAATGGGTGACCGATGGTCGGTGTGGACTCGGTGGTCCGAGGCGTCTTTCACCATGCTGTATCTCCAAAAGTCTAACTAAAAACTAAAATCATTCCAAAAGACAGACAGTGCTTTTCAGAGGGTTGAGTCATCCGGACTTTCCAACAAGTGAGGTGTTTCTGAAGTGTGGTAACATCCAGTCCCTACACACCAAGGGCAATTTACAGAATCCAATTAACCGACAAGCCCGTAAGGCTTTGAGATGTGGGAGGAATAGTGAAAGGCTTGGATAGAGTGAATGTGGAAAGGATGTTTCCACTGGTGGGAGAATCTCGGACTCGAGGTCATAGTCTCAGAATTAAAGGATGTTCTTTTCGGAACATTTTTAGCGGGTGAATCTGTGGAATTCTTTGCCACAGAAGGTTGTGGAGACCAAGTCAGTGGGTATTTTTAAGGCAGAGGTAGATAGATTCTTGATTAGTACGGGTGTCAGAGGTTATGGGGAGAGGGCAGGAGAATGGGGTTAGGAGGGAGAGATAGATCAGCCATGATTGAAAAGCGGAGTAGGCTTGACGGGCCAAATGGCCTCATTCTACTCCTATTCCTTATGACCTTATGAAACCAGCGCACAGGGAGGAAACCCAGGCGGTCACTTGAAGATTGTAGAAACGCCGTAGAGATAGCACCTGAGGTCGGGATCGAACGGCGGTCGGCAGCGTTGTGATACAACAGCTCCACCAGCTGCACCGCTCTGCCGCCCTCAATACTTTGCCCTTCCCTTTCTTTTGGGTTTTAATCTTTCAACTACCATTTTAGCAAGAGGGGTTTTAACTACTACTTAGAAAGAGGAGACAGGAACAGTCATACCCATCATATGGCTGATATGTTTCCATCCCAGTTCCCATCATATCATGGCTGATCCCATCATGGACTCACCACTGCTATCTTGTGTTTTCCCCTTTTCCCGTGACTTCCCTGAATAGAGTCATAAAGTGATGCAACGTGGAAACAGGCCCTTTGGCCCAACCTGCCCACACCGGCCAACATCAAACTGTACAATCCTCCCCCCTTTTGTCCTGGGGTAGACTGACTGCCCCCGCCCCAATCTTTACACATCCCCAATCCTTTCCACTCCTCACTTTAATTTCATGTATCTTGTGTTTTTAAGACAGTTGGCAGATCAATTTTCCCTCCTGGGATAAATAAAGTTCTATTGTATCGTATTGTATGTCCCAGCTACACTAGTCCCACCTGACTGCGTTTGGCCCATATCCCTCGAAACCGGTCCTATCCATGTACCTGTCCAAATGTTTCTTAATGTTAAGTTGAGCATTTATCAAGATTCGCTTCAATTATATTAATGACTCCAGCTCAATAAATCCAAAGCTGCACAATACGTTTGGACAAGCACATGGATGCTATGGGAACGGAGGGATATGGATCATGTGCAGGCAGATAAGAGTTTGTCTTGGCATCATGTCCGGCACAAACTGAATTTTTCTATGTTGTAAGATATTCCATCTCATCTCCATCTCAAATCAATGCCACTTTATTCTGCACCAAGCTTAGAGCGTTTGATGGCATTGTACCTCTACTCGTTGGAGTTTAGAAGGATGAGGGGGTACCTCATTGAAACTTACCAAATAGTGCAACGGCCCGGATAGAGTGGATATGGAGAGGATGTTTCCACTAGTGGAAGAGTCTGGGATCAGAGGTCCATTAGGATGGAGATGAGGAGGAATTTCTTTAGTCAGAGGGTGGTGAATTTGTGGAATTCATCGCCACAGAGGCTGTGGAGGCCAAGTCAATGGATATCTTTGGAATGTGGGAGGAAACCGGAGCACCCGGAGAAAACCCAGGTGGTCACGGTGAGAAGGTACAAACTCCTTACAGACAGCACCCGTAGTCAGGATCAAACCTGGGTCTCTGGCGCCGTAAGGCAGCAACTCTACCGCTGCGCCACCATGCCGCCCAAAGTGCATTGAATAGTTTAGAAAGATATTAGCTCAGCGGGAATGTTGAAAGCAAATTTATGCACAAGTCTCTGAGCTTGAAGCAACATAGGCAACTTGTAAAAGTAAAATATTCCGAGCCTCAGATGATGGATGGGAACAGCAGTCGAGCTGCACAGTTGGAAATCCCAATTGCCATTTGTACCCAGCCCCCTCAGCATCTTTCCAGGCGGAGATGTGACAGACACACAGTGGGAGCCGGGATGCAGCCAGCAGTCCCTCACATAACAACACTGTGCTGCACTAGGCATTGCATGCAAGAGAAGTTTCGGGCCCCATATCTGAGGAAGGATGTGCTGGCGTTAGAGATGGTCCAGAGGAAGGTTACGAGAATGATCCCTGGAATGGGGTCAAGGAAAGAGCGTTCACGTCGCGGCCCGGTCTTCACCAATCTTTCCACCACCACGCACAAGAAGCACAAGAAGCACAAGACAGACACCATTGTATGCAGATGCTGAGAAGTGTGTTCAGTTCTGGCTGAACAACTTCTAATCTTTTGTGTGGACTCGATAAGTAGAAGATCCCAGGAATGACTGGGTTAACATATGATGAGCGTTTGACGGCACTGGGCCTGCACCCGCTGGAGTTTCGAAGGATGAGGGGGAACCTCATTGAAACTTACCAAATAGTGAAATGCTTGGAATGAGTGGATGTGGAGAGAATGTTTCCACTAGTGGGAGAGTCTAAGACCAGTCGGAATAAAAGATGCACCTTTAAGAAGGAGAAGAGGAGGAATTTCATTAGTCTGAGGCTGTGGAGGCCAAACCAATGGATATTTTTGGGATGTGGGAGGATGTATCTTTAGAAAGGAGATGAGGAGGAATATCTCTAGTCAGAGGGTGGTGAATCTGTGAAATTCATTGCCACAGAAGGCTGTGAAGGCCAAGTCAATGGATATTTAAATGTGGAGATGGACAGATTCTTGATTAGTACGGGTGTCAGGGGTTATGGGGAGAGAACAGGAGAATGGGGTTGAGAGGGAGAGATAGATCAGCCATGATTGAATGGCAGTGTAGACTTGATGGGCCGAATGGCCTAATTCTGCTCCACGAACTTATGAAGAATATGGATGAACGTAGTGGGCATTGCTATTAATTAATTGCATTGTCCTCAAGTCATACAGCCCTTTGGACCAACGCAGTGGTGGCACAGTGGCGCAACTGTCAGAGCTACTGCCTCACAGCGCCAGGGACCCGGGTTCAATCCTAACTGTGAGTGCTGTCTGTGTGGAGTTTGTACATTCTCCCTGTGACCGCATGGGTTTTCTCCGGGTGCTCCAGTTCCCTCACACATTCTAAAGACGTGCATGTTTGGCCTCCGTATATTGCCTTTGGTGGCTGGGATGGGGTAGCGTAGAACTGGAACACAGGTGATCGCTGGTCTGCGTGGTTTCAGTGGGCCGAATGGCCTGTTTCCATGCTGTATCTCGAAACTCAAAACTCGTCCAAGATGCCTCACCTAAGCTCGTCCCATTTGCCTGTGCTTGGCCTGTATTCAATAGACAATGGACAATAGACAATAGGTGCAGGAGTAGGCCATTCGGCTCTTCGAGCCAGCACCGCCATTCAATGTGATCATGGCTGATCATCCCCAATCTGTACCCTGTTCCTGCCTTCTCCCCATATCCCCTGACTCCGCTATTTTTAAGAGCCCTATCTAGCTCTCTCTTGAAAGCATCTTCACAGACTGAGGTAGAGTATTCCATTAAACCTGTCCACAATTTGCCAACCAATAATTAGAACTAAAAATCCACTGTCCTCTTAATATTACAAGTGTCGCCTTTATTCTCTGATCGACGTTAATTGCTGCCTGTCATAATATATATTGACATTCACATCTTTCAAAGGTGTCTCGCAATAATCCCTGTGTAATTTTCAAAGTGATTCTGAGCAAATTTGCTCTAATAAATTCCATTTGCTGTGCGGTCAAGTCAATTGGAATGAAAAGGTTGTGCATAAGTAAACACCGACTCGCTAACTACCCTCCCCCCCCCCCCCTCCCTGTGTAGGACTGTAATAACTTCCTGGAGATTTTAATACATTTGCAATAAATGATTAATCCAATACCAGGAAGCTGTGCTCATAATGAAATAAGTTAACTCGAGGAAAGATCCCCCGACTGGTTTGATGAATGAAGGAGCGATTTAATTAGAAATGGATTTTGAAGTATGTTGACATGCATTTTGATGAAATGTCCTGTTATGCATGCGTTCTGCACTCTCATCAGCAATAGAATCTATAGCGCTGATGTATTTGCCTTCTGATTGAGCAGCCTTAAGTTACTGTTCTCATGTTAAAAATTGTCCATCGCTTTGTGATGAGTATACGTACCATTCTGTTTCTAGTCACTGACTGGAAAGAAAGTCCTAAGTGGACAGGTGGCATTATTTGGAGCTGCGGTCGACCAGTTGGCACTGCAGTAGAGTTGCTGCCTTACAGCACCAGAGACCTGGGTTCGATGCTGACTACGGGTGCTATCTGTACGGAGTTTGTACGTTCTCTCTGTTACCACGTGGGTTTTCGCTAGGAGCTCCGGTTTCCTCCCACACTTCAAAGATGTACAGGTTTGTCGGCTAATTGGCTTGGTAAAATTGTAAATCGTCCCTAGTGTGTGTAGGATAGGGTTAGTGTACGGGGATCGCTGGTCAATGCGGACTTGGTGGGCTTGAGGGCTTGTTTCTGCGCTGTATCTCTAAACTAAACTAAACTGAGCTAAAGTTAGTACACATTGTACAGAATTCTCTTGGGCCATTTTTAGACCATTTATTTTTTCCACCCAGTTTATTTTTTGTTAGCACCAGCGCTCCCCTGCACATGACCCATTGCAAATGTTGGAGTTTAGACAGGATTCAAGTTGGACCCTGTCCACAAAAATGTACAACATTGGGCAGCACAGTGGCGCAGCTGGTAGAGCTGCTGCCTCACAGCGCCAGAGACCCGGTCCTTGGGTTCTGTCTGTGTGGAGTTTGCACAATCTCCCTGTGGCTTTCCTCTGCCTGCTCCGGTTTCCTCACGCATCCCCAAAGACGTGCGGGTTTGTACTTTAATTGGCCCTCTGTAAATTGCTGCTGGTGTGCGGGGAGTGGATGAGAAAGTGGGATAACACAGAACGAGTGTGAACGGGCGATCCACGGTTGGCATGGACTCGCTGGGTCGAAGGGCCTGTTTCCACGCCGTGTCTTTCCAGTGGAGCAATATTGCAAGTGAATAATTACACGCAGTATCCCCAGAAGGCAAATCTGAAGAGATTCATTATGGGATATAAGTTCTGATGAAGGGTCTCCAGACACAAAACATTAACTGACTTTCTTTTGACAGATGAGTGTTTCCAGCATTTTCTGTTTTAATATCTGATGGATTTGGGGTTAATGGACCACATATGTTCCCTTCTACTCATGTTGTGGTATTGTGCCCATTTCAATTTCTCCTTTCCCTGGAGGTCAGTGGAATAAGATCACAACAGTTCCTGCCTTTGATCATTGTCCACGCTACTTTTAACTGGTCTGAACACTGATGTTAATAAGTCACCTGGTGCACGGCTGAATGAGTTGTTCCTTCATATCCTCAATTTTTCCAGCTCGACTCAGCAGGGTTTGAAAACAATGCACAAATCACTGACGAGCTTTAAACCCTGCAACATCCTTCTACAGAAGCAATGTTGACCTTTAATTTTTAGTTTAGAGATACAGCGCGGAAACATGCCCTTCGGCCCACCGATTCCGCACCGACCAGCGATCCCCGCACATTAACATTACCCTACGCACACTAGGGACAATTTTACATTTACACCAAGCCAATTAACCTACAAACCTGTACGTCTTTGGAGTGTGGTAGGAAACCGAAGATCTCAGAGAAAACCCACGTAGGTCACGGGGAGAACGTACAAACTCCGTACAGACAGCAGCCGTTGTCAGGAAGTAGCTCTATCACTGCGCCACTGTGCCCCCCCATTTCATGGAACAATGGTCAGTGGTTAAATGCTGCTTTATTTGTCACATATGCAACTTCACGGTGAAAATCTCTTTGCAAATATTGCACATGCAAGCACCGCCATTATTGGCATCATTATTCTAAATCCAAAGGGCCGCGTGCTTGATGTAGTGGCGCTGTTCCTGTGAACTGACGCCCCTCTCCTCTCCTTTAACTCTCTTGTATGGTATTCCAATGTCGATCAGGCTGAAACTGTCTGTAACTGAGCTGGATGAAGTCTCTGTGCCTCGAATCTCCCAGCACACAAGTTAATAACTCCTTTTCCATTCCATCAAATGACTAACACAATGCATTGACCATCATTGTCCGGATTAGAAAGTTTAGCTGTGAGAATGGACAGTTTATTGTCACGTGTACACTCTGGAGTTTAGAAGGATGAGAGGGGATCTCATTGAAACATATAAGATTGTTAAGTGTTTGGACACGCTAGAGGCAGGAAACATGTTCCCGATGTTGGGGGAGTCCAGAACCAGGGGCCACAGTTTAAGAATAAGGAGTAAGCCATTTAGAACGGAGAAGAGGAAACACTTTTTCTCACAGAGAGTTATGAGTGTGGAATTCTCTGCCTCAGAGGGTGGTGGAGGCGGGTTCTCTGGATGCTTTCAAGAGAGAGCAAGATAGGGCGCTTAAAAATAGCGGAGTCAGGGGATATGGGGAGAAGGGAGGAACGGGGTACAGATTGGGGATGATCAGCCATGATCACATTGAATGGTGGTGCTGGCTCGAAGGGCTGAATGGCCTACTCCTGCACCTTTTGTCTATTGTCTATTGTCTATTGTACCAAGGTACAGTGAAAAGCTTTTGTTGCGTGCTAACCAGTCAGCGGATAGACAATACATGATTACAATCGATCCATTTGCAGTGTACTGATACATGATAAGGGAAGAAAGTTTAGTGCAAGGTAAAGCCAATAAAGTCCAATCAAATATAGTCTGAGGGTCAGCCTAGAGGTAGATAGTAGTTCAGGACTGCTCTCTGGCTGTGGTAGGATGATTCAGTTGCCTGATAACAGCTGGGAAGAAACCTGGCTTATCTTCTCTGGAGCGTTGGAGATCGAGGGGCAACTAGATCGATGTATATAATATTATGAGCGGCACAGGGGGAGGGGATAACCAGTCAGAACCACATCCCCAGTGTGGAAATATCAAAGACCAGAGGGCAGAGCTGTAAGGCATGAGGGGCAAAATTTAAAAGAGATGTGCAGGCCCAAGTTTTCCACACAGTGAGTGGTGAGTGCCTGGAACACACTGCCTGGTGGTGGTGAAGGCAAATACCATAGTGACGTTTAAGAGACTTTTAGATAAAAGCACATGGATATGCAGGGAATGGAGAGATATGGATTACATTCAAGTAGGGGGGGATTAGTTTAATTTGGCATTATTTTCAGCAGGAACTGTGGGTCGAAGGGCCTGTTCCTGTGCTGTACTTCTTTAAAGTTCCGTGACTTTATTTGAAGTTCTTTTAATTTTGCGATTGCAGATGTACAGGGTAAACCTGGAACCACAATGGAAATTCAAGAATGACAAAGTTACGATCCTGACCACAGACCTTCCTATTTTTGGCCACATACTGACACTTATTTTCCTTTTGAAATGTTCTACTATGATGTTGCGGCTGGCCAACATGTTTGAAAATATCTCTTCTGCTCGAGATCGAACACTTGTAGTTCCTGGAACTAACAGTTGTAATATAATGCACAGTACCAATAGTGTCTTTATTCCACAGGACCTTATAGGTTCAGTTTAGAGATACAGTGTGGAAACAGGCAAATCTTGGCCCACCGAGTCCACTCCGACCAATAATCGCCCGTACACTAGTTCTGCCCTACACCACTAGGTACAGTTTACAGAAGCCAATTAACCTACAAACCTAAGGTAGACAAAAAATGCTGGAGAAACTCAGCGGGTGAGGCAGCATCTATGGAGAGAAGGAATTGCCGATGTTTCGGGTCGAGACCTGAAACATCGCTAATTCCTTCTTTCCATAGATGCTGCCTCAACCGCTGAGTTTCTCCAGCATTTTTTGTCTACCTTCGATTTTCCCAGCATCTGCAGTTCTTTCTTAAACATAACCTACAAACCTGTATGCCTTTGTGGGTGGTGGGTGTATGGAGCGAGCTACCGGAGGAGGGAGTTGAGGCTGGGACTATCATTATATTTAAGGGATGCTTGGACAGGTACATGGACAGGGTAGGTTTAGAGAGTTATGGGTCAAGCATGGGCAGGTGGGACTAGTGTAGTTGGGGCATGTTGGCCGGCATGGGCTAATTGGGCCGAAGGGCATGGATCCACGCTGCATGACTCTATGACTCCAAACGCATTAAGAGTTGCACGGTGGTGCAGCTGGGAGAGCTGCTGCACCAGAGACCCAGGTTCAAACCTGTCCTTGACTACTGTCTGTGTGGAGTTTGCATGTTCTCCGTGGGATTCCTCCCACATCCTAAAGAGGTTTGTAGATGAATTGGTTTCTGTAAATTGCCCCTAATGTGTAGGGAGTGGATGAGAAAGTGGGATAACATAGAACTAGTGTGAATGGGTGATCGATGGATGGCATGGACTCGGTGGGCCGAAGGGCCTGCTTCTTGCTGTATCTTTCGATCAATCAAAAATCTGAGATGTGGGTCATGAGATCCTGGCGATGTATCACCTTCTTACCCCATTCATATTTTCAATAATGTTTATTTTTATGAATGCTAATTCCTTTCCACTCTTTATTTTCTCTTTCTGGCCAATCCCCCACTCCTCTGGGAGGTTATCTGTTACTTCCTCCATGAGATGGACACAAAATATTTGTTCATGTTCTCGACCATATTCCTCTTCCAATATATAATTTTTCCTATCTTGCTTTTTATTTTGCTTTTGACATATTTATAAAGCTTTCACGATCATCGTCGACCATCGATCACCATACACATGCTATCCCAGTTAGGCATCCACTGCCTGCACACTAGGAGCAATTTATAGAGGGCCAATTCACCTACAAACCCGCACGTCTTTGGGATGTGGCAGGAAACCAGAGTGCCTGGAGAAAACCGAGGCGGTCACAGGAAGAACGTGCAGACTCCACGCAGACAGCGCCCAAAGTCGGGATCCAACCAGAGGCAGCAGCTCTACCAGCTGCACCACCCTGCTGCCCATTTGAAGGAGGTGGCTGTGGAGATGGTGGGTAAATGAATCTTCTAAAATTCCATGGATTCGAGAGCAATGCACACAAGTTGCAAAGTTACCCCACTGTCTCTCAGACGGGAGGGAGCAACTTGGGAACATTCATCAATTTAACCTGACCTCAGTAACAGAGAGAATACTGGAGCGAACTATTCAGGAAGAGGAAATCGCCTATTTAGAAAATAGTAACAGGATTGGGCCGAGTTAACGTGAAGTTATAAAAGGGAAATCATGTTCAACATATCTGCTTGAATCTTTTGAGATTGCAGATGTCAGAATCAATAAGATGACCCCAGTGATGAGTTTGCTGCTTCACACAGTCACGTGATTTAGCATTACTGGAAAATTCTGTCAAAAATTATATTTACAATCCTCAGGGATGGCCCATGTCCCAGGACACAGATATGTCTCATATTAATAATGTGGGAAGTTGAAGTGGTCCTGCCTTGTGGTTGATATGAACACAGCTTAAAATGTACGTTCTGCTAAATGTCCACTGCCCCTTCCATTGCAATGAAAGCAGCGGACAAACAGAGTTCATTTTCATCGTGCGTGCAATCAATGCAGTCGGCTGCTCTCTTGCCGTCTGTTAGTTTCTTGGGTAGTTAGTTTAGTTTTGATATTGGAACACACACACACACGCGCACGCACACACACACACGCACAGACACACACAAGCACAGACACACACGCACAGACATGCGCACAGACACACACGCGCACACACACGCACGCGCACACACACGCACACACACACACGCACAGACACACACGCACAGACACACACACGCACAGACACACACATGCACAGACACACACACGCACAGACACACACACGCACCACACACACGCACAGACACACACATGCACAGACACACACACGCACAGACACACACACGCACACACACACACACGCACAGACACACACACGCACAGACACACACAAGCACAGACACACACATGCACAGACACACACACGCACAGACACACACGCACAGACACACACGCACAGACACACACGCGCACACACACGCACGCGCACACACACGCACACACACACACACAAGCACAGGCACACACATGCACAGACGCACACGCACAGACACACACGCACAGACACACACGCACAGACACACACGCGCGCACACACACGCACGCGCACACACACGCACACACACACACGCGCACAGACACACACGCACACACACACGCACAGACACACACACGCACAGACACACACACGCACACACAAACACACGCACAGACACACACACGCACAAACACATGCACAGACACGCACACGCACACACACACGCACAGACACACACACGCACAGACACACACACGCACAAACACACATGCACAGACACGCACACATGCACACACACATGCACAGACACACACGCACAGACACACATGCACAGACACACACACACGCACAGACACATGTCCCTACATGACACACTGGTCAACCTGAGGAGCACCTTCAGCAACAGACTGGTTCCACCAAGATGCAGCACAGAACGCCACAGGAGATCCTTCTTCCCTGCGGCTGTCAAACTGAACAACTCCTCCCCCTTCTGTCGTGGGGTAGACTGACTCTTTGCACATCCCCAATCCTGGACTTTCCACTCGTCACTTTAATTTCATGTTCCACGTATCTCCTTGTGTTTTATGACTGTTGGCAGACCAATTTCCCCCCTGGGATAAATAAAGTTCTGAAGAAGGGTCTCGACCCGAAACATCACCCATTCCTTCTCTCCAGAGATGCTGCCTGTCCCGCTGAGTTACTCCAGCATTTTGTGTCTATCATCGAATAATCCAGCATCTGCAGTTCTTTCCCACAAGTAAATAAAGCTCTATCGTAACGTATCATAAATGCAACCAGTTTACTTCTCTCTATTCTGTTTCTCCTTGCCCATCTCTTCTGCTGTCCACGTATCAATTGATCCACTCCTGAGTGCCCAGCTTTCCAAATCTCTGTCCTATCAATCTTTGTCGGGTTGAACGACTGTCTGTCTATCTTTTCAAAGCTTTTGCCACGAAGATCAGCTGCCAGATTGGTGAGTGGAACAGGAGTCTCAATCTCACAACAGTACTAACTCAAATTGGTGCAACTTCACCCTTACTCTGAAGAGTTTTGCCTATCAGCTCTCCCGTTACTCAACTAATAAAAATGTTTGTACTCATTTTCTTTGCAAGCTGTTCTAACGCTGATTAAGATGGTGTTTTAACAATTCTAATGCATACACTTGAATGAGCGTTCTACCTGATTAAATGAAGCTCTCTAATTGCTATGTTGTAGAACTTATACAATATGGAAGCAGGCCCTTCGGCCCATCGTAACCATGCTGTCAAAGTCGGCATATTGAGTCATTTGTCCCATTTGCCTGCATTTGGCCCATAGCCCTCTAAAACCTTCGTATCCGTACATCTGCCAAAATGTCTTTCAAAAGTTTTAATTTTTGACTTTGAAATTGTCCCCAGTGTGTTAGTGTGCTTGTTAGTGTGCGGGGATCACTGGTTGGCGTGGACTCGGTGGGCCAAACGGCCTGTTTCCGCGCTACATATCCAAACTAAACTAAATATAAACATTTTACATGCAGAAGTCATGTTTAATGCAGCAGTCATAATTTAATGTTGTATGACTGTACCAAGGGTTTTGGTGGAAAGTGGAAAATGGATGCTTTTATTTTATAACATAAAAAAATCCCTTGGAAGAGGAACAGAGAAAGAATCTTGGAGCAAGCTGGATTTGCTTTCCCAGCCATTGCACAAAACCGCCCAGGGCCTCTCAGGCTGGTAAACACTCAGCTATTTTTCCAGTGTAGATAACAGTATTCCACGTTCTGTTCATTCATTCAGCTGCAATCTGCAGCGTGGAGCTGCTCAAGCAACCGGGGCAATGAAGCATGTTTGTGGGCTTCTGATTCTTCCAGGGGGAAGTCACACCCTCCGTGCAGCAGCTTATTTTGAAGCAAAACACCGTGAACTGTCTCTTTGAAACATTTCTGGTGCGAGAGTGACTTCTATTTTGGTTTGGGTGGGGACTGCCGTTTGGCCAAGGAGGGAAGTTCTGGGAAGAGTTGGAATGGTTCCCGTCAGACAGATTGGAAGCACTGGAAAAGAGGCCGAGGGGAGCCGACGGGATTTTTGCTCTTTGAGTGCCGGGTTATTACATTCAGGAATGTGTTGCTTAAAAGGATGTTGGAAGCAGCTCCTTTCAGGAATACCAGGGGGGGGAATGGAGAGATTTGCAGGGTTAGAATCACAGAGTCATTCAGCAAAAATGTTAGAGATTGTATTATTTGATAGACTTGTAGGAAAAGAAAGAGGCATACGGCACAGAAACAGGCCCTTCGGCCCAACTCTTCCATGCTGGGCCCTGATGTCCCATTCATGATACTCCCGTTTACCCACATTTGGTCCACATCCCTCTCAACTTTCCCTGCCCATGAACATGTCCGAGTGTCCTTTCAATGTTGTTATTATGGGTTGTGGGGAAAGAGCAGCCACTAATTGCATGGACTTATATTGCTTATTCACACAATTAGTACAGAAACCATTTTACAATGGTCTACAATTTCAGTTGGCCACTTCCTCGCCTGAGGTGAGCCTGCAACTCAAATAATGTAATTCCCTCAGACTTTACAGCGCAGAAACAGGCCCTTCGGCCCACCGAGTCCACGCCGACCAGCAATCACCCCCATACACTAGCACCATCCTACACACTAGGGACAATTTACAAATGTTACCAACGCCAAGTAGCCTAAAGCCTGTATGTCTTTGGAGTGTGGGAGGAAACTGGAGCACCCGGAGAAAACTCACGCAGGTCACGGGGAGAACGTACAAACTCCGTACAGACAGCACCCCTAGTCGGGATTGAACCTGGGTCTCTGGTGCTGTGAGGCAGCAACTCTACCGCTGCGCCACTGCTGGGATATTTGGTCGATGTTGTTCGAAGGGCACGGGTGATGGGACTCCCGTGAGCAATGGTGCTGGCTTGGGAGCCAAGGGCATCATGCGTTACCCTCCCGAGATAACAGAAAGCCCGGCCCTCTCCCTGCCACCAGTCCCCCTCAACGTTCCCCAACCTCAGACCAATGATAGACCAATTCGACGGCCCCTGATTCACACCAAGCATCGAGTCTCCAGCCCAAATCGCCTGACTCCCCATCTCCCCCAATAGTAGCCTGATCTCCAACATCAAGGCTCCAAAACAATGCAAATGGCTTCATGTAGGTTCATGATACCACTGAGGTTTGGGGTGGCGATTGGTCAACCAAACTCATAATTGGCACACCATCCCATGCCCATGTGTGCCCATCAACATTTCTTCTCGGTTTCTTCCCAGCTGTTATCAGGCAACAGAACCATCCCTTCAACAACTAGAGAGCGGTCCTGAGCTTCTATCTACCTCATTGGAGACCCTCGAACTATCTCTAATCGGACTCTACTGGACTTTATCTTGCACTAAAAGTTATTCCCTCTATCATGTATCTGTCTACCGTGGATGGTATGATTGGAATCATGTGCAGTCTTTCCACTGACTGGATAGCACGCAACAAAATGTTTTTCACTGTATACGTGACAATAAACTAAATTCAAACTGAGACGGCAATTTCCAGCACTTTAACATAGAACGTCGTACAGTACAGCACAGGAACAGGCCCTATGGCCCATAATGTCCAGACCGAGCATGTTACCAAGTTAAACTAATCTCCTCTACCTGCACATGATCCATATCCTTCCATTTTCTACATATCCATATGCCTATCCAAAAGCCTCCAAAATGCCACATTTGTACCAACCTCCACCACCACCTCAGGCAGCATGCTCCAGGCATTTACGACTGTGTGTAAAAAAAAACTTGCCCTGCATATCTCTTTTGAACTTTGCCCCTTTTACCTTGAAGCTCTACCCTCTAATCTTTGACATTTCCACCCTGGAAGAAAAAAGGTTCTGACTATCTACCCTCTCTATGCCTCTGATAACTTTGTACACTTGTACCAGGCCTCCCCTCAACCTCCGACGTCTTGAGAAAACAATCCAAGTTTGCCCAACTTCGTCTGATAGCTTATACCCTCCAATCAAGGGCCTTCTCCGCTATCTCATGTTTAACACAGAGAGGCCATGCGACCAGATTTCAACTACAGTCGAAGGTTAATGATACCTTTGACATATCAACAATTAGAATGGGAATGGCAGCAATAATTGTGTCAATTACTTTTAGATTAAAAATTGCACGAATATCTTCGAGCTTGACTGATGGGAATTGAATGAACTGTATGAAGCTGTCTCGAGGGGTTGGATTGGCATTTTGGGTCGGTTTCCAGAAAGGCTTGACTTCTCATACAGCCAAGAACATTATGTGCTCGAAAGTCGGAATAATTGCCTCCCGGGACAAAGCGTACAGGAGCAATTTAAATCTGCCACGTCGCTTCCTGTGAAATGGACTTATTTCTGTGTTAATTTATCTGATCTTTCCGAGACCCAGTGTGTGTAAAGTCGGGGATGAAGGCTTCGCTCCCCCCCCCCCGTTTGATCTGAACTTGTGGCTGTGTCGATGCCTGGCTCTCGTCTCATGATCAACAATACGCCAAGCATGTTGACGTAGACTGTACAGCCCGTGTTGCTGGGAGGAGTTTTAGCCCAGAGAACCACAGGCCTGGTTGTTACTGCAGGAGGAACACTTTCACCTCTCACCTTGCGTCGGGCAGAGCAGACACCAGTTCCATTTCACAGCCCTCTGCAGGGGAAGTGGGACATCTGCAAGTTCTGGGAACGTTTTGGAGCAAATTCAATCTGTACAATTTACACAGAGAGTATTTTAGAAAGAACTGCAGATGCTGGAAAATCGAAAGTAGACTAAAGTGCTGGAGAAACTGAGCGGGTGCAGCAGCATCTATGGAGCGAAGGAAATAGGCAACGTTTCGGGACGAAACCCGAAAGGGTTTCGGCCCGAAACGTTGCCTATTTCCTTCGCTCCATAGAAGCTGCTGCACCCGCTCAGTTTCTCCAGCACTTTTGTCTACTTACACAGAGAGTAGGTTGGAGAGAAAGAATGGGTGACGTTTCGGGTCGAGACCCTTCACCAGTCTGAAGAAGGGTCTCGACCCGAAACGTCAATTATATCGCCAAGACATAACTACAGTTTGAATGCTTTAAATAATGTTGTTTAGTTTTGTTACATTGCCTCTGCCACTCTGTTCAGTTGGATGGGCATTTGAAAAGAAAAGTTTACAGGAAAGTGAGATTGCCCCGTGAGCCAGCATGGTGTAGATGGGTTAAATGGCCTCCTACGTCGTGAAAATATATGAGAACAAGATAAGGCAATGTCTCGACCTGAAACGTCACCCATTCCTTCTCCCCAGAGATGCTGCCTGTCCCGCTGAGTTACTCCAGCTTTTTGAGTCTATCTTTGGTTTAAACCAGCATCTGCAGTTCCTTCCGACACAAAGAACAGTACAGCACAGGAGTGGGCCCTTCAGCCCACAATGTTTGTGCCAAACATGATGCCAAGTTAATGATCCATGAGGCAATGGGAACATGGGAGTACGTTGTAATACGAAGGACATTTACAGTCACGCTATTTTAGTTTGTAGAATAAAAAGACTTATGTCAGGTTCACCAAGTTAATTGCCGGGATGGCGGGACTGACATATGATGAAAGAATGGATCGACTGGGCTTATATTCACTGGACAGGCTTAATGCAGGAAAAATGTTCCCGATGTTGGGAGAGTGCAGAACCAGGGGTCACAGTTTAAGAATAAGGGGTAGGCCATTTAGGACTGAGATGAGGAAATACTTTTTCACCCAAAGAGTTGTGAATCTGTGGAATTCTCTGCCATAGAAGGCAGTGGAGGCCAAGTCACTGGATGGTTTCAAGAGAGAGTTGGATATAGCTCTTAGGGCTAATGGAACCAAGGGATATGGGGGAAAAGCAGGAACGGGGTACTGATTCTGGATGATCAGCCGTGATCATATTAAATGGCGGTGCTGGCACTAAGGGCCGAATGGCCTACTCCTGCACCTTTTTTCTATGTTTCTATGTAATAAAGATGTGAAACTCTCAAGCTCATCTGATTCATTAGGAAAACCACAATTCGGTTAATTACTTTGGATTAAAACATTGGTAGGGAATTTGAGGGAGAATAACTAGCCACCACTAATTACATCACCTGCTGTTGTATTTTGAAGACAGGCACAAAAAGCTGACGTAACTCAGAAGGGTCTTGACCCGAAACGTCACCTATCCCTTTTCTCCAGAGGTGTTGCCTGACCCGCTGAGTTACTCCAGCTTATTGTGTTTATTCGCGGTTTAAACCAGCATCTGCACTTCCTTCCCACACACTTGTATTGAGGAGGGTTTTTTTCACATTAGTCTCCAAAGCAAGAGTATGTAAAATTGCAATGTAACTGCAGTACTAATGATTCTATTTGACATTGGAACCAAAATCTCTGCAGGTGCTGGAAATTCAAAATAAAGCAAAAAATTGTTTTAAAGAGCAAAAACCGTGAGGGGATTATATAAGGTGAATGCATCGTGATTTTCCTGGGATTTGTGATTCAAGAACTTGAAGGCATTGGTTTAAAGTGAGAGGGGGACGATTTAATAGGAACCTGAGGGACAACATTTTCACGCAGAGAATGGTGGGTATGTGGAACGAGCTGCCAGAGGAAGTAGGCAGGTAAAATTACAGCATTTAAAAGACATTTGGACAAGTATTTGGACAGAAAAGGATTAAAGGGATATAGGCCAAACGCGGATAAATGGGACTAGTTTAGATGGGGCATCTTGATCTGCATGGACAAGTTGGGATGAAGGACCTGTTTCCATGCTGTAAGAATATGACACATTGTAGAAAGGGTGCAATTGCTCTGGAGAGGATCCAGGGGCGATTTATGAAGATGTTGGCAGGGCTGGAATTTTTATTTCACTTTGAAGAAAGATTTGATAACTGGGATTGTATTCTCCGCAGCAACGGAGGTGAAGAGATGACTTAGTTGAGGTGAATAATGTTAGGAGAATAGGACCTGTTTCGCGTTACAAAGTGTGTCGGACGGAACTGCAGATGCTGGTTTAAACTGAAGATAGACGCAAAAAGCTGGAGTAACAGCGGGACAGGCAGCATCTCTGGAGAGAAAGAATAGGTGATGTTTCGGGTCGACTGAAGAGGTTGAAAACCAGCCATATAGATGTAAAACACAATGACTGGAGATGTGTGTCATCCAACTAAGGGCAGAAATCAGAATCATGTGTTCATCTTTATTGACGTGACACCATAATAAATATATTATAGAAAAAAGAATTTAATGGGGTGGCATGGCGGCGCAGCGGTAGAGTTGCTGTCCTACGGCACTTTGATCCTGACTATGGGTGCTGTCAGTACAGAATTCGTACAGACCACATGGGTTTTCTCCGGATTTTCTCCCACATCCCAAGACCGTGCAGGTTTGTAGGTTAATTGGCTTCTGTAAATTGTCCCTGTAAATTGCGTGTAGGATAGAACTGGTGTATGGTAGATTGCTGGTCGGTGTGGACTTGGTGGGCCGAAGGGCCTGTTTCCACGCTGTGTCTCTCTAATGACTGGTCCCTTATTTTCCAGCTCTGTCCCCATATTGTGGACTCAACATCTACCCTTTCAAGTAGGTAGAAAGGAACTGCAGATGCTGGTTTATACCAAAAATAGACACAAAGTCCAGGAGTAACTCAGCGGGTCAGACAGCATCTCTGGAGAAAATGGATATGTGACGTTTTGGGTTGGGACCCTTCTTCAAACTGATTGTGGTGGGGGTGGGGGGGGCAACTGGAAGCAAGAAAAATAAACAAATCTCTTTATATCCCTTTACGGTGGGTATACAGAAGGAAAGCTGGGATTTGGGTAGATGACTAATTGACAGTCATCTCAATCTCAGTGGGCTGTTGTACTGTCTAACTCTACATGTGACTCAAGTGTGTTAGAAATACACGTTTGGAAACAATGTGGCTTCTATTGGTAGTAGGCCAAGTTCCTTGTAATTGTATGATCTCTTTATGCCAGTTGTTTGCCGTCTGAGTTTGTACATTTTACATTTAATTCTGTTTTCACTTCCAGAGGAGGAGAGGCGAGTGATAGCCAACAACCGTGAATACAATGAAAAGTTTGAGTACGCTGTAAGTATTGATTAATCTATCAATATTCCATCCATAGTCTGCTTGTGATGGATGAGTGACTGATATCAATGTTAGTGATATTCGATGAGCTACAAACTAACCGACTTTCAAAAGCTAATAATATGTTGGATACCAATAGAGGCACCAAGTGCAGCAGTATCTCAATGGACCAGGCAGCATCTCTGGAGAACATGGATTAGATGACATCTTGCGTCGGGACCCTTTTTCAGAACCGACTCAAAACACCATCTATTCATGTTCTCCAGAAAGGCATCAATAAGGAACTGCAGATGCTGGTTTATACAAAAGAACACAAAGTGCTGGAGTAACTCAATGGATCTGGCAGAGTCTCTGGAGAACATGGATAGGTGACATTTTGGGCTGCGCATCTGTGCCACTGCTTAACAACTCTAAACTGGTAGAACATGGAAGAGTACAGCACAGGAACAGGACCATTGTACCTTGGTGCATGTGACAACAATCAACCTAAACCTATACTGAATGTAATGCAAAGATAAATGAATCTCCTCTGCCTGTCTGTGATCCATACCCCTCCTTTTACTGCTTATTCGGGTGCCAAGCCAAAGGCCTTTCAAACGCCACTATCGTATCTGCCTCCTGCACCTCCCTTGGCAGTGCATGCCAGGCACCCACCACTCTCCGCACCAAACACCTGCCCCACACGTTTCCGTTAAACAGCCCCCCTCACTGTGAAGCTACGGGGTCTAACTTTTGGCATTCCCACCCTGGGAATTGTGGCCATGGGCTTTGGCATCACACGATACCATGTTTTGAGATGATGCCACAGAGGTGATTGAATAGAATCAGCCATGGAATAGTTCTTGTTGGACTTGACAGGGAGTAATATGTTAGGAAGGACAACGTTGCAGTGTAGTTTAGTTGTTTGTCACGTGTACCAAGGTGCGGTGAAACGCTTTTTTTTGTAAGACCATATGTGATTACAAACAAGCCATCCTAAGTATACATATACAGGATAAAGGGAATAACATATAGTAGCAATGTTACAAAATTTTGAGATTTAAAAAATAAAGTCTGTAATTTATCCCATCAGATAAAGCATAAAAAGAAGTTTAATTTCTAAGTCTAACTCACTTTTGTATCTTCAGTATTTAAAAAGTTATGGCCATTTTCATACTCGGAAATTAGCATATTGCTTTGCCATTGACTTAACACAAAAGCTGTGATCGAGGACAGTCAAAAGCCCATAACTTTCTTAAAAATTAAGAGAACTGAAAGAAATTGTTCTGAAACAAATATGAAACAATCTTACTTAGATGACATGAAATTAAAGCATATAATTAGTTAGTTATCTAATTGTAGCTAATTACAAAATTCAATTACTAGATCTAAACATTTATCAATTTCTTAAGAATAGATTAACATTTTTAAATAGCCTAAGTGTCCAAATAACATTCACACAAGAATTCACAATATAACATAATTTTTAAATCTCATTGTCATGGATTTACAGGCCAAATGGAAGGAAGTTAATGTTTAATACCTGTAAATTAATGGCCATTTAAATCATCTTGCGAGTGGGGTTTTCTGGAACGCGATCATTTGGAACGTGGATTTGCGGTGAATTTAACCCCGTATCGGCATGAAAAATTCTGCCGTTAGGTCGGGGAAAAGAATCACCGTTTCGCATTAAAAAATGTGAATTAAAGGCCTCTTAAGAAGCACTTTTATACAAAAAAATAAACTGCTTTCGTTTACCTGTCCTGTGCGTGAAATCCGTCCCCGTTGTCGGCGTTGACGGCTTTCGAAGCTGATTTTAAAATAAATCCAGCCCTGACATTGTCGATCGAATAAAAATAAAAAATACACAAAACGCCCGTCGGAACGATTTTTCAGCAAACGCTGGCACTCCAACGAAATATAATACAGGACAAGGTAGGAGAAACCCGCGTTTTAACCCCGCCCCCTCCTTCAAAGGCGCCAAAATCGCGCACACGGCCAGTGGCAGAATTGCAGCGCCGCTAAAGGTAAGTATTGTAACATACCTACGTAAAGTCCAGCAAAGTCCGATTAAAGATAGTCTGAGGGTCTCCAATGAGATAGATGGGAGGTCAGGACCACTCTCTAGTTGTTGATAGAATGGTTCAGTTGCCTGATAGCAGCTGGGAAGAAACTGACCCTGAATCTGGAGGTGCATTTTCAGACTTCTGTACTTCTTGCTTGATGGGAAGAGAGGAGGCAAGAGCTCTAGAAGTGTGAAAACAAGATGGGCTGAAGGGATTGTTTCCATGCTGTATCTCTAAACGAAACTAGACTGACTGCAGAGTAAATACCAAAGAAAAATGTTATAAAAAGTGTTCTGAATATTAACAATAAAATCTGTATCAGTGCACAGTGACAGCATAGTTAACAGGAACTTGTCCCACCCTGCTTCAGTAGCTAGAGATGTATTGTCTTTCCACTGGCTGTTAGCACGCAACAAAAGCTTTTCACTGTACCTTGGTACATGTGACAATAAACGCAACTCAAACGAACAGTCTATCCATCCACTCCACATATGCTGCCTGATCTGCTGAGTTCCTCCAGCACTTTATGTTTTGTTCCGTAAAGGTTTTCATTTTTGTTTGGGCAGCTTACACCCCAGCGGTATGAATATTGACTTCTAACGTCAAGTAACCCTTGCTTTCCCTCTCTCTCTCCATCCCTCCCCCTTCCCAGTTCTCCGACCAGTCTGACTGTCCCCCTGGTTGCATTGTACCTCTTTCTACTTGGTTGGTCACCTTCACCAAACTAACAATGGTCTATTCTACATTTTCCTTGATCTGCATCTCTTTTGATCTCTCACTTCCTTCCCTCTGTAAAGGCTCTGTCCCACTTTCCCGAGTTACTCACAAACTCGCCCGAGTTTTCCCCTTGATTCAAACTCAGAGAATTACGGTAATAGCCGTTCGTAGGTACTCGGGGCTATTTTTTTTACTCGTGGACATTTTTCAACATGTTGAAAAAACGTCCTGACTTACCTGATGCCCCGAGTTCCAACGGCTGGCATTACGAGCCGCTACGAAATATCTACGGACTCCTACGGACTCTTACGAGCTCGCTACCGACATTCCCCGAGTTCGAATAAAGGGGAAAAGGCGGGAGAGTTCGTGAGTAACCCGGGAAAGTGGGACAGGGCCTTAACTCCCTCTCTCCTGACGCTCAGTCTGAAGAAGGGTCTGGACCCGAAACGTCATCCAATCCTATCCAGAGATACTGCCTGTCCCACTGAGTTACTCCAGTATTTTGTGTCTATTTACATTTTTACAAACTGTTTACATAACTGCTCTATGAGTAAAAATCATGTTTATCATTAGTTGGAAAATGCAGCTATAACAGTCAATTATATTTAAATATCATTGAATTATTTGCTTTTATCCTTTTTCAGAGTAACCGCATCAAGACCTCAAAATACAACGTTATCACATTTCTGCCTATTAACCTGTTCGAGCAGTTCCAGCGGGTCGCCAATGCATACTTCTTGTTCCTGTTGCTCTTACAGGTTGGTACATTTTTGGACAAGTGTGGCATGCATCGCCTTCCTGTTGCTAATGGATATTCCAGGCCTTGTCGCACACTTCTTCAGTAGCAAGAGATGCATTGTCTTTCCACTGACTGGTTAGCACGCAACAACAGCTTTTCACTGTACCTCAGTACACCTGACAATAAACTAAACTAAACTAAACTAACAGGTTGTTCGAAGGAAGGTATTTAACGTCCTTTATTGAATTTCAGTAGAGGCCCTTCAGGATGATCGAAAGTGTGTGTGTGTGCGTGTGTACAGTGGCTTGCAAAAGTTTTCATACCCCTTGAACTTTTCCACATTTTGCAACGTTACAACCACAAACGTAAATGTATTTTATTGGGATTTTATGTGATAGACCAACACAAAGTGGTGCATAATTGTGAAGTGGAAGGAAAATGATACATGGTTTTCAAATTTTTTTACAAATAAAAAACTGAAAAGTGTGGCGTGCAAAAGTATTCAGCCCCCCTGAGTCAATACTTTGCTGCAATTACAGCTGCAAGTCTTTTGGGGTATGTCGCTACCAGCTTTGCACATCTAGAGACTGAAATATTTGCCCAATCTTCTTTGCAAAATAGCTCAAGCTCAGTCAGATTGGATGGAGAGCGTCTGTGAACAGCAATTTTCAAGTCTTGCCAGAGATTCTCAATTGGATTTAGGTCTGGACTTTGACTGGGCCATTCTAACACATGAATATGCTTTGATCTAAACCATTCCATTGTAGCTCTGGCTGTATGTTTAGGGTCGTTGTCCTGCTGGAAGGTGAACCTCCGCCCCAGTCTCAAGTCTTTTGCAGACTCTAACAGGTTTTCTTCCAAGATTGCCCTGTATTTGGCTCCATCCATCTTCCCATTAACTCTGACCAGCTTCCCTGTCCCTGCTGAAGAAAAGCATCCCCACAGCATGATGCTGCCACCACCATGTTTCACAGTGGGGATGGTGTGTTCAGGGTGATGTGCAGTGTTAGTTTTCCGCCACACATAGCGTTTTGCATTTAGGCCAAAAACTTCAATTTTGGTCTCATCTGACCAGAGCACCTTCCTCCACATGTTTGCTGTGTCCCCCACATGGCTTGTGGCAAACTGCAAACGGGACTTCTTATGGCTTTTTTTCAACAATGGCTTTCTTCTTGCCACTCTTCCATAAAGGCCCGATTTGTGGAGTGCACGACTAATAGTTGTCCTGTGGACAGATTCTCCCACCTGAGCTGTGGATCTCTGCAGCTCCTCCAGAGTTACCATGGGCCTCTTGGCTGCTTCTCTGATCAATGCTCTCCTTGCCCGGCCTGTCCGTTTAGGTGGACGGCCATATCTTGGTAGGTTTGCAATTGTGCCATACTCTTTCCATTTTCGGATGATGGATTGAACAGTGCTCCGTGAGATGTTCAAAGCTTGGGATATTTTTTTATAACCTAACCCTGCTTTAAACTTCTCCACAACTTTATCCCTGACCTGTCTGGTGTGTTCCTTGGGCTTCATGATGCTGTTTGTTCACTAATGTTCTCTAACAAACCTCTGAGGCCTTCACAGAACAGCTGTATTTATACTGAGATTAGATTACACATAAGTGGACTCTATTTACTAATTAGGTGACTTCTGAAGGCAATTGGTTGCACTGGATTTTATTTAGGGGTATCAGAGTAAAGGGGGCTGAATACTTTTGCATGCCACACTTTTCAGTTTTTTATTTGTAAAAAAATTTGAAAACCATGTATCATTTTCCTTCCACTTCACAATTATGCGCCACTTTGTGTTGGTCTATCACATAAAATCCCAATAAAATACATTTACGTTTGTAGTTGTAACGTGACAAAATGTGTAAAAGTTCAAGGGGTATGAAAACTTTTGCAAGCCACTGTATATGTGCGTGCGAGTGCGTATGTGTGTGTGCGTGCATGTGCGCGTGCGTGTGTGTGTGTGCGCGAGTGCATGTGTGTGTGTTGGTCTGTGTTGATGTGTGCGTGCATGTGCGAGTGCGTGTGTGTGTGTGCATGTGTGTGTGTCTACGTGTGTATGTGTGCGTGCGACTGAGTGTGTATGTGCATGCGAGTGTGAGTGTGTGTGTGCAATTGCGTGTGCATGCGTGTGTGTCTAATTACATGTGCATGTGTGTGCGAATGTGTGCGTGTGTGTGGAGGTTTGGAGTGGGGGGTACGTAATAAAGGGTAGAGGTGGGCAAGGAGTGGGGACGATCTACCAAGGAGAGGCAAGATCAAGAGATATTTTAATTTAGTTTATTATTGTCACGTGTATCGAGGTACGCTGGAGAGATGTAATGGGTGACATTTTGGGTCTGAAGAAGGGTCTCGACATGAAATGTCACCCATTCCTTCTCTCCAGACATGTTTTCTGTCATGCTGAGTTACTCCAGTATTTTGTGTCTAACTTCGGTGAAAACGTTTTTGTTGCGTGCTATCCAGTCAGCGAAAAGACTATATGTGATTACAATCAAGCCACCCACAGTGTACAGATACGGGATATAGGGAACAGATTGGTATAAAGGGAACTTAAATTTTAATATGCCATAAAACAATGTTATTTACTTTACCTATTCACATTTGGTGGATGGCACGGTGGCGCAGCGGTAAAGTTGCTGCCTTACAGCGCTTGCAGCACCGGAGACCCGGGTTTGATCCCGACTACGGGCGTTGTCTGTATGGAGTTTTACGTTCTCCCCGTGACCACGTGGGTTTTCTCCGAGATCTTCGGTTTCCTCCCACACTCCAAAGACGTACAGGTTTGTAGGTTAATTGACTTGGTATAAGTGTAAATTGTCCCTAGTGTGTGTAGAATAGTATTAATGTGCGGGGATCACTGGTCAGTGCGGACTCGGTGGGCCAAAGGGCCTGTTTATGCGCTGTATCTCTAAACTAAACTATACCTAATTTGAATTACAGTATTATTCATATTTCTATCTTGGAAATGATTGAATTAACGGCTATAAATGTAATACATTTTGTAAGAATATATTTGTGAATTGTTCAACATAATCTTCACTGTGTAAATCTGATTATTTCTCTCTCTAGTTAATCCCGCATATCTCCTCGCTTTCCTGGTTCACCACGATAGTGCCTTTAGTATTGGTGTTAACAATCACAGCGGTTAAAGATGCCACAGATGACTATGTGAGTACCAGTACAATTCTGGCTTGTGAGAGGGACAGGAATACTAATTTGTATCTGATGTTAGAGGCAAGGTCTTGGGCACCATCTCTGAGAACTCCAGAGCCAGCCATTTCGGTTCATAACTTCATCCCTGGCTGAGATTGTTTGTTGACATGAATTACAGCAAACTCTATAAGGGCGGCATGGTGGCGCAGCGGTAGAGTTGCTGCCTTACTGCGAATGCAGCGCCGGAGACCCTGTTTTGATCCTGACTACAGGTGGAGTTTGAACGTTCTCCCCGTGATCTGCTTGGTTTTACTCCAAGATCTTCGGTTTCCTCCCACACTCCAAAGACGTACAGGTTTGTGGGTTAATTGGCTTGGTAAATGTAAACATTGTCCCTAGTGGGTGCAGGATAGTGTTAATGTGTGGGGATCGCTGGTCGGCGCGGACTCGGTGGACCGAAGGGCCTGTTTCCGTGCTGTATCTCTAAACTAAACGAAACTAAACACAAAGTGCTGGAGTAAGATAGATACAAAGTGCTGGAGTAACTCAGCAGTTCAGGCAGCATCTCTGGTGAACATGGATAGGTGACATTTCGGGTTGGAACCCTTCATTAGTCTGGAGAAGGGTCCCGACCTGAAACGTCGCTTATCCACATTCTCCACGGATGCTGCCCGATCCGCTGAGTTACTCTAGCACTTCATGTCTATCTTTGGTATAAACCAGCATCTGCAGTTTCTTGTTGTTACAAAATGCTGGAGTAACTCAGCAGGTCAGGCAGCATCCCCGGAGAACATGGATAGGTGACGTTTTGAGTCAGGACCCCTCTTCAGACTGATTGCAGGGGCGGGGAGGAGGGGTGGGGAGGGAGGTGGGGAGCATGGCAGGTCATAGGTGACAATGGAAGAGGGGGAGTTGAGAGGCAGAATCCCCCCCACCCAACCCCCCCCCCTTCCTTTGATCACCTATGACCTTTCATGCTTTGTCCTGCCCTTCCATTCTTCTAGTTTGCCCATCCCCCAAAACCCTTCCAATCTGCTTAAAGCTGGGTAGCGACCCAAAACGTCACCTATCCATGTTCTTCAGGGATGCTGCCTGACCCGTTGAGTTACTCCAGCATTTTGTGTCTTTCCTTGGTAAACCAGCATCAGCAGTTCCTTGGTTCTTCAGCAAACTCTTCTATTTTGAAGATCCTTACTTTTGTGTTACCTCATCCAGATTAGATAGTTTACTCTATTTCCCATGCAGGGCATCTGACTGAGTGACTCCAACATCTCATAGCTTCATGATAAATGTCAGTGAATCAGTTATTTGTGGCGTTTAAATGGAGCTAGGTTTGTAGACATACATACACGTTTAATTTAGTGTAGTTTGGAGATACAGGCCCTTCAGCCCACTGAATATGTGCAGACCCGTTCTATCTTAATAATAATAATAATAATAGATTTTATTTTAAGGGCGCCTAATACCGAGGTCTCTAGGACACCTTACAATTTAAGAAACATATAAACATATAAACATATAATCAGAGTAAAACAAGTTATAAAGACATCACAAATACACAAATTAAAAACAGAAATTCGATCCAAAAAAAGACAACAAAATTCAGAAAACACAACATGAAGGGAGAGCAGCGGCAGCCAAACCGCGCCAGCGTACACTCTCCTTCCGCCCGCCATGTTGGACATAGACTAACACAGACACTAGGGGCAATTTACAGGGGCCAATTAACCTACAAACCTGCACGTCTTCGGGATGTGGGAAGAAACCGGAGCACCCGGAGGAAACCCACGCGGTCACAGGGAGAACGTGCAAACTCCACACAGACAGCACCCGAGATCAGGCTGGAACTAGGGTCTCTGGCGCTGTGAGGCAGCAACTCTTACCGCTGTGCTGCCGCAATGAGGAAGCGATTAGCAGATTTAATACACACTAAGCACTGTGTTTTTTTTTGGCAAGTCATAATTTTCCGTTCCATTTTAGTGTACTTCTGTAAATATTTCTGAGGTGGAGCTGGCCAAATGTTCAGAACCCCAGCTTCCCAGGAGATGGGCTGAGGACTATCTTTAAGCTTTAACTCTGGTTTAGGAGGTCACAACAACATCATAAATATAAGCCATGGTTGGCCACATGACCTCTTAGACGGACCCAACTATTAAAAGGGATCATTGTTGATCTGATCATAACCGCAGCTCCACCTTCATATCTGTGTGCTGCAACCCAATAAGCTCAACAAACTTACTCTTGATTTATTGAAAGATACAGCATGGAAATACCTTGACCCTTCGGCCCACCGAGTCCATGCCGACCATCGATCACCAGTCCACGCTAGTGGATGTTATCGCACTTTTGCATCCACTCGCTACATACCAGGAGTGATTCATAGAGGCCAATTAACCTACAAACCCGAAGATAGGCACAAAATGCTGGAGTAACGCAGCGGGACAGGCAACCTCTCTGGAGAGAAGGACATTTTGGGTCGAGATCCCACAAGCCCACACATCTTTGTGGTGTGGGAGGAAACTACATTGCGTTTGAACGTAGACAGTGCGGTTCAACTCAATGAGTTTCCACTCCATGCACTCCAAAGACGTACAGGTTTGTGGGTTAATTGGCTTGGTATAATTGTAAACTGTCCATAGCGTGTGCAGGATAGCGATAGTGTGCGGGGATCGCTGGTCAGCGCTGATTCGGTGAATCGAAGGGCGTGTTTTTACACTGTATCTCTAAACAAAACTCAATCTCTCTCCAGCAGCTTGCGGGATTTGTCACTTTGTGAGTTCATGAGTTGACTGCTCATCTGCACAAAGTGAGGTTGTTAGACAACTGTAAGAAAATAACCTTCCCTTGTTTGTAGACCATTTAACAATAGTATCAAAACTTTTTTCAATAGTATCAAGACTTTCTGATTAAAAATATTTCCTTTTCCAACCAAAAATGCATTAAAAATTAATTTTAATGGATACAGTGATTCTTTGTTTTTTAATTTTTAGTTTCGCTACAAGAGTGATAATCAAGTCAACAATCGACAGTCTCAGGTGCTCATCGATGGCAAGTGAGTACGGTGTCAATTTTCATCCTGCAAAGGTATCTACGAACCAAGAAAGAACTGCAGATGCTGGTGAAAATGAAGGTAGACACAAAATGCTGGAGAAACTCAGCGGGTGAGGCAGCATCTATGGAGAGAAGGAATTGGCGACGTTTCGGGTTGAGACGTTTCGGTTCGTGGTCTGAAGAAGGGTCTCGACCCGAAACGTCGCCAATTCCTTCTCTCCATAGATGCTGCCTCACTCGCTGAGTTTCTCCAGCATTTTGTGTCTACCTTCAAGACTGTTTTATTGTCATATGTCCCAGATAGAACTGTGGAATTCTTACTTGCTGCAGCACAGAATATGTAAACATAGTACTCTGTAAACAATATAAGAAACCAGAGAGAAAAAAAAGTTCAGTGTGTGTGTATATATACACATACTCACAAATATACATATATATCGATCATATAAATATATGCATATAAATACACACACACACGCACACATACATACATCCCAAAATACCCCATAATAGTGCAATAATAACAATAATAATCTATGTAGTTCAGAGCTTATTTGAGGTTGTAGTGTTAAATAGCTGAATGGCGGTAGGGAAGAAGCTGTTCCTGAACCTGGACATTACAGTTTTTAGGCTCCTGTACCTTCTTCCTGATGGCAGCGGTGAAATGAGTGTGTGGTCAGGATGGTGTGGGTCTTTTGATGATGCTGGCTGCCTTCTTGAGGCAGCAACTCCGGTAAATCCCTTCGTGAGGATGTCAGAGCCGGTGATGGACCGGGCAGTCTGGAGAATAAAGGGATATGGACCATGTACAGGCAGATGAGATCAGTTTAACTTTGCATCATGTCCGGCATGACATTGTGGGATGAAGTGGCCATTCCATGCTGTACTGTTTTATGTTCTAAATCTTCGGATGTACTAACCTTTAGTTAACCATCAGAAAATACCAAATCATTTACTCCCTGAGAAAATAATGTCACTAATGGATTTCTAAAACCACATTGTTCTGTTTTTGGCTTGTTTTGCACTTTTAGATTTTAGATAATTATTTACGAGTTTATCAATGTAGCCGAAGAAATTGCTTCATCTGGAAATAACTGGGAACACGTAGAAATGCAATAAAACACAGTGGCGGCATGGTGGAGCAACGGTAGAGTTGCTGCCTTACAGCGCCAGAGACCCGGGTGCCGGGTTCGATTGTGACTACGGGTGCTGTCTGTATGGAGTTTGTGCGTTCTCCCTGTGACCTGCATGGGTTTTCTCCGAGATCTTTGGTTTCCTCCCACACTGCAAAGACGTACGGGTTTGCAGGTTAATTGGCTTGGTGTAAATGTAAATTGTCCCCAGTGCTTGTAGGAATGTGTTAACGTGTGCGGATCGCTGGTCGGCACTGACTCGGTGGGCCGAAGGGCCTGTGTCCGCGCTGTATCTCTAAAGTAAATAAACAACTGCCCCGAGACGTTGAGGTGAACTTTGTTGAACGGTCACATGGAGCGTTTCCTGGCCATTTCGTGCTCATTTCCTGAGCGACTGTCGAAGACTAACCAGACCTTGTAGATAAGCAATTTGTGCCGGAAGGAGCTGCAGATTCTGGTTTAAACTAAAGATAGACACTTAAAGCTGGAGTAACTCAGCGGTCAGCAACTTCTTGGTCCCTTCCCCCTCTTGTTCTGTCAACCATTTACAGTACTTTCTCAAATTTCTTGATACATCTGCAGTTTACTTTCTTCTGTTCCAAAATGTATTTCAAATACCATTATCAGACGTACTTTTTTAATTCAAGAAGTATGATAATGCTGGATAACATGCTCTAGTCGTGGGAGAGTTGACTTACAGTGCAGTTGGAGGTACCTCAGCTGGTTGAGTTTATGCAGATGCATTCTAACATAATCTCATTTCCTCTGCCCTTTGTCCATATCCTTTTATACTTTTGTAAATACATATTCAGATTCCTTTTAAACAACGTTGTCTCTTCCACAAAAGATATCTGCGTTAAAGCGTTTCATGTTCTGTCAGCCTCTGTGTGACCTCTCTACCTCACCCATTTATTACCACCTTCTATTACCTGCAGAGGGGTCCACAGCTCCCTGAAAGTGGAAACACAAGTGGATAGAATAGTTAAAGGGGCCGCTCCTTGCCTTCTGGCTGCACTTGACACCTGCCATCCTCATCTTTGGACACCATGTGCATAGGGGAGAGGGGAGAGGTTAGGGGCTGCAGATGTCCTGGTCGGGTTTGCTGTTAGGCCTGGCCAAGCTGGCCATCCACGAGTCACGGCGCCAGGCGGAAGAGGGCTCTGCCCGAGCCGCCTGCCTGCCCCTTTTCCGGGGTAATGTCTATCGCCCGGCTGGCACTAGAGAGGGACTACATGCTGTCCACGGGTGCCCTGGGTGATTTCCGGGACCGCTGGGCACCGCGGGGGGTGGAACGTATCCTTGACAAGGATTGTGAAATAGTTATTTAATATTCAGAATTTAAGAATATGTGTTTAACTTTTTGTATTATGGTGGTGTGTTTGTTTGTATTACTTTGTATTGTACATATTTTGGCAAATAATTGATTAAAATTATGTTTGGTTATATTTTAAAAAAAGTAGATAGAAGACTCAAGGGAGCATCTGCCATGCTTGCCTTAAACTTGGCCTCCATGACACTTTAAAGCTGTACACTTTAGTGTTTGGTATTTCCACCAACAAGGAAGGATTCTGAATCTCAACCCTTTCTATGCTTGGCGATTGTTTCGCCGAACACCTCCGCATTAACCAACCTGATCTCCCTGTGGCTCAGCACTTCAACTCCTCCTCCCATTCAGAATCCGACCTTTCTGTCCTGGGCCTCCTCCATTGCCAGAGTGAGCACCACCGGAAACTGGAGGAGCAGCACCTCACATGGGCAGTCTGCATCCTTGGGCAGTCTGCATCCCGGTGGCCTGAACATTGACTTCTCCAATTTCCGGTAGCCCTTGCTGTCTCCTCCCCTTCTCAGCTTTCCCTCAGCCCTCTGGCTCCTCCTCTTCCTTTCTTCTTCTCGCGCCCCCCCCCCCCCCCTACCCTGCATCAGTCTGAAGAAGAGTTTTGGCCCAAAACGTTGCCTATTTCCTTCGCTCCATAGATGCTGCCGCACCCGCTGAGTTTCTCCAGCAATTTTGACTACCTTTGATTCTACAGCATCTGCAGTTCCTTCTTGAACTTTCTATGCTTCTCGTAGTTTTATATAATACTATCTGTTCCATCATGTTTAAGAAGGAACTTCAGATGCCGGAAAAATCGAAGGTAGATAAAAATGCTGGAGAAACTCAGCGGGTGAGGCAGCATCTATGGAGCGAAGGAATAGGTGACGTTTCGGGCCTTCGCTCCATAGATGCCGCCTCACCCACTGAGTTTCTCCAGCATTTTTATCTACCATCTGTTCCATCATATTATGTTGTGCTGCTGCAAGTAAGACTTTCATTGTTCTATCTGGGACATATGACAATAACAAACTCTTGACTCATGACTATCAAGTCACCCCCTCAACCTTCAGTATTTCAGAGAAAACAATCTGGGTCTGCCTAACCTCTCCTTATAGCTCATACCCCCAAATCCAGGCATCATTCTGG
The DNA here is from genome assembly GCA_038087875.1 of Malacoraja senta. Classification (NCBI taxonomy): domain Eukaryota; kingdom Metazoa; phylum Chordata; class Chondrichthyes; order Rajiformes; family Rajidae; genus Malacoraja; species Malacoraja senta. Next base: position 19,932,761 of record CM075989.1, read on the forward strand.
CAAACTTCATTTGCACCCTTTCCAAAGTCTGCAGATCTTTCCTGTAATGGGGCAACCAGAACTGCACGCAATATTCCAGTTGCAGCCTCACCAAAGCCCTGTAAAGCTGCATCATGATTTCCTGACTTGTACTCAATACCCCAACAATGTCAGAGTTAGGCCACATGCAAATTGGAGGAACAGCTCCTCATCTTCCGCTTGGGCAGCTTACAACCCAGTGATGTGAGTATTGATTTCTCTAATTTCAGGTAACCCTTGCAATCCCTCACACTCCGTTCCTCCCCCACCCTAGTTATCCTGCTAGTTTCACTGTTCGTATCCCTTCATTATCACCTCTTCCACAGCCAACAATGGACCATTGTGGGCTCCACCTCTCCTTGGTGCCGGCTCTGATTTGTTCTGAACCTTTTCATATCTCTAGTCTCCCTCTCCCCTGACTCTCAGTCTGAAGAAGGGTCTCGACCCGAAATGTCACATTCCTTTTCTCTAGAGATGCTACCTGTCCTGCTGAGTCTAATCCCAACAATGGAGACAAACACACCTTTACCATTTTATCCACTTGTGTTGTCACTTTCAAGTCTGCCTCTTCCCACAAACGCATTGTGGATCCTTGATTGTTGTCAACTACTTCAAAGTAGTTGTTGAAAATAATCTCCAGTTGATGAAAACTTTATGTGTCTGCTGATTAGGTTGTCACGATCTGATTGTACGACAGGTTTTACACCATTTGCCTTTGTCAGCATCTCCTTGTTGATGTGTGTTTGAAAATGGTCCTCTCTGCCAGAAGGATGCCTCTGCTTTGCAAATCCTCAAGTGATTGTTGGAGAAACAAAATGCAAATGAGTTTGTGAACATATGTTGCACCTTTTGATCAAAGAGGCAGGCTCTGGATCTCGGCTCCGTGATTCACCCTTGAGGCAGTAAATAATTATTCAATCCTTGACAAACTGTCTGAAGAAGGGTCTCGACCCGAAACGTCACCCATCCCTTCTCTCCAGGGATGCTGCTTGTCCCGCTGAGTTACTCCAGCATTTTGTGTCTATCTTCGGTTTAAACCAGCATCTGCAGTTCCTTCCTACACTTGTTACAACACTTGTAACGTGTTTGACATCTGTTGTCTGTAGGATTGCTCTACAGTTTACAGTTTAGTTTATTGTCACGTGTACCGAGGTGCAGTGAAAAGCTTCTGTTGCGTGCTATCCAGTCAGCGGAAAAACAATACATGATTACAATTGAGCCATTACAGTGTACAGATACATGATGCAGGAGCTTCGATCGCCCCGATGCGGGGGCTCCGATCGCCCCGACTGTGGATGGTTCGACTGCCCTGACCGCGGGAGAATAAGGAGGAAGAAGATTGGACTTTATTGCCTTCCATCACAGTGAGGAATGTGGGGAATCCGCTGTGGTGGATGTTTATGTTAACTTTTATGTAGTTGTGTGTCTTGTTGCTTTTTTTTTAGTATGGCTGTATGGCAATTTGAGTTTCACTGTACCTTAATTGGTACATGTGACAATAAACTGACCTTTGAACCTTTGATAAGGCAATAACGTTTAGTGATCTGAGAGGAGTCTAAAGAAGATTATAGTTAAAGTAAGAAATGTTGCTGTAGGAATAGAGATTAAAGAGTGTGGAGCGATTGTAATATGTGATTGTGGATCTGCTTCTGTGGCTGGCACGCACATGGTCGCCTGGGTTGGGCGCCATTTTGGAAACAGACTCGGATTGTACGACATGTTATTGTAATGTTCAAAACACAAAGTACTGGAGGAACAGCGCAGTGGCGCAGCAGTAGAGTTGCTGCCGTATGGCGCCAGAGACCCATTGAGGATAAGTGATGTTTCATAACTCTTCAACTGAAAGGGTGGCAGAAGCGGAAACAATGAAGCAGTGATGTACCTCTCTTGGGATCACACCATCCCCAGCCAACAATTGGTCTATTGCAGAATCACCCTGCTTGAGGTCACATGTTGTCGGCCCTTATTTGTCCTGGTGAAAGTATCATTCATTCATTCATTCATTCATTCCTCCCTTCCAATCACATACCCCACAATCAGTCTGAAGAAGGGTCCCGACCCGAAACGTCACCCATCCATTTTCTCCAGAGATGCTGCCTGACCCGCTAAGTTACCCCAGGATGTTCTGTCTATCTTTGGTATAAATCAGCATCTGCAGTTCCTTTTTATTACATTGTATTCATTTTTTATTCATTATTTCTTGCAGGCTGCAGAACGAGAAGTGGATGAATGTTCGGGTCGGAGATGTAATCAAATTGGAAAATGATCAGTTTGTGGCAGTAAGTGTTCACTGAGAATGTTTACACTTGTTCTAGATTTATGGGTTAACCTGGTAAGTTCTTGCCCATCCTTCTAACACTAATGGTTACACTGATACTCAGGGCGCAGAGAAGATTTACGAGGATGTTACCAGGATGCCGAGGACCTGAGCTGCAGGGAGAGCTTGCACAAGCTAGGACTTTATTCCTTGGAGTGCAGGAGGCTGAAGGGTGATTTTATAGAGCTGCATAAAATAATGAGGGGAACTGATATAGGTGACCCAGGGTTGATGAATCAAGAACTAGAGGCCATAGGTTTAAAATGAGAGGGGAAAGATTTAATAGGAACCTGAGGGGCAACTTTTCAATTCAGTGGGTATATGGATGGAGCTGCCAGAGGTAGTTACAATAACAACATCTAAAATATACTTGGACAGGTACATGGATAGGAAAGAGATATGGTCCATATGTGGGCAAATGGGACCAGCTTAGTAGATGAGGCATCTGGATGATTTGGGCCAAAGGTGCGCATGATTCTATGACTAAAACACAGAGGTGGAATCATTGAGCTTCTTCTTGTCGAGTCAACACACAAGATTAGAAGTTGTTCAGCCAGAGCTGAACACACTTTTCGGCATCTGCATACAATGGTGTCTGTCTTGTCGCTTCTTGTCGCTTCTTGTGGGGGGTGGTGGAAATATTGGTGGAAACAGGTCCGTGACGTGAACGCTCTTTCCTTGACCCCCAACATTGAGTGGTCCCATGAAAAAATCACATCTAATTGTTTTGAACATTGTGCCCCCGTTTATGTTTTTGAACTGTCATTTGTCATTGTTCCAGTCCGGATAGTTGCCTGACCATATGGGGATTAAACAAAATTCAGCTGCGCTCTTGTTTATTTATTTTTTATTTTTTATTTTTTTATTTATTAGAAGTATTTTACATTACAGTAATCTGCAATAACGTAAATTTATACAGTTCTTGTACCACTTCTGTTTTTCAACTTTAATAGAAAAAAAGGATAGAAAGAGCTAGCAAAGACAGTCAGTGAGTGAATGAAAAAGTGGTCCAGGAACACACATGTGAACCTAAACCACATGAAGTAGTTAAAGAAGAAAAGAAAAAAAAAAGAGAAAAAAGAAAATAAGATAGGACCGTATGAAAGGGATGCACCTACTTCATATCTTTACTCACCCCTCGCCAGTACCTAAAACCATTTATTATCATCTTTTGTTGCACCCTATGTTTGTAATAAGTCAATATATGGAGACCAAATCTTTTGGAATTGGTCTTGTTTACCTGCTAGGAGGAATCTCATATCTTCTAGATGTAACAATTCCGACATATTAGAAGTCCACATTTTTATTGTTGGCGTAGGAGCATTTTTCCAAAAAAAATTGCCGTTATTAAGCCATAACTAAGAAAACTCCTTTGAAATGAAGTCAGCTCCAAACTTGCTTCTATTGTTCCAAAAATAATCAGTTCTGCATTCGGTTTCAGTTTTATTTTACATAATTTAGTGAAAATTTCAAAAATTTCATTCCAAAATTTTTGAATTTTTATACAAAAAACCAAAAGAATGTGCTATAGTTGATTCTTGGACTAGGCATTTGTCATAGTTTGCCGAGGTATTTGGGTAAAATTTACTTAATTTAGCTTTTGAATAATATAATCTATGTAAAATTTTAAATTGAATCAGAGTATGTCTTACGTTAATCGAACATTTATGCACATATAATAGATGTTTATCCCAACTCTCTTTCGAGATCTTTATAGCCAATTCCTGTTCCCATTCTCTTCTGATCCCGTCCGATGATGGAATTTCTATATTTAAAATGGAATTATATAGGTATGATATTAAATTAGCTGATTCCGCTTTTGGGAATTTTAACAGATGTGTCGATTCCTGAGGTTTAATTGGCATAATTTCACCTTTATTCCAATTTATTCTATATCCTGAAAAGGATCCAAATTCCTCAATTAAATTTAATGTATTTGGTATACTAGTTTGTGATTTTGTAATATATAGTAGTACATCATCTGCATATAAAGATATCTTATTATTTGAATATTTTGTATTGTACCCATGAATATTCGGATGTATCCTAATACTTTCCGCTAACGGTTCTATTACAAGAGCAAATAGCAGGGGTGATAATGAACACCCCTGTCTATTTACCCTTGATACCTGAAATTTCGAGGACAAGATATTATTAGTTAATATTCTGGCCGTAGGCCTATAATAATTTTACCCAAGCGATAAAATTCTCTCCCACTTGAAATTTTTGCAATACTTTAACCATATAATCCCATTCCACTTGATCAAATGCTTTTTCTGCGTCCAGTGAAATAATTGATAAGTCTTGCTCTTCGGTTTTATGTGAGTGCATTATATTAAACAGATGTCTCAGGTTATTACTTGAATATCTCTTGGGTATAAACCCTGTTTGATCCGGATTTATTAATTTACTGACATAGTTACTTAGCCTTCTAGCTAATGTTTTCGCTAATATTTTTTGATCTGTATTTAACAGTGCAATAGCTCTATAAGAGCCCGGATCTTCTAAATCTTTACCTTTTGTAGGTATTAGTGTAATCGTTGACTCCGCCAGTGTTTCTGGAAGTGTATGTTCTTTAAAAGCATATGTATACATTTTATGTAGTTGTGGTGTAATTATCTCGTAAAATCTTTTATAAAATTCATTACTAAAACCATCTGGTCCTGGAGTTTTTCCATTCTTTAATGTATTTATTGTTTCTTCTATTTCCTTAGTTGAGATTTGTGCACCTAATTCCTCTTGTTCACTCACATTGAGTTTTGGGAGATTACAATTATCCAGGAACTCTCTAACTTTAGTACTATCTGCTACCGCTTTAGATGTATATAAATTTTGATAAAATTGAGCGAGTCTTTTATTAATATCCTTAGGTAGTGTTAACAATTCCCCTTTATTTGATTTAATCCTTAAAATCGTGTGGTCCTTTTCCCGTTTTTTCAGTTGACGAGCCAGAAGCTTGTGTGGTTTATCCCCAAATTCAAATTTTTCCTGTTTTGTGATTTGAAATAATCTAATAACATTTGCTGATAATATTTTGTTTAATTTAAATTTCATTCTTGTTATTTTATTATGTTTGTCTATAGTAGGCTCTTTAGCATTATCTAATTCCAATTCTCTAATTCGTTCTTCTAACTGCCTTTGTTCTTTCTTATTCCTTTTATTTAGAAAAGCTTGGTATGAGATTATAGATCCTCTAATAACTGCTTTGAATGATTCCTATAGCAGAACTGGTGAAATATCTGGGGTATCATTATTCTTTTAAAAAAGTTCCATCTGTTGTTTTAAATATATTTCCCCTTGTGGATCATTTAAGATTTGAGGATTAAACCTCCAAAACGATTTATTAGAAGGCATTCCTTCTAATTAAAAAAAAAAAGTTAACGGGGAGTGATCAGAAATTATACTATTGTGATATTTTGGGTTCAATGTATAGGGAATTAGTTTTGTATCCACTAAGAAATAGTCGATACGTGAATACGTTTTGTGTACCATTGAATAAAACGAGTATTCCCTTCCGACAGGGTTAGCGATCCTCCAAACATCTGTTATATTTGTGTTTTTTATGTATTTAAGATTTCCCTGGTTTTAGATTTTGTGTTGCCCCTACTCTATTGTGAAGATTTATCCAAATATGGATCTAAAACACAGTTAAAATCTCCCCCAATTATCACATTTTGATAATTGAACTCTGTAATTATATTCAAAATTTTATTAAAAAATTGAGGATTATCAAAATTAGGCGCATAAATATTTACCAAGGTGATTGGGGTATCATGAATCTCTCCGGTAACTATAAGGTATCTCCCTTCCTTATCTGTCACGATATTCTTCAATTTAAATGGTATATACCTTTTCGAATAATGATTGCTGTGCCTCTAGCTTTGGAAATATATGAAGATTGGTATGTTTGGCCTATCCAGTTTGCCTTCAATCTGGCTTGAGCTTGCAGTTTCAAGTGAGTTTCTTGTAGGAATATTATGTCCGAATTGAGTGACTTCAGTTGTGCAAAAATCTTACCCCTTTTAATTGGTTCATTAGCACCCCTAATATTCCAACTACAGAATGTGATTCCTCCAAATTTCTTTTGTATATCGTCTTGCATTTTAAATTATTTACTACCTTTTAAACGTGTGGTGCAAACAATACCTTAGGTCTCTGGCTGTTGGGCGAGCATTTGCAATATTAAATTCAATTATTACATCCCTCTCAAAATTGTCCTTAAGTAAAGAAACCAAAAAGTGTACATTATTGTGATATTTTAAAAAAATCAAAAGAGTGAGGTTGCAGTGTCTACAAATGACGACACTGTGACCAATTATCCACCTAATAGTGGTAGTTACACAATTAATGACTTCCATAGTTGTTAATCTACATTTGGCTCCGTCCCCTTGAATAATCTTACAAAAGGGAGTTGGGACCCATTCAAAGCCAAATTTTATGTGTCAGCCTTACCGTATCTACCATATCTTTATATTTAAATAAATCTTCTCTAATCTCCAAGCTTATCTACCATTTACTTATGTTAACAATTATTACATTTTCTTCCTCCATACTAAACTGCCTTTGGTTGGAAGGGGTTAACCCGATTCAGGCACCTGGCTATTTGCCAAGATTCTGAATCTCCTCACCTCCTTCCGCACAAATTTGAACTACAACTTATCATAATTTCTAAATTAATTTGTTAGTCTGTTGTAAATCTATTTACTTATATTTAGCCCCCCTCCTCCCCTACCCAGGGGGGGGGGGGAGGGGGGGTCAATCCTTGCAATGAATTATTACATTTTATCAGTTAAGCAATTCAATTTTAAATCAATTACTATTACTGTTAGTGTATTAATTTCAATAACATTAATTACTATAACTATATTAGTTCAGTAGTTTTTGTGTTAGCATGGAATTAGTGTAAGGATAACATTTTAACACTTTCATTCAAGATTTTTGCGCTCTTGTTTATTTGATAAAGAATCGGCGATGTTTTGGTGTTTAATTGAAGTTGGTCTGAAGCTCATCCACTATTTCAGATGCGACATTGAATTCTTAAAGAAAGAAGCTTTATAGACATTGGACTTTGTCTGTAGAACTGATGCACCACAATGCTGAGAACTATGTTCTGCTTTGATCTACCTGTGGTACTTGAGTTTGACTCCATTGTATGTGTGCGGAGTATTGTCTGACCTGTTTGGATGGCAAGCAAAACAAAGCTTTTCACTGCACGTCATGTGGCAACAATAAACTAAAGCTAAACTTGAAAATAAATTGATGAGGGCAGCACAGTGGTTCAGCTGGTGGATCCGAGTTCGATCCTGACCTCGGCTGTTGCCTGTGTGGAGTTTGCACGTTCTCCCTGTGACTGCGTGAGTTTCCACCGGGCGCTCTGGTTTCCTCCCGCATCCTGAAGACATGTGGGTTTGTGGTTCAATCGGTCTCTGTGTTTTGCCCCTGGTGTGTAGGGAGTGGATGCGAAAGTGGGACAATGTAGAACTAGTGTGAACGGGTGATCGACGGTCGGCGTGGACTGGATGGGTCGAAGGGCCTGTTCCCATGCTCTATCTTGCAATCCAAATCAAACACGTGAGAGTCTTCTGAAGTTGCTGATGGAACAAAAGACAATCTCTCCATCAGCCCATCATTGCTGGCCTGTCAGAGACTTACCGTTCTGAACAAACCTCACTTTACAAGTAGAGTACCGCCATAAATTGAGATTGTCAGACATCATATTCACCATAACACAGCTGGACCTACACACCCAAATTATAAATGCAACGCTGGCTTCTTCTCGCAATTCTGGCATATGCATTGCTTCTATTTTTCAAGGCATGTCTTCCATTATCCACTGTCATAGAGTGATACAGTGTGGAAACAAGCCCTTGGCCCAACTTGCCCACACTGGCCAACATACCCATCTCCACTAGTCCCACTGGCCCGCGTTTGGCCCATATCCCTCTAAACCTGTTCTATCCAAGTACTTGTCAAAATGTTTCTTAAACATGTCATCGTCCGTGCCTCAATTACCTCTTCCGGCAGCTTGTTCCATACACCCACCACCCTTTGCGTGTAAAAGTTACCCCTCAGGTTCCTATTAAATCTTCCCCACCCTCACCATAAACCTATGTCCTCTGGTTCTCCATTCCCCTGTACTGGGCAAGAGACTCTGTGCGTCTACCCGCTCTATTCCTCTCGTGATTCTGTACACTGGCCTATCATTCACATGTCACTCGCTCCCATGGGAGTCTGTGGAGGTTCAAATCCAAGCACGATTCCATTCCAGCTGTCTTGTTTGTCTCCACAGTGTAGCAAAGCCAAATGCATTATGCTTGGTGATTATGTTAGTGTTCCATCTTGGACAGTCTATTCCAAGGCCGCACTACTGCTAATTGTGTGTTTTTTTGGCCTTGAAGCATTTTTTTCTAATCTCTTATGTTCACTCTCATCACCCCTCCCTCTCCCTCCCCCTCTCCCCCTCTCCCCCTCTCCTCTCTCCTCTTCTCCCTCTCCCCATCTCTCCCCCTCTCCTTCTCCCTCTCCCCCTCTCCCCTTTCCCCCTTCCTCTCCCTTCCCCCCTTTCCCCACTCCCCCTCTCCCTTCTCCCTCTCCCCCTCTCCAACTCTCTCTCTCCCCATCTCACGAAATGCAGAACTCCAAAGCACCGTTGAGCCTTGCCTCATTCCAACGTGTTCCACGTCTCTCCTTTAGTATCCGTGCCGAACATGACACCAATCTCCTCTGCCTGCACGTGATCCATATCCCTCCATTCCTTGCATGTCCATGTGCCTATCTAAAAGTGCAGGCCCAGTCCCGTCAAAAACTTATCATATGTTAACCTACTCATTCCTCGAGGAAAGCTGAACTATAATTGTAGCTGAGCACTATCATAGACTGGGAAATGTTAATCTGCTGTGTGTTATGAAATTTGATTTCCATTGATTTTTGTTTAACCTTGTCTTGTCACATCTGCTTTCAGGCGGATATCTTGTTGCTCTCGAGCAGTGAACCTCACGGACTCAGTTACGTCGAGACGGCTGAGCTCGATGGGTAAGATTCCTGAAATACTGGCATTTAACAAAGAACATAAAACAGTACAGCACAGGAACGGTCCCTTCGGCCCACAATGTTTGTGCCGAACAAGATATGAAGTTGATCTGATCTCATCTGCCTGTACATGATCCATATCCCTCTATTCCCTGCACTTCCATGTGCCTATCTAAAAGCCTCTTAAACACCACCATCCAATCTGCCTCCACCACAACCCCTGGCAATGCATTACAGACCCCACCACCCTCTGTGTAAAAAAACTTGCCCCACACATCTCCATTAAACCTCCCCCCTCCCACCTTAAGATCGCCCCGTCAACGGAAGGCTCAAGGCCCCCGACCGTGGGAGAGCAAAGAAAGGAAGAGATTGAATTATTTTTTCGCCTTCCATCACAGTGAGGAATGTGGAGGAGTCACTGTGGTGGATGTTTATGTTAAAATGTATTTTGTGCATTCTGTTGCTCTTTATTTGTAAGACTGTATGGCAAATCAAATTCCTTGTATGTTGTTGCAAAACATACTTGGCTAATAAAGTATGATTATGATTATAGCTATCCCCCCTAATGTTGAACATTTCTTCCCTGGGGAACAAGGTTCTGACTGGCTACCCTTCCCCTATATTCTGCCTCTCATAATCTTATATACTTCTATCAAGTCTACCGAGGATAGACACAAAATTCTCCAGCGATGCTGCCTGACCCGTCGAGTAACTCCAGCATTTTGTGTCTTTCCATATTAATTTCCCTGACTGATGAAGGCCAATGCACCAGAAGCTTTCTCCACCACCCTATCTACCCTGTGACACCACTTTCACAGCATCAATTAAAAAACCACGGCCAGTTTGCAACCTCCCACAAATAGCAATACACCAATAACTAAATAACCTTTATTTAAGCGAGAAACTCAGCAGGTGACGCAGCATCTATGGAGCAAAAGAATGGGTGATGTCACCTATTCCTTTGCTCCATAGATGCTGCCTCATCTGCTGAGTTTCTCCAGCATTTTTGTCCACCTTTTATTTAAGCGATGTTCTTTAAGAAGCAAGTAAAGGGGAGGGGGGGGGGGGGTGTTGTCCGGCCCTTCAGAGGGAGCTACTGTATCATTTCCATTGGCCTGAGCATTAAGATGAGGGATGAGTGTTCCTTCTGACAGCGGATACCTCCAAAATAGCGAGTGTCAGCTTAAAGTTTGTGTGGAAATCTCTGGCATGGGATTTGAACTTACAACCCCCTGACTCCAGTCGGACGGCTGCCACAGCTGAGACCAGAGTCAATTAGACTTTGAGTTGATCTTTACAAAGCTTTAAGATGATTAGCACTGATCCATTTTGAGGTATGCTCTTTGTTCTGGTAAACATTGATTTTGGAGGTTTTATTATAGCAGGGCTTTCCGCAGAATTGTGTAGCTGGGAATTTTCTTTTGATAGTTTTAAGCCTTTAAGGTACTCTGTGCTGTAATGAAGATATTACCAGTGGCTGCGTTAAGAGTCTTTAGAGAAAGTGTGACAAATTTAATGTCTTATAATTCTGCAGCCCTGCAGTCATTTATACGGATATTAAAAATACTTTAATATCCATTGCGACAACATTTATTCGAAGCTTTAAAGATTCTGAAGAGGTTGATCGTGTCGTTGTGTGGATATTAAAGGCCCAGATTCTGAAATCCTCAATATGTAACGATATTAGCATGGTGGCGCAGCGGTAGAGTTGCTGCTGGGGTTCGTTCCCGACTACATGTGCTGTCTGTACAGAGTTTGTACGTTCTCCCTGTGACAGCTTGGGTATTCTCTGAGATCTTCGGTTTTCCTCCCATTCTCCAAAGACGTACAGGTTTGTAGGTTAATTGGCTTGGTATGAATGTAAATTGTCCTAAGTGTGTGTAGGATAGTGTTAATGTGCGGGGATCGCTGGTTGGCACGGACTCGGTGGGCTGAAGGGCCTGTTTCCGTGCTGCATCGCTAAACGAAACTAAACCAAATTAGGTACAAATTCTTCGAAGTGTTTAATTTGTTGGATGTGACCTTGCTTCAATATTGTTGGAGTTGGAGTACTAGTTCTTTGTTTATAATTTCAACAGGGAAACCAACTTAAAAGTCCGACAGGCACTGACAGTAACATCAGAGCTCGGTGCAGACATGAGCATATTGGCAGAATTTGACGGTGAGTCTGACATCTTCTATTAACGCTGATTACACATGTAGCAAGCTTGGCAGGGAGCAGTGCACACTAGGGTTTGGGTTGCCACGATCCAGTGGTTCAATGCTACTTTATTTATCTCATGTACTGAGATAGAGTGAAATTAATTTTTGGTATACAGTTCAGTACAAGTATCACTATTCTTAGATATGCATCTCAGATACAGTACAAGTGTAGTAAGGTGGCGCAGCGGAATAGTTGCTACCTTACAGCGACAGAGACCCGGGTTCGATCCTGGTTCGAGGTTGAGGAGTGACCTCCAAGAGGTATTAAAAAAAATCATAAGGAGAGTAGATAATATGGATGGTCACAGTCTGTTTCCCCAGGGTAGGGGAATCACGAACTAGAGGCGGCACGGTGGTGCAGCGGTAGAGTTGCTGCCTTAACAGCGCCAGATATCCGGGTACGATCCTGACCTTGACCCTGATCCTGTCTGTACCGAGTTTGTACGTTTTCCCTGTGACCTCGTGGGGTTTTCTCCGGGAGCTCCAATTTCCTCCACACTCCAAAGACGTACAGGTTTGTAGGCTTAGCTAAATTAAATAGAACTAAACTATTAAGAGTTGTACGCTGAGACAATATACAGGGTCGCCAGTTTCCAGGTTGTTGTAAGCAAAGATCCTATAGCGAGCAAGATGGCCCACTCGACGAAAAAGACGTAGTACGGTCATGGGCAGATTCATGGGTAATTTATGGCCCCATTTCCTTAATCGGCTTCCGTCTCCGCACCAAAGATCCCATAGGATAATAGTGCGGAGACGGAAGCCGGTTACGGAAACATCCTCGTAAAAATAAAAGTTATTTGGGAAAAATCTTCTCCTCATTTTCAGAATTTTAATTTATTAACACAAATTGTTCCCCCGCAACGCTGATTACACTGCGAGTCGGGTCGGGTCGGGTCCGGTTACGGAAATGGATGAAAAAAAGGCCCACGTTCCGTTCCGTTTCGTACTGCACGTCAGCCCATTGCATTTAGCAGGAGTGGTCTATCTTGCTCTGCTATAGGATCTTTGGTTGTAAGTGCAGGGAATCTTGACCTGACCGAGAAGGCCCGTTGCCATGGTGACGGTGCAGGGTTGGCCTTGCCCAGAGTAGCCATAGTACCCTCCACTGCTGCTCCACCACTGGAGGGGATCTCTGCCACAGAAGGCAGTGGAGGCCAATTCATTGGATGTTTTCAAGAGAGAGTTAGATTTAGCTCTTGGGGCTAACGGAATCAAGGGATATGGGGAGAAAGCAGGAACGGGGTACTGATTTTGGATGATCAGCCATGATCATATTGAATGGTGGTGCTGGCTTGAAGGGCCGAATGGCCTACCCTGCATTTATTACCTATGTTTCCATGTTTAATGTGAGTTGCAACACGATGAGGCAACTGCAAATGAGCGAGCAAGATAGGTATGTGCTGATCTCATTCATTGCCAGCTCTTGTGTATTCTTTAAACATGAAGCTTAGCCATTTTACCTCGTGACTTCATATTTCAGAGCCAGCAAAGGCATTGCTCTGTGTTCAACATTAATCAAAGATTGTAGGTTACTCACCATGACAACCAAGCCTCTTGACTTCTGTAATACGACTGTCAGGTTTCTGTTGAACGTTCTGTTATATTATAAAGCAAGTGTGTGAATTGAATGATTGAAAGTGGCAGCATGGAAACAGGCCCTTCGGCCCACCGGTACTAATAATTTTTGATTAGTACAGGTGTTTCTTGATTAGTACAGGTGTCAGGGGTTATGGGGAGAAGGCAGGAGAATGGTGTTAGGAGGGAGAGATAGATCAGCCATGATTGAATGGCGGAGTAGACTTGATGGGCCGAATGGCCTAATTCTACTCCTATCCCTTATGACCTTATGACCACTGAGTCCACACCAACCATCGATCACCCGTTCACACCAGTTCTATGTTATCCCACTTTCTCATCCACTCCCTGCACACTAGTAGTTTTACAGAGGGCCAATTAACCCGCAAACCTGCTTGTCTGTGGGATGTGGGAGGAAACCGGAGCACCCGGAGGAATCCCCTCATGGTCACAGGAAGAACGTGCAAACTACACACAGACAGCACTATTTTAATTTATTCAAGGTGCTTTAAGACCTGAAATGTCTCAAAATTTGATACCGAACCATATACTGCATGAAATCTCTGGCACCGTAAGGCAGCAGATCTACTCGTTATGATGGATAATTGGTCAACTCAGTTATTGAATTGTAACATCAGTACCACAGCAGGCCCGGGAGCGTGAGTATCATGAGCGTTTGACGGCACCAGGCCTGTACTCGCTGGAGTTTAGAAGGATGAGGGGGATCCCATTGAAACGTACCGAATAATGAAAGGCCCGGGTGTGGAGAGGATGTTTCCACTAGTGGGTGGCATGGTGGGCTAGCGGTTGAGTCGTTAAAGCGCCATAAACCAGGGTTCAATCCTGACTACAGATGCTGTCTGTACAGAGTTTGTACGTTCTCCCCGTGATCGCGTGGGTTTTCTCCGAGATCTTCGGTTTCCTCCCACACTCCAAAGACGTACAGGTTTGGAGGTTGATTGACTTGGTATAAATGTAAAAAATGTCCCTAGTGTGTGCAGGATAGTGTTAATGTGCAGGGATCGCTGGTCAGCGTGGACTCGGTGGGCCGAAGGGCCTTTTTCCGCACTATATCTCTAAACTAAACTAGACCAGTGAGTGTCTATGACCAAAAGGCACCGCCTCAGAATAAAAGGGTGTTCCTTTAGAAAGGAGATGAGGAGGAATTTCTTTAGCCACAGGGTGATGAATCTGTGGAATTCACTGCCACAGACGGCTGTGGAGGCCAAGTCACTTGGTATTTTTAAAGCGGAGATTGACAAGTTCTTGATTAGTAACAGTGTCAAAGGTTTCCGGCAGAAGGCAGGAGAATGGGGTTGAGAGGGAAAGATAGATCAGCCATGATTGAATGGCGGAGTGGGCTCAGGTTTTCTTACACAAAGATTGGTGAGTGCCTGGAACGCACTGCCAGGGGGTGGGGGAGGGGCAGATATGAAAGTGAGGTTTAAAAGGTTTATGGATAGGCACATGGATATGCAGGGAATGGAGGGATAAGGATCGTGTGCAGGCAGAGGAGATTAATTTAACTTGGCACTGTGTTCGCCTGGGTATTGTACTATTACCATTCGGGGAATCTTCCGACAAGCAGACCGGAAATGTGTGGTCACCATGGGATCACTACTGAGCGAATTTTAAAGTTTGGTCTTTTGTAACTTGTGAATAAATCAATTTACTGACAATCTAAGTCAGTTTGATTGCAATATTCTACCTCCTACAATGTTGTTCAGTGTGCAGCTTTTAGGACCATGCAAATAATTGAAGTCACAGGCATGGAAATAAATATTGCAAATCATTTTGTTTTACTGCTGATTTCACCAGGAGAGATATTTCCTGGTCTGTTTCTCCCATTCCCACACCGACCTTTCGCAGTGGAGTTGTGGAACAATCTCCGGAGAGAGGAGGAGAACTTCTTCAAAGTAGGCATACCTTGACGAGATTTCGCAGTGGAGGCTTGAACATTGAATTCTCCCAATTCTGCTAGCCCTTGCTGTCCCCTCCCCTTCATCAGCCATCTGGTTGTCTCCTCCCCTCCCCCAGCCCTCGGGCTCCTCCTCCGCCTTTTTCCTTTTTTCCTTTCTTCTCCCCACCCCCTATCAGTCTGAAGAAGGGTTTCGACCCGAAACGTTACCTATTTCCTTCGCTCAATAGATGCTGCTGCACCCGCTGAGTTTCTCCAGCATTTTTGTATACCCACACCGACCTTTCTGTCCTGGGCCCTCCTCCACTGTCAGCCTGAGGCCACACATAAACTGGAGCAAAAGAACCTCATATTTCGCTTGGGCAACCTTCAACCCAGAATTTTGATTTATCTAACTTGAAGTAACCTTTGCATTTCCCTTTCTTTCCCGTCCCTCCCCAATCCTAGTCATCCATCTAGTTTCACTATCGTCCTGCTTAGTTTCAGTGCTTCACTCATTAGTTTAACTCGTTATCACCCTCTCCACAGACAACAGTGGACCATGATGGCCTCCATTATGGTCTGACGATGGGACTCGACCCGAAACGTCACCCATTCATTCTCTCTAGAGATGCTGCCTCACCCGCTGAGTTACTCCAGCATTTTGTGTCCACCTTCGAGTTAAACCAGCATCTGCAGTTCTCTCTTCCACATTATGGCCTCCACCTGTCCTTGATTATCTTTGCCAGCTTTGATTTATTCTTTTACATACCTTTCATTCAATTGCTCTTTGTACCTCTTCATATCTCTAGTTTCCCTCTCCCCTGCCTCTCAGTCTTGAGAAAGGGTCTCGACACGAAACATCTTCTATTCCTTTTCTCTGTCCTACCCCCACCCCCCAGTTCTCTACTACTTTCACTGTCCTGAATAATTTTACTGTTTGTATGCCTCAGTCACCTTCCCCTCAGCTGACAAGGAACGATTGTAGATTTCCTTGAGCATCGTCTGCTTTGATCCGTCCTTTTCACACCTCACATTCTCTTTGTACCCTTCCATATCTCTAGTTTCCCTCCCCCATAAGTCTGAAGAAGGATCTTGACCCAAAACATCACCCAATCCTTCGCTCCAGAGATGCTGCCTGTCCTCTGATTTACTCCAACATTTTGTGTCTGTCTTCGGTTTAAACCAGCATCTGAAGTTCCTTCCTACACATAAAATATCCATCGACCTCCGTTGGGAAATTTAAATTGTTTAACAGCTGGCATAAACATTTTTTTGGACTAAAGGATAATTTCCCAGAATAGTGAGCTAAAAATTCAGTTGGACAAAATCCAAGGTACTGCCTCCGACCAGAATATACATTGAGAACCCACGGAGGGGTAGTTTACACTGTCTGCTGACTGCCCGGTTTAAAATGTTGGCCAATTGTGGTTTTAATAGTGGTTTATAGTTATAAAGGGGCGCATAATGCTACATGTGAACTCCTGTTAGAGTCTAATCTTCCGTGCCCCGATATGACATTTAAACAAAAAGTTTCAGAATAGTTTTAGTTTCGGAGACACAACATGGAAACAGGCCCTTCGGCCCGCCGAGGCCATACCGACCATCCATCAACAGTCCACGCTCGGTCTATGTTACCCAACTTTCGCATCCACTCCCTTCACACGAGGGGCAGATTACAGAGGGCCAATTAACCGACGAACCCGCACGCCTCTGAGATGTGGGAGGAAACCGGAGCACCCGGAGGAAACCCACGCCGTCTCAGGGAGAACGTGCAAACTCCACACAGACAGCACCCGAGGTCAGGATCAAACCAGAGTCTCTGGCACTGTGAGGCAGCAGCTCTACCAGCTGCGCACTGTGCCACCCAGATCAGCCAGTTGTGCTTTGACAACTATTATCAAAATGTATATGACATCTATTTAGTGATTGAGGCTAAAAACCAAAACAGATTGAAGCGCTCATTTGCAGGTGAGAGGGGCAAAGTTTAAAGGAGATGTGTCAGGCAAGTTTTTTACACAGAGAGTAATGGGTGCCTGGAAGGTGCTGCCAGGGGTGGTGGTGGTGGTAGATACCACAGTGGTGTTTAAGAGGCTTTTAGATAGGCACATGGAGGGATATGGATCACGTGCAGACAGAGGAGATTAGTTAACTTGGCATCATGTTCGGCACAGACACAGTGGGCCAAAGCCTCTGTTCCTGTGCTATACTGTTCTATGTTTAGATTAGCTTAATTTAGAGATATAAGCCCTTCGGCCCACCGAGTCCGCGCCGACCAGCGATCCCCGCACATTAACACAATCCTACACACACTGGGGACTATTTACATTTACATAAAGCCAATTAGCTTCTAAACCTGTACATCTATGGAGTGTTTAATAAGAAACTGCAGATGCTGGAAAATCGAAGGTAGAGAAAAATGCTGGAGAAACTCAGCGGGTGAGGCAGCATCTATGGGGCGAAGGAAATAGGCAACGTTTCGGGTCGAGACCCTTCTTCAGGGAGGATCTCGGGGGAAAACCCACGCAAGTCACGGGGAGAACGTACATACTCCCTACAGGCAGTAGTCGGGATCGAACCCAGGTCTCTGGCGCTGCAAACGCTGTACGGCAGCAACTCTACCGTACAGAATACGCCAAGAAGTCATCTTAGTCAGCTCTCCGCTGGGGAGCTCCTGTTGTTAGTAACATAGAAAATAGGTGTAGGAGTAGGTCATTCGGCCCTTCAAGCCAGCACCGTCATTCACTATGATCATGGCTGATCATCCAAAATCAATACCCCGTTCCAGCTTTTTCCCCATATCCCTTAATTCCGTTAGCCCTATGAGTTAAATCTAACTCTCTCTTGAAAACATCCAGTGAATTGGCCTCCACTGCCTTCTGCGGCAGAGATTTGCACAGATTCACAACTTCTAATTCAAAAGCGTCCACGTCACGGGGCTGGAAACTGGAAGTATCTAGAGCTACTTCTGCCACCACCATCATCTATTGCAACAAGTGATGGCTCCCACTGATTGTCGCCGGTAGCTTGCGTCCTTTTCAGGACGGACGATGACAGCGAGGTCAACATTTGAAACATGGAAGATGGACATGAAAGACAAAGACTGTTTGTCCATTACATGACACACACCCCACTGCCTCGAGCCCTCTCACTGCAGGGTGACAGTGGGTTTCGAAGCCGCTTGAACCCAGCATTGATGTGAAGGCCTGTGGCCTCCACTATCGGTATAATTGTAAACTGTGCCATGTGTGTGTGGGATAGCGTTAGTGTGCGGGAATTGCTGGTTGGAGCAGTCTTGGTGGGCCGAAGGGCCTGTTTCCGTGCTGTTTCTTTAAACTAATCTAAACTATTCACAGGCCACACATGCACAAATACATTTGGGGGAAGTAATGTCATAATGTGCCCCTCTGAGAATAGCAGCCTAAGTACTCAAGTATGTTCTACAGATGATTTTTTAATTAAGTTCCTTTGTGTGAGGCACAATATTTAATCCTTTATGCAAAATAAATTCAATGACCACTCTATTAAAATGCATCACATCCAATTGTTTTGTTCTTTTAATGGAATCGTGTGGAATCCCATAAGTGGTTGGTTTTCTGGCATATAACAGGCTTAATAGATGTCATTAATCAAGTTATACCACCCAATAAATGTATGAGATTGTTGCAAAGTAGATTTCCTAATATGAAGGATACATGGAAGGAGATTAAAAAGCTGCTGCTGCTACTGTTGCATTGACTAACGTTGTCTGAAGCCACACTCAGTAAATTCAAGAATCAAGAGTGTATAATTGTCATGTGCCAGCTGCTGAACAATGAAATTCTCACTTAATGCCACCGAACGGGTCAATTAATGAAATAGCACACAAATAAATATCCAATAATCAAAAATACAGTGAACAATAATACTAATATTAGCTGTTATCAGGTGTTATCAGCTGTTATCAGGCAACTGAACCATCCTAACAACCAGAGAGCAGTCCTGAACTACTATCTACCTCTTTGATGACCCACAGACTATCCATGATCGGTCTTTGTTGGCTTTACCTTGCACTAAACGTTATTCCCTTATCATGTATCTATACACTGTAAATGGCTCGATTGTAAACATGTATTGTCTTTCTGCTGACTGGATAGCACACAACAAAAGCTTTTCACTGTGCCTCGGTACACGTGACAATAAACTAAACTGAACTATAATCATAGTAGTACAAAACTCAAGTTTAGTGCAACCAAAGACACAGTCCATAGAAGATCAGAGTTGCTGAAGTTAGTATTGTGTAGTGTTCAAGAGCCTGATGATTGTTGGGAAGAAGCTATTCTTGAACCTGGTGGCCATGGGTTTCAGGCTCCTGTACCTTCGTCCCAATGGTAGCAGCGAGATGAGAGCCTGGCCAGGGTGGTGTGGGTCTTTGATGATATTGGCTGCCTTATTCAGGCAGCACCTCCTGTAGATCCTGTCAATAGTGGTGAGGGCATTACCGTTAGACTGTAGCGATACAGCGCAGAAACAAGCCCCCTCATTGAGCCCACGTCGGCCAGCGATCACCCCATACACTAGCACTATCCTACACACTAGGGACAATTTACAATTTTACCAAAGCCAATTAATCCAGAATCCTGTAGGTCTTTAGTGTGTGGGAGAAAACCGGAGCACCCGGAGAAAACCCAGACGGTCACGGGGAGAGCGTACAAACTCCGTACAGACAGTACACATAGTCAGGATCGAACCCGGGTCTCTGGCGCTGTAAGGCAACAGCTCTACCGCTGCGCCACCGTGTCATCGATCTAGGTAGAGGCATCCTCCAGTTGAGATATGATGTCGGATTGCTGGGTATGCTCTGTGTTTCTTGTCATATGGAGGCTTGATTTCCTCATCACTTTCATTGAACCATTTTGGTTGTTTCTGTGTCTTCGGTCCAAGCTGCCCGTGATGGACCAGGCAGTTTCTAACACTCTCTGTAATCTCCGTACATTCCTGGACGTTCAGGTTTCTGAGCCAGGCCGTGATGCAACCAGCCAGTCTGCTCTCTACAGGACACCAATAGCGTTTCTATAGAATATTCGGCGACGTACTGAATTCACCAGAGAGGACCACTGTAATAAGGTCATAATGAATGGGAGTAGAATTAGGCCATTCGGCTCATCAAGTCTACTCCACCATTCAATCATGGCTGATCTATCTTTCCCTTTCAACCCCATTTTCCTGCCTTGTTCCCATAACGTCTGACATCTGCACCAATCAAGAATCTACCGATCTCTGCCTTAAAAATATCCACTGACTTGGCCTCCACAGCCTTCTGTGGCAAAGAATTCCACAGATTCACCACCCTCTGACTAAAGGGCCTGTCCCACTTTGGTGTCATTTGCGCGTCACGCAGATGGCGCGCGAAGATTTTGTACATAACCAAAACCTTGGGGCGCCGCGCGTCACTGCCTACATCACCACGCACCATGCGCGCATCACGTGACGCGTAAATGATGTCGCTTAAATGACGCGCAAATGACGCCCAAGTGGGACAGGCCCTTAAAGAAATTTCTCCTCATCTCCTTCCACAAAGAAAGTAATATGTTGGTTGGTAGCAGTGAGGATCTCAGGCTGGAGAATGATGAACTGTACTGAGTAATTCTGCATTTGCTGAAATGTGTCCTATTGCAATTTGCTAGATAAAGTTTTTACTGAGCTTGGGTCTTCCCCAGGTATTGGCCTTGGCTTTAAGTGACTCATGCAGTGACCTCAGTAACTGGCTTTGGGTGGTTCTATTACATCCTGGAACTGTTCCCAGAAATAAATTAGGAGCTAACTAACTCATTGAGCAGTAAGACCTATTTGTTGTGACAACTCTTAAATAACTTCTGCAGGGCAGTCACTTTCAGCTGAGCACTTATAGTCCCCAACCAGGTGACCCCAATGTTCACTTGCATGCTAGGTTGTACACAAATAGGCTCCAGGGGTAACGAGGTGGGAGAGGCAGTACCTCCTGTGAGGGGCAACTTTTCCACACAGAGGGTGGTGGGTATATGGAACATAGCTGCCTGAGGAGGTCGTTGAGGCAGGTACAAGAACAACATATAAAAGACATTTGAACAGGTACATGGATTGGAAAGGTTTAGAGGGATATGGGCCAAACCTGGGCAGGTGGGACTAATGTAGATGAGGTATCTTGGTCGGCATGGGTAAGTTGGGCCGAAGGGCCTGTTACCTTGCTGTCTAACTCTACGACTATCTGGCTATAAAACTTCAGAAAAGTTCCCTGTTGTAAACTAATGAATATCTCAATGGAATTAACTATCTGTCTAGTTTAGTTTAGAGGTTTAATTTAGAAATACAGAGCGGAAACAGGCCCTTAGGGCTCACCGAGTCCACGCTGTCCACCGATCCCCGCAAATTAACACTACTCTACACACACTAGGGACAATTTCACATTTACACCAAGCCAATTAACTCACAAACATGTACGTCTTTGGCGAGTGGGTGGAAAATGAAGATCTTGGAGAAAACCCATGCAAGTTACGGGGTGAAAGTACAAATTGTGTGCAGACAAGCACCCGTGGTCAGGATCGAACCCAGGTCTCTGGCGCTGTAAGGCAGTAGCTCTACTGCTACACCAATGTGCAGCCCATGTTCTTGTTTCGTTTAGAGGAGATACAGCATAGAAACAGGCCCTTCAGCCCTCCGTGTCCATGCCGACCATCGATCGCCCATTCACACCTGCTTACACAAGTGGTCATTTTACAGAGCCTGATTCACCTACAAACCCACACGTCTTTGGAGTGTGGGAGAAAACCGAAGCACCCGGAAAAACCCACACGGTCACAGGGAGAACATACACACTCCGTACAGATAGCACCCATAGTCAGGATCAAACCCAGGTCTCTGGCGCTGCAAGGCAGCAACTCTACCGATACGCCACTGTTCTGCCCCTAACCTTTACTTTAAAACTCTGCCTAGTACCATACGACCTCTATTGCAATGTTATCCTCAGCCTTTATCTATTTCTCTTGATGGGTATTTCCCCCTCTTTCTCTGAGGTATTGCTACCCTCTCTCTACATATTTTTATCGTAATGACAGGAAATGCACATGACAAAGATTAAGATGAAAATGACAAATGAGGCTGGAGGGTAGTAATTATCATTCGTGGAATTATTACATGCAGTGACTGACCAAGTAGGTTTAGAGGGATACGGTTCAAATGCGGGCAAATTGGACTCGCTTAGGTGGAATATCATTGTCAAAGGGGCTGTTTCTGTGCTGTTTGACTCTCTAACTCCATAAAAGGAGAAGAGGTTTTTGTTGAAGATAAACACAAAATGCTGGAGTAACTCAGCGGGACAGGCAGCATCTCTGGAGAGAAGGAATGGATGACATTTCGGGTCGAAACACTTCCTCAGACTAAAGTAGTTCTTGTTTGTAATTGCTGAATTCTTTGTTGAAACCAGCTTTTGGAAAACACCTCCCCTTCCTTTTAACACCTGATCAAATGTGTAATTTGATTGAGTCAGTATATTTCTTGGTTCACTCATTTGCTAACTCGCCATCTGGTGTTGGGAAGCTTACCAGAACCTGACTGAGGAAAACTGTCTGCTTTGGGAAATGTCCTGGCAAGGAAACAAATCTTATCAGTCGAAGACCCAAAACATTGAACAGAGTGTGTTACATTCCACACTCCAGTACACACACTGAACTTTCATTCTCATTTGTTATATTGTTCACAGAGTACTATGTTTACATCGAAGATAGGCACAAAAAGCTGGAGTAACTCAGTGGGACAGGCAGCATCTCTGGAGAGAAGGAATGGGTGACGTTTTGGGTCGAGGCCTTTCTTCAGACTAGTTATGGATAAGGGAAATGGGAGATATTGATGATGATGTAGAGAGACAAAGAACAATGAATGAAAGACATGCAAAAAGTGACGATGTTAAAGGAAACAGGCCATTGTTAGCTGTTACATATTCTGTTGTGCTGCTGAAGTTCATTGTTTATGACAATAAAACACTCTTGTCTCTTGACTTGTCACCAATCTGAAGAAAAGTCACAACTTGAAACGTCATCGGTCTATTCCATCCGAGCCGAGTTCAATTTAACTTTATCGGCCTTCAATGCTACAGTATTTATTTAAACTAAAAGTTGTGTCCTATATCCTTTAGCTTTCCACTGTGGATGGCTTGATAGTAATGTATAGTCTTTTTGAGTGTACAGCATGCAAAGAAAATCTTTCCACTATATCTTGTGCACGTGACAATAATAGACAAACTAAACATTAGTCGAGCACTTTGTATTTTATGCCACCTGTTATATTCATAAATTCATAAGTTCATAAGTGATATGAGCAGAATTAGACCATTCAACCCATCAAGTCTACTCCGCCATTCAATCATGGCTGATCTATCTCTCCCTCCTAATCCCATTCTCCTGCCTCTCCCCATAACCCCTGACACCCGTACTAATCAAGAATCTATCTAGCTCTGCCTTAAAAAATTACCCATTGACTTGGCCTCCACATACTTCTGTGGCAATGTATTCCACAGACTCACCACCCTCTGACTAAAGAAATTCCTCCTCATCTCCTTCCGAAAGGAACGTCCTTTAATTATGGAGTACTATCTGTGTGTGTGACTTTGTTTCCCAGAAACCAGGCCCATATTTTGTGATGGCTAGTTTTGTTCATTGTATTTAAAGAACAGATGCAAACTGTTCCAATTTCTGGAGCAGTTATGTTGTTGAGGTGTGCTTTGTGCATTTTATTCTCGTAGAAAATAAAGAGTGAAAAATGTAATCCCGATTGGAATGCATATCGCTTAATATGCAGACCCAAAAAGTGATGATGTTGGGGACAAGGCAGGTGGTGCTGTGTTGTTACTGACAAAAAAATTAATCATGTGTTAAAAGAATGAAAGGAATAAACTTTCATAAGTTTGTAAGTAATAGGAGCAGAATTAGGCCATCGAAGTCTACTCTCCATTCAATCATGGCTGATCTATCTCTCCTTCCTAACCCATTCTCCTCCCCACAGCCCCCGACTTTGCTAGGATGATGCTAGGATTGTCCAGACTGTTTTAACATTGCAGCTGTATAACGTGTATGAAACGCAAACTGCTGGATTAATTTATCGGGTCACGACGTTTCTGGTCGGGACCCTTCTTCAGACTGAGGAATGGTTCCGTCCCGAAGCGTCATCTATCTATGTCCTCCACATATGCTGTCTGAGTTAATCCAGCACTTTGTGTTTTACTCAAGATTCCAGCACCTGCAGTTCGGAAAGAACAAAGGAGGACCCGGTGTGTGGGGGCCGCCGTGAGGGAGGGGGAGGGGTAGGGGGGAGAACGGGCGGGGGGAGGGGGGGGATTTGTAGCTTTGTCCACGCCCTTTATGTGGCAACTATTTGCATACCTTTTTTATGCGAGCAAAGAATTTCACTGTGACTTGTCCCATGTGACAATAAAGTATTCAATTCCTTGTGTCTCCTGTATAACTTGCACATATTTTAACTGACTGGATGGCACACAAACCAATGCTTTTCACTGCACCTCGGTCCACATGACAATAGTACGCCAATACTGTTGGGTGGGTTTTGTGCGTTGTACTGATGCAGTTCTTGTCTCATTTTTGCGGCAGGCGAGATCATTTGCGAGCCACCCAACAACAAACTGGACAAATTCACCGGGACTCTGTTTTGGAAAGACAAGAAGTATTCACTTAATAATGAAAAGATGCTTCTTCGAAGCTGCGTTCTGCGGAACACAGGATGGTGCTTTGGTCTGGTTATCTTTGCAGGTAAATTCTTCTTATTCCTCTTAAATAAAGCTACTAATGGTACAAGTGCTTGGTGTTATGCTGGGTTTCTGGAGCGTTGAGGTGTTCTATAGTTATAGAGTCACACAGCACGAAAACAGGCCCTTCAGCCCAACTTGTCTATACCGACCAAGATGCTCCATCCAAGATAGTATCACCTGCCCTCGTTTGGCTCATGTTCAAAAGTTCACATTATAGTAGAACTCGGCCCATCGAATCCACTCCGACATTCAATCATGGCTGATCTCTGCATCCTAATCCCATTCTCCTGCCTTCTCCCCATAACCCTTCACACCCGTTCGAATCAAGAATTTGTCTATCTCTGCCTTAGAAATAACCACTGACTTGGCCTCCACAGCCCTCTGTGGCAATGAGTTCCACAGATTAACTACCCTCTGACTAAAGAAGTTCCTCCTCACCTCCTTTCTAAAAGAGTGCCCTTTAATTCTGAGGCTATGACCTCTGGTCTTTGACTCTCTCACCAGTGGGAACATCCTCCCCACATCCACTCTATCTATGCCTTTCATTATTCTGTAAGTTTCAATGAGGTCCCCCCTCAACCTTCTAAACTCCAGCGAGTACAGGCCCAGTGCTGTCAAACGCTCATCATACGCTTCTAAACTTTTCCTATCCATGTACCTGTCCAAATGTCTAAAATGTTGTTATTGTACCTGCCTCAATTACCTCCTCTGGCAGCTTGTTCCATACACTCACCAACTACTGTGTGAAAAAGTTGCCCCTCCGGTTCCTTTTAAATCTTTCTCCTCATCTTAAACCTGTGTCCTCTGTTTATTGATTCCCCAACCTGGGTAAAAGACTGATAATAGGGGTTATGTGCAGGCAGATTTAATTAGTTGAACTTGGCATCATATTCGGCCGAATGGCCTTGTGGGCCGAATGGCCTTTCCTGGACTGTACTATTGTCTGTTCTGTGGCACCATTGCTTATGTTGGCTTGGCATGTGGCGCTTTATTAGAGTCAGAGGAAGTTGCAGCACGGCCACATGCCCTTCAGCCACCGTGTCCACACCAACCATCAAGCATCCAGTTTTACACTAATCCCACATATGCCCCTTTCATTCCCCTCACATTCCCACCAAACCCTCCCCAAATTGTACAAACTCACTGGGGACAATCTGCAGCATCTACTTAACCAACCAACCACTGCATTTTTTCCGGAGCACCTCGGGAAATTCCAGTTCATACGTTCTAGGAGCAGAATTTCGGGCGGTCACGGTGGCGCAGCAGTAGAGTTGCTGCCTTGCAGCGAATGCAGCGCCGGAGACCCGGGTTCGATCCCGACTACGGGTGCTTGTCTATACGGAGTTTGTACGTTCTCCCCGTGATCTGCGTGGGTTTTCTCCGAGATCTTCGGTTTCCTCCCACACTGCAAAGACGTACAGGTTGTAGGTTAATTGGCTTGGTAAAAATGTAAAAAGAAATTCTCCCTAGTGGATGTAGGATGGTGTTAATGTGCAGGGATCGCTGGTCGTCGCAGACCCGATGGGCCGAAGGGCCTGTTTCCGCGCTGTATTTCTAAACTAAACTAAACTAATTAGGCCATTCGGCCCATCGAGTCTACTCCGCCATTCAATCATGGCTGATCTATCTTTTCCTCGCAACCCCTTTCTCCTGCCTTCTCCCCATAACCCGTGACTGTTGGTAGCTCAACATCACACTCGAGAATCTACTTGAGATAAAACTTAAGCATCGGGAGAACTCAAAGCCTTCTGACTCATGTAGGTCCCATGGTAAATCTACCAACTAATCCTGATCGCCATCAACACTGACAGTAGCACTTTCCAGCATTGGCTAAATCTGTTGAAATGGTGAAGGAAGCGGTCTACCTACCAATAGTATGGAGTGGTACACAAAGTGCTGGAGTAACTCAGCGGATCAGGCAGCAACTCAGTCTGAAGAAGGGTCTCGACCCGAAACGTCACCCATTCCTTCTATCCAGAGATGCTGCCTGTCCCGCTGAGTTACTTCAGCATTTTATGTCTATCTCGGTGTAAAGCAGCATCTGCAGTTCCTTCCTACACATCTCCGGAGGACGGATTGGTGCTGATTCGGGTCGGGACCCTTGGAGTATTTCCATCGTCTTGGAAAGCCATCCATCCATGTGATTTGACCCCTCCCCCTTCATTTTCATACAGAATGTGGTAGATAATGGAATGAGCTGCTGACGCAATAACAATATATAAAACAAATTTGGGCAGATGCATGGATAGGAAAGGTTGAAAGGGATATGGGCCAAATACAGGCAAATAGTACGAGCATAGATGGGGCATCTTGGTTAGACTTTACTGACACAGCGTGGAAACAGGCCCTTCGGCCCACCGAGTCCGGGCCGACCTGCAATCACACTGTACACTTGCAATATCATACACAAGGGATAATTTACAATTTTACTGACGCCAATTAACCTACAAACCTGCACGTCTTTGGAGTGTGGGAGGAAACCGGAGCACCCGGAGAAAAACCCGCGGTCACAAGGAGAATGAGCAAACGCCGTACAGACAGCGCCCGTAGCCAGGATCGACCCCAGTTCCCTGGCCCTGTAAGGCAGCAACTCTACCGCTGCACCACTGTGCCGCCCAGAATGAATTGGTGGAAGGGCCTGTTTCCATGTGTGTGACTCTAGGGTGATATCCTTGTTTTCTAGGACCTGATACCAAGCTAATGCAGAACAGTGGACATACCAAATTGAAACGAACAAGTATTGACCGTCTGATGAATACCTTGGTCCTGTGGGTAAGTAGATAACATCCTGTGAAAATTTCAATCTTGTCACCGAGGGCAACCAAGAAAATTCTGTTCAATAAAAGGTCTGTCTCACGAATCTGCGGTCATTGGCGGCGAAACGGGAAGAATCTGCCGCCATAGACCGCGCACTCATGAGAAAGAACAATTCCCGGGCCGTGCGACGGTGTTCCCAACACCGCGCGGTGCAAAAATAAAATCGACAATGTCGAAAACTCTATACTCACCGCACAACCTCCACCAGTGATGCACGAGTGCGCACGGCCGCTCGCACGGGCCGCCGCCAGTGTGGGTCGAGCGCCGTGCGTCAAACCTCCTCTGCCACAGCCTCCGCCAGTGACGCACGTGCCGCCGCCAGTGAGGCACGTGTGCTGCGCGGCCACAGGCACAGCCATCGCTACAGCGCCGCGATCAGGATGGCCGCCGCCACAGCCGCCGCTGGTGAGTCACGTGCGGGGGGCCGACGTCATCGCAGTCGGCCCGCCCTTTTTTTACTTACCGCAAGCACGTGGGACCCGCCGTGTTTGAATTAACTCGGCCCCCGCGCAACATCCGTGCGGCGCTCCGGTGGATAGGCTCGACGCTCTCGCCGTTGCCGCGCGGTCCTAGCTACCGGCGACACCGCGCTTCACCGCCGATGACCGCAAACAGGTAAGACACGGCCTTTAGTTTACGCTAGAGGCAGGAAACATGTTCCCGATGTTGGGGGAGTCCAGAACCAGGGACAACAGTTTAACAATAAGGGCTAAGCCATTTAGAACGGAGAGGAGGAAACACGTTTTCACACAGAGTTGTGAGTCTGTGGAATTCTCTGCCTCAAAGGGCGGTGGAGGCCGGTTCTCTGGATACTTTTAAGAGAGAGCTAGATAGGGCTCTTGTAGATAGCGGAGTCAGGGGATATGGGGAGAAGGCAGGAACTGGGTACTGATTGGGGATGATCAGCCATGATCACATTGAATGGTGGTGCTGGCTTGAAGGGCCAAATGGCCTACTCCTGCACCTATTGTCTATTGTCTAAGTGCATATATTCGAGGAGTGGAATCGGACCGTTTGGCTTTTATCTTTCCTCACTGACAACAATAATTTTCTCCTCAGATCTTCGGCTTTCTCATCTGCATGGGAACCATTTTAGGAATTGGAAATTCCATATGGGAAACCGAAGTTGGAATTTACTTCCGCTGCTACCTGCCCTGGGACGAATGGATGAAAAGCCCCATTTTTTCCGGATTTCTAAGTTTCTGGTCATACATAATTATCCTTAACACAGTTGTGCCAATTTCGCTTTATGTCAGGTAAGCAAGCCAGTGTTCTCAATTGAATCGTTTTATTGAGCCTTCCGCATATTCCTTATTTTCATATTAAAATATGTTAACAATAGTATTATTTCCCAGAAACATCCATGCAAATTTGAAAAAAAACCTGTGGTATTCATCAGCCATCTTGTTAACTTGATCCATTAGAGTTAAAGAGACCTACAGTTGTACAGCAACAAGACAGGCCCTTCGGCCCGACTTGTCCATGCTGACCTAGTTGACCAACTGAGCTAGACCTACTTGCCTGCATTTGACCCAACTCTCTCTCTAAAGGCAGGTTGCCAAAAAATTTCAAAATGTTGAAAATCCAGCGGCGACCAGAAAAGGGTACGACTCTTTGGGCGACTACACACGACCATGCAGACATCACGTGTTGACATGTCGCGGGACATCAAGTCTACTCCGCCATTCACTCATGGCTGATCTATCTCTCTCTCCTAACCCCATTCACCCGCCTTCTCCCCATAACCTCTGACACCCGTACTTATCAAGAATCTTTCTGTCTCTGCCTAAAAAATATCCTTGGCCTCCACTGCCGATGTGGCAATGAATTCCACAGATTCACCACCCTCTGACTAAAGAAATTCCTCCTCATCTCCATTCTACTGTGTGGCTTGAGTGTGAAACAATGCACAGAAATGCGTGTATGTCTTACAAGCTAACACTTGATATATAGGCAAGTGTGTTTAGATGAAGATTTTAATTTGATTCTTTCTTTGATATTGATTCCTTGAAGCAACATATGGACATATCTGTTATATCTCCAGTCACTTATGTTACAAGCAAACATAACCCTTCATTCTTCATTAAGTGTTACTTTAGATTTTATTTTTTAATGGTTGACATTAAACATTAACTTCACTGCTGTTTGTGTGGTGATAATTTAAATTCAAGTTTGATAATTTAAATTCAGTCTGAAGGAGGGTCCTGACCCAAAACGTTGCCTATTCCTTCTCTCCATAGATGCTGCCTCACCCGCTGAGTTTCTCCAGCATTTTGTCTAGCATCTGCAGTTCTTTCTTAAACATTTAAATTCAAAATGTATTTTGATGTGCTGCTTTGTTACTTTTTTTAATTGTAGCTCCCTGTCAATTTTTTTGAAACTAGTATCGAAACTATGACCTTAATTTCCTTTTGATTTTTGTCTTCATTTAAGCGTTGAAGTCATCAGACTTGGACATAGTTACTTCATAAACTGGGATCGGAAGATGTACTTTGCACCGAAAAATACTTCAGCTGAGGCGCGGACCACAACTCTTAATGAGGAGCTGGGACAAATAGAATACATCTTTTCAGACAAAACAGGAACACTGACACAGAATATCATGATTTTCAACAAATGCTCAATAAATGGGAAAGCCTATGGTAAGCTGTTGGTGAGGCTGCACTTGGAGTATTGTTGCTCGGTTCTGGTCATCCTGCTGTGGGAAAAGCGCCATTAAGCTGGAAAGAGTCCAGCACTTTGTGCAAAACCTGTCCAGGCTCTCCTCATATCTCAAGCCCTCCCTGTCCCAGCCACATCCCTGCATTGGGGATGTTGCCCGGACACGGGGACCTGAGCTGTCGGGAGAGGTCGGGCAGGCGAGGATTTTCTTGGAGCGCAGGAGGCTGAGGAGTGATTTTGTATAATTGTGAGGGAAATCGATAGGATGAATGCAGGACTTCTCCCCCAGAGTAGGGGAATCAAGAGCTAGGCGACATCAGCTTAAGGTGAGGGGGGGGGGGGGAAGATTTAATAGGAATCTGTGGGGCAATTTTATCACTCAGAGGGTGGTGGTTACTTGGAACAAGTTGTCAGAGGAGGTAATCAAGGCAGGTGCAATAACAACATTTAAAAGACATTTGGACAGGTGCATGGATAGGAAATGTTTAACGGGATGTTTAAACAGTTAACAGTTCAGTTTATTGTCATGTGTACCGAGTTACGGTGAGAAGCTTTCATAGCGTGCTATCCGGTCAGCAGAAAGACAACACATGATAATAATCGCGGCCTCAAACATGGGCGAACGTAGGCGTAGATAGGGCACTCTTTGTCCTTCTGGTCCTTGATTCCCCTGTACAATATTGTACAGTATATACACATGAACAGTGCTTTTATTGTGACGGCACAGTTCACCAGCACCTCAAAAAGATTAAAATCTAGATTTTCACATTTATAGATATTTTAATATTACAACGGCGCAGGGGTAGAGTTTTTCCTTACAGCGCCAAGAGACCCAGCTTCGATCCTGACCACGGATGCTGTCTGTGTGGAGTTTGTACGGTCTCCCTGTGACCGCGTGGGTTTTCTCTGGGTGCTCCGGTTTCCCCCCCCCCACACTCCAAAGATGTACAGATTTGTAGGTTAATTGACTTTGGTAAAAAGTGTAAACTGTGCCTAGTGTGTCAGATAGCACTAGTGAATAAGGTGATCGCTGGTTGGTGCGGACTCGGTGGGCCGAAGGGCCTGTTTTTCGCGCTGTATCTCTAAAGTCTCAAAATAAAGAAAGATTACCAAAGTTTAAAATATAACATTTATGAATTAAATTAGGCGGTCATGCCTTTGAGCAGCTTTTCGTTTGGCAATCTGCCAAGGAACATTATGTGGCAGGTTTTAGTCTACATAAAAACCAGTGCTTCTGAGGACAACTTGTTATCACGCTGTTCCCATCTGCACTTTAATTTTTATCATGTGGGACTGAGCGCCAACTGGTGGAGGATAAAGGTAGAACATGCACTTATCCAGACTACATCCAGAATAAAACACCATGCATACTATTGTCAAGGAATGTGTGGAGAAAGGCACGTGCAAACCACTTGGCAATGTGAGAGTTATATCTCCATCTGTGTGACTTTTAGTTTAGTTTAGAGATACAGCGCAGAAACAGGCCCTTCGGCCCCACCGAGTCCTCACCGACCAGCGATCCCCGCACACATCCTACACACACTAGGGACACTACACACATCCCGAGCCAATTAACCTATACACCTGTACGTCTTTGGAGTGTGGGAGGAAACCGGAGATACCAGAGAAATCTGCGCTGTCACGGGGAGAACATACAAACTCCATACAGACAGCACCTGTAATCAGGATCGAACCCGGGTCTCTGGCGCTGTGAGGCAGCAACTCGACCGCTGCGCCACCGTGCCGCTACGTGACTTCTACAGAATGTTACATTTCCTATGCCATTAAACACCTTGGTTTTTTTTAAATTCTTATGATGAAAACAGGTTTCTTCTCCCAAAGAATGTGAAGAAAATTTTCCAGCATCTGCAATTCCTTCTTAAACATGGAGAAATGTTAATGCTTTTCTGTATAACTTTTGTTTAGGAGATGCCTATGATGAACTGGGGGGGAAAATGGAGATCTCTGAGGTAGGACTCCAGTAAAGAAAATACTTGTGGAATCATTTGAATGCATAGCTGATACGATTTTATATATATTTTTCTAAATTGAGATGTGCGGGATTGTCATTCGATTATCTGTCGTGTGTGATGAAAAGTATCGTTTATAGTCTTCGCTCTGTCCCAACCAAAACCCCACATTTTCTTGTTCGTTTTTCACACCCTCACATTTGTACAAATACTGATTAACCCCAAGCCACAACCAAGATTTTAGCTTGGTTTAGTTTAGTTTTAGAAATACAGCGTGGAAACAGGCCCTTCGGCCCACCTGGGTCTGCGCCGACCAGCGATCCCCGCACATTAACACCATCCTACACACACTAGGGACAATTTTTACATTTACCAGGCCAATTAACCTACAAACCTGTACGTCTTTGGAGTGTGGGAGGAAACCGATCTCGGAGAAAACCCACGCAGGTCACGGGGAGAGCGTGCAAACTCCGTACAGACAGCACCCGTAGTCGGGATCGAACCCGGGTCTCCGGCGCTGCATTCGCTGTGAGGCAGCAACTCTACCACTGTGCCACTGCGACTGCCAGACAGCAAAGGCCATAATCCATTTATGAATGAGCAAAAATTGGACTGAGTATCTTCTGCAGAAATCCATGATGGTCAAATGAGGCAACAAATTGCTCTTCCCTTAAATTATTTTTTCTGCAGTTTCTTTAGTCAGAGAGTGATGAATCTGTGGAATTCATTGCCACGGAAGGCTGTGGAGGCAATAGATATTTTTAAAGCAGAGATTGATAGATTCTTTATTAGCACGGCCTCACAACGCCAAGGTTCGATCCTGACCTTGGGTGCTTAGATACATAGATACATAGAAAATAGGTTCAGGAGTAGGCCATTCGGCCCTTCGAGCCTGCACCGCCATTCAATATGATCATGGCTGAACATCCAACTCAGTATCCCGTACCTGCCTTCTCTCCATACCCCCTGATCCCTTTAGCCACAAGGGCCACATCTAACTCCCTCTTAAATATAGCCAATGAACTGGCCTCAACTACCCTCTGTGGCAGAGAGTTCCAGAGATTCACCACTCTCTGTGTGAAAAAGTTTTTCCTCATTACTGTTACTGTTGAGTTAGTACGTTTTCCCTGTGACCATGTGGGTTTCCTCTGGGTTCTCAGGTTTCCCCTCCACATCCAAATTACATGCAGGTTTGTAGATTAATTGGCCTGCTGTGTAGATGAGTGGCAGAACTGGAGGGCGAGGGAGAGATGATAACAGTATGAATAGAATAAAGTTGGATTAGATATGTGTAACATTATTGTGAATGGGCGATTGATGGCCAGTGTGGACTCGTGGGACAAAGGGCCTGTTTCCATGCTGTATATCCATGCTCTGAAAAAGATTTTGCATCAGTGCAGGTGCGATAACCAACTTTTACCAACTGACCACAAAATCAATGCCAATTTGTGCACTTTGATATGTCATTTGATTGATATGATTTTAGGTCAGAGGAATGTTAATTGAACAGTGATCCTAATACCTTTGGGGGTTTAGTTAATATTCATAATTCAGGAAACACTGCCTCCTAGAGGAAGCATTTACTATTACAGAAATTATGACGGAAGTGTTGGTAACTTTGTTTAATGTTAACGAAAACAATATAAGAAAGATAAATAGACCAACAAAACAGTGTACTACATAGAATAGCTTTTGTTGCTGAATGAGGTCTGGTTATTCTTGATTAGTATGGGTGTCAGGGGTTATGAGGGGAAGGCAGGGGAATGGGGTTAGGAGGGAGAGATAGATCAGCTATGATTGAATGGTGGAGTAGACTTAATGGGCCAAATGGGCTGAAAATGGGCCGAATGGCCTAATTCTGCTCCGATCACCGTGACACAAATATTAATAAAATGTCAACGGCTCAAAGTACTTTATTGTCACATGTACCTAAGAACAGTGAAATTCCTTTTTTGTATAAAGTTTAGTAAAAATCTTACTATACATGGGCACAATGTACAAGAGTCATAGAATGTAGTTTAGTTTAGTTTAGTTTAGAGATACAGCGCGGAAAGAGGCCCTTCGGCCCGTCGAGTCCGCACCAACCAGCAATCCCGCACATGAACACACTAGGGACAATTTTACATTTATACCGAGCCAATTAACCTACACACCTGTACGGCTTTGGAGTGTGGAAGGAAACCGAAGATCTCAGAGAAAACCCACGTAGGTCACGGGGAGAATGTACAAACTCCGTACAGACAGCAGCCGTTGTCAGGATCGAACCCGGGTCTCTTGCACTGTAAAGCAGCAACTCTACCACTGCGCCACCGTGCCGCTGAAGGAATAGTAGATTACACTGACACGTTAGACAAGAGTCGCCACATTTCCGGTGCCATTTTGTATGATTGAAGTCCAAAGTTGTTAAAAATGTTGAATCTTTAACTTGGCCTACAATTTAGACATTTGTTGTCTCAGCAAATGTCTAAATTGTACAAACTAATTATTGCTAGAAATTTGCACAAATTCAATTTGTAACAGCTCGGGTAACAATGATGGATGGGCAACATTTGTTGAAATAATTAAAGCATATTAAATGTGCTGAAGATAAACACAAAATGCTGGGGTAACTCAGCGGGACAGGCAGCATCTCTGGAGAGAAGGAATTGGTGACGGCTTGGGTCGAGACCCTTCTTCAGACCTGAAAAGTCACCCATTCCTTCTCTCTAGAGATGCTGCCTGTCCCACTAAGTTACTCCAGCATTTAGTGTCTATCTTCGGTTTAAACCAGCATCTGCAGTTCCTTCCTACATATCAAATGTGCTGTATTCTCAAGGTCAATAGTTGGTAATGCAAATTTATCATGTAAAAACATTGTAACCTTATACCCTGTTGGTCTAAATTATTAAGTTGCAATAGATCCAGTGCTTGTCCAATTTGGTGATATGTCACTGGGTCATGTTCTGCTTAATTAAATTGTAATCTAAAAATGCTGTCGTTAATTTTGTCCACATTATTGGGTAAATTGCTTCGTTGATCCAAATGTCCATTTGAGAATAATTCCCATGAATATATAATAATAGTCAATCTTGTATGCTCCAAAAGTACTGGCAAAATAATTGTTTTTACTGCACGTTCTGGGGTCATAAAGCCTCGGAAATCCGTGATGGGATAAAGTCGTAGAATGGTACAGCGTGGAAATAGGCCCTTCGTCCCAACTTGTCCATTCCGACCAGCATGTCCCATCTACATTTTTGCTTTTCTGCGTTTTTTTGCTTTTCAAATCTCTTCCATGAGGTGAATTGATATGGTGAACGCACAGAGTATTTTACCCAGAGTAGGGGAATCAAGAACTGGAGGGACAGGTTTGAGGTGAGGGAAAGATTTAATAGGAATGTGAGGGGCAACTTTTTCACAGAGAGGGTGGTGGGTAAATGGAATGAGCTGCAAGAGGAGGTCGTTGAGGCAGGTACAAGAATGACATATAAAAGACATTTGAACAGGAACATGGATAAGAAAGGTGTAGAGGGGATATGGGCCACACATGGGCAGGCAGGACTAACGTAGATGGGGTATCTTGGTCAGCATGGGCAAGTCGGGCCGAAGGGCCTGTTACCGTGCTGTCTCTGGCTGTAAACTTCAGAAAAGTTCCCTGTTGTAAACTAATGAATACCTGAATGGAGTTAACTGATACTGCGCCTGCCTAGTTTAGTTCAGTGATTTAGTTTAGAGATACAGCGCGGAAACAGGCCCTTCAGCCCACCGAGTTCACGCCGACCAGCGATCCCGTAAACTAGCGCTATCCTACACACTCGGGACAAATTACAATTTTACCCAAGTCAATTAACCTACCAACCAGTACTGGAGAAAACTGGAGCACCCAGAGAAAACTGTCACAGCTCACGGGGAGAACGTACTAACTCCATACAGACAGCGCCCGTAATCAGGATTGAACCCGGGCCTCCAGCGCCGTGAGGCAGCAACTCCACTGCTGCGTCACCAGGCCGTTTCTGTCCTCTTTTAAGGTGTTAAATTCTTCCTGTATTTTAAATGATTATGATTAACACAAAACGTCTGTCAATTTAAGGTAAATGACTCCAAGGAAGCACCCTCAACATAAGTAGGAATATTCATTGATGATTACACAACGTTCAATTATGTTTGCTAATCCACAGACTATTAAGCAGACCACAGCCATGCGCTCAATGTCTAGACAGTATTGGGCCATGCAGTGATAAATGACGTAACATTTCTGTCACACAAGTGCCAAGTAATCTCCAACAATAGAGAATCTCTCTCCAATTGAGGCTCTATAAAGCGCTAGTCGGGCCGCATTTGGATTACTGTGAGCAAATTTGGGCCCCATATCTGAGGAAGGATGTGCTGGCTCCGGAGAGGGTCCAGAGGAGGTTTACGAGAATGAGTGAGTTAACATATGATGAGCGTTTGACAGCACTAGGCCTCTACTCACTGGAGTTTAGAAGGTTGAGGGGGGACCTCATTGGAACTTACAGAATAATGCAAGGCATAGATAGAGTGGATGTGGGGAGGATGTTTCCACTGGTGGGAGAGTCTAGGACCAGAGGTCATGGTCTCAGAATCAAAGGGCGCTCTTTTAGAAAGGAGGTGAGGAGGAACTTCTTCAGTCAGAGAGTTAATCAGTTAATCTGTGGAACTCATTGCCACAGAGGGCTGTGGAGGCCAAGTCAGTGGATATTTTTAAGGCTGGGATAGACAAATACTTGATTAGAACGGATGTCAATGGTTTATGGGGAGAAGGCAGGAAAATGGGATTAGGAGGCAGATATCAGCCATGATTGAATAGCGGAGTGGACTCGATGGGCCGAATGGCCTAATTCTACTCCTATAACTTGTGGACTTGTGAACTACTGCAAAGACAACGCGGTATTAATGTTCAAATCTGAATAAAAGCATAACATTTAGGAATAATCAGCATGTCAGCCAGCCTATGGGGAGAGTGGGTGGCACAGTGGCGCAGTGGTTGAGTTGCTGCACAATTAACAATGAACAATACATCTTTTTAGGTTTGAACATAGGTGAACACCAAATACATTGGGAAACTCTTAATTCCACTTTTGAATCTAAAGAGAAAGATCTAAGAACCCAAGTTTGACTTACACAACATCCACAATCTTTGACGACTCAGGAAAATATACTTCGTGCTGGAGTAACTCAGGAGGCCAGGCAGCATCTCTGGAGAATATGGATAGGTGACGTTTTGGGTCAGGACCCTTTAGTTTAGTTTAGTTTAGAGATACAGCATGGAAACAGGCCCTTCGGCCCACCGAGTTCGCACCGAACAGCGATCCCCGCACACTAACACTACTCTACACACACATGGGGCAATCATTTTTACATTTATACCAAGCTACAAACCTGTACGTCTTTGGAGTGTGGGAGGAAACCGAAGATCTCGGAGAAAATCCACGCTGGTCACGGGGAGAATGTACAAATTCGGTAGAAAACCCATGCAGATCACGGGGAGAATGTACAAACTCCGTACAGACAAGCACCTGTAGCCAGGATCGAACCCGGGTCTCTGGCGCTGTAAGGCAGTAGCTCTACCGCCATGCCACTGCTGCGCCCTTCTTCAGACTATCCATGTTCACCCGAGATGCTGCCCGACCAGCTGAGTTACTCCAACACTTTGTGTCTTTTTTTGTAAACCAGTGGCAGCAGTTCCTTGTTTCAGCATCTCTGGAGGGCATGGGCAGGTTACATATCAGGACCATGTGTGCTGAGATGTGAATTCTGCTCTCACTGTTGCATTACTTGCTTCTCATTCCTTTTTCTCTTTCATTTGTTTTGTAGAAAACCTGTCCGGTGGATTTTTCATTCAACAGTCTAGCAGATAATAAGTTCAGATTCTATGACAGCAGCCTGGTGGAGGCGACGAAGCTGGGAGATCCGTCAGTGCACGAGTTTTTTAGGCTGCTCTCTCTCTGCCACACTGTCATGTCAGAGGAAAAAAGCGAAGGTAAAATTAGTCACTAACAACTGGTTAAACAAAGCCCAAACTACGAAGTGCCGGAAGAACTCAGTCGGTCAGGCAGCATCTGTGGAGGGACATGGGCAGAAGACGTTTCGGGTCGGAACCCATCCAAAGCCAGCTCTTCTGAGCGTGTGGCACAGTGGCGCAGCTGGTAGAGCCGCTGCCTCATGGCGCCAGAGACCCAGGTTCGATCCTGACCTCGGCTGCCGTCTGTGCGTGGAGTTTGCTTGTTCACCTGTGACTGCGTGGGTTTCCTCCAAGTGCTCCGGTTTCCTTCCACATCCAAAGACATGCAGATTAATAGGCATTTGTAAAATTACCTCTGGTGTGTAGGGTGTAGATGTGAAAGTAGGATGACATGGAACTAGTGTGAACTAGTGTGATACAACCAACCCTTCTGCCCACTGAGTTCACGTCAACCATTGATCACCCTTTCACCCTAGTTCTATGTTATCCCACTTTTTCATCCACTCCCCTCACGCTAAGGGGCCAATTAACCTACAGAGGCCAATTAACCCACAAACCTGTTATTTTGCATGTGGTTGATAGTTGGCATTGACTCGGTGGGGTGTAGAGCCTGTTTCAATGCTGCATCCATATCTCTATCTCTCTTGGTGTATAAAGCTTATGAAGAACATCTTGTTTAATATCTGCATCTGCACCAAAGCCTGCAGAATTTGAGAAACAGGGCATTTCTAGTCATAGGTTCATAAGTGATAGGAGCAGAAGTAGGCCATCCGGCCCATCAAGTCTACTCCACCATTCAATCATGGCCGATCTACCTTTTCCCCCCTCAACCCCATTCCCCTGCCTTCTCCCCATAACCCCTGACACATGTACTAGTCATTTTGACACTCGAGCCCAAGGATTAACCCGGCAAAATTTGACGGGATCTATTTTGCCGATTGGATTTATTTGAACGTACATACCCGAACAGAGACAGTTTATTTCACAGTACGAAAGAGTGAATCGTGAGATGACCATTTCTTTGGCTGATCTGCCAGGAATAAATGGAAGTGTATCTGACATTCCCTTCATTAGTTGTCACTGCGTGAGATGTAAGCTCAGGGGCACAGATGTAATGAGGACGGAGCTATGTTGTGTTATTGCCACCGAGCTCTTGAGTGTACAATACAATAATACTTTATTAGCCAATTATGTATTATAAAAACGATGCTTTTGTGCAGTGGTGTCCCCGACAACTTTCACCTCCCAACTGACAGTCAGATCCTTGAGACCTGGATTGCTTCCCGCCTTATGGTGCAGATTGAAGTATATTACTGTCATGTGCAGCAGGGGTTTGCATGCGATCCAAACAGATCAGATAAACAGTACTTAGATACAATCGAGCCAAACTCAAGTACAACAAGGGGCGGCACGGTGATGCAGCGGTAGAGTTGCTGCCTTACAATTCTAGTAGACCCGGACTTGATCTGGACTGCAGATGCTGTATCTATGGAGTTTGCGCGTTCTCCCTGTGAAACCATGGGTTTTCCCCGGGTGCTCCAGTTTCCTCCCACATTCCAAAGACGTGTGGGTTTGTAGGTTAATTAGCTTTTGTAAATTGTCCTAATGTGTAGCATAGTGCTCGTATACGGGATGATCGTTGGTCGGCATGGACTCGATAGGCCGAAGAGCCTTTTTCCACGCTGTACAGTATCACTAAACTAAGTAAGTAAGTAAGTTTATTGGCCAAGTATTCACATACAAGGAATTTGCCTTGGTGCTCCGCCCACAAGTAACAACATGACATACAGTGACAGTTACGAATGACTCAGAAAACACTAAACATTAATAATAATAGAACATTAATGATAAAACACCATTGATCAAGCATGTGAACCAACAAAATACCAGATCAAAGGGAGGCTACAGATTTTTGGCTGTTGAGTAGAGCAACTACTCGTGGATAAAAACTGTTTTTATGTCTGGCTGTGGCAGACATAAGGTAAACTTAGTAAACTAGAGAGTCTGAAGAAGGGTCTCGACCCGAAACGTCACCCATTCCTTCGCTCCAGAAGATGCTGCATGTCCCGCTGAGTTACTCCAGTACTTTGTGTCTATCTTAAGGTAAACTAATCCTCTACTGAAATTGTAGCAAAATAACAATGCAGTGCTCTATACATCAATGACTAGTCTGGTTGCGTTTGGTTTGCAGCTGAACTTTGTTACCAGGCGCAGTCGCCCGATGAAGAGGCGTTGGTCACCGCTGCAAGAAACTTTGGTTTTGTCTTTCGGTCTCGAACCCCAGAAACCATCACCATCAACGAGATGGGCAAACCTGTCGTCTACCGCCTGCTGGCGATCCTGGACTTTAACAACATGCGAAAGAGGATGTCTGTGATAGGTGAGGTGGATCCACACTATAATGCCTTGTGATCGGGACAAAATGCCGGAGTCACTCAGCGGGTCTGGCAGCATCTCCGGAGAAAAGGAGTGGGTGACGTTTCGGGTGGAGACCCTCTTTCAGTCTCAAGCCGAAACGTCACCCACTCCTTTTCTCCAGAGCTGCTGGAGCGACCCCAGTATTTTGTGTCCATCTTTGATGTAAACCAGCTTCTGCAGTTCCTTCCTACACACATAATGTCTGGTGCATTTATTGCTTTCCTATGTAATTAGTATTCCCTGCTTATTTTTGTTTAAGCAAAAATTTAATTTAAGTGCGACCTTTTTTTGTGGCATTCTTAGTAACTTTATGTCCTCTTGTTGCTAGTTCAAAATCCTGAAGGGCAAATAAGACTTTACTCAAAGGGAGCTGATACCATATTGTTTGAAAGGCTTCATCCATCCAATGAAGAATTGATGTATGTGACCTCGGATCACCTCAGTGTAAGTGCCTCCTCTCTTCTCCACACATTTATTAGTTATTGGGGTTGGTTA
Source organism: Malacoraja senta (assembly GCA_038087875.1). NCBI lineage: Eukaryota > Metazoa > Chordata > Chondrichthyes > Rajiformes > Rajidae > Malacoraja > Malacoraja senta. The sequence goes on from CM075989.1 coordinate 19,973,894, forward strand.
TTGAAAAACATAATGATGATTAAGCTTGACCCGAGCAGTCATTGTTGCAATAAAACAAATATTGGATTCTGCTTTCGTTTAAACTCTTCTGTGCAGACGTGTCTTTGTGATGCAGGCGGTGTGGAAATGGCAGGGCACACGACAGCTTCCCAGCAGATGAGATTCCAGTCACAAGGTGGTGCCAGAATCAAAAGAAGGCAAGAACAGGGTACAAAGCGCTGGAGGAACTCAGCGGGTCAGGCAGCGGGATTGCCAGGACTCAAGGACCTGAGCTATTGGGAGAGGTTGAGCAGGCTGGGACTTTATTCCTTCGGGCACAGGAGGATAAAGGATGAACTTATGGAGGTGTACAAAATCATGAGAGGAATAGATTGGGTAAACGCACAGTCTTTTGTCCTGCATAGGGGAGTCGAGACCAAGAGGACATACGTTTAAGATGAGGGGTGGGAGAGTTTAATAGGAACCCGAGCGGTAACTATTTTACACAGGGTAGTGGGTGTATGTAACAAGCTGCCGGAGGAGGTAGTTGAGGCATTTACTATCATTACGTTTAAGAGACATTTAGACAGGTCCATGGATAGGACAGGTTATGGGTCAAGATTGGGCAGGTGGGACTAGAGTAGATGGGGTATGTTGGCAGGCATGGGGAACCCACGTGGTCACGGGGAGAACGTACAAACTCCATAGAGACAGCAACCCTAGTGAGGATCGAACCCGGGTCTCTGGCGCTGTAAGGCAGCAACTAGTCCGCTGCGCCACCATGCCACCCAAAGTGTAGAGGGAAACAAATAGATGATGTTTCAGGTTGGGACCCATGTACATGACTTGCTGAGTTCTTCCAGCGCTTTGTTTTCTGTTTGAAGAAGGATCACAACCAGTCCACTCCCTCCCCAGATGCTGCCTGACCCTCTGAGTTCCTCCAGCAATTTGTGTTTTGCTCAAGTTTTCCCGCTTCTGCAGTTTCTCGTGTCTCCACAGTTCAGACACCGACCGGAACTACCAAAAGAAAGATCTGAACAATTTAGCGATGGCCTGACATTTGATCAGACTGCTAACCTGCCAAATTGCCTTTTGATTCTTCCCAAATATATTGAGTTTGGGCTCCTGATGTTTACCTGATGGAAGCGCAAGTGCCATGGTAGTTGATTTGTGTAGATCTTTGACACCCTACACATGAAGACCTTTGAAACCTTTGAAACAATGTTTATTTTTGATTGATCAGAATTGATCAGAATTTGGAAAACCATATAGCCACAGAAAAGCAATGTCACTGTTAGGTAGAACCATGGTTTGAAGGTCCCTGAACAATTGCCATCATCAACTTGGTGTCGTTGCTTAGAATTATTTACCTGATCGCAATAGACTGCAGGCTTCGAGCCTCATTGGTGTTGTGTCAGTAGTTAAAACTGCCACTGTTAATGTGGAGAAAATGAATCTCAATTAATCTTCGTTCCATTCGTTTCCTGGAGTATGGTTTTAATTGTCATGCTGTGTTCTGGAGATGTACTTCAGAAACATTAAAATATCAGGACTAATCCTCAAGTGAGTGTTGCAATGTGATATTTTACATGAAGGATTGCACTGGGCATTGAAACCATGGAGATAATCAGCAGGGGATGGGAATTGTAAGAAACATCTTGCTCTGTGTTTATAGAGTGTTCGACTAACGCAAAATTTGACATGCAAAAGCTTTGTGTGTCTGTCTCCGTGTCTCAGTTCCATTCAGTTCAGTTTAGTTTATTGTCACGTGTACCGAAAATCTCTTGTTGCGTGCTAACCAGTCAGCGGAAAGACAATACATGTTTACAATCGAGCCATTCACAGTGCACAGATACATCAAGTCAAGTCAATTCAAGGTTTATTCGTCACTTGCACATAAAGTGCAGTGAAATGAATTTGCCAGCAGCGATACAATAAAAAAAGAACACACAATACACAATAAAAATTTAACACATCCACCACAGCATTCATCACTGTGGTAGAAGGTACAAAATTTGGTCAGTCCTCCTCCATTTTCCCCCGTGGTCGGGACCACAACCCTCCGCAGTCGCCGCTGCGGGAGTTCAGATGTCCAGACAAGGTAAGTCCTGAATCGGTGCTTCCCCACCGGAGACCGCGGCTTCAAGATGGTATAGGCCGCAGGCCGGCGGTCGAAGATCTAAAGTCCCCGCCGCAGCCAGAAGCACCGCAGACCGCAGGGCCGGCGGTCGGAGCTCTTCTCCTCCGGGGTCCCCAACGAGGGATCCCAGGCTCCGGACGCCGCGCCATCTAGAGCTCCGCAGACCGCGGCTTCAGGCTGCCGCGGGCCAGCAAACGTAGTGCTCCCCTCCGGTGAACCCGGCAAGGGCTCGCCCGCTCCGCGACGAAAGAGTCCTCGCTGCGCCCGCGGCTGAAGCCCCGGGCGCTTCTCCGGGAAAGGCCGCACCGATCCCCGATGTTAGGCCACGGGGGAGGAGATGGAAAAAGTCGCCTCTCCGTGGAGGAGGCGACCAAAGCGGTTTCCCCCTTACCGCCCCCCCCCCCCTCCACCACCCCCCCCCCCCACACAAAATACACAGAGAAACATTAAAAACACACATTGAGACACACTAAAAAAACAAAAAAAGTAGAAAAAACTAACATGCTGCTGCTGGCTCGCAGCGCCACCCACCACTGACATGATAAGGGAACAATGTTTACTGCAAGGTAAAGCCAGTAAAGTCCGATCAAAGATAGTGCGAGAGTCTCCAATGAGGTGGATAGTAGTTCAGCACCGCTCTCTGGTTGTGGTAGGATGATTCAGTTGCTTGATAACAGCCGGGAAGAAACTGTCCGTGAACCTGGAGGTGTGCGTTTTCACACTTCTGTTTTATTTGCGTACATATTACGGCTGCACAGTGGCGCTGCTGGTTAAGCTGCTGTCTCACAGCACCAGAGACCCGGGTTCGATCCTGACCTCAGGTGTGTGCCTGATCACACCTTTGAGATGCATGTACACATCTATGTGGTCTTTCAGGTACATGCCCGAGACAGGCCTTCATAGTGCCTTGGAGGTATGCAACAGGGCTAAAAGGCATCCCTCAATTATTTGTGAATGTTTTCATGGATTACGTACGTCTACCATCTAAAATTATTTACTTTGAAGTTAATTACCAGTTCTCTATAAGTATTAAAAAAAGACGCAAAGTGATGGAAGTAACTCAGCGGGTCAGGCAGCATCACTGGAGAACATTAGAGTTGATGTTTCAGGTTGGGACTTGAGTCTGAGACTGGAGAAATAGTCTCAACCCAAAACATCGCCTGTACATGTTCTCCAGAGATGCTGCTTGACTCGCTGATTTACTCCAGCACTTTGTGTCTATTTCTTGCAAACCACCATGTGCAGTTCCTTGTTTCTCCCTCTAAGTATAGTTGCACATACATCACCCTGGTCAGTAAACTAAATCTATAGTCCAGAACCAAGGGTTTTTAACGCACTTTGTATCAAATTTGGCACAAACTGGATTTAACTTTCTGAAGATAGAGACAAAAAGCTGCAGTAACTCTGGCAGCATTTCTGGATAGAAGATATTGGGTGACAGTCTGAAGAAGGGTCTCGACCCGAAATGTCACCCATTCCTTCTCTCCTGAGATGCTGCCTGTCCCGCTGAGTTACTCCAGCTTTTTTTTATCTATATTAAACCAGCATCTGCAGTTCCTTCCGACACTTTAACTTTCTGAAGTTTATTTTCCCTACAAGGAAATTCTACTTTGCGTCTGATCCTGATTTTTTTTAAACGCAGGAATTTGCAGGGGAGGGACTGCGGACGTTGGTGCTTGCCTACAGGGACCTGGATGAAGCTTACTTCAATAAGTGGCAGAAAATGCACTACCACGCCAGCACCGCGCTGGAGAACCGTGATGAACAACTGTCCGCGTTGTACGAGGATATTGAGCAGGACCTGATGGTATGGGCGTGCAGGAATTAATGTTATACCTTGCATCTACACTCTCCCTGAACGATGTATTCTAATATGGGTGGTGCAGCGGTAGAGTTGCTGCCTCACTGCGCCAGAGACCTGGGTTCGATCCTGACAACGGGTGCTTGACTTTACGGAGTTTGTACGTTCTCCCCAATGTTTTCTCCGAGATCTCTGGTTTCTTCCCGCAACTCCAAAGACGAACAGGTTTGTAGGTTAATTGGCTTGGCGTAAATGCAAATTTGTCCCTTGCGTGTATAGGGTAATGTTAATGTGTGGGGATCACTCGGCATAGACTCGGTGGGCCGAAGGGCCTGTTTCCGCACTGTATCTCTAAACTAATCTAAACTAAACTAAATCTGTGAAGTTGAACTTAAGTAACTCACCGTGCGTCTGGCAACGTGGTGGTTTTCACCTCACTTTGGCAAAGACTGATGTCTTTCACAATGTATTTTTAAAACAGAGATCAGAGACATTAACTATAATGAGAGGTTGGGCAAACTTGGATTGTTTCCTTTGGGGTGTCAGAGGCTGAGGGGAGACTCGATAGAAGTATATAAAATCGTAAGAGGCATAGATAGGGTAGACAGTCAGAACTTTTCCCCCAGGGTGGAAATGTCAAAGACTATGGGACATAGTTTTATGGTCAGAGCGGCAAAGTTTAAAGGAGATGAGTCTCGAGGCAAGATTTTTTTTTTACAATGAGAGTGGTGGATGCCTGGAACATGCTGCCAGGGGTGGTGGCAGAGGCAGAAGCAGATGCGATTTAACAGGCACAACAACATGCAGGGAATGGAGGAATACAGAGGCAGAGGAGAACTGTTTAACTTGTCATCATGTTGAGCACAGACATTGTGGGCCGAAGGGCCAGTTCCATTCCTGTATTCTATGAAGTAGTGACATTATTAGTGTAGCGCGATGTTTGCTTGGGCTGCATTCACTTACACACAGTGGTGGGCAGATGAGTGGAGCAGTGACCTCTAGTGTCCATTTACATCACTTGCACAGAGTCTGCAACGTGTGACTGTCAATAAGTAACACAGAAGCAGGTTTATTTAGGCCGGTCTCTGCGTTACCTAAAGGGAAATCAGCCTTTTCTGGTCTGAGGAAGGGTCTCGACCCGATATGTCACCCGTTCCGTCTCGGACTCGGTGGGCCGAGGCGCCTGTTTCCGCGCAGTATCTCTAAAATCTAATGGTGCAAATTGTCATGGGCAAGGTCTGTTTATTGTCACATGTACCAATTAAGGTTCAGTAAAACTCGATTGCCATACAGCCATACTAAAAAAAAGCAACAAGACACACAACTACATAAAAGTTAACATAAACATCCACCACAGCGGCTCGCCCACATTCCTCACTGTGATGGAAGGCAATAAAGTCTAATCTTCTTCCCCCTTTATTCTCCCGCGGTCGGGGAAGTTGAACCATCCGCAGTCGGGGCGATCGAAGCTCCCTCGATCGGGGCGGTCGAAGCTCCTGCGGCCTGGAGCCCCCGAAGTCGGTCCCTAACCAGGGTCCGCGGGCACCACGATGTTAAGTTCGCAGGCTCCCGCGGTTGGAGGACAAGGGGTTGGGTTCGTTCCATAATCTCGGCTCATTTGCATCATGGGATGCAGTTATCATTCTGCTCTACGTAGCTGCACCGATCTCCAGTCTGTTCATCACAAAAGCCAGCAATCCATTGGTCTTTCTTAGTACTTTCAATCATTGGCATGACTTCTCAATGGAAGCTTCTCCAAAGTCCCTTTAGATCTTCACACCTTCTGTCTTTTTGCCAACACCATTCAAAGTGGCACCATAAAGCTTTTTTAAATAGGGGATAGATGTTATAAAATATCTTCACACTCAGTGTTAATCATTCAATTTACTTATTTCAGAAAATAGTATACGGAAATAAGCCAACAATCTCCACCGTACACAACCATGAAGACTGTGATATATTGATCAATGTTTCATGGCCGAAGCCTAGTTTTAGTTTAGTTTTTAATTTAGAGATACTGTATGAAAACAGGCCCTTCGGCCCACCAAGTCCGTGCCGACCAGCAATCCCCATACACTAGCACTATCATAGAAACATAGAAAAAAGTGCAGGATAGGCCATTCGGTCCTTCGAGCCATTCAACATGGCTGATCATCCAAAATCAGAACCCCGTTCCTGCTTTTTCCCCGTATCCCTTGATTCCGTTAGCCCCAAGAGCTATATCTAACTCTCTCTTGAATACATCTCTCCTACACACACCAGGGACAATTTACAATCAAAGCCAATTAACCTACAAACCTGTACGTCTTGGGAATGTGGGAGGAAACTGGATTACCCGGGGAAAATCCATGTGGTCATGGGAAAAACATACAAACTCCATACAGACAGCACCTGTAGTCAGAATTGAACCCAGGTCTCTGGCGCTGTAAGGCAGCAACTCTACCGCTGTGCCACCGAGCTGCCCAAATGAATGTGAAAACAAAGCTTCTTTCTAAGTTTCATTAATTGTGTACCTAACTTTGTTTAGTTATTAGGAGCCACTGCAGTGGAAGACAAATTACAGGAAGGTGTTTCTGACACAATTGCCAACCTCACCCTGGCCAACATTAAGATTTGGGTACTGACGGGAGATAAGCAAGGTATTGTAAATGGCAACCTGTACATTTTACCAAAGACTCATTCAAACTTTCCATTATTGCATTAAGGCGATTCTGACCTCTGTAATGTGCTCATCAGAAACAGAGCCAAGATGGCGCCCAACGCAGGAGACCTTTTTGCGAGCTGGTCAGAAGTGGATCTGCAGTCACTCATTACAATCGCTCCACTCTTTTAATTCTCTACTCCTACAGTTGTACACTGTGGGCGGCTCGATTGTAATCATGCATTGTCTTTCCACTTACTAGTTAGCACGCAACGAAAGCCATTCACTGTACCTCGGTACACGTGACAATAAACTAAACTGAACTAAGATGGACTAGAATGAAATGACTGATTGAATTTTTTTCACCTGTATTTTTAGATCGGAACTAAATATCTTTTATGCTGGTTGACTGAATAACAATTAATATATCTATCATTTACAAATGCGAAACTTTGGTTGAGAAAACTGAAATGGAATTGCATTGTGCACAAACGTATGTATGACCGTTGGGTCAATTGGATTGGATAATACTTGAGTATGTCATGAAGTGTCAACTCAGCAGGTCAGACAGCATCTGTGGAAGGAATGGATTGGTGACGTTTTAGGTCAGGAATCTTCTTTAGACTGATGGGAGTGAGAAAGCTGGAAAAAGGGGAATGGAGGTGGGGCAAAGCCGGTCAGAAGAGTGGATAGAAGTGAGTGGGGGGTGGTTGTTTGATTGGAAAATGGGTGGGGTAAGTGACAATGGCTAGTGGTGAAAAGTAGACAAATGGGTGTCAGATAAGGAGGGAAGAGGAGCGAAATATCGTCAGAGGAAGGGATGAGGGTGGGGGAAGTGTGGGGATAATGAGAAACATGGAACTCAGGGACGGGAGATGTTCGGAGATTGCTTCAAATTGGAGAATTCAATGTTCATACCGCTGGGCTGTAAGCTACCCTTGTGGACTATGAGATGCTCTACATACAGATACAAGGTGCTGGAGTAACACAGCGGGTCAGGAGTAAAGGAATAGGTGACGTTTCGGACCGAGACCGTTCCTCAGACCAGTTGCCTAGTTGGCGAATCGGGCCGAATAGTCTGTTTCCGTGTTGTAGGCACTTGACCCACCGCCTGCCTCCCCACCTCCTTCACTTGCCCCTCATCATCCGATTTTTCCTCGGTAACTTAGCCGCACATGGAAAGAGCCTGTCCCTGATCAAAGAGTATGATGAATTGAAAATCAATACAACATTTTCGCTTCTACTCGCACCGCCAGTGCACAGTGGGTGCTCTGGCACTGACTGAACACATCCGTCTTCCATCATTGTCGGCGTGCCTGTCCTTGGATAGCTGTGTGGATAATATCAGAGGAAACTCGACTTGGCCACTACCGCCGAGTCACATTGACTGATGTCACCCGGAGGACTCGCAGCTCGAAGTTTTAATGAGGCCATGAACTTGATGTAATCTTCCAATATGAACAATTGTTGAGGCACAAATGCAATCTTGTAGTGAGCGTGTAACGCAGTATTACCTTATGTAGATGGTTTATATGAGAAATAAATTGGATTTATGACCACAGTGCAGCATATTGAGGTGTGACAGCTTTCTTAATATGTGTTAACCAAACTAGGAGATTGGATTGTCACTGTGTGCACTTTTCAGGATGGTACATGGCTGATGTGACCTAGAGGCGAGGCACATTAGATTTATCACATGTTATACACCAAAGCGATATATTTCCCCTGACAATTGATGTATTGATTGTCCTGAGAAAAATGACACTATTGTTGATTACCTAATTCTAGAAAAAGTGAAGTACGTTTGGATTCAGGATAAAACCTTGAAATATTACAAAATATGTTTACCCTTTCCATGACCTTTGGGAAACTGATCCAAATGGATCTTTTCTTTATGCTTTCTTTGTCCATATGCCCCACTCTGTGTGTGTGTGTGTTTTTCCCTTCTTTCTACCAACCAAGAGATAGCAGGCAATGTTATATTAATCCTGTCCAATTGCTTTTTATATGGTTTATGAGGGGGGAAGAAATGCCATTGAACGAGATTAGTGGCAAAGGAGCTCTACCGGTTCTCAGTTTCAATTTAGTTTATTGTCACGTGTACCGAGGTACAGTGAAAAGCTTTTTGTTGCGTGCTAACCAGTCAGCGGAAAGACAATACATGATTACAATCAATCCATTAACAGTGTATAGATACATGATAAGGGGACTAACATTTAGTGCAAGGTAAAGCCAGCAAAGTCTGGTCAATGATAGTCTGAGGGACATCAGAGGTAGATAGCAGTTTTGGGCTTTGCTGAGAAGTTGTACTTCACAGAACATTGCAGGAAAGATTTATTTGGATCAAATAAAATTGCAAATGTTAAATTAACAAGCATTTTTCCCAAAGACCAAGGCAAATTTATCCATTTGCCAAAGAATCACTTTTGGAAGTATTGCTAAATTACATTTGTTCTTCTTCCTGCCCCCCCCCCCTCCCCCCACCACCCTCACATCAGTCTGAAGAAGGGTCTCGACCCGAAACTTTGCCTATTTCCTTCGCTCCATAGATGCTGCCTCACCCGCTGAGTTTCTCCGGCATTTTTGTCTACCTTCGATTTTCCAGCATCTGCAGTTCGTTCTTAAACATGCTAAATTAAATGTTTTATATGCAGAATTTGTAAATTCAGCAAATATTCATCTTTTCGGAAAATTAAATTTTGTTTGTGCAAAATGCTGGAATAACTAAACAGGTTATGGGCCTGTCCCACTTAGGCGATATTTTAGGCAACTACAGGCGACTAGTTTGTCACCACATGTTCGCCGGTGGTCGCCGGGAGTCGACTCCTCAGTCGCGCAAAAAGTCGTAGCGTCTTTCTGGTCGCCACTAAATTTTCAACATGTTGAAAAATATTCGCCGACAGTGGGTTTGACGCCAATGAGCGAGCTTGACTTCCCCTCACATAGGTGCTGTCAGAGGTTGTCGCCAGGATGACGTAGGTTGTCGCCGGTTTTTCGGAGACCTGCTACGACCACGACAGTCGCCGGCAGTTGCCTAAAAATTCGCCAAGTGGGACAGGCCCATTAAACAGCATCTGTGAATGGATTGGACGGATGAGATTTCGGGTCGGGCACCTTCTTTCAGACTGGTGAAGTAGGGGGGGGGGGAGAAAGTTTGAAAAGAGAGGTGAGGTTTGTTCTTGGAGTCACTAAACACTGCAGATGCTGGAATCTTGAGCAGATTTTAAACAGATACAGACATGGATATGCAGGGAGTGGACAGATATGGATCATGTGCAGACTGATGAGATGAGTTTATCTCGGCACAAACATTGTGGGCTGAAGGGCCTATTCCTGTGCTGAAATCCTGCTACACATTCTGTGTTCTAATGTACAGTAATCTTTTGAAGACGGCATTTACAATGAAGACGTATTTATAATTTAAGAAAAAAACAGGAAGTGGAACTTAATCCTGGTGAAATGAATAATTAATTTGCTTTGTAAATGCTGGAATTGATTATTGTAGATCAGCTTGTCATTAATTAATTAACTGGCAATTCATCAATTATTATGACAGATTAAGTGGTCATTTGTCTCAGGAGTCTTTGCGGTGTGCAAATTGGCTGTTAGGTTTGCCTGCAAAAGTTTGACTCCTCTCCAAATATCAGTTGGAGTTTCATTCATCATTCGTCCATTCATCTCCTGAATACGCATCTGAGGGGTAACTTTTTTTGCACAACGTGTGGTGGGTGCATGGAACGAGCTGCCGGAGGAGGCAGGTACTTTCATAACGTTTAAGAAACGTTTAGACAGGTACATGGATAGGACAGGCTTGGAAGTATATGGGTCAAACGCAGGCAGGTGGGACGAGTGTAGATGGGACATGTTGGTCGTTGTGGGCAAGTTGGGCCTGTTTCCACACTGTATGTCTCTATGACTCTATACCATGGAGCCCATATCTACAGGGACCTGAACTAAATGTACTAAAGTGCTTCGCAACACTTTGCCAATGTGCTGGGATGCAACACAAACACAAGTCTTTCGCTGAAAGTACGTAGTTTAGGACCCTGTAGATATGGGCTCCTATTGTCTATTGTATATTGTCTATTGTCTATGAAGGATATTGTGGCATGTCACAGGGAAATTCTTTGTTTTGCATACCATACACAAACTTTGCAAAGAGTCGTCACGTTTCAGGTTACAAAGTGTACCAATGCTACAAGGCAGATTCACTAAACTATGGTTTGGGATGGGACCTTTGTATACGGGATAGTGAGACTGCAAAATGCATTACTGAGACTACAATTGAAGCAGACTTTATGTTAACATATACTGGCGGCCTGATGGAAAAGGGAAGATCAACAGGTTGGGTCTTGAATTGGGACTGCCACTCATGTGGAGAACAGATACCAACACATAAGCTTGAGCATAATCCTATGTTGATTTTCTACACTCCCAGTACAGTGTTCCAATCCTCTCACAAAGCTACAGTGATGTTCAGCTCTAGTGGTCCCAGCAGGGGAAAGATGTGGAGGCTTCGTAGAGGGTGCAGAAGAGATTTATCAGAATGCTGCATAGATTAGTGTGTGTTAGCTATAAGGGGATGTGGGATAATTGGATCGTGTTCTCTGGAACGCTGAGGTTGAGAGGAGACCTGATAGAGGTATATAACATTATGAGAGGTAAAGTTTGGTGGACAGTCAGAACCTTTTTTGCAGGGGGGAAAAAATGGCAAAGACTAAAGGGCATTGCTTTAAGGTGAAAGGGGCAAGGTTTAAAGGAGATATGCGAGATAAGAGGGTGGTGGGTGCCTAGAATGTGCGGTAAGTAGATTAGATGGTGGTGTTTGAGGCTTTTCGATAGGCGCAGGCCTATGGGACATATGCAGAGAATGGAGGGATTTGGATCAACCGCAGGCAGAAGAGATTAGTGTGTCGGCATCATGTTTGTCACGGACATTGTGGGCCATAGGACCTGTTCCTGTGCTGTCGTTTTCTATATTCCATGTTCAAATAAAAAATAATCACATTCCAATTCATTCTTTCACGGGGACTCCAAACTTTGGATTGTTGCTCCTCTACTTCATCTTTCTTCTAAATCCAATACTCGACTTCCTGACGTACAATTTTTACAGCATCCATTCTCCAGATATGTGTGTCCTTAGCAGAGTCATGCTTTATGACCCATAGCTATTTGTGTCATTGTGCCTTGGTCAGGGTTAATTTTTACAATGATTGGCCCACGAAACATGCATGAATTGTCGGAAATACGGCAGCAGCTTTGATTTTGTCAGATATCATCACACATCACGTAGGGCGGCACGGTAGCGTAGCGGCAGAGTTAAGGGCCTGTCCCACGGGCATGCGACTCCATGCGGCAAGCGCGACCTAACTGGAAGCGGGGGCCGCGCGGAGGTCGAGTGATCCCTGTACAGGGTCGGTCCCACCAGCATGCGACTCCATGCGGCAAGCGCTACCAAACCGGAAGCGGGGGCCGCGCGGAGGTCGAGTGACATCAAGACGGTGCGTACGGCGCCGAGGCGGTGCGCACGGCATCGAGACGCTGCGTACGGCATCGAGACGCTGCGTACGGTGTCGAGACGCTGCGCACGCCCGTCGAGGCGGCAGGCCGTTGCCGCGCGGAATTTTTGAACAGTGACAGTTTTTCGGAGCCAGCTCCGCACAACTCCATACGGCTCCGGCGATCGAAGTGGGTCCGGCCCGCGACCTCCGCACGGTCCCCGCTTCCGGTTAGGTCGCGCTTGCCGCATGGAGTTGCATGCCCGTGGGACAGGCCCTTTACTGCCTTACAGCGCCAAAGACCCAGGTTCAACCCTGACAATGGGTGCTGCCTGTACGGAGTTTGTACCTTCTCCCCTGAACCTGTGTGGGTTTTCTCTGGGAGCTCCGGTTTCCTCCCACACTCCAAAGACGTACAGGTTTGTAGGTTAATTGGATTGGTATGAATGTAAATTGTCCCCAGTGTGTGTAAGATAGTGTTAGTGTGCGGGGGTCGGCGTGGACTTGGTGGACCAAAGGGCCTATTTCCGCGCTGTATCTCTAAACTAAGAACTAAAGTAAACCTGTGTGGGTTTTCTCCAGGAGCGCTGGTTTCCTCCCACACTCGAAAAACATACAGGTTTGTAGGTTACTTGGCTTGGTAACATTTTTAATTATCCCCAGTGTGTATACGATAATGTTAATGTGTGTGTATCGCTGGTCGGCACGGACTCGGTGGACCGAAGGGCCTGTTTCCGAACTATATCTCTAAACTAAATACACTCAACTAAACTAAATATTACGTTCCTGTTTGCACACAGAGACAGCGGTGAACATTGGTTACTCGTGCAACATGCTAACAGATGACATGAATGATATATTCATAATATCTGGCCGCACAGTTCTTGAAGTCCGTGAAGAAATTCGGTAAACAAATCCTAAATATTTTTGCATGCCACAAATTATTCAAATTTATTAACGTAGCCTTTTCATTTTATTGGTTGACATGTTTGTTTTCACAACATTTTTGCACAGAATTATTACTTTACTGTTTTTAACCACCCATATGCTTAAAATGAAATAGCTTATGTTAAATGGATAGAATGTGTAAGATGGAAGTGCAGATACTGGTTACCGAAGATGGACACAAAATGCTGGAGTAACTCATCAGGTCAGGCAGCATCTCTGGAGAAAAGGAATAGGTGACGTTTCGGGTCAAGACCCTTTTTCAATTAGCTCATCCATGCTAACCAAGATGCTCCATCTTAACTGTGGATATGGAACATTTGCCCCTGTTTGGTCCATATCCCTCAAAACCTTCCCTATCCATGTACATGTCCATGGTATCTGGCAGCTCCATCTATCCATGTGTCCATGTGTGGAAAAGGTTGCCCCTCAGTTTGGTATCAAACCTTTCCCTTCTCCCTTCTCTCCTTAAACCTCTGTCCTCTAGTTGCGGGCTGGTTGCGGTGCTGGCTCAAAGGGCCGAATGGCCTCCTCCTGCACCTATTTTCTATGTTTCTAGTTCTTGATTCCCCTACCCTACGTAAAAGGTCTATGTGTATTCACCCTGGAGTTCCTAGAACAGTATTGGCGACAAATCTATCATTTACTGAGGCAGCTTTCCACAGATGCCAAAACAACAGTTCCTTTGCTGGTGGAACATGTGTTTGCAATTTATAATCGTTCAACATGTTGAAAGTGCCCTCTAGACCCACAATAAAAAGCCACGGTGCTGGGGGAACTTAGCAGGCTTCCAACTGATGTTTTTGAAGTCTGAAGAAGGGTTCTGACCCAAAACGTCACCTTTGCATTGTCTCCAGAGATGCTGCCTGATTTGCTAAGTTACTCCAGCATTGTGTGTCTATCTTTGGTATTTTTATAACACTGGTCAATGTATCAATTGTGGAATGTAGTTCCATATATGAGGTTCTTATGAGTTATGAGGTTCTTACATTTTCCTTGCATTCCAGATCAGCGAGAGAGCAAATGATGGGGAAACCTATTTGCAATGGACACGTTTTCCCTGAAAAGAATGGAACGTCGCAATTGAGATCGGTGGTTGAAGAGACCGTGGTGGGAGACTTTGCGCTGATTATTAACGGGCACAGTTTAGTAAGTGTGAAGTGTGTCACGGGGATTTATGCGCAAGTCCTTTTAGTGCTCAACAAGTAGTCGAATACTGAACCATGGAGACCAGGAAATTATCGCAACATTGAATACTTCTCAGCTAGGATTACATCGAGAATGTGAAAATTGGTTTTAGCCTTAGGGTTAAGGGAGAAAAAGTCAGTGGTGTTTGCGATCTTGCATCCAGCTCTGTCATCTCTGATGTGGTCATGTGGATTTCACTGAAGACGCGGCAGTATAAATTGTAAAAATTAAACCTTGCTTTCCCCGATTTTTCTAATTTTGTAAGTTCAGTTATGGTTACGATACGATACGAAACGATATGATAGAACTTTATGTATCCCAGGAGGGAAATTGATCTGCCAACAGTCATAAAACACAGGATAAATGAAACATGAAATTAAAGTGACGAGTGGAACGGATTGGGGATGTGCGAGAATTGGGGGGGAAATCTCAGTCGACCCCACGACAGGAGGGGGAGGACTTGTACAGTTTGATAGCCACAGGGAAGAAGGATCTCCTGTGGCATTCTGTGCTGCATCTTGGTGGATCCAGTCTGTTGCTAAAGGTGCTCCTCAGGTTGACCAGTGTGTCATGGAGGGGGTGGCATGTATTGTCCAGGATGCTCCGCAGTTTGAGGAGCATCCTCCCCTCCAAGACCAACCTCCCGTGAATCCAACTCCGCCCCTCCGTCCTTTATGTGGCGACTATTTGCATACCTTGGGTATGTATGTAAGCAAAGAATTTCACTGTGGCTTGTCACATGTGACAATAAAGTATTCATTCATTCATTAATTCATTCATTCATTCAATCGCTGAACCCTTGTTTCTTGTGTTTGTGTGGGTAATAGGCACATGCACTGGAGGCAGACATGAAGCAGGAGTTCCTGGACTTAGCCAGCATGTGCCGGACGGTCATTTGCTGCAGGGTCACTCCGCTGCAGAAGGCTCAGGTGGTGGAACTTGTCAAAATGTACAAGAAAGCTGTCACCTTGGCGATAGGTGACGGAGCAAACGATGTCAGCATGATTAAAAGTAAGACGGATCGCCTTGCTGCTCCAGTTCGTAGATTACAAATACAGAGATTAGTTTTGTTCCCACTTCATTGCTGTCACTTTTTGCTTTGAGGTGTGAGGAAATTGCTGATGCTGGAATCTGGAGCAAAAAAAACAAAGTGCTGGACTAACGTTTAGATAGGTACATGGATAGGAGAGGTTCAGAGGGATATGGGCCAAACTCAGGCAGGTAGGTGGGACCAGTTTAGATGGGACATGTTGACTGGTGTGGACAAGTTGGGCCAAATGCCTGTTTCCACGCTGTAAGACTCTATGACTGTGGGATTCTATAACTCAGTGAGTCACTTATTACTAAACACCACTATTAGACAAGAGGAACTGCAGAATCTGGTTTACCAAAAACAAAAAGACACAAAGTGCTGGAGTAATTTAGTAGATCAGGCAGCATCTTTGGAGGACATGGATAGGCAATGTTTTGCATTGGGACACTTCTTCAGACTAATTGCAGTAGGGCGAGGAATGAAAGCTGGGAAAGAGAGATGTGGGCAGGACAAAGCATGGCAAGTGATAGGTGGAGACGGGTGAGGAGGAGGACAGTCCTGATCATCACATTCCTGAAATCTAGATGTAAAAGGCACTGAAGGTCACAGGGCAGATTCCCAAACATGTTTCCGGCTCTGGAAAATGTAGCTGTGAGGAAAGGTTGGATACGCTGGGTTGCTTTGTTGGGAATTGGTGATATTGAGCAAAGGTATAAAACTGAGGGTCCTGGAAAGTATAATTAGGAGGAACCTCAGTGTTTGAGCACACAGGTTTGCAATGAGAAGACACAGACATTAAAAAAAGGGACGCAACTGCTAGAGCAGTTGGTTCACAGCGCGAGAAGCCCGCGTTCAATCCCGACCTCCAGAGCTGTCTATGTGGAGTTTGCACGTTCTCACTGTGACCATGTGGGTTTTCTGCGGGTGTTCCGGTTTCCTCCCACACTCCAAAGACGCACAGGTTTGTAGGTTAATTGGCTTCGGTAAAAATTGTCCCTAGTGTGTCGGATGGTGCTAGTGTACAGGGTAATCGCTAATCGGCTCGGACTCGGTGGGCTGAAGGGCCTGTTTCTGTGCTGTATCTCTGAACTGAAAGTATCTTTCAAACTTAATACGTTTGTTTTGCCAACAGCTGCACACATCGGAGTGGGCATCAGTGGTCAGGAAGGCATGCAGGCCGTTCTGGCCAGCGACTACTCCATTGGACAGTTCAGATACCTCCAAAGACTTTTGTTGGTCCATGGGAGATGGTCCTATCTACGGATGTGCAGGTTCCTCTACTACTTTTTCTACAAGAACTTTGCATTCACCCTCGTTCACTTCTGGTTTGGTTTCTTCTGTGGCTTCTCTGCGCAGGTTTGTAGTTTCTCTGAAGAGGAGAACAATTTTTTTAATTTAAATCTTAAGAGCCAATGCATTAATAGCGAATGAGATGCAGAGAGAGAGTGAGAGAGAGTGAGAGAGAGTGAGAGAGAGTGAGAGAGAGAGAGAGAGAGAGAGAGAGAGAGAGAACGTGCGGCAGTGTGGGATGACATAGAACTAGTGTGAACGGGCGATCGATGAACTCGGCGGGACGTAGGGCCCGTTTCCATGCTGTATCTTTGAACTTTAAAGTAAATGAATGAGGAGAAATGATGATGGATCATAGGCTGAGAAGCTGGCCTGTCACCACAGGGTTGAGCTGTGAGACCTTGGGGAGAACCACTATGTATTTCACTACATGTGGCCCTCCCTGAGGTGAGTGTCCAGAATGGGACCCACTCCGACTGGTGCCAGTACGTTAGACTTTAATGTCGTGGCCGGCTAAGTGGCGCAGCGGTAGAGTTGCTGCTTTACAGCGCCAGGGACCCGGTTTCGATCCTGACTGCAGGTGCTGTCTGTACGGAGTTTGTACGTTCTCCCCATGACCCGCGTGGGTTTTCTCCCGGTGCTCCGGTTTCTTCCCACATTCCAAAGATGTGCAGCTTTTGTAGGCTAGTTGGCTTCTGTAAATTGTCCCTAGTGACTAGGATAGAACTTGTGTGAATGGGTGATCGTTGGTCGGCGTGGACTCAATGGGCCGAAGAGCCTGTTTCCGTGCTGTTAATTAAACTTTTGTAACATTTTTAAAAAATCTAAAAATTTAGTTTTTAACTTTTCAGAGGTGGAGGATCACTAAACTAAACAAAAAAAACAACTCTGGGACATAGTCACAAAACAAATGGCAGTCAAAGATGTCTTGCCTGTCTTTAAATGCCTGACGCAGGCACCGAGGGAAATCCTCAGATTTTATGCCATACACAGAGTCGCCGACATTTCATAGCTTTATTTTTCAATTAATATGATTCACATCACATATTATAAACAAGAATAATGCTACATGATTCTCTGTCCAGTCTACATAAGAAAGGAAAAAGGAAGAGGAGGAGCCCGAGGGCTGAGGGAGAGCTGAGAAGGGGAGAAGACAGCAAGGGCTACTGGAAATGGGAGAATTCAATGTTTATGCCACTAGGGTGCAGACTGCCCAAGGTGAGGTGCTGTTCCTCCAATTTCCGGTAGTGCTTACTCTGGCCATGGAGGAGGCCCAGGACAGAGAGGTCGGATTCAGAATGGGAGGGGGAGTTGAAGTGCTGAGCCACTTATTGGTATTGTTGTATGCTGATAACTTTCTTTGTTGTTACAGACTGTGTATGATCAGTGGTTTATAACTCTGTACAACATAGTTTACACATCCCTCCCGGTTCTGGCCATGGGTATATTTGATCAGGTAAGGTAACCTATGTAGTAATTTAAATCTGTTTGGAAAGGAATAAAGGAATTAGTTTTGTTTTGATGGCTGTATATTATCTTCGAACTTTGCTGATTTGAAGAACATTTCTGAGACTGAGGGGCATCTTTATCACTCAGAGGGTGGTGGGTATATGGAACGAGCTGCCAGAGGAGGTAGTTCAGTTCAGTTCATTTTATTGCCATGTTAACTGAAGTTCAGTGGAAAGTTTTTGTTGCTAACCAGTCAGCGGAAAGACAAGACTTGATTACAATCGAGCCATTCACACTAAACAGATACATGATAAGGGAATAACGTTTAGTGCAAGATAAAGTCAGATTAAAGAGGTAGATAGTTCACGACTGCTGCGGCTACTATAACAACATTTAAAAGACACTTGGGAAGGTACATGGATAGGAATGTTTAAAGAGATATCTGTCAAATGCAGGCAAATGAGACTAGCTTAGATCTTGGTCGGCAGGGATGAGTCAGGCCGAAGGGCCTGTTTCCATACTGTATGACTTTATGTCAACAAACTTTCCTTCACAACCGAACAGGAAATCAACTAGGACGTTTGAATACCCCAGTGAAGGGAAGGTTCTTGTGTTAACCATGATCAGTACATCGTCATTTGGTCGAGACATCTATTAAAGATCACTCTGCTCTGAGCCGGTGTTTGAGTACTCAGCTATTGGATCAATACTCATTATTTCAGCAGAATGATGATTTGCAGAAGATAGAGTCATACAGCAAGGAAATAGGACGAAGATAGACAAAAAACCCCGGAGTAACTCAGCGGGTCAGGCAGCATCTCTGGAGAGAAGGAACAGGTGACTTTTCGGGACTTCGTCAGACTCGTCGGAGAGAGGAGGAGAACTTCTTCAAAGAAGGCACACCTTGAGCTGACAAAATTTGTAGGAAGGAGCTGCAGATGCTGGTTTACACCGAAGATAGACACAAAATGCCGGGACAGGCAGCAGTTGTGGAGAAAAGGGATAGGTGACGTTTTGTGTTGAGACCCTTCTTCGGACCGAGGTACAGACACAGGTCCAGGTTGAAAGCTAGTTTCTTGGTGATTTCTACACAGCTAAGTATTGTAGCTTCCTGAAAATCTATCGGGTTAAATAAGCATGAGCCAAATACATTTTTCATTATTGAGTGTGACTTTGTTAGTAACTCACTGCTGGGATCTATCTCTCTCTAATTTTACTCTCTCTCTTTAGGATGTCAATGAACAGAAAAGTCTGGTATACACAAGGCTCTATGAACCTGGACAACTGAATCTGCTTTTCAATAAGCGGGAGTTCTTTATCTGTATCATCCATGGAGTCTACACGTCTATTGTCCTGTTCTTTGTTCCATACGGAGCATTTTGTGATTCAACAAGGGATGATGGGCAGCATCTTTCAGATTATCAGTCGTTTGCGGTTACCGTGGCAACATCCCTAGTGATGGTGGTCAGCGTGCAGGTGAGCTCAGATTTCAAAATGGCTGCACACGAAACAGGTTTCTTCAGCTGGGCACTGCTTGAAAATCATATTTTCAATAATTAGCTTAGTTCAGTTTAGCGATGCACGGTGGAAACAGGCCCTCCGAGTCCGCGCCAACCAGCGATTGCTCCTACATTACTTCTATATTGCACGCTAGGCCTCGAGACAATTTTACAGAAGCCAATTAAACCTACAAACTTGTACGGTGGAAACCGGAGCACCCGGAGAAAACCCATGCGGTCAACAGGGAGAACGTACAAACTCTGTACAGACAGCACCCGTGGTCAGGATCAAACTCGGGTTCTGGTGCTGTAAGGCAGCAACTCTACCGCTGCGCCACCGTGCTGATGAACTAACTTTTATAAGTTTGATAGCACAGGCCAAAATTATCTACTTAAGTGAATAAAACACACTTTTAGAAGCTGGAACAGTACAGCACAGGAATGGGTCCTTCAGCCCACAATGTTTGTGCCAAACATGATGCCTAGCTGAACTGAACTTATCAGCCTATACGTGATCCATATCCCTCTGTTCCCTGCACTTGCATGGGTCTATCTAAAAGGCTCTTAAATGTCACTATTGTATCTGCCTCCACCATTCCAGGGCCCCACCACTCTGTGTTAAAAACTTGCCCCGCACATCTCCATTAAACCTTCCCCCTCTCACATTATACCCATGTCCTCTAGTGTTGGACATTTCCACCATGGAAAAAGGTTCTGACTGTTTTCCCTGTCTATCCCTCTGCTATTTTTTTATATACTCACATCAGTATAGCTTCTTTATACGGATGAGCTTCTAGCGAGCCAACGGCCATCCACACTTCAGTAGAAGTTGCGATCACTGTCGTACATATCATTGTAAGGAATGATGATAAAGCACACCCACCAAAATCCTGTACTTCCAGCGGCGGAAGTCCGCAGGAACTGGAGGACAGAGATGTGTGGTGCGTCCGTCACCGTTCCCGTTGGAAACCAGCACCACTGTGTCGCTAATGTTTTCAACAATGACGAATGAATGAATGATGACATCCAGTCTCCCCTCAAACTCCAAGAAAACAATCCCAGTCTATCCAACCTCCATCTGTAGCTGAAACTCTCTAATACAGGCAAAGGATAAGATAAGATGTGGTGGTTTAGAATTGGCAAGTTGATGGAGAAATATTTAAGAGAGGTGATAAAAGCGGTGATAGATGATCTTCCCCGGACTATATCTTTGGTTGTACGAAGGACTTTGGTTTTGCACTGTTCGGGTTACCTAACATTATGGTTTGATTTAGTTGGGTTTAGGGAAACAGCTACTTTGTCCTGAGTCTGTGCTCACTGTTCATCAGTCACTGTTCACCTTACTTCTATGTTATCCCACTTTCTTATCCACTCCCTACACACCAGGGGCAATTTAGTGAAGCCAGTTAACTTACAAATCCGAACAGCTTTGGGATGTGGGAGGAAACTGGAGCACCTGGAGGAAACCCACGTGGTCACAGGGAAAAGTGCAAACTCCGTACAGGCAGCACCCGAGGTCAGGATTGAACCCTGGTCTCTGGCGCTGTGAAGCAGCAACTTTGCCACCGTGCTGCCCGGATTAATTAATTAATTATCTTTATTTCTATATATTTATCTGTGTGTTATTGCATTTACGGGTGTGTTAAGCTGCATCAAGTAAGAATTTAATTGTTCCATAAACCAGCATTTAAACATTCATGTTAAAAGCAGCAGTTGATATTTTTAAGGCAGAGATAGACAGATTCTTGATTAGTACGGGTGTCAGGGGTTATGGGGAGAAGGCAGGAGAATGGGGTTAGGAGGAAGAGATGTATCAGTCATGATTGAATGGCGGAGTTAACTTGATGGGCCGAATGGCCTAATTCTGCTATTCAGTAGCTTAACCTCATGACTTATTGTTCCACCAAGTTTGATAAAATTACAAAGCTGAAAATTCAAACCCTCAGCCGTAGAATTGAAAATCCTACCCACGTACGCCATCCACCGGAAAATGGTGCCTCCGAAAATGAATAGTCCCCATTATTGTAATATCCCCTTAAATACATTTTTACTTCAACAAATGTCTCAGAGTACCAGTGGCATTTCCTTCATGTGATATAAAATCATAGTTCAATTAATTCTATCTAAATTCACATATGTACAATTTTTAGATGGTATCCAATCTTAGGGTTTTCAAATTAACATTTTCTTTGAGGCGACTGACAGTCACCAAATGGGAGAGAGTTATTCAATTAATTCTGAATCGCTGGATGAATGGGCCATACTTATGATTCTGAACCACAGTTACCATTGTGTTGATGAACCATGCAATTCGGATCAATTTAACGCTGTGTGGCACATTTGACGCATCTTGAATTATGAAATTGGGCTAATTTTCCCACGAGCAACACTGCAAACTGAGAGGAAGTGAACAGTGAGATACATCTAAGTTATAGTTGTCTTTTATCTTCCTCTTTCCTTCCCTCCGACCCATTCCACCCACGTCCCTACCCCCAGCTTTAGTTTAACAGTTTGGAGATACAGCACGGAAACAGGCCCTTCGGCCCACTGAGTCCACGCCATCCGGCGATCCCCGAACACTCACGCTATCATGCACACACCAGGAACAATATACAATTTTACAATTATACCAGCCAAGCCAATTAACCAACAAACCTGTGCGTCTTTAGAGTGTGGGAGGAAACCGAAGATGCCGGAGAAAACCCACGCAGGTCACGGGGAGAACGTACAAACTCCGTACAGACAGCACCCGTAGTCAGGATCGAACCCGGGTCGCTGGCGCTGTGAGTGAGCAGCTTCTCTACACCTGACCCCCTTTATCACCGTTACCCCTCTGACCTTTGCCCCATACTCCACCCATCTGCCGGTCACCTCCCCCCCCCCTCACCTGTATCCACCTATCACTTGCCAGGCTTTGCCCCACCTCCCACCTATCTTTTACAGCTTTCTCCCCACTTCTCCATTCAGTCTGAAGAAGCGTTCGGATGTCCATTCCTTACACAGATGCTGCCTGACCTGTTGAGTTCCTCCAGCACTTTATGTTTTGAAGCAGTGGACACTATCATTCATATTGGACCAGATAGAAGTATATAAGATTAAGAGAGGCATTAGAGTTTCAGCCTTACAGCGCCAGAGACCCAGGTTCGATCCTCACTATAGGTACTGTCTATACGGAATTTGCTCATTTTCCCTGTGACTGCGTGGGTTTTCTCCGGGTGCTCCGGTTTCCTCCCACATTCCTAAGACATGCAGCTTGTTGGTTAATTGGCTCCTGTAAATTGTCTCCAGTGTGTAGAACAGGAATAGTGCGCGGGTGATCGTGGGTCGGCGCAGACTCGGTGGGCCGAACGGCCTGTTTCCACTCTGTATTTCCAAACTAAATAACATAATATGTTATTATATCGAACAATTTGGACGTGATGTCAACAGATTCAAAGAGGGAAGAGTGGGGCAAAAGCAGTTAACTAACACTGCAATGGCAACACTTTTGACAGGACTAACAAGCCTCGAGTGGATATTGTTATTCAAGGAACGTATTTACAAAAGACACTCAAGATATTGGTCACAAGAGCAAATTATGCCATGAACTAGGAATCCGGACAGCTTCTATCTGTCAGCAAAGGTTGTGGTGGAAGTGGATTTGGACTAGGGTTTCTATTTTAAAATTTGCCAAGGTTAAATTGCCTGTTAATCCACTGTGAGGGACACAGAGAGATGGAGTATTTTGCTCAATTTGACAGCCAATATAAGCACGAAACATTCTGAGGTCAATTGTAGCCAGTCGAAAGGACAGAAGTATTTTTAATGGGATTAATCAACTGCATATGTGTTTAATATAGAAAGACAGTCATATCAATTCAGAAATCAATAACTAGTGAGAGTGATGAAACGTGATCAGTAAAATTGTGCAGCGACCTCCAGAAACTGACACCTGTCAAAACTCCTGATATATCGATCGCCTCAAATGACTCGGCTCGCAATCATGCAGCTCGAGATCATAGACGTCGGGAAATGATGAACCCTGGACGGCCCTGAATGTGTCATTTCCTTTTGCAATTGAGGTGGCAGCAAATGGGGAAGTGAAAGGGCTTTGGAGATGCAGTATACCTACCCAATATCAGAGTAGATAGAGAAATTGCCCGAAGGTAGACACAAAGTGCTGGAGTAACTCAGTGGGTCAGGCAACAGAAAAGGAAAAGGTGACGTCTTGAGCCTAGACCCTTCTTCAGATTCGACCCGATTCTCACATCTCCAATCGTCCTTGCAAACTGCTAGAGAAGCACCGTAGAAAGCATAGGGTCAGGTTGCATCACAGCTTGGGAACAGCTCTGCCCAAGACCACAGTGCATTGTAGAGAGTTGTAGATGCAGCCCTAGTCCATCACACAGACCAGACTTCCCATTATTGATCATAAGTGATAGGAGCAGTATTTGGCCATTCGACCCATCAAGTCTACTCCGCCATTCAACCACAGCTGATCTGTCTCCCCCACCTAACCCCATTCTCCTGTCTTCTCACCATAACCTCTGACACCCGTACTAATCATTTGATAAAGTAAGCATGCAGGTACAGCAGGCAGTGAAGAAAGTGAATGGCATGTTATCCTATATAATATGAGATTGAGTATAGGAGTAAAGAGGTCCTTCTGCAGTTGTACAGGGCCCAAGTGAGACCACACCTGGAATATTGTGAGCAGTTTTGGTCTCCAAACTTGAGGAAGGACATTCCTGTTATTGAGGGAATGCAGCGTAGGTTCACGAGGTTAATTCCCAGGATGGCGGGACTGTCATATGTTGATAGATTGAAGCGGCTGGGCTTGTATATTCTGGAAATTAGAAGGATGAGGGGGATCTTATTGAAACATATAAGATTATGTTTAACATATAAGATAAGGGTTTGGACACGCTAGAGGCAGGAAACATGTTCCCAATGTTGGGAGAGTCCAGAACCAGGGGCCATAGTTTAAGAATAAGTGGTAAGCCATTTAGAACGGAGATGAGGAAAAACGTTTTCACACAGAGAGTTGTGAGTGTGTGGAATTCTCTGCTTCAGAGGGCGGTGGAGGCTGGTTCTCTGGATGTTTCCAAGAGAGAGTTAGATAGAGCTCTTAAGGATAGCAAGTTAAGGGATATGGAGAGAAGGCAGGAACTGGGTACTGATTGTGGATGATCAGCCATGATCACATTGAATGGCGGTGCTGGCTCAAAGGGCCGAATGGCCTACTTCTGCACCTATTGTCTATTGTCTATTGACTCCATCTACACATCACGCTGCCTCAGGAAAGCAGCCAACACAATCAAAGCCTTGTCCCACCCCGGTCATTCCTTCTTCTCCCTTCGTATCTTCTGTCTGGCAGAAGATACAGAAGCTTGAAAGTGCTCATCACCAGACTCAGGAACAGCTTCGTCACCTCTGTAATCAGGTCCTTCACTTTATATAGGGTACTGTCCGATTCACTTCTACCCTTTGGCGGATATTGGACTTTGCCTATGGACCTGATGCACTGCAATGCTGAGAACTATCTTCTGTACTTTGTACCTTCCCCTTTGTCATACCTATTTTACTTGTGTCCCACTCGGTTGTATTTATGTGTAGTATTATCCGATCAGGCAGAACAACGCTTTTCACCGTGCCTTGGTACACGTGACAATAATAAGTCTGAACCTAAACCTAGTAAAGGATCTGAAGGGTTGCAGAATAGACTCGGGACATTTTATCTGTGCAATATTTTCTGTTTTTCTTCTTCTTACGTTCTTGTGGCTCAGGAGTTCCAAGAATTTCTTGCACAGATTTGCAAGATGCCACTGTGTTAGACAACAACCACCAGGCTTTTGAATATTAGTAAAAACCAACAAAACTTCAAACTCTGAACTGTCTTGGTTGCAACAGCGACTTTGGGCCTTTGGTTTGTTTTGAACACATTTTGAGATTTTTTTTCTTATTAGTTGTTTGATTATTATGTTATGTATGGAGTATTGTGTTTGCGGGCCTGTTATGCTGTTGTAAGTAAGAATTTCATTGTTCAGTTTTAGCACCTACAGCAGTTAAACCACTATGTAGAAACAAAGAACTGCAGATGCTGGTTTCAACCAAAGATAGACACAAAGTGCAGGTGTAACTCAGCAGTCATGCAGCATCTCTGGAGAACAAGGATAGGTGCTGTTTTGAGTCAGGACCCTTCTTCAGACTCCTTCTTCAACTGTATTGTTCTGGCCTTCTCTATCTTTCAGTCTGAAGTAGGGTCCCGATCCGAAATGTCCCTTATCCTTGTTCTCCAAAGTTGCTGCCTGACCCACTGAGTTACTCCAGCACTTGGTGTCCATCCTTGACAATTAAGGATTCTTGACTCTGGAGTTCCAGGATTGGGATAACTCTCCCTCAATACAAGATACACAAGTTGGAAAATCTAGTGGATGGAAAATAGGAATTGAAACCATATCCTTCTGGTAGGGTCCAGAATTCAGTACAATCTCAAGTGGGAAAGGAAAATCGTGAAATATGTGATCACTGAATCACTATATCACTGTAGTGTGACCACTTTGAAGCTTAAGTTGCAACCTTATATTCCCCTTAATTTTCTCTCCATGGTGAATGAGATCAAGGGCTAATTACAACAAGAGCACTTGTAACAACTAGAACATGACCTTGAATTTGAAAACAGAATGGATCAGTGGTTATTTTTAAAAGCCGTACATACAGTTGGACAAAGCAATGTTGGATGCTTTTCGTTAAACAGCAGGTGAAAGGTGCAGTCCTGATGTGGGCATCAAGTTAATGAGAAGCTCAGATGTGACCTGGCCTTATGACAAATGCTGGCATGCATTTGTTAACATTTCTTTTCAATTAAGGTTTTTATGCAATTGATTAAATACTGTGGCGTTCAAAGTTGAACAGATATTCCTGATTAGAGCATAAAACAGTGCAGCACAGGAACAGGCCCTTCGGCCCACCAAGTCCATGCCGAACACGATGGCAAGTTAAACTAATCTCTTCTGCAAGCATGTATTCCATATCCCTCCATTCCTGCGTATCCATGTGCCTATCTAAAAGCCACTTAAATGCCCCTGTTGTAACAGCCTCCAATGCCACCTCTGGTAGTGCGTTCCAGGCACCCACCACTCTCTGTGTAAAGATCTTGGCCTGCATATCTCCTTGAACTTTCCCCCTATCGCCTAAAGTTATATTAAGCTTAACCTTAAAGCTTAAAGCTACCGGTAGAGTTGCTGCCTTACAGTGTCAGTGACCCAAGTTTGATCCTGACTACGGGTGCTGTCTGTACAGAGTTTGTACGTTCTCCCCTTGACCTGCGTGGGTTTTCTCTGGGAGCTCCGGTTTCCTCCTACATTCCAAAGACGTACAGGCTTGTAAGCTAATTGTAAATTGTCCATAATGTGTGTAGGAATAGTGTTAGTGTGTGGGGATCACTGGTTGGCATCACCAAGCCTCTAAATCAGCTTCTTAAGACATCGAGGAACAGGTAATAAATGCAAGCAAAACCTTCATACCAGAACTTAATAATTTTCAAAAAGGGCGGCATGGTGGCGCAGCGGTAGAGTTGCTGCCTTACAGCGCCAGAGACCCTGACTCTGGGTGCTGTCTGTATGGAGTTTGTACATTCTCTGCGTGACCACGTGGGTTTTCTCCGGGTGCTCCGGTTTCCTCCCACACTCCAAAGACGTGCAGGTTTGTAGGTTAATGGGCTTAGTTAAAAATTATAAGTTGTCCCGAGTGTGTGTAGGATAGTGCCAGTGTACGGGGTGATCGCTGGCCAGCGCAGACTCGGTGGGCCGAAGGACCTGTTTCTGCGCTTTATCTGTAAATTAAACTAAACTAGTCTAGTCTTTGAAATTTCCACCCTGGAAACAGGTTCTGACTGTCCACCCTATCCACGCCTCTCACAATTTTTATCTGGTCTCCCCTCAGCCTCCGACACTCCAAAGAAAACAATACAGGTTTGTCCAACCTCTCCCTATAACTAATACTGTCTCATCCAGGGAGCATTCTTTTCTGCACCCTAATTAATTAAAACTACAAGGCATTTTTTATGCAGCATTTATCAGCTTTTAGATTTTGCTTGTAATTTAGTCATTACCAGAGACTATTCTGTTTTAATTTCCACTGTGCACAGTCTGTAAGAAGTGTATTTGGACGATAGGTAGTTTAGATCTTTATCTATGATCCTTGGAAGTCACGTCATTAAATTCAAATGTGTAGGAAGGAACTGCAGGTGCAGGTTTAAACCGGAGATAGACACAAAAGGCTGGAGTAGCTCAGCAGGTCAGACAGCACCTCTGGAGAAAAGGAATAGGTGACGTTTCGGGTCGAGACCCTTCTTCAGGCGAGGTCTGAACCAGGGTCTCGACCCGAAACATCACCTATTCCTTTTCTCTAGTGATGCTGTCATTGTGACCCACTGAGTTACTCCAGCTTTCTGTGTCTCTTCATATTAAATCCGAATTATGGCACCAGGAGGCAAGAAGGCAAACTGAATTCTGAGACTGAATCATAAATGCAATTCAAAGGATTGAAATTCTTCTCCACCTTCAAGACCAGATGTGTTTGTAAAGTGGTTCTAATGACAACCTTGTTGCATTATGAATGACCTTGCTCATTCTGGCTGCAAATTGCAGCTTTGGAAGATTAATGTAATCATAAATTACAGGAAGCCCTTAGTAACTTTATTTGATGGTGTTAAATGATATGTACAGAGAGGTTAACTGATCTGAGAGTAGAAGGGATAACAGATGGAAGCTTTCTCTCAGCAAGTCATATTTGACTCAAAGATCCTTGATAGGTACATGGTTAGGAATGGGTTAACATTAATGGGACAGAGCTGTTAAAACAAGCAAGTGAATAGCTTTATGTTTGGAAGTGGAATGTATATGCTTTCACTCTTTGTAAGAATTGAACCTTTCCAACATAGAACGTTACACAGTACAGCACAGGAACAGGCCCTTCAGCCCACAATGTCCGTGCCGAACATGATGCCTAGTAAAACTGATCTCCTCTGCCTGCACGCTATCCACATCCCTCCATTCCCTATCATGCAGGCACGGAAATCGCTATCAAAATATGGAGGGGACCGGGGGACAGGGGGGACACAATTTTTTGTCGCCCGCGCGCGCATGCACACACTCACACACACACGTGCGAGGCTTCGGAGGCTCAATCCAGCGCTTAATGCAGCTCAACTCTGCCTGTCTCGCCGGGTTAACCTAGAGCCCTGCCTGGACACCAGCACTGCTCCACGCTGGCCATATTTCCCGCAAGTCCAGGAGGGGCTGTAGGTTCACCTGGCGGGACAGGCAGAGTGAGCTGGGTTTTGCGCTGCTTCTCTGCTCTGGCTGTGGGCCTGGGGGCACAGCTTCCGTCTGACTCCTGACGTCTCTGGCCACCCATGGGGGGCACTTGGGTGGGGACGGGACAGCGCCGGAGAGCCGGCCGGGATCGATCCTGGCTGCGGATGAGGCGCAGGTCTGTGCCACGTCTCCCTCCTCCAATCACCGCGCTCTATCCTCAGTCCCACCCCCCTACTCCTCCCTCCTCCAATCATCGCGCTGAATCATCATGTCCCGCCCCCATTGCCTGCTGACCGACGTCTCTCTCGTCCAATCGGCGCCCTCGATCAGCAGTCCCACCCCCACTGTCTCACGGAAAGCGGAGATTTCACCGGGTTTTAAACTCCTGATTACAAATACTTGGGGGGAATGTCCCCCACCTCTCAAAACAGAGGGGGGACGTGTCCCCCCTGGCCCCCCCCGGGTTTTCCGCCCCTGCTATCATGTGCCTATCTAAAAGCTTCTTAAAGGCCACTATTGTATCTGCCTCCACCACCACCACCCATGGCACCACATTCCAGGCACCAACCACTCTGTGTAAAGAAAACTTGCCCAGCATATCTCCTTTAAACTTTGCCCCTCTCACCTTAAAACTATGCCCTCTGATTTTTAACATTTCCACCCTGGTAGAAATGGTTCCGACTCTCCACCATTGTAGGTTAATTACCTAAAATTGGAGAATTCAATGTTCCTACCTGTCTTGTAATTTGTGTATACTTCTACCATGGCTTCCCTCAACCTCCAATGCTCCAGAGAAAACAATCCAACCTTTTCTCTCTTGTGGAAGTTCAATTTCATTAGTTACAACAAGCCAGGCACTGATCTACGTAACTTTAGTTAGGTTGTTTGACACACCTTCTACAATTAGTATCAATCTTCTTGCCAATGTGACAATTCAAGTAAACAATCCCACTCACATATCCCTGGCATGGGCGGGTGGCTTTACAGTACTCAGTTGTGGACTGTTCTTGGGACTCATAAGTTCACAACCTCATAAGTAATAAAGAAGCAGAATTAGGCCATTTGGCCCATCAAGTCTACTTTGCCATTCAATCATGGCTGATCTGTCTCTCCTTCTGAACCCTATTCTACTGCCTTCTCCCCATAACCCCTGACACCCGTACTAATCAAGAAACTACCTTCTCTGCCTTAAAAAATGTCCATTGCCTTGGCCTCCACAGCCTTCTGTGGCAAAGAATTCCACAGATTCACCACCCTCTGATTAAAGAAATTCCTCCTCATCTCCTTCCTAAAGGAAAGTCCTTTAATTCTGAGGCTATGACCTCTGGTCCTAGACTCTCCCACCAGTGGAAACATCCTCTCCACATCCACTCTATCCAAGCCTTTCACTCATGCCCCATTTCTACTTGATGGGCCTGGCACATTACGTATGCTGCCGTTCTACATATAACAGTGGACCTCTTCAGATGCAGAATAATTTCTTGTTCAGTATCTCATTGCTGTTTATAGAACCTTGCAATATGCAAAAAGCTGCTAGGTCTTCCAACGTTACAACTGTGAGTAAAACACAAAGTGCTGGAGTCACTCAACAGATATGGTTACATCTCTGGAGGACATGGACAAAGGTTGAGATTGGAAACCATCATCAATGAGAACTACAACCAAATTCTCCTTGAAAGTATTTATTTGGTTGTAAAGAGTTTCTTGACCCAAAACATCACCCATTCCTTCTCTCCAGAGATGCTGCCTGTCCCGCTGAGTTACTCCAGAATTTTGTGTCTATCTTGGGTATACACCAGCATCTGCAGTTCATTCCTGCACACTTCTTGATATGCCTGTTCCTTTTGCTGACTTCCACTCTTTCCTTTTCCCTGGCGGAGTTAAATGCACATCATAAGATGCCTCCCAGTTTATTCAGTGTTGTATTATAAATTTAAAAGCGCTGCAGTAACTCAGCAGATCAGGCAGCATCTCTGGGGAATATGGATAGGTGACGTTTCAGGTCAGGATCCTTCTGCAGGCTGATTGTGCTGGGGTTTGGAGAAGGCTGGAAGAGAGCAGGGGCAGGACAACGCCTGGCAAGTGATAGGTGGATGGAGGTGAGGGTGGGGGGGGGGGGGGTTCTTGGTGGGCAGTTTGTTGGACAATGGCCAAAGATGAAAAAAAATGTGGGATATGAATAGAAATAGTGTGAATTGTGAAGCGGGAGGGCAGGAATATGGATGGAAGGGTAGGGAGAAGGGGAGAAATGGGCACGGGTTCAGGAGGAGAGGGGGGATTAGAAAGGAAAGGGAGAAGGAGGGAGACGAGGGGTGGAGGAGATTGCAGTGAGTCACCTAAAAGTTGAGAAATCAATCTTTGCATCATTGGGTGGTAAGCTACCCGAGCAGGTATAATTATTTTAGAGTGAATAATATATCATAATTATTGTTATAGAGGCAATATGATTTGGATAGACAATAATAATGAAATATAATTCACTCTAAAATATCACAGTGCAACTAGTGGACTTTATTGCCACCTGCAGGACAAATAGTGGCATCCACCAAAGAGAATGAAAATCGTAACGACAAAAGAGGCAGCAGAGGGCAGCACGGTGGGGCAGCTGGTAGTGCCGCTGCCTCACAGCGCTAGAGACCCCGGTTCGATCCTGACCACGGGTGCTGTCTGTGTGGGGTTTCCACCTTCTCCCTGTGACCACGTGGGTTTCCTCCGGGTGCTCTGGTTTCCTCCCACATCCCGAAGACTTGCTGGTTTGCAGGTTAATTGGCCCTGTGTAAAATTGCCCCCCCCCCTAGTGTGTAGAGAGTGGATGCGAAAGTGGGATAGTGTGAAGGGGTGATCGGTGTTCTGCGCGGAGTCAGTGGGCCGAAGGGCCTGTTTCCATGCTGTCTCTCTAAAACTAAAACTAAAAAGCTTTTTTTCTGATTTTCTTCGCAGATTGGGCTTGACACTAGCTATTGGACAGCAGTCAATCACTTCTTCATATGGGGCAGTGTGATGGTTTATTTTTCCATCTTGTTTGCGATGCATAGTAACGGACTCTTCTCGATATTTCAAAGCCAATTTCCTTTTGTTGGTAAGTCTCCGGAGCCTTAACACCCTGCTCTTTCGCTACAATAACGCAGGAAGTAATTAGTCAGGTAATGCACTGCAAATCATATTTTATCACCACTTGCATACATTAAGGTTTGAATTTTAAAGATACCTAAATCATCATCATCATCCTGTGCATACTTATAGATTTGAGAATAAATACAATCCCACCGACTGCCGCAATGGATAGAGACAGTGCTGGAGTAACTCAACGGGTCAGGCAGCATCTCTGGAGAAAGGGAATAGGTGACGTTTCGCATTGGAACCCTTCTTCAGACCGAAAGATAGAGAAGGCCAGAACAAACCAGGGCCGGCAACAGATGACCTCAGGAAGGGTGGAGTCCATAATGGCCCATTGTTGGCTGGGGAAGATGTTCTAACAAGAGGGATACAAGGATGTGGAACTAGTAGGATGACTAGGGGGGGGGGGGGGGAAGGAGGGAAGGAGTTACTTGAAATTAGAGAAATCAACGTTCATACCGCTGGGTTGTAAGCTGCAATGGTTTTGTGCTAGTTTGGCTCGTATTTTTAAATTAACATTAATAACAGGAATTGGTCTAAGAATGAGGAAGTCATGATGCAGCTCTGTAAGACTTTGGTTCGGTCGCATTTGGAGTATTGTGTGCAGTTCTGGTCTCTTCATTATAACAAGGATGTGGAGGCTTTGTATAGGGTGCGGAAGAGGTTTACCGGAATGCTGCCTGTATTAGCGGGTGTTAGCCGAAAGGAGAGTTCAACAAACTAGGATTGTTTCATCACGAATGCCGGAGGTTTCATTTAGTTTCATTTATTGTCACGTGTACCGAGGGACAGTCAAAAACTTTTCGTTGCGTGCTATCCAGTCAGCGGAAAGGCAACAATTGGCTAGGATTACAATCAAGCCGTCCAGTGTACAGATACAGGATAATGGGAATAATGATTAAAGTTAGTCCGAGTATCTCCAATGGGGTCGATGGGAGCTCAGGACTGCTCTCCAGTTGTTGAGAGGATGGTTCAGTTGCCTGACGACAGCTGGGAAGAAACTGCCCCTGAATTGAGAGAAGATGTGATAAAAGTTTATAAAAATATGAGAGGCGTAGAAAATCACACCAGGGTGGAGAGGCATAGCTTTAAGGTGAGATGGGCAAAGTTTAAATATGTGAGAGATATGAGGTTTTTTACCCAG
Organism: Malacoraja senta; assembly: GCA_038087875.1. Lineage (NCBI taxonomy): Eukaryota > Metazoa > Chordata > Chondrichthyes > Rajiformes > Rajidae > Malacoraja > Malacoraja senta. The sequence continues at coordinate 20,006,917 of CM075989.1, forward strand.
AGGGTGTTGGGTGCTGGAACACACTGTCAGAGGTGATGGTGGAGCCAGATACGGTCGTTGCATTTAAGAGGCTTTTAGATAGGTACATGGATGGGCTGGGAATTGGAGGGATGTGGATCATGTGTAGGTGGAGGAGATTAGTATATCGGCATCATGTTCAGCACAGATATTGTGGGCTGAACTATGTGGGCTATGTTCCATGTAAATACATTTAACAGTCCATTTAGAAAATTATTAAAGAAAAATATTTACACACTGCCAATATTTTACAGAACGCTTTCTGGTATTGAGGCAACACGTTAAGATTTTGATACTTGCCACAAAGGAATAGGAACGTGCTTACACATTTATTAAAAGTATCGGACAAAGTTCAGAATCAACATTTTGGATACTTATTTTGAAACTTTTTTTGCCCGTAGGAAATGCTCGGAATTCCCTGATCCATGTCACTGTGTGGCTGATTATAATCGTAACCACGGTGATGTGCATCATACCAGTGGTGGTGTTCAGGTTCCTGAAATTGGATTTGAAACCAAGCTTAAGTGACAAGGTATCACTCAGTTCTTTACTCTGGCTGGCTTTTTATCAGTGTCTGGAAAAAGACAGGCGCTGGCTTGTTCACTGCAACTTACTCTAACTGACCTTATTTCCAACCTTGCCTGAATAGCATGAATATGGGCATGGATCTAGTTCAGCGGGTGAGGCAGCAACTCTGGAGAGAAGGACTGGGCGACCTTTCATGTCGACCCGAAACGTCGCCCATTCATTCTCTCAAGAGATGCTGCCTCACCAGCTGAGTTACTCCAGCATTTTGTGTCTGCCTTTGATTTAAACCAGCATCTTGCAGTTCTTTCTTACACATGGATCTAGTTTAGTTTAGATACAGCGCGGAAACAGGGCCGTCGGCCCACCGAGTCCGCACCGACCTACGATCCCCTCAGACTAACATTATCCTACACACACCAGAGACAATTTACATTTGTACCAAGCCAATTAACAGTGGTAACGTACAAACTCTGTACAGACAGCACCCGTAGTCAGGATCGAACCCGGGTTTCTGGCGCTGTAAGGCAGCAACTCTACCACTGCGCCACCGTGCCGCCCCATTAGGAGAGCAGGTACATAGTTCGGGGCAACACAGCGCAGGAAGTAATTAGTCTGACAAGGCATTGTAAATCAGATTTTATCACCACTTGCATACATTAAGGTAGGAATCTTAAATCATTATCCTGTGAGTTACAGCGCCAGAGATCCGGGTTCGATCCTGTCTACGGGTGCTGTCTGTACGGAGTTTGCATGTTCTCCCTGTGACTACATGGGTTTTCTACTGGTGATCCGGTTTCCTCCCATTCTCCCAATTAATTGGCTTTAGTTAAAAGTAGTGCTAGTGTACGGGGATGGCAGATCAGCACAGACTAGGTGGGCCAAAGGGTCAGTTTCCACGCTGTATCTCTAAATTCCAAAGTTCTCTGAAAGTAGTGTCACTGGTCGAGAAGGCTTATGGCACATTGTCCTTCATCAGTCAGGGTATTGAGTCTAGAAGCTGGGCCGTTATGCTACAGTTGTGCAAGACATTAGTAAGTTCCTCTCCTAAGTTGAGAAGGCAGGAAAATGAGGTTGAGAGGGAAAAATAGACCAGCCATGATCGAATGGCGGAGTAGACTTGATGGGTTGAATGGCGTAATTCTGCTCTTTTGACTAAGGTTGCACTTTTAGTAACCCTGATATCAGAAGGATGTCATTAAGCTGGAGAGAGTGCAGAGAAGATTTACAAGGATCTACTCTGCACTTTTTGTATCTTAATGACATCTATCCCGTAACAGGACGACACACCTCAGAGAAAATGGTTTCCAGACACAAGGCAGCATTTTTTAGCATAGTGGTGCAGCTGGTAGAGCTGCTGCCTCACAGCACCAGAGAACCAGGTTCAATCCTGACCTCAGGTGTGGAGTTTGCACGTTCTCCCTGTGATCTCGTAGGTTTCCTCCGGGTGCTCCGGTTTCCTCCCATGTCCTAAAGACGTGCAGGTGTGTGAGTTGATTGCCCTCTATAAATTGCCAGTGTGTAGGGAGTGGGTGAGAAAATGGGACAACATAGAACTAGTGTGAACATGTGCTCAATGGTCGGTCATAGAATTATAGTCTGACTGCATGCAAACAGGCCCTTCGGCCCAACTTGCCCACACTACTCACTCCCTGCTTCAACTACTTCCCCTGGCAGCTTGTTCCATACCCCCACCACCCTTTGTGTGAAAAAGTTACCCCTCAGATTCCTATTGAATCTTTCTCCCCCTCACCTTAAACCTATGTCCTCTGGTTCTCGATTCCACTACTCTTGGCAAGATGCTCTGTGTGCCTACCCGATCTATTCCTCTCATGATTTTGTACACCTCTACAAGATCATCCCTCATCCTCCTGAGCTCCAAGGAATAGAGTCCCCGCCTGCTCAACTTCTCCCTGTAGCTCCAGACCTCTGTGCATCTACCCGATTTATTCCCCTCAAGATATTGTACACCTCCATAAGGTCAGGTGTCGTAGGTAGACAAAGGTGCTGGAGAAACTCAGCGGGTGCGGCAGCATCTATGGAGCGAAGGAAATGGCCAAAGATGTTGCTGCACCCGCTGAGTTTCTCCAGCACTTTTGTCTACCTTCGATTTTCCAGCATCTGCAGTTCCTTCTTGAACAGATCAGGTGTCGTTGTGGACCCGGTGGGCCGAAGGGGCCGGTTTCCACGCTGTGTCTTTCAATGACTCTAATCGTGGTGCCATGCATCATTTGCAGGTGCGGTACATGCAACGCGCAAGGAAGAAACTGCGGCCGACGCAGCACCGTATGCGGCGGGTGAACCGCACCAGTTCGCGGAGGTCGGGCTACGCCTTCGCCCACCAGGAAGGCTTTGGCGAGCTGATCACTTCAGGCCGCAACATGCGCTTCAGTAACCCGTCGCCGGCCGTGACCGGCAAGTTCATGCTGGGCAGCACCAGCTGGATAGAGAACCTGCGGAAGAAAACCACGGAAGCCGTCAGCATCAACAGCAGTGAGAAAAATGTAAAATTGTAGGGCCACAGCTCTGCAGCGGAAAGGGTTCTTCTAACCTCACTTTAAACCTGCCCATGGTGTACACCACGCTGCACATCGATAGAGCTTGGACACATCACCTGGTGAAAAGGCACAAAATAGTGAACTCTCCTTTCGTGGAGCCGTGGCATATTGATTTTATAAAGCTGGCCGCTGATTATAGTTACAAAGTGGACTATCTCCTCTCAGGCATGATGGTTAACAATTGTTCAATGGTTAGAATATCTTCTGCTGTGAACTTGGGGATGAACATATGTCCAGTTGAAGCACTTGTTCATATAACCGTTGACATCCCCATTACGGCACAAGCTTGTGTTTCTACGCTGTAAATATTTTTTTTACCTTTTTGAACAACAAAACATTTTTTTTATAAATCAAAAACAAACAATGGTTGCAATGATTCATGCTGCTCAACCTAAATAGACGTTTGCAAGCAAGATCACAGAGCTTTTGAAAATGGAGGATTTACTTTGCAACTTGAATGTAATATAAATCTTTTTTTTTCCACTTCAGGGCCCCAATTTATATTGTATTCTGTCTAAGAATGTTACTCTGTGAACCTGTAGCTGTGCCCTCATTTGAGGAATTAGTGCCTTTTCAAGGTTTCCTTTCACGAGGAGACAATTGATTTATATTTGAATGTATATATTTTTGAAAACCATACTCTGCAATTACAAACACCTACTGCTTTCGACGGTTCGGCAAACAGTCACATTTTCACGATCTTTCTTCGGTGAAATACAATGGTAACTCATGCAAATTGCTGGAGTATATCTGCAATACGTTTTCTCCAAGCAAGTGCTCGATTCAGTTATTCCGTAGATTAGGACCACATATTTTCCGAAATGGAAAAATCAAAGCGGGAATGTCTGTTTTAAGACTTTTGGACTCATTTATCTGCTTGCTGTTTTTCTTCCCTCGTTCAAATGCATCGTTACTCCGATGCTGCTTTTAATTTCCAGTTATGTTTTTTATTTCCCATTTCCATCCTCGAGAGGGTTTTGCTTTTCAGTCAATTACTCAAGAAAAGGGAAAACACACTCCCTTGACATCAGTCTGAAGAAGGGACCTGACCCGAAACGTCACCCATTCCTTCTCTCTAGAGATGCTGCCTGTCCCGCTGAGTTACTCCAGCTTTTTCTTTCTATACTCGAGAAAAGGATTGACTTTGTGTTGAAAACAAACTGTTTCTCTCTTTTTTTTATTGGGAATTTGCTGTGTGGCAAATTTGGGAGGCAAAATGTCCTCAGGATCTTGAGATGCGTAGCACCACGTGATTGGGGTCTTGACATAAAACCAACGCATTGAAGTTATCGCATTACTCATTTTAAGCACTATTGCAATCTCCTGTACACTCTCCCAATTCCTGATCACTGGGAAAAGAAGGACAAACCTGTGGTTCCATTCATGCTCCTGTTTCCAATATACTTCTCCGCTTACAGTATCATATGCACATGAATGTTTTAGTAACATTTGGACGGGAACATGGATCGGACAGGTTTAGAGGGATATGGGCCAAACACAGGCAGGCGGGACTAGTGTAGATGGGGCGTGTGGGCAAGTTGGGCCGAAGGGCCTGTTTCCACGCTGTATCACTCTACGACTCTATGAGCTGACTGTCACTTTGTCATATCATTGTTTTCACTCTTTATCCTCCAGAGCCTTACGAATTCTCATTCACAACATCTCAAACAATTGAGGAAGGTTTAGTGCTGAGGCCTTGCCTGTTGTAAATCAACCTCTGACTCCTACGGGACAAAAATGCTATAAGAATTGAAGAGACAAAACGGGTCCATGCGACATGCTATTCAATTCAACACAACAGCCTTAAATCAATCATTTCCTATTATCTCTATAACTGACCAACTGAATTCAATCCATTACTCGTGACTAAACTGCCACGTCTATATGCAAATTTATATACTCTGTGCTTACTGGTAGAAATTATATATTGTAATCCTTCGTTTTATTAGTTCAGGTCTCACAAAAATAATTTCTAGTAGATTACAAAATATCAGTATCATCTTGAATTGTAGAAGGGTTTCAAACCTTGTTATTTTTAATCTAAGATATTTATTTAAGTAAAACAAACCCTTTCAGGACTCATGGCACAGCCTGTCAAACTTCTCTGGGGTAAACTTGTTCAAAATGTAGTTTTTATCAGATGATCTGCTAACTACTTTGGAAAGAGAATTATAATCCTTCCCTGTTCAGGTAGTTTTCGTTAAGCAAAATATTATTGCAGCAGTCTAGTGAAGAAGTTAATGCTGAAGGAACTCATCTGTTCAGGCAGCATCTATGTAGGAATGGACAGACGACGTTTCAGCTTGGGACTTCTGGCTGAAGATGGGTCCCGACCCCAAACTTGGTCAGTCCATTTCCTCCACAGATGCTGCCTAACTTACTGGGTCTCGACCCGAAACGTCACCCATTCCTTCTCTCCAGAGATGCAGCCTGTCCCGCTGAGTTGCTCCAGCATTATGTGTCTATCTTCGGTATAAACCAGCATCTGCAGTTCCTTCCTAAACAGAGTTCCTTCAGTAGTTTTTTTTCTTCTCGATATTCCATCATCTGCAGCCTCCATTTCGTGAAGAATTTAGATTGACGTGGGTCTAAAAATACCGCTGTGCACTAAAGATTCCAAGTGCCGTATGATCTGCCATTTCTGTGCTAAGCAAGTGCAGCAAATCCTCATCGGTCACAGTTGATTTCATCAGCTTCTTTCATGAAGTTAATTTGCTTCTTATCTTCGGCCTTATATGATACTTATAACTTGTTTTCTATTCTTAAAATTATATATTTTGAATACTATTTTCTTGTAAGTTCAGTGTTTGATGCTTTGAAGTGCTTTTGTACTTTCCTGTTTCAGAGTCTCTTGATGGCTTGGTTTGTTATTGAGCAGGTTTTTTCCCATTTCGCTTTACATTCCCACTTCAGTTCACATTCCGTCTGAAACTCCTCTTCCAGTAACTGATGCCCACTACGATTGTCCGACAGGTGGTCCACCAGACAAGAGAAAACTTTATTTCTTTGAAGATCCTTGCAATAAAGAATCAATTTGAAAGAATAAACGGAACTTCCAGAACAGAATTGAATCTCATTCAGTCAGGGCAGCGCAGTGGCACAGCAGTAGAGCTGCCGCCTCATAGCGCCAGAGACCCGGGTTCAATCCTGACTATGGGTGCTGTCTGCAGGGTTTGTACTTTCTCCCTGTGACCATGTGTGTTTTCTCCAGGTTCTCTGTGTTCCACCCACACTACAAAGACTTATAAGTTTGTACGTTAATTGGCTTCATAAGGAACAGCACCTCATATTCCATTTGAGTAGCTTTCAATCCAAAGGTATGAACAATTAATTTTCCAATCTTAGGCAAACAAATCCCTATTTTCCCTCTCTTCCCTGTGCCCATTTGTCCCTTTCCACTTACCCCATCCTCACCCACCTACATTCCTTCCTCTGGCTTCACATTTCACGCCTCTTCCATCCTTATTGCCTTATCTCACACTCTTTGCCTTTTCATCTCAAGCCTTTGTCCTACCATCTGCCAATTAAAGTTCCCTTTCACCTGCATCCACCTATCACTCCCCAGGCTTTGCTCCACCCCCAATCTCTCTCCCAGCTTTCTCTCCCCTGCTCCAATCAGTCTGAAGAAGGCTCTCGACCAAAAACGTCACCTATCCATGTTCTCCAGAGATGCTACTTGACCTGCTGAGTTACTCTAGCGCTCTGTGTCTTTCTGGTAAACCGATATCTGCAGTTCCTTGTGTCTAAACAATCTAATGACTTTATCATACTACGTTGGAATATGCAACAGAAAACAAAAGCGAGCTTTGATCTTCATATTGTTCCTGTGAGATAACTGGCCCTCGTAACAATGGGTGGAAATTTGCCAAACAATTATATGCCACATGATCTCAGTAGTATTAATGGGAAACGAGTTATTATAATTTGTTAAAGATTGAGAAATTATGTTCCCGAGGACACTAAAATAACTCCTTGCTTTTCAAGGGTTAGTTATAGTGCAATTGTTTTTGGATGTATTCCTACAAAGACAGATGAGAGTCTACATCACTGCCTGATGTGAAAAAGATTGCAGCATTCGCTCAGTTCTGCAATTAAAACAGTACAAATAATGCACTAAAATCTCTACAGTGAATTTGAACCCTGGATCTTCTGGCTCAAGTCTTTTGCCACTAAATTAAAGACGATACTAATTAATTTCTAATTGTTTTACTGTGTATCCCACATGTTTGGATACTGTCAGTTATATCACAATATCCTGCATGCAGTTTAGGCTGCAGTTTCAAATTCACTTACAAAAGTATAAGGTATTTCACATTCATGTCTACAGCTAAATATTAACGAGGACATGAAATGAACAGTCCTTTTAGCACTAATCTGTCAAGGAAGCCTTTTCCCTCTTTGACAGCTTGGGATTCAATGTTAAGCCAATCTCACATATATTCTCTTCCGAACTGCACAGTAATCAGCACTGATTTCCGCATAAATATTTATTGTTATCTCTCGATAAGCACAAAATATTGTATTTTATTATACATATATGGAGATAATTCATAAGTTCTGCTGTCAATGTATCGGTCAAAATTGTCACTCAATAAAGCATGAAAATATATACATTTTAATTTATAAAAATATTTTAAATGTCATTACTTGCTTTTGCCTTTCCTCTTGTGACATATACATGAGAAATATATATACAATGTCAGAAATGTAGATAATTAAGAAGTTTGACTTCTATGGATATCCATATTTCCACAAAGGTATTAGATCCTGTGTAAGCAAATGGTTAAATTCCCTTGCTATGCAATAATTACGCTTACATATTATCAGGATGCATATCTGAAATACCAAAGAGATTTAACTCTTTATTTGGAAAACTAGTGTTTATGTGTCATGTATTCTATTGTGTATGTTTATTTATAGGCACAAATATGAAGCATCACTGTTTCAGAAAACATTTTCTTTTCTTGCCACTGATGTCTTCTGCTGTAAATAAATTTGATTATTTAAAATTAAGTGTGCAAAAGATGTACATTTTGGTCGGGTAAAAATGGTTATGTGTGATTTGGGTAGCAATTTTTTTTTTTTTAATTTTGCATTAGTTTTGTTTATTGTCACGTGTACTGAGGTACAGTACAAATATTTTGTTGCGTGCTATCCAGTCAGTGGAAAGACAATACATGATTTCAATCGAGCCATTTACAGTGTATAGATACATGATAACGAAATAACTTTTAGTGCAAGGTAAAGCCAGCAAAGTCCGATCAAGGATAGTCCGAGGTATTTTATTTGAAGTCCCATCATGGTTGCCCCAACCTTTGCTCTCTCAAGAGTCAATGTGTTTAATTGTCATATGTATCAACATCAGAACTATGAAATTCTTATGTATAGCAGCTTACAGGCCTGTAAACACAATCCACATGTATAATGTACAATAAACAAAAGTTCGATAAATTAATATCCCTAATACTAGTGAAAAAAAAACCAAAGCCCTTCTTAGTGCAACTAAAGTCAGTCCATAGTTCATAGTTGCGGTTAGTCTTCTGTAGCGTTCAAGAGCCTGATGGCTGTTGGAAAGAAGTTGTTCCTGAACCTGATGGTCATGTTTTTCAGACTCTTGTCCCTTCTGATGGTAGTAGCAAAATGAGAACATGGCCAGGGTGGTGTGGATCTCTGATGATATTGGCTGACATTTTGAAGCAGTGGCTCCTGTAGATCCCTTCGATGGTGGGGAGGTCGGTACCCTTCAGTTCGAAGGGATCTACAGGACCGGGCAGTGTCCGCCACCGTTTGTAATCTCCTTCATAGCTGGGCGTTCGAGTTGTCGAACCAGGCTCTGAAGCAACCAGTCAATATGTTCTCTACTGTACATCTGTAGAGGTTCAGGAGTATTTATCTTGAGATGTCATCTGACCTGATTCAATAAGAAAATAGCAATTTTGATAAACATGTAGAAACGTGCAGGTCTGAATGAAATAGAAGATGCAGACAAATGGATAGTGTGTATACCTCTTTATGACAACTAGCATAGGAATGAAAAGCAAGATAGAATTTACATCACACAATAGGCTATGATTTAATTTTTAGTTTGAGATACAGCGCAGAAACAGAACATTCGGCCCTCCAAGTCCGCGCCCGCCAGCGATCCCTGTACACCTGCACCATCCTACACATGAGGGACAATTTACAATCCTTACCAAAGCCAATTAACCTATAAACCTGAATGTCTTTGGAATGTGGGAGGAAACCAGAACTACAGGAGAAAACCCACGTGGTCACGGGGAGAACGTACAAACCCTGTACAGATAGCACCGGTAGTCTCTACTGCTATATCACCCTAATCACTCTATATCTGATTAATCTTGATGCATCTCCATGGTCACTTGAACTCACTGATACACCAGCATTTAATGTGCTGTGTGACAGAGACAAGTCAAAGCACATACTTTTCATACCTCTTTACCTTTATGCAAAATAAAGTTTCATTGCTCTTTATTTGCCATTTGGAATTACACACCAAAATCACTGGTAGAAGTACGGAAAAGAAAATCCAGCTATTTGGCATATCCAATATGATTCTATCATCCACGTGTTATTTGAATATCTCCGGCACAGATTTCAATATCTCCTGCGTGTTTACCTACTGGTTAAAAAGTAACAAAACACGTTTGCATATCGAAGTGAAATAATCCCTCATTAAGTTTTCTCTATTTGAGGAATGACATTATTGCTATTGAGGGAGTGCAGCGTAGGCTCACCAGGTTAATTCCCAGGATGGCCGGACTGACATATGATGAACGAATGGGTCGACTGGGTTTGTATTAGCTGGAATTTAGAAGGATGAAAGGGGATCTCTGTCAGAGAAGGCAGTGGAGGCCAATTCACTGGATGTTTTCAAGAGTTAGATTTAGCTCTTAGGGCTAAGGGAATCAAGGGATCTGGGGAAAAAGCCAGAATGGGGTACTGATTTTGGATGACCAGCCTTGATCAAAGTGAATGGCGGTGCTGGCTCGAAGGGCCGAATGGTCTACTCCTGCACCTATTTTCTATGTATTGTCTTTCCGTTGACTGGTTAGCACGACAAAAGCTATTCACTGTACCTTGGTACACGTGACAAGAAACTAAACTGAAGAGGTGAGTGTAATGCAGTGACATAATCCCACATCTGATGCAGTTTGAGGGTGGGGGGGTATGTGAGTACAGACCTGCATTGAGGTGGGTTGGGGGCAGATTAATGCAGACAATTATCTGTGGATCTGATTCCAGATCTGAAGCAGCTTGGTTAGGTGTACACCCTACCCCTGTCTTTAATGAGGTGGGGGCTGTGTTTAATCCCTCCCTCCCTTCTTCTCCCCTGCTCCTCTCCCTTACACCCCCCCCCCCAATCCCCTCCTCACCACCCTCTCTTCACTCTCACCTCCTCTCCCTCACCACCTCCTCTTCCCCTTCCACTACTCTTCCTCCCCTCCCCTTCTCATCCTCCTCTCCCCTCCTTTCTTCTTCACCTCCACCTCTTCCCCTCCCTTTCACTCCCCTCTTTATCTCCTCCTCTCCTCCTCTTTTCTCTCCCATTCCCTCCCCCCCCACTTTCTTTCTTTCTCTCTCCCTCCCTCCCCACTTTCTCTATCCACTCCCTCCCTCCCCACTTTCTCTCTCTCTCTCTCTCCACTTTCTCTATCCACTCCCTCCCTCCCCACTTTCTCTATCCACTCCCTCCCTCCCCACTTTCTCTATCCACTCCCTCCCTCCCCACTTTCTCTATCCACTCCCTCCCTCCCCACTTTCTCTCTCTCTCTCTCCACTTTCTCTTCCCCCCTCCCTCCCTCCCCACTTTCTTTCTTTCTCTCTCTCCCTCTCTCTCCACTTTCTCTCTCTCCCTCTCTCTCCCTCCCTCTCCACTTTCTCTCCCATTCCCTCCCTCTCCACTTTCTACCTCCCTCCCCACTCTCTCTCTCTCCCTCCCTCTCTCCACTTTCTCCTTCCCTCTCCACTCTATCTATCCCTCCCTCCCCACTTTCTTTCTTTCTCTCTATCTCTCTCCACTTTCTCTCCCTCCCTCTCCACTTTCTTTCTATCTCTCTCCACTTTCTCTCCCTCCCTCTCTACTCTCTCTATCCCTCCCTCCTTCTCTCCCCACTCTATCCCTCCCTCCCTCCCCACCCACTTTCTTTCTTTCTTTCTTTCTATCTCTCCCCACTCTATCCCTCCCTCCCTCCCTCCCCACTTTCTTTCTTTCTTTCTATTTCTCTCCCTCCCTCTCCACTTTCTCTCCTTCTCTCCCCACTCTATCCCTCCCTCCCCCCGCTGCAGCGTGTGTGTGACGAGCTCCGGCCGCGAACCCGCCTCTTCCTTGCTGCAGCCGCCCGGCCCCGGCGCTGCCTCCTCTCCGCTGCTGCTGCTGCCGCTGCCACTGCCGCTCACTCAGGTGGGTCCCTGCAGGGGGAGAGAGGGAGAGGAGGGGGGGGGGGGGGGGGGGTGGGGAGACACCGCCTGCTGGTCCCGGGGAGAGGGGAGTCCCGGCTCCCCGTGTGTCTGTCTGTCTGTCTGTCTGTCTGGGCCCCGCTCCCCGGCTCCCGTCCCCCCCAAAGGCAGCCTGAAGGTTATTCAGGAGCTGCCTCGGCCGCTGCACCGCTTTGACCCCCTTTGTTTCATTTCCCACCAGAAACACCCACGCAACACCACTTTTGCATGACATTTGCACCATAAATATCAATGCAACACGACTTAAATTACGTTTTGCGCCGCGAAAACCAATGCAGCACCCCCTTTTAAGTGACATTTGCGCCATTAAAACCCATGCAACGCGACTTAAATGACATTTGCACCATTAAAACCGATGCTGCACGACTTTTCAATGACATTTGCACCACAGAAACCAATGCAGCACGGCTTTCAAAAGACATTTGGACAGTTATATGGTTAGGAAGGGTGTAGAGGTCAATGGGCAATTGGGACTAGCCTAGTGTGCCAACTAGGGCAGCATGGACAAGGTGGGCCGAAGGGCACTGGGTCTCCATTGGCTCTACGACTATAATTGCAACATTGCTCAGCTTTGTATAGGAAGGAACTGCAGATGCTGGTTTACACTGAAGATAGACTCAAAATGCTGGAGTAACTCAGCGGGTCAGGCAGCATCTCTGGCGAAAAGGAATAGGTGACGTTTTGGATCGAGACATTTCTTCAGACCAGAAACGTCTCCTTTTCTACAGAGATGCTGTCTGACCCGCTGAGTTACTCCAGCATTTTGTGTCCAACTTCCATTGCTCAGTTTTGACCTTTGTCTCCTATTCTGTGATACCTTTCATTAATTTTCTGTTGATCTCATTCAAGAAGGATAGTTGTCCAGGAGTGGACACTGTAGGTCCAAGTGTTTGTTTTAACTTGTGATCTGTGTTTCCACCTATCTTGCTATTCTCCCATTTGTCCTCTCTGTCCTTCACGACACTGCCTGCCTTTGCCATTTGGTCACCTTGGAGTATTTCTCACCAGCGCTGGGTTTCTGCGATCAGATTCTGTCTTCCGCACTTCGCAAATAATTCCCTTATGAATTGTGTAATGTTTGACTGCAGAGTAATAGGGTCTCAAAAGCAAAACGTCCACACTTGTGTTCGAAAAGATCACCAGAGGTTTACCCCCACACCTCCTCCCTGAAAGAAAATCCAGACCGGTTTAATTCACTACATGAAATCAAGCTTTTAGTTTCATTTCCCACAGGTAACATTTGACAGAATTTTGTTTTTGTTTTTAATTAGTTGATACCTTGTGAAGGATATTTCTTGGGAAGGGGATCGAGGGTTGTAAACAAAAATATTAACCTTGACCTGTACTGTTCAACCTACAGCCGGCATGTTCTTATGTTTCTGTGGGGGGGGGGGGTCAAAGAATTGTATTTAAACTGTAGAACCAGTTTGTAGGGAGTATTGTTTAAAGCTTGCCATGGTTAATATAGTTCAAATGAAAGGTCATCAAGCTGAAATGATATGTTTCCCCACACAAAGCTGTCTGACCTGCTGAGTGTTTTACAGGATTTACTTTCTTTTAAGTTTACTAAAATCTCTTGGAGTTCACGTTTCTTTAAATGTACTCGGGCAGTGGACCAGACGGTGAGGAGAGTCAACAGCTTTAAGTTCCTGGGTGCACACATCCCTGATGCACATTGATGCAAGCACAAAGAAAGCTCACCGGTGCTTCTACCTGCTCTGCTGTTTGAAGAGTTTTGGCATTGTCACTGAATATTTTATTGTACTTCTACAACCAGCATACTGACTGGTTGCATCACAGGCTGATTCGGAAATTCAAATGCTCATGAACTAAGGGAGGCTGCAAAAAGTGGTGGACACTTAGTTTAGCTTGTTCAGTTTAGTTTATGGTCACGTGTACCGAGGTACAGTGAAAAGCTTTTGTTGCGTGCTAACCAGTCAGCGGAAGGACAATACATGATTACAATCGAGCCATCCACTGTGCACAGGGAATAATGTTTAGTGCAAGATAAAGTCCAGTAAAGTCTGATCAAAGATAGTCCCAAGGGTCTCCAATGAGGGAGATAGTAGCTCAGGACTGCTCTCTAGTTGTTGGTAGGATTGTTCAGTTGCCTGATAACAGCTGGGAAGAAACTGCCTCTTAATCTGGAGGTGTGCGTTTTCACACTTCTGTACCTTTTGCCCAATGGGAGAGGGGAGAAGAGGCAGTGGGCAGGGTGCGACTCGTCCTTGACTATACTGCTGGCCTTGCCGAGGCAACGTGAGGTATAAATGGAGTCAGTCGGCGATTTCACAGTCGGAGATCTCAAACTCAAGTGAACGGACTCTGTAAACAAGTTCATTGATCGTCAGATTGTGATATTAATAACTAACGGGCCTGATCTATGTGCCGGATCCAGGATCAAATCAGAAACTGAGAACACGGGAATGCAAAAAGATGGTGAAAAGCTAGAGTGCCAGAGAGTATGCGAGGCATTTATTACAAATGTTGCATCTTTAAGGGTTAATCCACACTCAGATAAGGTATGTCCTGCTGTTTGCAAGTGTAACTGGCATCTCCTGTGAAACAGGAAAAAAATACAAGGATGGTGACAGGGAAAAGGGAAATTCATCCTCAAGGCAGGACTGGAGAAGTTAGTGTGTTGCTATCCATTGAACAAGGACCTGTGAGGAGATTTAATGGAGGTACACAAGGCCATGGCTACTTTGATCATAGTTTAGTTTATTGTCCCGTGTACCGAGGTACAGTGAAAAGCTTTTGTTGCGTGCTAACCAACCAGCGGAAAGGCAATACATGATTACAATCGAGCCATTTGCAGTGTGCTGATAGGATGGTTCAGTAGCCCGATAACACTGCGCGGTTCATCATGGGGAATGACCTCCCCACCGTCAAAGGGATCATCTGCAGGAAGTACCGGTATCGTCAAAGACCCACACCACCCTGGCCACACTCTCTTATGCTGCTACCATTTGGGAAGAAGGTACAGGAGCCTGAAAACTGCTGCCTCCAAGTTAAGGGCCTGTCCCACTTGGTGATTTTTTCGGCGACTGTCAGCATCATTGACTGACGTATCAGGTCACCGAAACAATCGCGCCGTGATGACGTATTGGCGCGCGATGTTTCCTCAAGTGTCGCAACTTTTTTTTTGTCGCCGCTGGATTTTGAAATGTTCAAAATCTATCGGTGACCCTGATACGTCAGTCAATGACACAGGCAGTCGCCGAAAAAATCGCCAAGTGGGACAGGCCCTTTTAAGACCAGCTTCCTCTCATCAACCACCAGGTTCTTGATGAATGACCCTAACCACAACCCATCTCAGCTTCAACCAATATAACCTTTGCACTATTATGGTTGCTCTGCCGGAGTTACTCCAGCATTTTGTGTCTACCTTCGAAATATACCAGCATCTGTAGTTCCTTTCTACACACTTCTTAGCTGGAGGTGCAGAATAATACTCAGGTTAAAAGATGGATGCAAAGTCAAATTTGGAAGAGTTTCCTTTTAGTAACAGGTCCCTGCATTTCATATCAACTTAATTAAACAATTTTGCATGTAACCAAATGGTGTTTTAACAGCTTTATTACCTGATATATGTAGAAGATACAACAGTCCAGCACAGGATCAAAACCCTTCTTCAGACAGAAGGGTCTGAAGAAGAGTCCCGACTTGAAGCGTAACATATTCCTTTTTTCCAGAGATGCTCCCTGACCCGCTGAGTTTCTCCAGCTTTTTGTGTCTATTTTCGGTTTAAACCAGCATTTGCAATTCCTTCCTCGACACATAGTTCAGGACTGCTCGCTAGTTGTTCTCGGATGGTTTAGTTGCCTGACAACAGCTGGGGAAAGACTGTCCCTGAATCTGGAGGCATGCTTTGAGGAAAGACCGACTTTACTAATATACCGCCTTAACCATTTTATTTTCAATTGGCCTACAGGGTGGCTTGAAGTAACACCGTCTGCCGTTCATCATGGCCAGTTTATTCCGTGGTGCGATGTGCTACTCTGTCCCATTATTACAGAGTGGATCGGCAGTAACAGTAAAGCGAGCTCCTTGCAAACGTTACTTCAAGACCTACCGAGTGTTGTGGAACCAGCAAGCAGTTAAAGGTAAATATATTTTTTAATTTAATCACTCTAATTTGTGTCACTTTAGAAGAACATTTATGCCCTTATTTCAATTCCCTGGTTGCTTGCAACCCTCAAATTCCTGTCCAAATTTCAGTCAATATTACGTGTTCATGCTCAGGAAATTCATAGAGCTCTGTACAACAATTTCAGATGGATGGTCTGAAGATTAAGGAGAATGGTAATTGTGTTCAGTTGTACCTTGGGCAGCTTACAACCCAGCGGTATAAATATTAATTTCCCTAACTTCAAGTAATCCTTGCATCCCTTCTCTCTGTGTCTCTCCCGCACCCTAGTTGTCGTACTAGTTTCATTGTCGTCCGGTTGAGTTAACTCGTTATCACCTGGCCCACAGCCAACAATGGACCATTGTGGGCTCAACCTTTCATTGATCTTTGTTACTCTTTGCATATCTTTCATTCATTTGTTCCATATTTCTCTATATTACCATCTGTATCACTCGTTTCCCTCTTTCCCTGACTCAGTCTGAAGAAGGGTAAACGTCACCCAGTTGTTGCAAAGCTGACTTAACTGGGAGATCAGTTTGGGTTCCATTTTACCACTCTGCCATCTCAAAGTTGTTTTCCATGGACTAGTTAAATATAAATCCATATTTAAGAAAAGAAGTGAATTAAAAGGTGGCACAGTAGCGCAGCAGGTAGAGCTGCTGCCTCACACCGCCAGAGGCACGGGTTTGGTACTGCCCACGGGAGCTGTCTGTGTGGAGTTTGCATATCCTCCCTGTGACCGCAGGGGTTTCTTCCATGTGCCTCTCACATTCCAAAGACGTGCGGGGTTGTAGGTTAATTGGCCCTCTGTAAATTGCCCCTAGTGCATAGGGAGTGGATGAGAAGGTAGGATAACACAGTACTAGTGTGAACGGGTGATTGATGGTCGGTGGGGACTCGGTGAGCCGACGGACCTCTTTCCACGCTGTATCTCTTAAGTACTAAGTATTAAAGGTTAATTTAGCCGTTGCAAACTTGCCTACCGTTTTCAGGTTTAAGAAGGAACTGCAGATGCTGGAAAATCGAAGGTAGACAAAAATGCTGGAGAAACTCAGTGGGTGAGGCAGCATCTATGGAGCGAAGGAAGGCTGAAGAAGGGTCTCGACCCGAAACTACGCCTATTTCCTTCGCTCCATAGATGCTACCTCACCCGCTGAGTTTCTCCAGCAATTTTGTCTACCTGCCATTTTCAGGTTGTCATTTCCCAGCAAGAAGAGATTAGTTAAATAATTACTGTGGGACTGACAAAGCTGCTCGGCCTTTCCCAGGGCCTATACTGGACAGCGATCCCAGCAGCTGTTGATATTAGCTGTAACCTGATTCAACATCCTTGTCTATAAAGGAGTGATATGTGAAACCAGTGCATGTGAATTAAAATGGCGACTTTCAGTACTATCGATGATGCGTGCAGTAGTATCTGTGATTCCGTAACCAGAGTAACTTTCAAATTACACAAGACTTAAGATGCAGCGGCCTGTCTTATTCATGTTATGGAGGGAAGGCACAATAAAATCATAAAAGTTTACAGCATTCAAGGATTTTCACCCCACTGATGATTGTGTCAGCTTTTTGGTGGAAGTATTTTAACAATTAATTCTAAGAATTGGGGATATTTATGGTATCTAAACAGCGCTGATAAGGAAAGCATTTTACCCCCGAATCTATCTCTACCTAATATTGAATCAACTTTCCCTTTTAAATGATAGTTGATGGCATCTGTGATCCCATACAAACTTTTTTTCTCCCATGTCTTCTGTTTCATGTTGGTGTCAAGTGTAAATATACCAATATGCCAATATGGTTTGTGGTCACAGAAGATCAGAAAGTATTGATGGACAATAATTAGAAATGTATATTTTAAATATCAATTGTGCCCAGTGTTTTTTTTTTTTTGTGATGTTATGGCATACCGACACCTCTAAAAAATAGTCATACAGTGTGAAAACAGGCCCTTCGGCCCAACCTGCACACGCCGACCGACATGCCCCATCACACTAGTCCCACCTACCTGCGTGTGACCCATATCCCTCTAAACTTGTCCTATTGATGAACCTGCGTAATTGGTTCTTATACGTTGCCATGGTCCCTGCCTCAACTACCTCCTCCGGCAGCTCGTTCCATACTCCCACCACCCTTTGGTAATAAACGAAATGCAACTAAACTAAACCCTTTGTGGGAAAGGTCGGTGTGGGCAGGTTGGGCCGAAGGGCCTGTTTGACTCCAAGACTCAATGACCTCAAACTGAAGGGGATAGAATGGGGTTTCTACTCTGCCGTGGTCTATTTTGTTGTTCTGCTTAGCTTGATCTCACATCCTCAGACAACCTTGGCATGATGACAGCTGAGTTCAGATATTATTGAGAGTGGAATTTGGACTTATATCTGTCTGGTTGGAAGTCCAATAATTTAATGTGTAGTATAACATCATATAACATTCTCAAGGCAGTTCGGCAGGCAATTTAGCTCTGATAATTTTAATCACTGACATGAAACTGTGCTGGCATATCACAGGACGGTTGAGAGTTCAACTCCCAGTGAAGTAGTTAGGGTTGTGATCGTATTATGGACGGATGACTGATCCTGTGGTAAATTAAGTCCTGAACTGACAATCATGAGAATGAAACTACATTGCACTGTGCAATTTGTGAATTAACATTTAGATTTTGAAAATTTATTCTTAAAAAAAGCAGGAAATATAACAATTCAAATGCTCCACAGTCACTGATGCCCTCTTTTTAGGGAACCTCTTTTCTTAATTTCATAAGTTCTAGGAGCAGAATTAGGCCTTTAATTGTACTTGGCTTATGTGTGACCATCGTCTTCACCTCAATGTTTGACTCTCTGTATCAGAACACGATGGTGGACCAAGAAAGCCTTTCACCATTTGCTGAAGGGCAGGCTGATTGTCCTCCATGGTTATGTACTAGAGCAGGGGTCGGCAACCTTGTTCTGCATAGGGGCCGGGACGCGTGTCTGTGAGCGGATGGCAGGCAACAAATCACGTGTTCACATAGATCGCGCCCCTTCGAGGACGCCACCCGGAGCACTGGCCCCTAGTTACGGGCGCTCACGAACATGGCGCACCTACGGACCATTGCTTTGGCTCTGTCCTGAAGGCGGTGGTTCAAATACTCACACTCACTCGTCCCCGGCCTATTGACAACCCCGATAGTGAAGCCCTGACACAGAAGGTGCGAGGCCGTGCCAGCGGCTTTGCGCAGGATGCGGTACAGCCAGAGCTTGGCGCTGCTCGGCAACGCTCGGCGGCTCCGCCATTGCGGCCGCCAGTGCAGGCTTCCTTGCGTCCTTTGCGCCAACTTTGTCCATTCCAAAACAGATGTGATCATTTCCATTCCTGATCTTTCAGTGATTCAGCTTATCGTGTCCTGTCAATGCAGGTAAATAGAACAGAGTATCTAAAAAACGCATGGTAAGTCAACATATGGACCTGTTTGGAAAGAGGAGATAACGGTTAGAGTCAAAAACATTGTCAAATAATTTTGTTTTCGGGGTGTGGATTTAGAACATTAAATATTAAACAGGCCCTTCGGCCCACAATGTCTGTGCTGAACATGATGCCAGGTTAGAAACAAGAAACTAGATGCTGTTTTACACAAAAGGAATCTGAACACACTCTCTAAAGAACGTCGCCTATCCATGTTCTCAAGAGATGCTGCCTGTCCCGCTGAGTTAGTGAGGTTAAGGGAGGGAATTCCTGGGTTTAGAGAATTAATGTCAATTAATATCTGCAAATTAGGCTGGCAAACAATGCGATGTTATTAATACAAAGCAAAGCATTACTAAGGGATGATAGGTAGCAGATATTTGAGTACTTAAATATAGTTTAATCAAAAGCCTAAGCTAGTGTAATCTGATTATAATTAAATTAAGTATTCAGGTATTATGTTGTTAAGTTTCTCAAGTACCATTGGTAAAGTACCCAAGGCCATCATTGGGCAAATGTTTGGCAGATGCAGTATAATGTGGATAAATGTGAGGTTATCCATTTTGGTGGCAAAAACAGGAAAGCAGACTATTATCTAAATGGTGGCCGACTAGGAAAAGGGGAGATGCAGCGAGACCTGGGTGTCATGGTACACCAGTCATTGAAAGTAGGCATGCAGGTGCAGCAGGCAGTGAAGAAAGCGAATGGTATGTTAGCTTTCATAGCAAAAGGATTTGAGTATAGGAGCAGGGAGTTTCTATTGCAGTTGTACAGGGTCTTGGTGAGACCACACCTGGAGTATTGCGTACAGTTTTGGTCTCCAAATCTGAGGAAGGACATTATAGCCATAGAGGGAGTGCAGAGAAGGTTCACCAGACTGATTCCTGGGATGTCAGGACTTTCATATGAAGAAAGACTGGATAGACTTGGCTTATACTCGCTAAAATTTAGGAGATTGAGAGGGGATCTTATAGAAACGTACAAAATTCTTATGGGGTTGGACAGGCTAGATGCAGGAAGATTGTTCCCGATGTTGGGGAAGTCCAGGACAAGGGGTCACAGCTTAAGGATAAGGGGGAAATCCTTTAAGACCGAGATGAGAAAAAACTTTTTCACACAGAGAGTGGTGAATCTCTGGAACTCTCTGCCACAGAGGGTAGTTGAGGCCAGTTCATTGGCTATATTTAAGAGGGAGTTAGATGTGGCCCTTGTGGCTAAAGGGATCAGGGGGTATGGAGAGAAGGCAGGTACGGGATACTGAGTTGGATGATCAGCCATGATCATATTGAATGGCGGTGCAGGCTCGAAGGGCCGAATGGCCTACTCCTGCACCTATTTTCTATGTATCTATGTATCTATGTAATTTTGAATGTGCAAATGGGAGCGAGAATGATCCAGTTTCTCAGGACTCTGCTCCCCGCTGCAATGACCTCGGAGAGTAGCACATGTAGGACAATTAATGCCCAGTGGAGAAACTCAAACCCGCAGATTATGTTGCAACAAGCAGCATCAGCAGGTCGAGCAGCATCTGTGGATGGAAAGGAATGGCCAATGATTCGGGGTGAAACTCTGCTGCATCAGGATCGAGAGGGGGAGATAAGCAGTGTAAGGGTGAGGCGAATGGAGCCAGGTGGGGGCAGGGGAGGGTGAAGGTGGAAAACACCGCTGGAGGATGATAAACGGAGGCTACCAGTGTTTACTTTAGAGAGAAAGTGCCAAACAGCCCCTTCGGCCCACCGAGTCCATGCCGACGGTGGGCCGAAGGTCATGGTGGCACAGGGGTAGAGTTGCTGCCGTACAACGAATGCAGCGCCGGAGACCCGGGTTCGATCCCGACTAGGGGGGGCTGTCTGTGCAGAGTTTGTACGTTATCCCCGTGACCTGCGTGGGTTTTCTCCGAGATCTTCGGTTTCCTCCCACACTCCAAAGACGTACAGGTTTGTAGGTTAATTAGCTTCGTAAATGTAAAAATTGTCCCTAGTGGGTGTAGGATGGTGTTAATGTGCGGGGATTGCTGGTCGGCGCGGACCCGGTGGGCTGAAGGGCCTGTTTCTGCTCTGTATCTCTAAATAAAACTAAACTAGACCAGGGAACATATAAACTACATATAGACAACACCCATATTCAGGATTGAACTCCTGACACATAAGTCTTTTTATTTTTACTTATTTTTTACATTTTATTTGGAATTTAAAAAAATCATATCTTTAGAAATGACATGGGGAGGAAGTTCTTTAGTCAGAGGGTGGTAAATATGTGGGATTCATTGCCACAGATGGCTGTGGAGGTAAGTCATTGTGTATTTTTGAGGAGGAGATTGATAGTTACTTGGTTAGTATGGGTGTCAGGGGTTCTGGGAAGAAGGCAGGAGAATGGGGTTAGGAGGGAGAGATAGATCAGCCATGATTGAATGGCGGAGTAGACCCGATGGGCCGAATGGCCTACTTCTGCTCCTATGACTTAGGGAAGTATGAATGTTCTGAAAAATCAAAGGTGCAAGTCAGGATTGTGATTGAATATCACAACGTGATTGTGATTGAAGCTCAACGTCAGGTGGGATGAGGCAGTGTGTCTGGTTGGAACCCAAGGCATTTCTTCTCTCAATCCAACCTAAAAACACTCAGCAAAAAAACACAAGGCTGGAGGGACTCTGCAGGTCAGTTTAGTTTACCATCACGTGTACTGAGGTACAGTGAAAAGCTTTGGGCGATAGTGGCGGGATCGGCATCTATGGAGGGAATGCACCGTTTAGGTCAGGATCCTTCCTCACAATGAAGGGTCCCGATCCAAAAAATGTCTATTCATTCCCTCCACACATGCTACCTGACCCATTGAGTTATAGAGTCATAGACTGATGCAGTGTGGAAACAGGCCCTTCGGCCCAACTTGCCCACAATCGGCTAACATGTCCCAGCTACACTAGTCCCACCTACCTGCGTTTGGTCCACCTTATGAATAAGAGTTCCACCTATCTTCGTAAGGTCATAAATTCTAGGAGCAGAATTAGGCCATTTGGCCCATCATCTACTTCACCATTCAATTGTGGCTGGTCTATCCTTCCCTCTCAACCCTGTTCTCCTGCCTTCTCCCCATAACCTCTCACACCCTTGCTAACCAAAGGTGTTAATAGCACCATTACTAACCTTCTGCTTTCGGCTCAAGATTCCAGCAACTGCAGTTTCTTGTGTCTCCAGCCTAACAACATTCTTCTTCAGAAGGTTTCTGCGGCAATTTTAAAAAGTGACTCGCTCTTCCCACCTTAAGGGAAAATTGGGATTAGGTTGCAGATTCTGTCCTGAAAAGTGAACAAATGAAACTGTATTTGGAGGCTGAATGTCACGTCTGTGATTCTGGCTCAGCCAACGTCAGCACTCTGACCCATCAGTGGACGTGAAGCTGTCATCTCCCAAACGATCATTAACCTTTATTTCCTTGTGTGATCTTCCACAAACAGTTTCCAACTTGATCTCCCACTTTTCATTATGGAATGTTGGCACCTTTATTCGTTCCCTCTTCCCAAGGGTTCAGATTGAACCACCTCTGAAATCGTGGGATTCTTCACTCCAGTCCAATCCACACAGCATGATCAGTGCTTGCCAGAGGAGTGGTTAATGTTTGACCAAAGAACCTCCAACCTGAAAGCCAACAGTGATAATGGCACCACTTTCTTTCCCCTGTCCTCACTTCCATGTTTTACTAATCCCATGACGTTTAGTAACATTGCTGGAAAGTCTCCATTTTGACATTATTTTGCCCAGGAATCTTTCGCTCAGCTAGACAGCAACTTACCCACTATGCCACGGTAGCCCTGCCTATCCAAATGCATTTATATCTTATCCCTTAGAATCCTCTCCAGTAACATTCCTACCACAAGAGGTTAAGGGCCTGTCCCACGAGCATGCGACTGGATGCAGCAAGCGTGACCTAACGTGGTCGCTTGAGCCGTACAGCCTCGCGGGGCCGGTCCCACTTCGATCGCCGGAGCCGTATGGAGTTGTGCGGAGCTGGTCCCGACATCGCGCGGGGCTCCGAAAAACCGACACTGTTCAAAAATTCCGCGCGGCAACGGCCTGCCGGCCCGTAGCCGCCTCGACGCCGTATGCACCGCCTCGATGGGCGTGTGCAGCGTCTCGACACCGTACGCAGCGTCTTGACGCCATACGTCACGCGCGAGCTTCCCGCGGACTTCGCTCGAACTTCACGTCACTCACTCGACCTCCGCGCGGCCCCCGCTTCCGGTTTGGTCGCGCTCGCCGCATGCAGCCGCATGCTGGTGGGACCGGCCCTGTGCGGGGATCACTCGTTCTCCGCGCGGCCCCCGCTTCCGGTTTGGTCGCGCTTGCCGCATGCAGTCGCATGCTCGTGGGACAGGCCCTTTAGGCTCACTGGTCTATAGTTCCCAGGCTTTCTCTTGCAGCCCTTCTTAAACAGAGGCACAACATTAGCCACCCTCCAGTCTTCTGGCACCTCACCCATCTTTAATGATGGTCCATATATCTCAACTAGGGCGTTTGCAATTTCTTCTCCAGTTTTGCACAGCATCCTCTGATATATCTGACAAAGGCCAGGAGATTTATCGACCTTCATACACCTTAGGGTGTTCAGCACCTTGTCGACCATAATACGAATGTCCTCAAGACATCTTCTTTAACTGTCACAAGTTCCTTGTCTTTCTTCACACTAAAAACAAAGGAGAAATACTCATTGAGGACCTTGCCCATCTCCAGCAGCCCCACACAGACATGACTGTTTCGGTTTCTGACGGGCCTTATTCTCTCTCTAATTACTCTCTTTCTCTTTATGTATTTATAAAATTTCTTAGCTATCTCTTGGCCCATTTCTGCTTGGCCCATATTTCCTTCTTATGTATGCTCCTCCAGGGATACACTGACCGAATAGTGAAATGCCTGGATAAAGTGGACGTGGAGAGGATGTTTCCACTAGTGGGAGAGTCTAGGTCCAGAGGTCATAGACTCAGAATTAAAGGACGTTCCTTTAGGAAGGAGATAAGGAGGAATTTCTTTAGTCAGAGGGTGGTGAATCTGTGGAATTCATTGTCACAGAAGGCTGTGGAGGTGAAGTCAATGGATATTTTTAAGGCAGAGATAGATAGATTCTTGATTAGTGTGGGTGTCAGAGGCTATGGGGAGAAGGCAGGAGAATGGGGTTAGGAGGGAGAGACAGATCAGCCATGTATGTAGACGTGAATGGGCCGAATGGCTTAATTCTGCTCCTGTTATATAATCACTTGATCCCTTCTGCCTATACCTGTTCCATGCCTCCATTATCCTGACCAGAGCCTCAATCTCTCTGGTCATCAAGCCTCCTTATGCCCACCTGTCTTGCCCTTCATTCTACATGAACATGCGTGTCCTGAACTCTTGTCATCACACTTTTAAGAGCATCCTACTTTCCGGTCCTTTGCAAACAAACAACCTACTCCAATCAAGTTTAGCAAGTTCCTGTCTAATACAATCAAACTTGGCCTAGCTTGAATTCCGAATTTTAACTTGGGGCCCGCCCTGTCTTTATCCATAACTATTTTAAAGCTGATAGAACAGCGGTTGCTGAAGACAGACACAAAGTGTTGGAGTAGCTCAGCGGGACAGGCAGCATCTCTGGAGGGAAGGAATGGGTGACGTCTCGGGTCGAGACCTGTCTTCAGACTGAGAGTCAGGGGAGTGGGAGACACAGAGATATGGTCGGGGAAGTGTGAAAACATAGATCAAAGGGCTCGATCATCAAGGAAATGTAGAATGGTACATTGTTGATCCCAAAGGGTTCCTCCACAGACACTTCAGTCCCTTCCCTTCCTAATTTACCAAGAGTCAATAAAGCTTTGCCCTCTCCAGTGTAGGGCCCTCTACATATTGCCTGAGGAAACTGTACTGAACACATTTGACTAATTCCACCCCGTCTAAGCCCTGGGCACTATGACAGTCCCAGTCTATATTGGGAAAGTTAAAATGCCTCAATATAACAACCCTATTAGTCTTGCAGCTGTTTGCAATCTCCCAGCATATATATATATATATTAATTCCCATTCACTCCCAATAAGATGCCCATCTCCTTTTTATTTCTCAGTTCTACCCCCATATGGCCTCTCTGGACAAACCATGAGTAATTATACCTACATTCTAAAAGATAAAACGCAGAAAAACAGGACATTAGTCCAAATATATAATTAAGACCATAAACCCAAGACCATAGTAGTGCTAGAGTTGGGCGAGATAGTATTTTGTTGTCAAAGTTGGATTAGCGTTGTGCACGTTGGTTCAAGCACCTGCTAGTTTAGTTTAGTTTAGAAATACAGCGCGGAAACAGGCCCTTCGACCCACCGAGTCCACGCCGACCAGCGATCCCCGCACACTAACACTATCCTACACACGCAAGGCACAATTTACAATTTGACCAAGCCAATCAACATGCAAACCTGCGCGTCTTTCGATCCTGTTGGAGATCCCGGAGAAAATCCAAGCAGGTCACGGGGAGAACGTACAAACTCCGTACAGACAAGCACCCGTAGTCAGGATCGAACGTAGGTCTCTGGCGCTGTAAAGGGCCTGTCCCACTTTCACGTCCTAATTCACGACCCTTTTTTACTCGTGGACATTTTTCATCATGCTAGAAAAACGCCCCGACCTACTTGATGCCACGAGTACCTACGACTAGCATCACGGCCTGCTACGACCTCCTACGACCTCGTGACGACCATGCTGAGAGTATGAGTCAAGGGCAAACTCGGCAGAGGTCGTGAATTAGGTTGTGAAAGTGGGACAGGCCCTTTAGGCCGCAACTCTACCACTGCTCCACCGTGCTGCCTTGTAGTTGTAGGAAAATATATCTTCCTGATCCTGGTGGTGTTGGACATCAAGCTTCTGTACCTCCTGCCTGACAGTAGCAGTGAGGAGAGAGCAGGGTGGTGGAGATCCTTGATGGTCGATGCCACCATCTTGGGGCAGCGCCTCATGTTGCTGCTCTTGATGGAGGGGCGAGTGATGGACCGGCCCGAGTTCCCCACTCACTGCAGCCTCGTGTGTGTTAGAACTGCCGTACGATGCCCTTTCACTGAAATATTTTCCGTCGCCTTACGACAGGTGTCCGTTACAAAGATCTGGTGGTCGGCATTCCCAAGGAAATTTTCAAGAATGAGAAAAGGGTGGCGGTTTCTCCAGCGGGTGTCCAAGCCCTGGTCAAGCAAGGCTTCACTGTCAAAGTGGAAACAACAGCTGGAGATGGTGCCAAGTTCTCCGATGACCAATACAGAGAGGCTGGGGCCATTATCAATAATACAAAAGATGTCTTTGGATCTGATATTGTCCTAAAGGTTTGTATTCCACCATTGACTCAAGTAGTACCTTAAAATATTTAGATAATGCAGGAGATTGTGTGTGTGTGTGTGAGTGTCTGTGTGTGTGTGTGTCTTTGTGTGTGTCTGTCTGTCTGTGTGTGTCTGTGTGTGTGTGTGTCTGTGTGTGTGTGTGTCTGTGTGTGTGTCTGTCTGTCTGTGTGTGTCTGTGTGTGTGTGTGTGTGTCTGTCTGTGTGTGTGTGTGTGTCTGTGTGTGTGTCTGTCTGTCTGTGTGTCTGTCTGTCTGTGTGTGTCTGTGTGTGTGTGTGTCTGTGTGTGTGTGTGTCTTTGTGTGTGTCTGTGTGTGTGGCTCTGTGTGTGTGTCTGTGTGTCTGTCTGCGTGTGTGTCTGTGTGTGTGTGTGTGTGTGTGTCTCTGTGTCTGTGTGTGTGTGTGTGTATGTCTGTGTGTGTATGTCTGTGTGTGTGTGTATGTCTGTGTGTGTGTGTGTGTGTGTGTCTCTGTGTGTGTGTGTGTGTGTGTGTGTGTGTCTGTGTCTGTGTGTGTCTGTCTGTCTGTGTGTGTGTGTCTGTGTGTGTGTGTGTGTGTCTGTGTGTGTGTGTGTGTGTGTGTGTCTGTCTGTGTGTGTGTCTGTGTGTGTCTGTGTGTGTGTCTGTGTGTGTCTGTGTCTGTCTGTGTGTGTGTGTGCCTGTCTGTGTGTGTGTGTGTGTGTGTGTGTGTGTCTGTCTGTGTGTGTCTGTCTGTGTGTGTCTGTGTGTGTGTGTCTGTGTGTGTGTGTGTGTGTCTGTGTGTGTGTCTGTGTGTCTGTGTGTGTGTGTGTCTGTGTGTGTGTGTGTGTGTGTGTGTGTCTGTGTGTGTGTGTCTGTGTGTGTGTGTGTGTGTGTGTGTGTCTGTGTGTGTGTGTGTGTGTGTCTGTGTGTGTGTGTGTGTGTGTGTGTGTGTCTGTGTGTGTGTGTGTACTTTTATCTTCATTCAGGTTAACTTGACTTTTTTTTAAACAAGATTTTAAAGTTTGCTCAACGGAGAATTTAATTTTTCTGAGCAGTTCCGGGGTGGCCTCCTTTACATCAGCGAGACCAAGCGTAGACCTGGCGATAGCTTTGCTGACACTAACGCGCAGTCCTCCAAGATTTGCAGGCTTCCCTATTTGCTATCCCATTTTTAACTCCTCATATTTAAATACTCCTCAGTATTTCCTTATACTGACATTTTTGTCCAGGGCCTCCTCCATGGCCAGAGTGAACTGGAGGAATAGCACCATATTCCACTTAAGTAGCTTACAATCCAATTGAATTCTCCAATTTTAGATAACTAACCAAAATCCACACCCCACTTCCCTGTACCCGACCTGGACTCACGGCCATTTCTCCCCTCTCCTTCTCCAACATTCCTTCCTCTGGCTTCACAAATCGTAACTCGTCTATCCTTATATCACACATAGCGTGGAAACAGGCCCACTCCGACCAACATGTCCCATCTACACTAGTCCCACCTGCCTTCATTTTTGACCCATATCCCTCTAAACCTATCCTATCTATGTACCTGTCCAAATATTTTTTACTGTTTTGGGGGGGTGGGGTTGGCGAAGAGCTGGGGGCTACAATAACATACCTCCTTGTCCTGGTCTTGTCTCAGATTCAGATTCAGATTCAGATTCAACTTTATTGTCATTGTGCAGTGTACAGTACAGAGACAACGAAATGCAGTTAGCATCTCCCTAGAAGAGCGACATAAATATGAGCAGTAAATAAATAAATCTAATCTAATAAATCCTGGTGGGAGGAGTGTCCGGTGGGGGGGGGGGTGTGATTGGCAGTCACCGAGGTACAGTGTTGAGTAGTGTAACCGCCGCAGGGAAGAAGCTGTTCCTGGACCTGCTGGTCCGGCAACGGAGAGACCTGTAGCGCCTCCCGGATGGTAGGAGGGTAAACAGTCTGTGGTTGGGGTGAGAGCAGTCCTTGGCGATGCTGAGCACCCTTCGCAGACAACGCTTGCTTTGGACAGACTCAATGGTGGGGAGTGAGGAACCGGTGATGCGTTGGGCAATTTTCACCACCCTCTGCAGTGCTTTCCGGTCGGAGACAGAGCAGTTGCCATACCATACTGTGATGCAGTTGGTAAGGATGCTCTCGATGGTGCAGTGGTAGAAGTTCACCAGAATCCGAGGAGACAGATGGACCTTCTTTAGTCTCCTCAGGAAGAAGAGACGCTGGTGAGCCTTCTTGACCAGAGTTGAGGTATTGTTGGTCCAAGAGAGGTCATCGGAGATGTTGACCCCCAGGAACCTGAAGCTGGAAACACGTTCCACCTCCCTCCCGTTAATGTGGATGGGGGTGTCAGCTTGTCACTAACCCCCCCCCCCCTCGCTCCCACTTTCAGTCAGCAGAAGGGTTCGACCCAAAACATCACCCATCCTTTTTCTCCAGAGATGCTGCCTGACCCACTGAGTTAGACCCACTTTGTGTCTATCTCCACCAAATTGATAGGTGGTTTTAATTTTTCTTGATTTTCACTTGTTTGTTACCGTATGAGTTCAGGAATTTATATATATATATATATATTTTTTCTTCTTGTGCAGGTCAGGGCTCCAACTTTCAATGAGGAGTTGGGAGCGCATGAAGCCGAGCTACTGAAGGAGAAGTCTACACTTGTCAGCTTCATCTACCCAGCTCAAAATGCCGATCTCATGAGTAAGCTCGCTCAACGCAAGACATCTGTCCTAGCAATGGACCAGGTCCCTCGAGTTACCATAGCCCAGGGATACGATGCCCTCAGCTCCATGGCTAACATCGCAGGGTACGATGGATACTTGTTTTTAATGGGAGGGGGGGGAAAGTGGAACTTAAATAAATGGATTCACAACCTACCCACATGGACAGGACAGGTTTGGAGGGATATGGGCCTAACACAGGCCGGTGGGACTAGATTAGCTGGGACATGTTGGTCAGTGTGGGCAAGTTGGGCCGAAGGGCCTGCTTCCACGTTGTATGACTCTATGACATTTCACAGCAGTTACCAGTTTTATTTTTACAACTATTAATGCTTGCGTCTGTGATCAGACAAGAACTAATGGTGAAGGAAAGAACTTCAATGTGGCTGTGGAAGAATCATTGGTTTAAGCAGAACTGCAGCAGTGGAAGTAGAACAAAAATAGATGCGTAGGAAGGAACTGCAGATGCTGGTTTACACCGAAGGTTGACACCAAATGCTGGAGTAACCCAGCGGGTCATAAGTGATAGGAGCAGAATTAGGCCATTTGGCCCATCAAGTCTACTCTGCCATTTAACCATGGCTGATCTAACTCTCCCTCCTAACCAGGCAGGTAGCATCTCTGGAGAAAAGGAATAGATGACGTTTCGAGTCGGAACCCAAACACTCCAGCATTTAGTGTCTAAAAATAGGTGCACGTTTTTGATGAAGATAGGCTGCAGTAACTCAGCAGGACAGGCAGCATCTCTGGAGAGAAGGAATGGGTGAAATTTTGGGTCGAGACCCTTCAGCCTGCAGAAAGGTCTCGAGCCCTGAAACGTCACCCAGTCCTTCTCTCCAGAGATGCTGCCTGTCCTGCTGAGTTAGTCCAGCATTTTGTGTCTACAGTGTAATCCAGCATCTGCGGTTCCTTCCCACACATGCATGATTTTGGTATTAGTTTAGTTTAGTGATACAGCACGGAAACAGGCCCTGAGAGAATGGAGCAGCTGGGCTTGTACACTCTGGAGTTTAGAAGGATGAGAGGGCATCTCATTGAAACATATAAGATTGTTAAGGGTTTGGACACACTAGAGGCAGGGAACATGTTCCCGATGTTGGGGGAGTCCAGAACCAGGGGCCACAGTTTAAGAATAAGGAGTAAGCCATTTAGAACGAGGTCAAGGTCAAGGTAGTTTTTATTTGTCACATTCACATACACCCAGGTGTAGTGAAGTGAAATGCTTTTTGCCATTATGCAGCACACGAAAAAAGAGAAGAATACAGACATCACACCAAGATAGTCTTAACACTGAACATCCCCCCACAATGGCTCCCACCATGAGGGAAGGCACAAAGTCCAGTCCCCAACCCCAGTTCACCCATAGTCGGGCCCATTGAGGCCTCCACAGTTGCCTCTACGGATGCCCGATGTTCCAGGCCGTTCTAGCCGGGTGATGTTCCTCCGGCGTCGGGAGAGTCCTCCCAGCGGCCTGGGAACCCTGGAACGGCCGCTTCCGCACTGGGGGCCGCGGCTTCCGAAGCCAACAAGGCCGCGCCGGTTGGAGCTCCACAACTGGCGATCTCATCTAGAGATCCCAGGCTCCCGGTGTCAAGTTCAGCGCCGCCGCCCACAGCTGGTCGCTCCACAGTTCCGCAGCTCCGCGATGTTTTCCCAGCGATCCTCAGCTCACCGGAGCTCCAGCGCGGAGACCCGGGCAAGGCATCGCCCGCTCCGCGATAGCGCTCCAGCGCTGTGCCGCTGCCGAAGCCGAGGTTCTGGGCGGTCCCCGACAGGAAACGCCGCTCCAGGCCCGCTGGTAGGCCGCGAGGACGGGTCGAAGCTGCAGCCCGGAGAAGAGCTGCCTCTCCGGCCAGGTAGGGACGCTGAAAGGTAGTTTCCCCCTTCCCCCCCCACACAAAAAAGTCTAGACCTCCAACAAACCACTTAACTAACAGACAGCTGCTGGCTGGGCAGCCGCACACAGGTCAGCGCCCCCTAGCAGAGACGAGGACACACTTTTTCTCACAGAGAGTGGTGAGTCTGTGGAATTCTCTGCCTCGGAGGGCGGTGGAGGCAGGTTCTCTAGATGCTTTCAAGAGAGAGCTAGATAGGGCTCTTAAAGATAGCGGGAGTCAGGGGATATGGGGAGAAGGCAGGAACGGGGTACTGATTGGGGATGATCAGCCATGATCACATTGAATGGCGGTGCTAGCTTGAAGGGCCGAATGGCCTACTCCTGCACCTATTGTCTATTGTCTTTTCTCTGTACCACGGCACACGTGACAATAAACTAAACTGAAGCTAAACTTTGTCTCCATAGCCTGAATGTCAGCACAGTGATTGTTCAATGTTTTTCTCTGTTGTGATAATGTTGTGGTTAACCCACAGGTGTTCTGTAGTAGATCTAAATGTTCTCAAATCTCTCTTCCAGGTACAAGTCCGTTGTATTGGCAGCAAACCACTTTGGTCGATTTTTCACGGGTCAGATAACAGCAGCTGGAAAAGTACCTCCGGCAAAGGTAAAAGTCACTTCCAGAGTAGCGTCGTAGAATTTATAATTTTGTGCCACCGTATGGCAACGCTGAAGATAGACACAAAAAAACCGGAGCAATGCTGAGCTGTTGGAAATGTGGAGGCACACGAGGAAATGCAGATGCCGGAATCTTGTTCAAAGCACAAAGTGCTGGAATAACACAGCGGGTCGGGCAGCATCTGTGTCTCACTCTCCCCTGACTCTGTCTGAAGAAGGGTCTTGAGCCGAAACATCACCCATTCCTCCTATCCAGAGATGCTGCCTGTCCCGCTGTATTACTCCAGCATTTTGTGTCTATCTATTTATGTATATATATATATATATATATATATAGATAAACACATACACATGCATACATACGAACACGTAAAAAATAAACAATAATAGTGCAATAATAGTCCATGCAGTTCAGAACTTATTGGAGGCAACTGAATTATAGCCAATGGACGAGCATTGATTTGTCATTATGTTAACTGAACCAGCTGTAATTCTTGTTTTGTTTTCTTGTGATTTTCTCCCGTTACCAACACAAGGTCTTGGTCATTGGAGGAGGTGTTGCCGGATTATCTGCTGCCGGAGCGGCAAAATCGCTGGGAGCCATCGTCCGGGGTTTTGACACGAGGTAGTTATTTTTACAGAAAGTCCATCAAATGTTTTTTTTTCCGTCTGAATGCCGCACTCCAAAACGTGTAAGAACCTTTGGGGCGGAACGGTGGCGCAGCGGTAGAGTTGCTGCCTTACAGTCGCAGGGACCCGGGTTCGATCCTGACTACGGGTGCTGTCTGTACGGAGTTTTTTTACGTTCTCCCCGTGACCGTGTGAGTTTTCCGGTTTCCTCTCACATTCCAAAGACGTGCCGGTTTGTAGGTTAATTGGCTTCGGTAAAATTGTAAATTGTCCCTAGTGTGTAGGATGGTGCTAGTGTACGGGATTACTGGGCTCGGTGGGCCGAAGGGCCCGTTACCGTGCTGTATCTCTAAACCAAACTAAACTACACAAAAAACTTCTAAAAGGTCAGCATGGTTGATTTGCATTGTTTTCTTAATTGGGGACATCAAGAGTCACATCTGAGTTAATCTAGTTTCCAAAACAATTAGTCATAGTCAATAAAAGAGGCCCTTTGGCCCATTGAGCCATACTGACCATCAACCACCCATTTACATTAATCCTACACAAATCTAATCCAATTTTTGAGTTTGAGTTTAGTTTATTGTTACATGTATCGAGATACAGTGAAAAGCTTTTGTTGCATGCTAACCAGTCAGTGGAAAGGCAATCTAGCCGTGTACAGATACATGATAAAGGGATATAATGTTTAGTGCAAGATAAAAGTCTAGTAAAGTCTGATCAAAGATAGCCCCAAGGGTCTCCAATGAGGTAGATAGTAGCTCAGGACTGTTCTCCAGTTGTTGGTAGGATGGTTCAGTTGCCTGATAACAGCTGGGCAGAATGGTCCCTGATTCTGGAGGGGTGTGTTTCACACTTCACACTTCTATACCTCTTGGTACAGGAGAGGAGAGAAGGGAGAGTGGCCGGGGTGTGACTTTGTTCACTCCATACTGTTATCAACCCCCCAGATTCTACCACTCCCCATACACGAGGGGCAATTTATAGCGGCCAATTAACCTACCAACCTCCATGTGTGGGGATGTGTGAGGAAATCGGAGCATCCAGAGAAAGCCCACGCGGTCACAAGTAATACGTGCAAACTCCACACTGACAGTACCTGAGGTCAGGATCGAACCCAGGTCTCTGACGCTGTAAGACAGCAGCTGTAGAAACTGCGACATTGTGCTGCCCCTATTGATTTGGAAAAGAAAACAGAAACATAGAAAATAGGTGCAGGAGTAGGCCATTCGTCCCTTTGAGCCAGCACCACCATTTCAATATGATTATGGCTGATCATCCAAAATCAGTACATCGATCCTGCTTTCTCCCCATATCCCCTGATTCCTTTAGCCCTAAGAGCTAAATCTAACTCTCTTTTGAAAACATCCAGTTAATTGGCCTCCACTGCCTTCTGTGGCAGAGAATTCCACAGATTCACAACTCTGGATGAAAAAGTTTTCCTCATCTCAGTCCTAAATGGCCTACCCCTTTATTCTTAAATGGTGACCCCTGGTTCTGGACTCCTCCAACATCGGGAACATGTTTCCTGCATCCAGCCTGTCTAATCCCTTAAGGATTTCATACGTTTCTATAGGATCCCCTTTCATCCTAAATTCCAACCAAAAACTAGAGAACAAGACCAGTAGGCCCATTCTTTCATCAATATAACAAAGATTGATGAGTTGGTAAAAAATCGTTGGATTTGAGATTTCAATATCAGATTTTAAAGAGTAATTAGAAAAATTTCTGCTACACATTAGTGAGAGAGGCAGTCCAAACGTGAGTTCCATTTCGCTGAACACCTCCGCTGTGTCCGCCTTAACCTACCTGATCTCCCGGTTACTCAGCACTTTAACTCCCCCTTCCATTCCCATCTGACCTTTCTGTCCTGGGCCTCCTCCATTGTCAGAGTGAGGCCCAGCGCAAATTGGTGCAACAGGACCTCATATTTCGCTCGGGTGGTTTACACCCCAGCGGTATGAACATTGACTTCTCTAACTTCAAGTAGCCCTTGCTTTCCCTCTCTCTCCATCCCCTCCCCCTTCCCAGTTCTCCACCGGTCTTACTGTCTCCGACCACATTCTATCCTCTGCACCGCCCACTCCCCTGACATCAGTCTGAAGAAGGGTTTCGACCCGAAAAGTCACCCAGTCCTTCACTCCAGAGATGCTGCAGGTCCCGCTGAGTTACTCCAGCATTTTGTGTCTACCTTTGATTTAAACCAGCATCTGTAGTTCTTTCCTACACATTATTCCAGCCCAATTGTGTTTTATAACCAGTTGACCTAAGTCGGTCTGTCTTGTACAATCCTTGTATAGAGATGCAGCCCTGGAGCAGTTTAAATCTTTTGGAGCAGAACCTCTCAGTGTGGATGTGAAGGAATCTGGAGATGGGACTGGTGGATATGCTAAAGTGATGTCAAAAGAATTTATTGAAGCTGAAATGGCACTGTTTGCCAAACAGTGCAAAGACGTGGATATCATCATCACAACTGCACTTATTCCAGGTAATAACAATGTTAAATATAAAAGCTGTGTGTGTGATGTACTCACGATCTTGACATTCTACTTTGCAAAATCTCTTTAAGAGTTTGGGTTTTCCCAAAAGCTTAAGTTTGGAGATACAGTAGCAATGTTACAAAATTTTGAGATTTTAAAAATAAGTCTGTAATTTATCCCATCAGATAAAGCATAAAAAGAAGTTTAATTTAACACCTAATTCACTTTCATATCTTCAGTATTAAAAAAGTTATGGCCATTTTCATACTCGGAAATTAGCATCTTGTTCCCTAATGCTTTTCCATTGACTTAACACAAAAGCTGTGATCGAGGACAGTGAAAAGCCCATAACTTTCTAAAAATTAAAAGGCCTGTCTCACGGGTTTGCGGTCATTGGCGGTGAAACAGGAAGTTTCTACCGCTCGGACCGCCAGAGATCGCGGGGTCGGTCCAACGCACATCGCCCGGTCCCAACAACGCACGGTGCTCACAAAAAAACCGACAATGTCGAAAAAACGTTTCCTACCGCACAGCCGCCGCCAGTGCGGCACGAGCGCCGTGAGTCCAACTTTCACCGCCACAGCCGCCGCCAGTGAGGCACGAGTGCGGCACGCGCACCGCCACAGCCACCGCCTGAGCGGCACGAGCGTCGTGAGTCCAACTTTCACCGCCGCCGCCACAGCACCGCGATCACCACCAGCACCACCACAGCCCCGCGAACCGAAATGACGTCATCGCGTAGCGCGTCGCGTTGTGCGATGTCGTCATCACCCGACGCCGCAAGCTCGTGGAACCGGCCGAACGGAGATCGCTCGGCCCCCGCGCAGCATCCGTGCACCGCTCCCGCGGCATAGGCGCGGCGCTCTCGCGGTTGCCGTGCGGTCCCCTCTTCCGGCGACGCCGCGCTTCACCGCCAATGACCGCAAACCCGTGAGACAGAGCCTTAAGGGAACTGAAAGAAATTTTCAGTTATTATAGATTAAAGCATTCTGAAACAAATATGAAACAATCTTACTTAGATGACATGAAATTAAAGCATATAATTAGTTATTTACCTAATTGTAGCTAATTACAAAATTCTATTACTTGATCTAAACATCGATCAATTTCTTAAGAATAGATTAACATTTTTAAATAGCCTAAGTGTCCAAATAACATTCACACAAGAATTCACAATATAACATAATTTTTAAATCTCATTGTCATGGATTTACAGGCCAAATGGAAGGAATTTTATGTTTAATACCTGTAAATTAATGGCCATTTAAATAATCTTGCGAGTGGGGATTTCTGGAACGCGATCATTTGGAACGTTGATTTGCGGTGAATTTAACCCCATAATCGGCATGAAAAATTCTGCCGTTAGTTCGGGGAAAAGAATTACCGTTTTGCATTAAAAAATGTGAATTAAAGGCTTCTTAAGAAGCACTTTTATACATTAAAATAAACTACTTTCGTTTACCTGTCCCGTGCGTGAAATCCGTCCCCGTTGTCGGCGTTGACGGCTTCAGAAGCTGATTTTTAAATGACTCCAGCGCTGACATTGTCGATCTAAAAAAAATAAAAAATACACAAAACGCCCGTCGGAACGATTCTTCAGCAAACGCTTGCACTCCAACGAAATATTAACCAGGACAAGGTAGGAAAAACCCGCGTTTTAACCCTGCCCCCCTCTTAAAGGCGCCAAAATCGCGCTCATGGCCAGTGGCAGAATTGCAGCGCCGCTGAAGGTAAGTATTGTAACATACCTAGATACAGCATGGAAATTGGTCCTTCGGCCCACCGAGCCCAGGCCGACCGTTGGCCACCCTCTCACACTAGTTCTATCCTACACACTAGGGACAATTTACATGCCGACTAACCTACAAACCTGCAAGTCGTTGGGATGTGGGAGGAAACCGGAGCACCTGGAGGAAACCTAAGCGGCCACAGCACAGGGAGAACATGCAAACTCCACATAGACAGTACCCCTAGTCAGGATCGAACCCGGGTCTCTGGCGCTGTGCGACAGCAACTCAGATGCATGGAACATTTTAGATTTGTGCAAATCAAAGTGCAATATTTAGAATCAAACTTCCTCCTTTGTGAAGCTGGTTCGTTCATTTTGCTTAGTTTAGTTTAGTTTAGAGATACAGTGCAGAAACAGGCCCTTCGGCCAACCAAGTCCGCGCCAACCAGCGATCCCCGCACATTTACACTATCCTACACACACTAGGGACAACTTTACAATTATACCAAGCCAATTAACCTACAAACCTGTACGTCTTTGGAGTGCGGGAGGAAAACAAAGATTTCTGAGAAAACCCACGCAGGTCACGGGGAGAACGTACAAACTCTGTACAGATAGCACCCGTAGTCAGGATCGAAGCCAGCACCCTGGCACTGTAAGGCAGCAACTCCACCGCTGCGCCACCATGCAGCCCTAAGAGAAATAAGCAAATACACATTTTGCTTCCATTGGCCTGGCAATGACTAAGGTTCTATAATATAACCCAGACATGTTGAAGGAATGTTGCGCTCATTATCATTGCTTTCCATTGGTACACACTTAGTAACATTTTAGTAACATAACATTTAGATTTGTATGTTCATTGGTCTCTGGAAATTCCCCAAGTGTGTAGGGAATGGAACTAGTGTGAACAGGTGATCAGCGGGCGGCCTGGACTCTGTGGGCTGAAGGGCCTGTTTCCAAACTAAACTCAGTGGGTCAGGCAGCATCTGTGGAGGGAATGGACAGGCAACGTTTCAGGGCCAGGATCCTCCTTCAGACTGGTCGACGTACTTATAGCGCAGTCACACGCAGGAAAGGTAAAAGGAAGGTAGACACAAATTGCTGGAGTAACTCAGCGGGTGAGGCAGCATCTCTGGAGCGGATCGAGACCCTTCTTCGACTTGACCCGAAACGTCGCCAATTCCTTTGCTTCATAGATGCTGCCTCACCCGCTGAGTTACTAAGCATTTTGTGTCTACCTTTGAATTACCAGCATCTCCAGTTCTTTCTTAAAGGTAAAAGGAAGGTTGACTAGTTAACGTGTTGCTAATACTACCTGATGTGTGGGTTTTCAGGGAAGCAGGCACCAGTACTTATCACCAAGGACATGGTGGAAACAATGAAGGATGGTTCTGTCATCGTTGATCTGGCAGCCGAGGCTGGTGGAAACGTGGCTACAACAAAACCTGATGAAGTCTATGTTCATAAGGTTAGTAATTAAAAAGTAGTTTTGAAGAGTCATGAGAGGCTTAAGGGCCTGTCCCACTTAGGCGACTCTTTAGGCGACTGCCAGGGACTACTTTTAATGGAATTCACCTATGACACCCGGCGACAACACCTATGTCAACACACGACGGCAAAAATTGTCGCCACTGTCGCCGAAAAAGTTTCAACATGTTGAAAATTTTGCGGCAGTCGCCTGTAGTCTCCCAAAAAATCGCCGAGGTGGGACAGGCCCATTAGACTGTCCCCTTAGTGGAAGTGTTTTAAGACTAGAGTGAATGGATGAATGATACTTTATTGTCACATGTGACAAGACACAGTGATATTCTTTGTTTTGCCTACCCAAGGTATGCAAATAGTCGCCACATCAAGGGCATCGACAAAGTTACAAAGTATCCCGCGCCATGTCCTTAATTGTTCCCCCCCCCCACCTCACAACTGTTCCCCCACTCTGGATCCTTTGTTCTCCCCACCCTCACGACAGTTCCCGTGAGGGCATACCTTTAAGTTGAGAGGGGCAAAGTGTAAAGGAGATGTGTGGGGCAACCTTTTTTGTTTGCACAGAGTGAGGTGGGTGCCTGGAATGTGCTGCCATGGGTGGTGGTGGAGGAAGAAATGATGGTAGTGGCATTTAAGAGGCTTTGAGATAAGCACTTGGATATTCAGGGAATGAAGGGGCATGGGATCACATGAAGACAGAGGGGAGTAGCAGTCAGCAACCTTATACAGACACTTCCTCAGACAGTGGTGACTGAAAAAGGGCCCTGACCCCAATCGTCACCTCTTCATGTTCTCCAGAGATGTTGCCTGACCCATTAAGCTACTCCAGCACTTGCCTCTTATCATAAACCAGCAACTGCAGTTCCTTGTCAATGTTAATCTGGCATTATGTTTTGCCATGGACATTGTGGGCAGATGGGCCTGTTCCTGTGCTGTGCCGTGTAGGAAGGAACTGTAGATGTTGGTTTACACTGAAGATAGACACAAAATGCTGGAGTAACTCAGCAGGACAGGCAGCAGCAGCTCTGGAGGAAAGGAATAGGTGACGTTTCAGTCTGAAGAAGGGTCTCGACCCGAAACGCCACCGATCCATTTTCTCCAGAGATGTTCATAAAGGAATAGGAGTAGAATTGGGCCACTTGGTCCATCAAATCTACTCTGCCATTCAATCATGGCTGATATGTCTCTCCCTCCTAGCCTAAAGATGATGTCTGACCCGCTGAGTTATTCCAGCATTTTGGGTCTATAGTCATGTGCTGTTCTATGTAATAGCCCTGTCCCACAGTACGAGTTCATTCCAAGAGCTCTCCCGAGTTTTAAAAGAATCAAACTCGTGGTAAGCACGGAGAATGAACGTAGCGGGTACGTCGGAGCTCGGGGACGTCTCTTAGCGCTAACGCCAGGTACTCGGGAAGACTCGCTAACGGCAGGGTAAGCACGGGAAGACTCGTGAAGATTTATCAACATGATGAAAAATGTCCACGAGAGCCTCGGAGTACCGACGTGTGGCCATTACCCGTAAATCTCCGAGTTCGAATCAGGGCAAACTCGGGAGAACTCTTGGAATGAACTCGTACCGTGTGGACAGGGGTTTAAGAGTGCGAGGCGTTTATCTGGTCTAAAGAAGAAATAGATTTTTTTTTCTGGTAAGCTGTCAGCATGACCTTGCTAACCCTGCTCTCTGCCCCGCCAGGGAGTGACCCACGTGGGTTATACGGACTTGCCAAGCCGAATGGCCACACAGGCCAGCAGCCTATACTCAAACAACGTGCTGAAGTTGTTGAAGGCGATCAGTGCTGACAAGGAATACTTTTACTATGAGCCCCAAGGAGGAATTTGGCTACGGTACAGTGGACCACGTTATCAGAGGCACTGTAGTAATGCAGGTATGTATTTGCAATGAATATCTGCAGGATTCAAGGATTCAATGAATACTTTGTGAGTTTTGCCACGTTAAAAATATTTATGTTCTTGCAAGTTATTTTAGACTGAACCACTTACTGATTTTGGGACCATAAAGTATGTATCCAAAAATGCTTGGTCAGCATTGACAAGGGTGGGCCAAAGGCCCTCTTTCCGTGCTGTACAACTCTGACCCGAAATTAATTTTGCGCGTTTATTAAAAGTATTACTAATTGATTCTCATTTAAGAGGGATGAAATTGTGAAGATTTAACACCTTTTTTACTCAGGAAGGCAAAAACCTGTTTCCAGCACCCCAGCCGTTAATGTTCCAGTGAGTGCACCTGTCAAACCAAAATCTGCGGCTGAAGGCAACAAGAAGCCCGTAGTTTCTCCTTTCACAACGACAATGACCTCTGCCAGTGTCTACACAGCAGGTTAGAAAACAAGAATGTTAATGTTGTTCACATTCAAGCAGACAGTGGTCTAGTTTCCCCAGTGACTTTACACTTTAGAGACACAGCGGGGAAATAGGCCCTTCCAGCCCCACCGAGTCCACATCGACCAGCGCTTTACCTGTTCACACTAGCTCTATGTGATCCCACTTTCTCATCCACACCCCTACACACTAGGGGGCAATTTACAGAGGCCAATTAAGCTGCAATACTGCACGTCTTTGGAGTATGGGGGGTGAAACTGGAGCACCGGTAGAAAGCCCACGCGGTCACGGGGGAACCGTACAAACTCTGCACAGACAGCACCCGTGGTCAGGATCGTACCCAGTCTCTGACGCTGTTAGGCATCAACTCCACTGCTGCGCCACCGTGCCACCCTTAATGTTATGATGAACTCCTGTTTTGATTCACGGATTCATGAAATCAGATCAAAGTAATTTGTATTATCAGTTTTATTAATAATGGGAATGACACAAAAAGTAACTCAGAAGGTCAGGCAGCATCTCAGGAGAAAATGAATAGGTGACGTTCCGGGTCGGAGCCCTTCTTCAGACTCTGAAGTGTGAAGAAGGATTCTGACCCGAAATGTCACCTATGCCTTTTCTCCAGCGATGCACCCTGACCTGCTGAGTTACCCCAGCATTTTGTGTACCCCTTCAGTATAAACCAGCAGTTTCTTTGTACACATTATTAATAATGAAGGTGTATGTATTGCTGGCACATCTCTTCTGTGCAGAGACGATATCTGTATTGTTATTACTTTTCATCAGTGAGAAGGCAGGAAATTCGTCATGCTGATCATAAATATTTGTGCTGTTAGTTGATTCACAATCTGTTACTGAAAGAGCACTAATGTTGGTTCCCAGGTTTGGTTGGAACGCTGGGACTGGGAATAGGTGCTCCAAACGCTGCTTTCACCCAGATGGTCACCACGTTTGGACTGGCGGGCCTCGTGGGCTATCACACTGTGTGGGCGTCTCGCCATCTCTCCACTCACCACTCATGTCGGTCACCAATGCCATCTCCGGTGAGTAGTTCACAGAGTGACTATATAATGCAAGGACACTAATCAAAAGGGGCCCGAACTGAGCTGAGCCATGAACCCCGGAGAAGAACCATGATCCCCGGAGAACCGGGATGAAATGCAGACAAGACCGGCGTAATTGTGAACAAATTACTTTTTTTTCATTAAAAGTATGATTTGCAGATGTTAGTTCAAGTCAAGTCACATTTATTTATATAGCACATTTAAAAAACAACTCTCGTTGGCCAAAGTGCTTTACATTTGTTATAAGAATAGTATAAACAAACAAACTACATATATACATATAGCCCTCGCTCAAAGGAGGTCACAAAAGGCTTGGGAGTACAGATATGTTTTTAGTCTCAACTTAAAGGAGTCGATGGAGGGGGCAGTTCTGATGGGAGGAGGGATGCTGTTCCACAGTCTTGGCATGTTGGCATGTTTCTTTCTGTGGGGCTAATAATATAAACCGTTTGACTTAAATTGTTTATAACTTTGACTTAAGTTCATAAGTTCTAAGAGCAGAATTAGGCCATTCGGTCCATCAAGTCTACTCTGCCATTTAATCATGACTGATCTAT
This sequence comes from Malacoraja senta, assembly GCA_038087875.1. Taxonomy (NCBI): domain Eukaryota; kingdom Metazoa; phylum Chordata; class Chondrichthyes; order Rajiformes; family Rajidae; genus Malacoraja; species Malacoraja senta. Next base: position 20,048,889 of record CM075989.1, read on the forward strand.
CTCTCCCTCTCAACTCCATTCTCCTGCCTTCTCCCTGTACTAATCAAGAATCTTTCAATCTCCGCCAAAAATATCCATTGACTTGTCCTCCACAGCCTTCTGTGGCAATGAATTCCACTGATTCACCACCCTCTGACATAAGAAATTCCTCCTCGTCTCCTTTCTAAAGGTACGTCCCTTTTATTCTGAGGCTATGGCCTCTGGTCCTAGACCCTCCCACAGGTGGAAACATCGTCTCAACGTTCACTCTAACCAGGCCTCTAACTGTTTGGTAAATTGTTTAAAACTGGAGACAAATGTTTCACCAGATTGTAATTTGCTCTTGTGCTCCAATTTTTAGGCCTTACAGCAGTGGGTGGTCTGGTCCTAATGGGAGGAGGTTACTTGCCATCAGGCGCACCTCAAACTCTTGCCCTGTTGGCTGCGTTTATATCATCGATTAACATAGCAGGTAGGTTGGAAAGAGCATTACTGTGATCAATGTAAGTGAATGTGAGCAATTGCTTCGAGACTTAGCCCCTTCAATCCAATATTGGACTGTCTTTCTTGCATCGCTAACTAAAGGGATTACGTTTCCTCTTCTTCACTGCTTATTTATATGTTTTTTAAATCTACGTCTGTAGAAGTGCTTGGTTTTAGTTTCAGAGATACAGCATGGAAACTGGCCCTTCAGCCCACCAAGTTTACATCGACCATTGATCACCTATTCACACTAGTTCTAGATTATCCCACCTTCTCATCTAGGCACTTGGGGCAATTTATAGAGGCCAATTAAGCTACAAATACGCATTTCTTTGGAATGTGGGTGGAAACCACAGCACCCGGAGGAAACCCACTTGGTCACAGGGAGAACATGCAAACTCCTGTACGGTACCTGAGATGCTGCCTGTCCCGCTGAGTTACTCCAGCATTTTAGTTTAGAGATACAGCGCGGAAACAGGCCCTTCGGCCCACAGGGTCCGCGCCAACCAGTGGTCCCCACACATTTACACTATCCTACACCCACAAGGGACAATTTTTACATTTACCAAGCCAATTAACCTACTAACCTGGACGTCTTTGGAGTGTGGGACGCAAAACAAAGATCTCGGAGAAAATCTATGCAGGTCACGGGGAGAACGTACGAACTCCGTACAGACGGCACCCATAGTCGGGATCGAACCCGGGTCTCTGGCGCTGCATTCGCTGTAAGGCAGCAACTCTACCGCTGCGCCACCGCGACTGCCCGAGTGTAAGCTCCAGTGTAAGCAAGCATCTGCAGATCCTTCAATAACTTTATTCAGTGATGTGAAGCATTTTTAAAAGCTTAGAATGGAAGTAGTTTGGTTTAGCGCCTCCACCGGTAGCGATGTATTTGTAACCCTGTTCGTTATTCCTCACTTGCCAGATGCTTCCTTTCACTGCAGGCACCGGAATTAAACGTATATTTTGTAAATGTGCTATTTCAGGTGGCTTCCTCATTACGCAACGGATGTTGGATATGTTTAAACGACCCACAGACCCGCCTGAGTACAACTATCTGTACATGCTACCTGGAGCAATGTTTGTTGGTGGCTACGGAGCTGCTTTGGCCAGCGGATACAACATAGAGCAGGTTGCGTTTACTTCCCTTCTCTTCATCGCCAGTGCCAGCTTACTTCAGCCTGTGTTATTCAGCACATTGTGTGTTTTGGTTCACTGCATCTTCACAATACGTGAAGGAAGGAATGAATGATACATTAAGTCACAATGTCTTTGTTTTGCATACACAAGGTACACAAGGCATACACAAGGTTCACAAGGCGTACACAAGGTACACAAGGCATACACAAGGTACACAAGGCATACACAAGGTACACAAGGCATACACAAGGTACACAAGGCATACACAAGGTACACAAGGCATACACAAGGTACACAAGGCATACACAAGGTACACAAGGTATGCAAAGAGTCGCCACATAAAGGATGCAGACAAAGTTACAAAGTATTCCATGTAGCCCCCAATGGTTCCCCCTTTATCTTGGTGCTCCCCCCGCCACGCCGGGTCCCCCTTTGTTTTCAGCTTCTTGTGTGTTAATGGAACAAAATTCACAATTGTACAAATTATCATTCTCTCTTTTATTTTCCGACAATCTTATCCAGCACGTAAGCCGTCGGGGGTTTAATTTTCAGAATTCTGCTTAAATTGCTTGGGGGGACGCTTTAAAACCTTTAAAAACTGAGCAAAAAACAAAGTGCTGGAGGAACTCAACAGGTTAGGCAGCATCTGCAGTGGGAATGGACAGACGACGTTTCGGGTTGGGTCCCTTCTTCAGACTGGTCTTGATTTTAATTAATACAATATTCAAACAAGACCCTGTAGATTCCAACCCATTATCTCTGACGTACAATAAGGTTTCACCTCCTCCACAGCCAACAATGGACCATTGTGGGCTCCTGGGCCTTCAGTCATGCCAGGGGAAATTTCTTTAGGTTAGTTTAGAGACACACAGCGGGCAAACTGCCTACTGAGACCGCGTCGACCAGCGATCCCAGCACATTTACACTGTCCTACACACACTGGGGATAATTTACAAATATACCAAGCCAATTAACCTACCACTTTGGAGTGTGGGAGGAAACCGGAGATCCTGGAGAAAACCCACGCAGGTCACGGGGAGAACAGGAAGCTTTGGAAGTGGATGTAATTTTGACTTTTAAAAGACGTTTGGAGAAATATGGATAGGATGAGTTCAAAGGGTAACGGGCCAAACGCTGACAAATGGGACTCGCTTAGATGGGGCATCTTGGTTGGCATGGATGCGTTGGGCCGAAGGGCCTGTTTCCGTGCTGTGTGACTATGACTCTAATTCAGTGATTCATACAGACTCTGTTGCTGTTATGCCCGATAAATATTATTGCAACGTAATACATTTTTTGCTGTTGCAGATGATGTACCTCGGTTCAGGTCTCTGCTGCGTTGGTGCATTGGCTGGCCTTTCCACACAGAAAACGGCCAGATTGGGAAACGCGTTGGGCATGATTGGCGTAGCTGGTGGGCTGGCTGCCACCTTGGGTGCAGCCAAACCCTCCCCTGAGCTCCTTGGCCAGATGTCTGCTGCCATGGCAATGGGTGGAACCTTAGGTGAGCAAACCAACGTTTGACTGGCAATGAAGGTATCTTCCGCAAGTTCGCGTCCTATCTTCAGTTCTTCATTCCTAATTCCATGACTGGTTGTCCTGGATCGGTTTGTCATAGTTTTAGGTTTAGTTTCTGCATACAGCGCGGAAACGGGCCCAGCGACGACCAGCTATCGCCCCGTACACTAGCACGTTCCTACACACACTGGGGACAATTTACAATTCTTGCCAAAGCCAATTAACCTACAAACCTACGAGTCTTTGGAGTGTGGGAGGAAACCGAGGGCACCCGGAGAAAACCCACGCGGTCACTGGGAGAACGTACAGACTCCATACTGACAGCACCCATAGTCAGGATCGAACTCCGGTCTCGGGTGCTGTGAGGCCACTCTACCCCTGCGCCACCGTGCCGCCCCATTGTTCCTTTCAGCTGAACAACTTCATCAGAATGATGTGACATGTTAGATAATATTTATACTCTCTATCAATAGGTTCAATACCTTCAGCTTGATGTTTGCTCGAGCAATTGGCTGATTTCTTTAAAGCAAAAATATTTTTTTGATTAAGAGCAAGATTGTGTTGCAAGGAATTCCTTCGATGGATATAATTGTACAGTTTGTAAGATAGTGGTTGAGGTAGGCACAAAATGGTGGAGTAACTCAGCGGGACAGGCAGCATCTCTGGAGAGAAGGAATGGGTGACGTTTCGGGTCGAGACCCTACCTCAGTCTGATGAAAGGTCTCGACCCGAAACGTCACCCATTCCTTCTCTCCAGAGATGCTGCCTGTCCCGCTGAGTTACTCCAGTATTTTGTGTCTACCTTTGATTTAAACCAGCATCTGCAGTTCTTTCCTACACATCGTGGTTGAGGCGTTGATGGCATTATGTGCTTGCTAAATTGGAGAAGGCACCAAATATTATGGATTGCAAAATAAATACATCTCTAACCTAAACTAAAATCTGGAACAATAGTTGATTGCCTATTAAGGTTCGGGGTGAACCCAGATAAAGCCACACCCAAACTGGAAGAACAGCACTGTATATTCCGCTTGGGTACATTACAATGGTATGCACATTGAATTCTCCAATTTCAAGTTTTGATCCCCTACCCCCTCTCTTTTCTCTTCCCCTCCACTCTCATCCTGGTGTGAAAATACATCTCCCATCCCCACTCTACGCCCCCACCAATCACCCTGCTCCTTTCTCCACTTTCATACACTCACCTCCCATTCCTCAGTCCCATATTTCCCTTTTCTCCGGGTGCTCCGATTTTCTCCCACATTCCAAAGACGCACAGGTTTGTAGGTTAATTGTTAAAATTGCAAGTTGTCCCTAGTGTGTAGGGTGGTGTTAGTGTGCGGGGATCGTGATCGGCACGGACCTGGAGGGCCGAAGGACCTGTTTCCGCGCTGTATCTCCGAAGTAAAGTCGACAGATCCAGCCCGAAATGTCACCTATCCATGTTCTCCAGAGCTACTGCCCAACCCGCTAAGTTACTCCAGCACTTTTTTTTTTTCCTTCAAATTTTAGCAAACAAGACGATAGGCGAGCACTGGCAAATTTGGAAATAATTTGTGAGTCTCAGCAAAAATATTTCCCAGTCAGGAGGAAGGATTAATTGGATGGACGAACCAACTATTACCAACATTAAAGAGGCCACAATGTTGCAAGTGAATGCACAATAGGTCGTTAAGGTTAGTGATAGGCTTGAAGATCTATTCCGAATGCAGCAAAGGATGTCTTTATAAAAACAAGTGGGGAAAATAAATTGAGGACAAACAAAAAAATGAGAACTATAGCAACTGACAATAAAAGGTTGAGCAGAACAGTAGAGACACAAAGAACTGTAGATGCTGGAATCTTGAGCAAGACGCAAGATGCTGGAGGAACTCAGCAGGTCAGGCAGCATCTGTGGAGGGAATGGACGGATGACACTTCGGGTCGCGACCCTTCAGTCTGATTGTGAAAGAGAAAACTGTATTGTAGGTTTGGATTTATTATAGTCAAGTGTACTGAGTGAGGTACAGTGAAATGCTTTGTTTTGCATGCCTATCCAGTCAAATCAGATAATGCTCTACATACATACAATCAAGCCAAACTCAGGTGCAATCGTTAAAAGAGATTTGAAGGAGGAGAACGATTGTATCGGATGAAAATAGATCTTCATCAGAGACCCACACGCTGACTTGCCACATACTGGCACCATCTTGTACATAGTTCTATAATAAGAAAAGTATAAACCTCCAGAGGGTTTCAAAAATTGAAATTGTAAGTTTAGGTTTATTATTGTCACAGGTCGGGGTGAAATATGTGAACACACTGGTAGTGGAAAACATCTTGTTTATTAACTACACCTCCAGTGAAATTAGGTTGAGGTTTCTTAATGCAACTTATACCAAGGTACAGTGAAAAGCTTTGTTTTGCATGCCATCCAAACAGATCAGATACCCAGATACAATCAGTTTCGAACTCATCCTTCTGAACCTTCTGAATTTTGTAGTCGGCAGGGCAGTAATAATAATAATAATGGATTGGATTTATATAGCGCCTTTCTAATACTCAAGGTGCTTTACATCGCATTATTCATTCACTCCTCAGTTACACTCGGTGGTGGTGAGCTACTTCTGTAGCCACAGCTGCCCTGGGGCAGACTGACGGAAGCGTGGCTGCTAATCTGCGCCTACGGCCCCTCTGACCACCACCAATCACTCACACACATTCACACACATTCACACACATTCACACGCAGGCAAAGGTGGGTGAAGTGTCTTGCCCAAGGACACAACGACAGTATGCACTCCAAGCGGGATTCGAACCGGCTACCTTCCGGTTGCCAGCCGAACACTTAGCCCATTGCGCCACCTGTCGACCTGCAGTACTCTGCATATCGCCAACTTGGACAATTCTACATTTTTTATCAAGCCAATTAACCTACAAACCTGGACGTCTTTGGAGTGAGGGAGGAAACCGAAGATCTCGGAGAGAACGTACAAACTCCGTGGAGACAGCACCCGTAGTCGGGATCGAACCCGGGTCTCTGGCGCTGCTGTAAGGCAACAACTCTACCGCTGCGCCACCGTGACCACCACTGTGACAATAGCTGTACTTAGAGGTCTGAAGAAGGGTCTTGACCCGAAACATCACCCATTCCTTCTATCCACAGGTGCTGACCGTCCCGCTGAGTTACTCCAGCATTCTGTGTCTCCCTTCGGTGTAAACCAGCATCCACAGTTCCTTCCTACACAATAGCTGCAAAATCTGTACATCGGAGATAATGGGTTGGAGTCTCGAGGTTTCTGTTTGAGAAGGTGCAAATACTGCATTAATTAAAATCAATAGGTGCTCGATCCAAAAACTGATGTGTGTAATATCTGGGTGATGCAGATTGTAAGCCACAGGATGCGAGACATATATTTTATTGCAAGTCCCTTTTTATTGGCAGTAGATGGTGCTGTTTCTGAGAAAATAAGATAAAGTGTTTTTAATGTTTTGTGTGTACTCAGAATTTCAGGACCAGTTATCGCGCAGATGTATTTCTTCACTCTACACTTTCCACTCACAGATCAATTTACAGTTATTATGTTATCTGTTGAGTTTTTACAGACCTATTATGCTGCTGCAACTAAGAATATTACTCCATTGCAGTACATATGACAATCATAATATCATCATTACATATATCAATGTCTTGTTAAGATTGTTAAACCTGAGCCTTTATAATTCTTAAATATTTCTACTCAATTATTTGGATGACCTGGTTATGAAGGAAGATTATCTGTGCTGTATCTTTTCAGTATTTTCATTCAGTATTACAAATATTTATCATTGCATCTTTATGAATATATTTCTAAAGGTGCAGATTACTTTATTATGACCCTGAAGACTAATTAAAACGTGGGGTAGTTTGGTTATGTATATCAGTTTAGTTTAGAGATACAGCGTGGGAACAGGCCCTTCAGCCCACTGAGTTCACGCTGACCATCGATCGCCCGTGAACACCAGTTCTATGTTATCCCACTTTCTCATCCACTCCCTACACACAAGTGGCAATCTTACAGAGACCAGTTAACCTGCAAACTCGCATGTCGTTGTGATGAAGGATGAAACCAGAGCACCCGGAGGAGACCCACGCTGTCACAAACACAAACTCAAACGTCTCCCTAATTAAACTCCACACAGAGTACGCCTCTGAGGTCAGGGTCGAACCCGGGTCACTGGCGCAATGAGGCAGCAGCTCTACCAGCTGCACCGCTGTGCTGCCCTTAACATGACATGTTACACATTTCCTTGTTAAACTGACTATAAATGAGTGGAGTAAGAAGGAACCGCAGATGGTTTACTAAAAAAGACAAAGTGCTGGAGTGACCAGCGGTAGCATCTCTGGAGAACATGGATAGGTGACGTTTCGGGTAGGGGTTCTTCAAGTTCTTAAATGATTGGTTATATGCATAAGTCTTGCATATTTCTGTCAATTTATTTAAACTCTTAAATAGTCTGCATTACAGAAAATTAATGCAAGAGTGCATGATATCCTTATTATCTGTACTTTACATTTGTTTAACGATGCAGTGATTCTTGGGTTATCTCTGCAAATGAAACGGTTAACGTATTTCCGCCAGTTAGTGAAAAATAAGAGGATGAGAAATGATCTATGATGGTCGAGAAAGGAATTTGTGGTTGGGAAAGGAAACCCTAGCCCAGTGGCAAAGGATAATTTAATATACAACGCAGGCAGAAACTACAGCCTATCCAAATCTTTATCAGAGTTGATCTTGCTTTCTTTAGATAACAAGAATTAACAAGAATGGTGAGCAATATCCTTGAAATACAAGGTGCCACGGATAAGATGTCTGTGTCTGATTTGTTTGAATTATTGCAAATCAAAAGTAAAGGAGGAAAACACAGAAGCAATTTCCGTCAGGCCAGGTTCCAACCATTTTCTAGTGGGGTTCTTGAACTTTATGGAAGATATTATGCTTGAACTTAGGAACTTTGGCTGTTCCCAACTCTTATATCTACCAGGATTAATATGTGCTTTCATATCTAGGTACATGCAGCAAGTCCAAGAGATGGAATGGATATTAGTATAGCATTTCTCGCAGACTATGGCAAATGCATATACTAATTTAACTTTCAAAGTAGACATTGACTCGCACATGCAACTTTGCTCAAAGGGGTAAGCAATGCTGTCCAAGATTCCTTCCTCAGCCAAAACCACCTAGGCAGACTATCTGGTCATCAGTCTTATTCCCCACCATAACAACTTGATGTAATAGTCACCATACTTCAAATAAATGTATTGTATGCACAACGTCTTGAGACATTTTATGAGGAGATTTTTTTTTGGAAACATTTTAAGAAATAATGAGTAACCAGAATAATGAGCAGGTACATGGATAGGACAGGTTCAGAGGGATATGAGCAAACGCAGGCAAGTGGGACTAGTGTCTATGGGACATGTTGGTCGGTGTGGGCAAGTTGGGCCGAAGGGCCAGTTCCCACGCTGTTTGACTATTTGTTTAAGGGTTTAATCTTTCCCTGTGCTGCATTGATTCACCTGTACCCCATTGTGGACATTGGGGTTCATCTATGGAACTGATGCGCTACAACACTGAGAACGATATTCTGCACTCTGTATCTACCCCTTTGCTCTCTCTGTTGTACTTGAGTTGGACTTGATTGTATTCATACATAGTATTATCTGACCTGATGGAGTAGACTTGATGGGCCGAATGGCCGGGTTCCGCTCCGAGAGCTTATGCAAAACAAAGCTTTTCACGCTGTACCTTGGTATACATGGCAATAATTTCCATGATCCATGAACAATAAACTTAAACCTAATGTCATTGGAGGTGCAGTTAGATAAACAAGATGTCCTCTATTACCGGTGTCCTCACATATTCCACTCCTACACAACATGGAAATGGCATTGTTTGAAATTCTCATGCTTATTGATGTGAACTAGCTGTAATGGTAGTTTGGTCCAGTTGGGGGGAGTTCCCCCCGCCACGGGTACCATGTAATCCCGTGCTACCTGCTCCATGGTCGGACAGTCGGCGACTAAACCTTCTCCCCCACCTGGTTTTCCAGGTGAGGAGGGGGCTGTGGACCCCCAGCAGGACCAAAAACAAGACCTGTCAAAGGGCGGATGAGCTCCTAGCGAACCAACGGCCATCCACACTTCAGTAGAAGTTGCGATCACTGTCGTACACGGCATTGTAAGGCTATGTTTTCAACGTCGATGATGACGATGATGATGACCTGTAACAACTTCTAATGAGATCTGGGGGCTTGTAAACGTTTGGTACCCAGTCTGATTATGTAACTGTTATAATGATGGCAGGTATGTACCACATACTTGGCTCCATTCAGAACCTAACACTGCAGCCTTTTCAGTTTTTTTCGAAAATGCCTTTCTAGAAATGTCGCTCTGTGGATTAATGTTTTGCAATGTAAGTTTGGGAGTTCTGTTCATTTTCTGCAGGGTGGCAATTTATTTCCCCGCATTTCCCAAAAGTGCTGTCATGGATGTTAAAATTCAGCACCGCTTGCAAACTTAGCAGTTACATTAAAATCGGTTAGCACAAGGCCACCGATGTTAAGAGTTCACAACCACTCCAATACAGTGGCGTTTTAGAGACATCAAACGGCGTGAATAAACGGTTTCTTTATTCAGGCGTTATAGGTTAGACGTACATAGCCCTCTAACACAAAAGTCATTGTTGCTGCTGCGAAGCTGTTGCCTCGTGGGCTCGAGCTGAGCTCCTGCTGAGGTGGCAGGACACTCACACGAAGAGAGAAGAAGAGGAAGAGAGAGGGAAGGTTGACCCGGGGTTCGTTATATACCAGGGCACACCCCTATACCCCGTGACAACTCCTTCCCGCCGTTGCCCAGTCACATGACCCTGCCCCCGACTGCCAAAGGTTCGCATAGCAAGTGGCCTAACCGCTGGGAGCCGACACAGCGTAATACGTTCTGCAAACAGGAATGAAGATGGACTTGATCTTGGGAAGCTTAACCCAGGATACCATGGCAGCAACAGCAGACGTGATGGGCCAAATGGCCTAATTCTGCTCTTATCACTAATGAATTTACGAAGTTAAAGCAAACAAAATGTTGCCTACATTCCATTTGTCTTTGCATTATTTAATCTTGTTTCACTATTTGTAGATTTCCTCTGCTTCAGTTATAGGGAATGAACGGTTTATAGGGATATGAGCCAAACGCGGGCAAATGTCACTATCTCAAAAGTGGCATCTTGGTCTTGCACGGAGAAGTTGGGCCACAGGGCCTGTTCCCGTGCTGTTTCCAAAACAAGTAGTAAATATAGTTTTGCGGGCATTTGAAAAATAATGCTTGTCATTTGTTAATGGACAAGTAACTGGATCCAAAAAAAGGACTCAGTGCTGCGGTAACGGTACCTGTAGAGGATGTGGATAGGTGACATTTCAAATTCCAATTTCATTCTGAAGAAGTGTCCCAACCCAAAATGTGCTCCAATGATGCTACCTGACCCACTGAGTTACACCAGCACTTTGTGTCTTTTCTCTTTGTAAACCAGCATCTGCAGTTCCCTGTGCCTATGTAATTGGATCTGATATCCACTGCCTGTTGACCTTCTTGACATGAACAAGGATAAAGATATCGCAACTTCATAGATAACAGTAGAAACAAAGAACTGCAGATGCTGGTTTATCCCAAGGATAGATACAAAGTGCTGGAGTAACTCAGTAGGTCAGGCAGTCCCAACACGAAACATCACCCATCTTTTTCTCCAGAGATGCTGCCTGACCCGCTGAGTTTCGTTTCGTTTAGAGATACAGCTTCGGCCCATCGAGTCCATGCCGACCAGCGATCCACTCATATTTTACACTATCCTACACATACTAGGGACAATTTACAATTATACATAAAAACAGACATAAAAACAGTTTTTATCCACGAGTAGTTGCTCTACTCAACAGCCAAAAATCTGTAGCCTCCCTTTGATCTGGTATTTTGTTGGATCACATGCTTGATCAATGGTGTTTTATCATTAATGTTTTATTATTATTAATGTTTAGTGTTTTCTGAGTCATTCGTAACTGTCACTGTATGTCATGTTGTTACTTGTGGGCGGAGCACCAAGGCAAATTCCTTGTATGTGAATACTTGGTCAATAAACTTACTTATACCAAGCCAAGGAGCCAAAAAAACTGTACGTTTTTGGAGTGTGGGACGAAACCGGAGCAGCCGGTGAAAACCCACGCAGGTCACGGAGAGAACGTGAAAACTCCGTACAGATTGCTCCGGTGGTCAGGATTGAATCAGGGGCTCTGGCGCTGTGAGGTAGCAACTCTACCGCTGCGCCACCAATGCCGCCCCCTGCTGGTTACTCCAGCGTTTCATGTCTACCTTTCATATCCAACAGGATGTAGCTGGATATTCCATCTGTTTATTGATGCCATCTTTGTGTTTTAGGTCTCACCATTGCCAAACGCATCGAAATATCTGACCTTCCTCAGCTAGTTGCTGCGTTTCACAGTCTGGTCGGCCTGGCGGCAGTCTTCACCTGTGTGGCCGAGTACATGATCGAGTTCCCAAACCTCGACACCCACCCCGCGGCCAATCTGATCAAGACAGTGGCTTATCTGGGCACCTACATCGGCGGTGTGACATTTAGTGGTTCCCTGGTGGCTTATGGAAAGTTGCAAGGTAACTGATTTTTTAATTCTCTCCCTTTTAAGTGTTAACTAGACCAAGTGGGACCCGTTGGGCACCGTTCCCCAACGCAATATTCCACCACTCACCCATAGCCCCCAACTGCGCAGGCGCGGCTGACGGGTTCCCATTGTGACGCCAGAGATCCCCGTTGTGACGCGAGTCACGGCAACCCTCCCCCAACTGCACCTCGCCATCCTTCTTCCTACCCCTATCCTCCTCCATTCCCCCTCATCCCCCAGCACTCCCTCCCCCTCCTCTTCACCCTCCCTCTTTCCCCTCTCTTTTTTAAAACGTTTTTTTTATGTAAATGAAATTCGGGATCCCATTGTGACGTCATTGTGGGGTGGACCACTGCTGACGGGCAGGGCAAGTAGAAAACAGTTTTTTTTTAAAGTGGTTTTTGTAAAGTTTAAAATGTCAATAACTTGTAAAATATACCATCAATCTGAACGAAACTTGTTTAATTGACATCACAGGACAATGGTGAGAGAGGTTGTGCAAAAATTGTAGTGCTGCAATGTACCATTTTTGCGCAAATATAGGTACAAACCGGGCAAACAAATATAGAGACAAATATAGAAACAAGATGAGAGTTTTAGTAATATATAGATACTAAGCAATTTCATAGCACAGTGCAGTGTAGGAATAGGCCCTTCGGCCCACAATATCCGTGCCAATCAAGGTGCCAGGTTGAACTAATCTCCTCTGCCTGCTCATGAACCATGTACCTATCTAAAAGCCGCTGAAGCATCTACGATAGCCTCTTAAACATTATTAGTGTATCTGTCCCCACCACCATCCCCGGAAGCTCGTTCCAGGTACCACCGCTCTCTGAGTGGAGAAACCTTGCCCTACACATCTCCTTTAAATCTTTACCTTCTCACCTTCTAGCCTTTGATATTTCCATCCTGGGAAAATGGTTCTGTCTGTCGACCGTATCTGTGTTTCCCACAATTGTACACACATCTTTCAGGTCTCCCCTCAACCTCCCTTCATTGTGAGAGCTTTAACTCAGTTCAGTTTAGTTTAGAAATGCAGCGTGGAAACAAACCCTTCGACCCATCGAGTCCGGACCGACCATCATCTCCTGCACTTTATGTCCTACACACTAATGGCAATTTGTGGCAGCTAATTAACCTACAAACCCGCACGTCTACAGTGTGGGAGGAGACGGAGCACCTGATGAAAACCCACGTGGTCACAGAGAGAACGTATAAACTCCATACAAACAGCGCCCGTAGTCAAGATTGAACCCGGGTCCCTGGCACTGTAAAGCACCAACTGTGCTGCCATTTTTGGATAAACATACATTTTTGAGCAGCCAGGTATTAAAGATAAATTTCAAATGAATCGGATGATGTATAATCCATATCCAATAATGTACCACAACGAATGACAAGAGCCTCGACCCGAAACGTCACCCATTCCTTCTCTCCAGAGGTGCTGCCTGTCCCGCTGAGTTAATCCGTCCGGCATTTTGTGTCTATTTTTGGTGTAAAACAGCATCTGCAGTTCCTTCCTACACAAATGAACCTGAAGCTATTGTAACGGGGTTGTAGAGTGTGAAATTTAAAAGAACACTCTTTTACATTTCTGGAGTTGTCCCAAGGAGAGTTGGGACAACTCCAGATGGAATATAATTTTACGGCCAGTTACAGTTTGGTAACGCTGCGACTCCTTGATTGTGTGGTACTTGTATAATGCCGTGACATTTGGACAGCGAGTTCACATGTTTGATCTTGAATGTAACATGTGCAGTGACAAGGTCAGCAAACTGTTTAGAAATACACGGAATTCACTTTCGTGGTTTAATGGATTGCTGTTTTCCACGAATGGGAAGGCGGCCAGCTATTACAAACAGCCCAACAGATGAATCACGCTGCTTAATCATAGCAATTCTTAGGAGCAAATTGAAGAAAGAGCTCCAATAATTTTGTTGGCAAGCAACGGAGATGAGAATTTAATATAATTATTGAAGATAAATAGCTGTAGCAGTAATTAAATAGACATCGACCCTTCAACTGGGCCCTGGTTGTTATTTATTGAAGAGTGGGGCTAAAGTTATACAGATCTGTTCATTAAAGTGTGATTGCGGTAGAAATGATTTCACTGTCTTTATAGTTCAGTTTAGAGATACAGCACGGAAACAGGCCCTTCGGCCCACCGAGCCCACGCTGATCGGGTGGTGAATCTGTGGAATTCATTGCCACAGAAGGCTGTGGAGGCCAAGTCAATGGATATTTTTACGGCAGAGAGGGATAGATTCTTGATTAGTACGGGTGTCAGGTTGTGGGGAGAAGGCAGGAGAATGGGGTAAAGAGGGAGAGATAGATCAGCCATGATTGAATGGTGGCGTAGACTTGATGGGCCGAATGGCCTAATTCTGCTCCAATCACTTATGACCTTATGATCAGCGATCCCCACACATCAACACTCACCTACACACACACTAGGGACAATTTACAATTATACCAAGCCAATTAGCCTACAAACCTGTACGTCTTTGGAGTGTGGGAGGAAACAGGAGCACCCGGAGAAAATCCACGCAGGTCATGGGGAGAACGTACAAACTCCGAACAGACAAGCACCCGTAGTCAGGATCGAACCCGGGTCTCTGGCGCTGTAAGGCCACCGTGCTTTTCCACTCAGCTATGTCAACGGTTGAAGAAATTGCTGAATTTGTGCTTCCTTGGTAAAATAAAATAGAAGGCTTTGAACTCAGTGGTCCTGAATTGGAGACATAGAGTCAACACATATTGACAACACATAAACAGGTTCTTCGTCCCATTGAGTCCAAACTAACCATGAGAACATAGAACACAGCACAGCACAGGAACAGATCCTTTGGTCCACAATGTCTATGCACAACATGATGTCTTTCTATGGTAAACATGGTTGCCTTTCCCTGCTGTCATAAAAAATTGGTGAAAATTGTAAATTGTGCATAGTGTGTCTAAGATAGTGTTAGTGTACAGGATCGCTGGTCGGCGTGGACTCAAGGCCTGTTTCCGTGCTGTATTTCTAAAGTCTAAATGGATCCCTCATCCCCGACTCCTCTGTGACCTTATGACCGTGGTTCTGCTCTCGCTCCTTCTCGCGCCCATGTTCCCCTGGTCCTTGCCTTTCACCCCAAGAGTTCTGTAACCGGCACGTCATTCTCCGACATTTCTGCCAACTTCAATGTGATCCCACCACCAGCCACTACTTCCCGTCCCCATCCCTTTACACCTTCAACAGAGACCACTCCCTCCGCAACTCCTTGGTTCACATATCCCTTCCCACCCAAATCACCCCTTCCCCAGGCACTTTCCCATGCAAGCACAGGTGATGTGACATCTCTCTGTAGACTTCCTCCCTCACACCCCCCTGGGATCCCAGCAATCCTTTCCAGGTGAAGCAGAGGTTCACCACCTCTCACCTCATCTGCTGCATACGTGGTCCCAATATGGCCACCTTTACCTCGGGGAGACCAAGTGTAGACTCGGCGACTGTTTCGCTGAAAACTTGTGCTCGGTCTGCCAAGGCCTTCTGGATCTCCCAGTTGCCAACCATTTTAACTTCCCCTTCCCATTCCCACACTGACCGTACTGTCTTGGGCCTCCTCCATTGCCAGAGTGAGACCACACGCAAACTGGAGGAACAGCACCTCATATTCCGCTTGGGTAGCTTGCAACCTAATGGCACAAAAATTAAATTCTCCAATTTTAAGTAACTTAACATACAAACACTCAGTCAGCGAGCTCCTCTAATACATTGTAGCTTTCTTTGTAAACCAATATCTGCAGTTGGTCTGTATCTTCAATGTGAGGTGTATACCCATGTAGGAGGGGATTTTGTGCTACACCTGTACCCTGTATCTGACTTTACTGAGATAAGCACAGACACAAAATAAAACAGCTCATAGATCTGCGGTGAGTCTTTCAAACAAGTTAGTTTTTTGAAGGTCTTAACAGTGCCCACAGGAAAACACTCTTGAGAGTTTGGGCAGCACGGTGGCGCAGCGGAAGAGTAGCTGCCTCACAGCGCCAGAGACCCGGGTTTGATCCCGACTTCGGGCCCTGTCTGTACGGAGTTTGTACGTTCTCCCTGTGACAGCATGAGCTTCCTCCGAGATCTTCGCTTTCCTCCCACGCTCCATAGACGTACAGGTTTGTGGGTTAATTGGCCCCTAGTGTGTGCAGGATAGTGTTAACGTGCAGGGATTGCTGGTCGGTGCGGACTCGGTGGGCCGAAGGGCCTGTTTCCGCTCTCTATCTCTAAACTAAACCAAACAGCACAAAGTGTTTCCCAGTGTGCACTGTTGAGGCCTTCGATAAACCAATTCCCTCCAACAACCCATTACAGCAGGGGTCCGTCCGTCTTTTGGGATGCTTTTAAACTCGTGTCGGCGATCGGTCAACTGAAGATCCTGTGATGTTGCTTTTTAGTTTCAAAGTCCACTTCAACTTTTCCAAATCAGCCACAATGGTGCCTAAATACTTTCAGAATGATTGCCTCAAGTCTATTTTAAGATCCCATTTTCTGCAACCTGTGAACTTGACTTCTTATCTGTAGGAGTACTGAACTCTGCTGCACTGATGTTACCTGGCCGTCATTACCTCAACGCGGGACTGCTGGCTGCCTCGGTGGGCGGCCTCATACCATTTATGCTGGATCCCAGTTACGCCATGGGCATGGCCTGTCTGCTAAGTGTGTCTGCTCTGTCAACAGTCATGGTAAGAAGGCCGCAATTAATTGTAAGAAGAAGGGCCCCCCCCCCCCCCCCCCCCCCCCCCCCCCCCCCCCCCCCCCCCCCCCCCCCCCCCCCCCCCCGACCCGAAAGGTCACCTATTCCTCTTTCTCCAGAGATGATGCCAGGCCCGCTGAGTTACTCCAGCACTTTGTCACTAACTTTGGTGTAAACCAGCATCTACAGTTCATTGTTTCCACAATTAATTCTAAGAAGAAGGGCCCTGACACGAAACGTCACCCATCCTTTTGTGGAGGCCAATGTACTGGATGTTTTCAAGAGAGAGTTGGATTTAGCTCTTAGGGCCAAAGGAATCAAGGGATATGGGGGGAAAAAGCAGGAACGGGGTACTGATTTTGGATGATCAGCCATGATCATATTGAATGGCGGTGCTGGCTCGAAGGGCCAAATGGTCTACTTCTGCACCTATTTACTATGTTTCTATATTTTCTGCAGAGATGATGCCTGGCTCGCTGAGTTACTCCAGCACTTTGTGTCCAACCTTGGTGTAGTTTGTTGTTTCCCCAGTTAATTCTAAGTGTTTGTTCAACAAACTGATATTGTTCAAAGATTTCAAACAATATTGCTAGTGCTGATTTTAGTCAGGTTAAATAAAAAACAGCCTTGAAGGTGAGACATTTTCTAATTTGCTATTTAAGTATCCTCAAATTAAAACCAGGCATAATAGTTGGAAGGCAATTTTAGTATGTGTGAAGGAATACTTTTTTTAAAGAACAATTAACAAATAGAACAGAAGTTCAGCGCAATGGAGGGAAAAACCTCGGAGATATTCTGAAGCTTGGTGAGACGATCTTTATGGATGAATGAATAATTGTCCTCCTCCATCTGTATCTGAGAGTTATGTCATATATTTCATTGTATTTAAATAAATCGTGCTAACGTAATTTTTTTTGGAATTCTTATTGGAGGAAGTATCATATCACAGTTTTGGAAGACACAAAGTGCTGGAGTAACTCAGCGAGTCAGGCAGCATCTCAGGAGAACATGGATAGGTGATGTTTCAGATCGGGACCCTTCTTCAGACTGAGATGCTGCTTGATCCGTTGAGTTCCTCCAGAGGTTTGTGTCTTCTTTGGTGAACAAGCCTCTGCAGTTCCTTGTTTCTGCATGTCACAGTTTTGTTGTCTCGGCTTTTTCGGTGCCAGCAATATACCTTATATGTAAAGAAAACAGACACAAAATGCAGGAGCAACTCGGAGTGACAGGCAGCATCTCTGGAGAGAAGAAACGAGTGACGATTTGGGTTGAGACCCTTCTTCAGACCCAAAACATCAACCATTCTTTCTCTCCAGAGATGCTGCCTGACCCGCTGAGTTACTCCAGCAGTTTGTGTCTATCTTCGGTGTCATCCAGCATCTGCAGTTCCTTCCTATCTTATATGTACGTATCAGAATGAAGGTTGTGTTAAATATTAGGTAGACAAAAGTGCTGGAGAAACTCAGCGGGTGCAGCAGCATCTATGGAGCGAAGGAAATAGGCAACGTTTCGGCCAGCACCTTTGTCTATCTTCGATTTTCCAGCATCTGCAGTTCCTTCTTAAACCCGTTGTGTTAAATATTGCCCAGTTATAATACCATTGTATCCTATTTTGTGTTTAGGGTGTGACTCTAACAGCAGCCATCGGTGGAGCAGACATGCCTGTAGTGATCACTGTGTTGAACAGTTATTCAGGTTGGGCCTTGTGTGCTGAAGGTTTTCTCTTGGACAATAATTTAATGACAATTGTTGGTGCTCTAATTGGATCTTCTGGTGCTATTCTGTCCTACATCATGTGTGTGGTAAGTGCTTATCATTCCAAAGTATTATTCAAATGCTTTGAGCTTTGGCCATTGTGATTGTAACTCTACCTCATTGGTGACCCTCGGACTATCTTTGCTGGCTTTATCGGACGACAGATGGCGCAATGGGCTAAGTGTTCGGCTGGCAACCGGAAGGTAGCCGGTTCGAATCCCGCTTGGAGTGCATACTGTCGTTGTGTCCTTGGGCAAGACACTTCACCCACCTTTGCCTGCGTGTGAATGTGTGTGAATGTGTGTGAGTGATTGGTGGTGGTCGGAGGGGCCGTAGGCGCAGATTAGCAGCCACGCTTCCGTCAGTCTGCCCCAGGGCAGCTGTGGCTACAGAAGTAGCTCACCACCACCGAGTGTGACTGAGGAGTGAATGAATAATGCGATGTAAAGCGCCTTGGGTATTAGAAAGGCGCTATATAAATCCAATCCATTATTATTATTATTATTAAACGTTATTCCCTTATCATGTATGTGTACACTGTAAATGGCTCGATTGTAATCATGTGTTGTCTTTCCGCTGACTGGTTTGCACGCAACGAAAGCTTTTCACTTTACCTCAGTACATAAACTAAACTGAACTGGGCATATACATGAACATCTGAATATGTCCATAACGTTTTTTAAATCTCTCTGTCTCGGGTCCAAATTTTGAACCACGAATGTTAATGCACTTGGAATACTATCTGGTTTGGAGATGCTGCGTGGAAACAGGCCCTTCTGCCCACCGAGTCCTCCCCGACCTTCAATCACTTATTCTATGTTATCCCACTTTCGCATCCTACACACTAGGGGCAATTTACAGAAGCCAATTAACCTCCAAACCTGCATACCTTTGGAATGTGGGAGTAAACTAGAGCACCTGGAGAAAACACACGTACGTCACAGTGAGAACGTACAGACGCCCTACTGGTAGAACCCGTAGTTAAGAAATGTTGCTTTATTGCACATTTGGAGAATATAACATTTATTTTCCGTTGGTTTCACAAGCCTTATCTTAAATTTTCATGAAAAGTCTATTTTTTTTAAGATGTAGAAAGTTTATTTTTGAGATGTAGGAAGTTTTTGAAGGATTAGTTCAAATCCGTTGTGTCGTCTAAGAGATTTTTTAATGGTACTTTTTTGTTGGTACCATGTAGGTACAGTGAAATTTTGGATAGGTATATGGATATGGATATAATGGGGATGGTGGAATATGGGTTAAGTGTGGACACTTAAGAGTTGGCTTTGGCATCATATTCGGCACAGATATGGTGGGCAGAAGGGCCTGTTCCTTTGCTGTACTGTTCTATGTGAATGTGAAACTCTGGTGCACGTTTCTTTACACCTACGTATTTTTGTGCGTTTTTTCTCAGGCCATGAATCGTTCATTACCCAGTGTTATCCTGGGTGGATACGGAACATCAACCACTGGCTCAGGAAAACCCATGGAAATTGTGGGAACTCATACTGAAGTCAATGTGGATCAGGTCATCGAAATGATTAGAGAGGCCAATTCAATCATCATTACTCCAGGTATGAGTTTTACTTTCGAGATACAGCACGGAAACAGGCCCTTCGGCCCTCCTGAGTCGGCTCTGACCAGCGATCCCCGCGCATTCACACTACCCTACACACTAGGGACAATTTACAATGATACCTAGCCAATTAACCAACAAACCTGTACGTCTTTGGGGTGTGGGTGGAAACTGGAGCACCTGGGGAAAACCCACGCAGTCACAGGAAGAGCGTACAAACTCTGTATAGACAGCACCCGAGGTCAGGATCGAACCCAGGTCTCTGGTGCTGTGAGGCAGCAACTCTACCGCTGGGCCACCGTGCCACCCTGGCAAACCCTGATCTACAACAACTGAAACTTGAAACCAATATTAATTTCTTCTTGTTTATTTAAACGTAGCCACATCTGGAAATAATGAAGTATAACATACACATTTATCACAATTGGAAATGCTTAATCAGCTTTTAAATATGCCATTTGGGTAAATTCAATTATTTTTCTTTTGATGCTTTTTCAAGCCAAATGTTGGTATTATATAGAAATATAATTTCTCCGGTTAGAGAGAATTTTATTGATAATATCTGGTAATCATGTTAGAAAATGGAGATAAATGTAATACAATCAACATTTAGAGTTATTTGCTTTTCACATCTGCGCTGTTACATAACCATAATGATTCCCTTGGCTTGATGGAGATGCAATATACACAACATTTTTTTGATTAGATATTAAAATTATGACATTTAGAGAAAATGAGGAAATTTGTTTTCACTGGCAGTAAGGTTTGGTAGCCATGGGACACAAATTGAAGATAATTAACAGAGGAATTTTAACATTTACATGTAGACTACTCCACATCCCATCAACTGGAATTATTTTTGTGGAAACATTGAGCTTTAATTTATACTGACAGGAAAACTAACGGCCTCAATTGTTAAAGATGGAACTGCAGATGCTGGAAAAATCGAAAGTAGACAAAAAATGCTGGAGAAACTCAGCGGGTGAGGCAGCATCTGTGGAGAAAAGGAGTAGGCGACTTTTTGGGGTCGAGACCCTTCTTAAGACTGAAGAAGGGTCTCGACCCAAAACTTCGCCTACTTTTCTCCACAGGTGCTGCCTCACCCGCTGAGTTTCTCTAGCATTTTTTTGTCTACTTTTAGCCTCTATTGTTAGGTAATTCATAAGGTTATAAGGAATAGGAGTGGAAATTAGGCCATTCGGCCCATCGTCTACTCCGCCATTCAATCATCTCTGATCTATCCAATTCTCCTGCCTTCTCCCCATAACCTCTGACACCTGTACTAATCAAGATTAACACTAACTAAGATTGTGCCTTCCCTTTGATTGCACTGAGGGGATGTTGATATGTGAACTGATGATTTCAGTTTAGTTTAGTTTATTATCACGTTTAGGTACAGTGAAAAGCTTTTGTTGCGTGCTAACCAGTCAGTGGAAAGGCAATACATGATTACAATCGAGGCATCCATAGTGTACAGATACACGATAAGGGAATAACGTTTAGTGCAAGGCAAAGCCAGTAAAGTCCGATCAGAGATAGTCCGAGGGTCACCAATGAGGTGGATAGTAGTTCAGGACTGCTCTCTGGTTGTGGTAGGATGATTCAGTGCCTGATAACAGCTGGGAAGAAACTGCCTCTTAATCTGGAGGTGTGCGTTTTCACACTTCTGTACCTTTTGCCCAATGGGAGAGGGGAGAAGAGGCAGTGGGCAGGGTGCGACTCGTCCTTGACTATACTGCTGGCCTTGCCGAGGCAACGTGAGGTATAAATGGAGTCAGTCAGCGATTTCACAGTCGGAGATCTCAAACTCAAGTGAACGGACTCTGTCATCAAGTTCATTGATCGTCAGATTGTGATATTAATAACTAACAGGCCTGATCTCTGCCGGATCAAGGATCAAATCAGAACTGAGAACGCGGGAATGCAAAAAAGATGGTGAAAAGCTAGAGTGCCAGAGAGTATGCTAGGCATTTATTAAAAATGTTGCATCTTTAAGGGTTAATCCACACTCAGACAAGGTATGTCCTGCTATTGCAAGTGTAGTTGGCATCTCCTGTGAAACATAGGAAAAAAATACAAGGATGGTGACAGGGAAAAGGGAAATTCATCCTCAAGGCAGGACTGGAGAAGTTAGCGTGTTGCTATCCATTGAACAAGGACCTGTGAGGAGATTTAATGGAGGTACACAAGGCCATGGCTACTTTGATGATAGTTAATAGAAGAAAGCTACTCCTGTTGGCAGATTGTTCAAGCACCATGGTGATATAAGGTGCTAAGCAAATGAAAAAAGTGTTTCATGC
This sequence comes from Malacoraja senta, assembly GCA_038087875.1. NCBI lineage: Eukaryota > Metazoa > Chordata > Chondrichthyes > Rajiformes > Rajidae > Malacoraja > Malacoraja senta. The sequence continues at coordinate 20,071,049 of CM075989.1, forward strand.
AGAATATGATAATAATCTGGAACTTTGTTTTCAGGGGAAATGCAGAGGCAACTGCTGCTTTCAAAAGTGATCAGCCACTTGATAGAGATATGGCAAGGAGCAGGAGAATGGGACTGACAGTGCTTCTCCATTAGGAGGCGCTAACAACACCTAATCTTACAGAGGTGTCCAAAATCATGAGAGGAATACTGCCCTAATTTGACAAAAGGAAGCAACTGACAGTTTTGTCAAATTTGAGTTATTGCTTGTTTTAGGGTATTTGAGATATGCCAGAGAAGTTAAAGGCCTGTCTCACGAGTCTGCGGTCATTGGCGGTGAAACGGGAAGAATCTGCCGCCATAGACCGCGCACTCGTGAGAACGTACAATTCCGGGGCCGTGCGGCGGTGTTCCCAACACCGCACGGTGCTAAAATAAAACCGACAATGTCGAAAACTATATACTCACCGCACAACCTCCACCAGTGATGCACGAGTGCGGCACGGCCGCCCGCACGGGCCGCCGCCAGTGTGGCTCGAGCGCCGTGCGTCAAACCTCCACTGCCACAGCCTCCACCAGTGAGGCACGTGCCTCCGCCAGTGAGGCACGTGTGCGGCACGGCCGCAGGCACAGCCACCGCTACAGCGCCGCGATCAGGATGGCCGCCGCCACAGCCGCCGCTCGTGAGTCACGTGCGGCGGGCCGACGTCATCGCAGTCGGCCCGCCCTTTTTTTTTACTCACCGCAAGCACGTGGGACCCGCCGTGTTTGAATTAACTCGGCCCCCGCGCAACATCCGTGCGGCGCTCCGGTGGATAGGCTCGGCGCTCTCGCCATTGCCGCGCGGTTCCCGCTACCGGCGACGCCGCGCTTCACCGCCGATGACCGCAAACAGGTAAGACAGAGCCTTAAGAAGTTCCATCACAGGGAGCTGAAAGAAAAATGCATTTTCCTCATTTACAAGAAAACGCCTTTTGTCAGTTGCTTCCTTTTGTCAAAGTAAGGCAGAATAGGTCGGGTAGGTGCACAGAGTCTTGCCAAGAGTAGGGGAATCAAGAACCAGAGGACATAGGTTTACATTGAGGGAGGAAAGATTTAATAGGAACCTGAGGTTAACGTTTTCCGCCAAAGGGCCTGTTTCCACGCTGTATCTCTATATAAACTCCGCTAAACTAAAACTAAAGAGTGATGGAATTTTATGCTGTTAAGATCTAAAGTGTCAGATGTTTCAATCGCAAGCGGAATTGTTTGACCGTGTGTGTTTTATGACACAGGTTGGGGCTTGTGTGCGGCAAAGGCTCAATATCCAATTGCTGACATGGTGAAGATGCTCGTTGACCAAGGGAAGAAAGTCCGGTGAGCACGTGCTTTTCCACAATCGGTATTGTGCTCTCAATTGTAGATGGAGATTGCCTCAATGAATTCCCTTGCTTGGCCACCAATTTTTAAAAAGAGAGAAACAAGGAATCTGAAGATGGGTCCCGACACGCCAAGTCATCTGTCCATTCCTCCCGCCTGACCCGCTCAGTACTTTGTGCTTTACGTTATTTAAAATGCATTTGGACGGATATAAGGATAGAAATTATTTAGAGGGCTACGGGCCAAATGCAGGCAAATGGGACTAGGCCTGCGTGCCAACTTGGCCAACGTGGTCATGGTGGGCTGAAGGGCCTGTTTCTGTGCTGTACGGCTCTGGACTAATTTGTGAGGCGATGGTGGAAACCCTGTTTAGGTTGCAAACCTGGGAGGTGTGGGAGGAAACCGGAGCTCCCGGAGAAAACCCACGCAGGTCACGGGGAGAACGCGCAAGTTCCGTACAGACAGCCACCCGTAGTCACGATCGAACCCGGCTCTCTGGCGGTGTAAGGCAGCATCTCTACCACTGTGCCACTGTGACTCCCTATACAACACAACTACACGAGTTATTATTGTCAAGGACACCCCATTAATCGATCGGATTACAATTTGCAGGTTTGGAATACACCCAGTTGCTGGTCGAATGCCCGGTCAGCTCAATGTCCTTCTGGCAGAGGCCGGCGTGCCGTACGACGTTGTTATGGAAATGGATGAGATCAACCATGATTTCCCAGGTGAGGCTGAAATATTCTAAAGTCTGAGGCATCTCCAGCCTAATTTCTTTCATCACCCTGTACCTATCGAGAGAAAGTTGCAACTTCTACTTAATTGTGAATTGTTTAGTGACCACAGTTACAAAAAAAAAGCACTGTACTGAAAAATATTGTGAGTTGAGTTTAGTTTATTGTCACGTGTACCGAGGTACAGTGCCAAGCTTTTGTTGTGAGCTAACCAGTCAGCGGAAAGACAATCCATGATTACGAACGAGCCGTCCATAGTGTACAGATACATGATAAAGGGAATAACGTGTATAAACATTTAATGTAAGGTTAAATCCGATCAAAGATAATCCGTGGGTCTCCAATTAGGTAGATAGTAGTTCAGAACTGCTCTCTAGTTGTTGGTAGGATGGTTCAGTTGCCTCATCGGGGACCATTGGACTATCTTTGTTCGAACTTTACTGGCTTTACCTTGCACTAAACGTTACATTGCCTATTTCCTTCGCTCTATTCTGTTGTGGGGGGACGTTCATGTTGAATTCTATAATGTGTTGTGTCATTTTTATTTATTTTTTATTTTTCTATGGATGTACGGAAACCTAATTATTTATTTTATGTAAAGCACTTTGGTTTCAACGCGAGTTGATTTAAATGTGCTATATAAATAAAATGTACTTACTTACTTACTTACTATAGATGCTGCCTCACCCGCTGAGTTTCTCCAGCATTTGTGTCTACCTTATTCCCTTCTCATGTATCTTACACTGTGGATGGCTCGATTGTAATCATGTATTGCTTGAATATTAAACATATTAAACTAAACGATACAGAGGGTGTTGGGTATAGCGAATGAGCTGTCAGTGGAGGTAGTTGAGGCAGGTATAATAACAACATTTAAAGGATATTTGGTCAGGTACGTGGACAGGAAAGGTTTCGAGTGATATGGGTCAGATGTGGAAATGGAACTAGCTTAGATGGGACATCTTGGTCAGCATGGATGAGTTGAGCCAAAGGACTAAGAGTCTGTAGTGAAAGGTTTAAGTGGAATCATTTGTTCATTATTCGTACACTATTATGTTTGCCGCCATTATTTTTCAATGCAGAAAAAACAAACAAGATTGTAGCGTGAATTAGAACTACAGACATTTCCAACATCATCCAGCAATTTCATAAGTTCATGTGATAGGAGCAGAATTAGACCATTCGGCCCATCAAGTCTACTCCGCCATTCATTCATGGCTGATCTATCTCTCCCTTTCAACCCCATTCTCCTGCCTTCTCCCCATAACCCCTGACACCCGTACGAATCAAGAAACTATCAATTTCTGCCTTAAAAATATCCACTGACTTGGCCTTCACAGCCTTCTGTGGCAATGAATCCCACAGATTCACCACCCTCTGACTGAAGAAATTCCTCGTCATCTCCTTTCTAAAGGTACATCCTTTTATTCTGAGGCTATGGCCTCTGGTCCTAGACTCTCCCACTCGTGGAAACATTTCTAGAAATCCCAGCAGCTGGCTTCCTGCCAGTCGTGTTCACTGGAGTGTGGCACTACTTATGTGGCAGCAACTCTGCTATATAACATCTGCGGTGGAAATACATTTATTGAACGAAATTCTAAAACTCCAGCGTGGGACTATGGAGAAGAAGTCTCGATGGTTTTAACATTTAGATTCTATAGGAACCTGAGGGACAACTTCTTCACTCAAAGGGGGATGGAAAGAGCTGACAGAGGAGGTAGTTGGGGCAGGTACTATAAAAGCATTGAAAAGACATTTGGACAGGTCCGTAAATAGGAAAGGTTTAGTTAATTTATAGCTAAGGTTTAGCTTAATTTACAACTGAGTGTAAATGACAGAACAGACCTTTTTTTTTTAACAAACCAGTATGTTTGAGCAATTATTGCAGTGATGCCCTTGAGCGTGACGTTCGGTCTGTGGTAAATGTAGCCATCTTTTCTTGCATCGCAAAGATAGACACAAAAAGTTGGAGTAACTCAGCGGGACAGGCAGCATCTCTGGAGAGAAGGGAATGGGTGACGTTTCGGGTCGAGACCCTTCTCTTGCATCGCGTCTGAATCCAGTTGTGTTCTAATGAACTCCTTTTGACTTCAGTTTTTCGAAGTTCTCCTTGCTGCTCGACTTGATTCAAAGCAGCTTTGGAGGCTTTCATCCTTCCTAGAATAAGGTCTTCTGCACAGAATGGTGACTGGAGTTAATTAGCAATGATTCCTCCGGCGTGAATTAATGGTACAATCTCCTGAGGAAAATGTTGCCATGTGGTCGATGTCACGTTGCTTTGTGTGTGTGGTTTGAGGTTAAATTAACATTTCTACATTCTGGATGACTGATAAATGAACTGGATTCAATGTGATGACTTAAGCTCCGTTTCTGACTCCATGCAGGTCTCTTCAGTAGTATTTATTACGACTAACACGCACCTCGTATGTGTTCTATTCGTAATCTTGTGGAACAAATGGGTTTAGGGTTCGAAAATACCAAATTTTAGAAACGTTATTTAAATTTTTTGATTTTTAATAGGAAAAAAATGTCAAATGTTCTCTTTATATTTCCCCCTTAGAAACTGATTTGGTTCTGGTTATTGGTGCCAATGACACTGTGAATTCAGCATCACAAGAAGACCCTAATTCTATCATTGCTGGTATGCCAGTTTTGGAAGTTTGGAAATCTAAACAGGTGAGCAGAAATGTAAAGGTATCTTTCGGTTTAGAATGGTGTTTCAAGCAGCTGTGGGGTGGAATAAAATCAAAGACTCACACAGCGTGGAAACAGGCCCTTCGGCCCAACTTTCCCCCACCGACCAACATGCCCCATCTACACTTGTCCCACATGCCTGCATTTGGCCCATATCCCTCTCAATCTGCCCTAATCAATGTACCTATCTAAATGTTTCTTATACATTACGATAGTAACTGCCTCAACTACCTCCTCCAGTAGCTCGTTCCATACACCCACCACCCTTTGTGTAATAACGATACCCCTCAGGTTCTCATTAAATCTCTCCCCCCTCATGAATTTGTGCACCCCTCATCCTCCCGCTTCTCTTTTATCCAATTCAAAATAAATACTTTGTGAGTTATCTGACATTTTATTACTCATTTGCATGGGTTAGGAGGTAAAAGAGAGGAACTTTGGACTCCTTTGCCAACCATAAATTTGGTGCAGGCACAATATCACTTTGCACAAATGTCATTTGTTATCAGTAAAGTATACACATTGTGGCAGCACAGACCTCAATGTGATGGCGTGGTGCCGCTGGTAGAGCTGCAGCTACTTTAGTAAAAGTGAAAAGAATGATTGGGATTTGTGAGACAAACGATGTGTGAAGATTTGGTGACGCAGCGGTAGAGTTGCTGCCTTCCAGCGCCAGAGACCCGGGTGCAATCCTGACTACGGGTGCTGTCAGTATGGAGTTTGCACTTTCTTCCTGTGACCACGTGGGTTTTCTCCGGGTGCTCCGGTTTTCTCCCACATTCCAAAGACGTGCAGGTTTGTAGGTTAATTGGCTTCTGCAAATTACCCTAGTGTGTGTAGGATACGAAACTGGGATGACATAGAACTAGTGTGCGGGTAAACGTCGGTCGGCGCGGACTGGGGGGCCAAAGGGATGTTTCCACGCTGTATCTCTAAACTAAATTAAGTGTCAGTGTGTTCTGCTAAAGATGTGCTTCTGAATGCCCAGGGTCACTGGTTGGATTTGACAGTGAGAACAAACATCATAATTCACAGTTAACCCTGAAGGTAAAAGGTCTTGCAAACTTTATGATAGGGATTTGAACTTTTCTGATGTTACCTGAGGGTGATCTTTGACCTCCAGTGATCTCAGAATGGTGACTTTCACCACTCACACTGAAGAATATGTTGCGACCACAAGCCAGGAAGTAATATTTTCAGTTACATTATACAGTTATAACTGTTTTCGTTATATTTTACAACACGCAGACTAAATTACATTTTGTCATGCAGAAGGGGAAAGATTATAAGCAAATCACACTTTTAAGATTTCACAGATTGTAATACTTAGAAATACGCTTCAGGCAATTTGCACATACGAGTGGATCTTCCTGTGCCAAGAGTTTGCTAATTCTGGCAGAGTACATCGTAAATTCTCATAATAACGTGTGACATTTTCAGTATATTTTTTGGCAAAATTGCTCAGGAATAGATTTCATCAGATTGAATAATTCCAGAGATTATATTTGAGTGTTCCCGGTAGGAGTAGTGAACTGTTTAGTTTAATTTAGTTTAGTTTAGAGATACAGAATGGAAACAGGCCCTTCTGCCCGCCGAGTCTATGCTGACCATCGATCACCCATTCACACTAATATTACGTTACCGCAGTTTTGCATCCACTCCTTACGCACTAGGGGCAATTTTTACAGAGGCCAATCAACCAACAAACCTATACGGCTTTGGGATGTGGGAGGAAACCAGTGCACCCAGAGGAAACCCACGCATTCACAGGGAGAAGGTGCAAACTCCACAAAAACAGCACCCGAGGTCACGATCGAACCCGGGTGGGAATCTGACACTGTGAGGCAGCAGCTCTACCAACTTAGTAAATTAGAAGTTGGTCACAAAATCAAAACAAAAGTGGAAGGTATATTGATGGGGAAAAAATGCTGATTAATGTAACTTAATGTTTAATTGATATGCATATCGGCACCTATTAGTCGACAAAAGAAGCTCTAACAGGATATGTCAATAGAGTCATACAGCACAGATACAGGTCTTCTGATCAACTTGCCTTGGCCGACCAAGATATCCCATCTAAGCTCGTCCCATTTGCTTGCTTTTGGCCCATTTCTCTCTAAGTCTTTCCTATCAATGTTCAGTTCAGTTTAGTTTATTGTCACGTGTACCGAGATACAGTGAAAAGCTATTACCGTACTTGTCCAAATGTTGTTATTGTACCTGCCTCAACTACCTCCTCTGGCAGCCCATTGGAAAGGTGCCTTCCGACTTATTTCACTAGGGCGAGTTCACTTCCCAACTCCTGTCCGTCGATCGAAATCTGTCTAAGAAGCGGAATTGAGGTCATAAATAGTTGTGTTTGCGACGTTCAAGCAAAGAGTAACAATGACCCTTGCACTAATGTGTGTAGGGGCGGGGGGGGAGGGGCCACCTGCTGCGGCAGGCCTGGTTCGCTGTTTCAAGCAGAAGGTAAAACTGTTCGATGAACATCTTGTAACTTTGTCGGCACAAGAAACGTGGCGAGTATCGTGTACTACCTCGGTGAGGTCTGCTGTATGATTTTACCGGGTTGTCTGCTAAAACAAAGCACAGTACCTAGGTACATGTGACAATACAGTATCAAAGATCAATGAGTTTAGTTTATTGTCACGTGTACCGAGGTACAGCCAGAAACCTCTGATCAAAGATAGTCTGAGGGTCTCCAATGAGGTAGATAGTCGCTCAGCACTGCCCCCCTAGTTGTTAGTTTGATGGTTCAGTTGTCTGATAACAGCAAAGTGTAATCTCCGTGCTGGACATTTTGCTGAGTTGCTTCCCAAACCAAAAGCCACTGTGATTCGTCGTGGTGGTGGCTATCCCTCGAGGTCGAGGATGGTGGTCTACGTTCCGTTGTTTTAATGGACTCTCAGCTGGCTTATGAGTCCAATCCTGGCTTTGAAAGTTCTTCAGCATTCAGGACGGGTAATTCCAGACGGCAGATCGGGCTTTGCTTCTTGCTGCCTCTCTTTCCGTTTTCTTCTCTTTTCTTCTAATTCTGCGCATCTGTTGGCTTCGAAGGTCGCTGTTCCTTCTCGGCTGATGGTTCGCCAGAGTTTCCTGTCCTTGGCACTGGTTTCCCACTTGTCGATGTCGACTTCACATTTCTTCATGCTGGCTTTTAAGGCGTCTTTGAATCTCGTCATTTGTCCGCCTCTTTTACATTTGCCTTCTTTAAGCTGGCAGTGGAAGGTTTGCTTTGGTAGACGCTCGTCTTCCATCCGACCAACATGACACTGTGATTATTGCAGAAGTAACTGCCCAGAGTCTGATTGCATGACAGATCTGAAACTGTACAAGTGTTTTTCCATGTGTACCGCCTTTAATTCCCCTGCCACAAGGGGGAATACGGAGCTGAATGTGATGAAAGAATCAAAAATTAATGAAGATCGTGTTTCCTCTTGCGTAATGGCTCTCTCTGTTTTGGCCAAACATAGGATCCAGGAACTTCTGACAAAACTAATTTGAAGATACAACTGAAAGAAACCCAGAGCCTCGCCACGCCCCTGTGTTCAAGAACACATGGGTGGATGAGACTTTAGTTTAGGTTAGAGATACAGCGTGAAAACAGGCCCTTCAGCCCACCGATTCCACACCGACCAGCGATCCCTGCTCACTAACACAATCCCACACACACACTAGGGACAATTTACAATTATACCGAAGCCAATTAACCACCAAACCTGTACGTCTTTGGAGTGTGGGAGGAAACCGGAGCACCCGGAGAAAACCCACACAGGTCACGGGGAGAACGTACAAACTCCATACGGACAGCACCCGTAGTCAGGAACGAACCCACGTCTTTGGCGCTGTAGGGCAGCAACTCTCCTGCCGTGCCACCCTGAATTTATGGAGCGTAGTTGTTGTTTTTTTTGCTTTTTAAAAAATATTTTAATTTTATTAGAAGGAAGTACAATTGTATACAATCATATTTTCATAATACATTTGATGTACAGCTTCTTATTTAAAAAAAATTTATAATAAAAAAGAAAAAGAAAAATAAGTTAGATATGAAATATAGAAAAATGTGAGATATATAGTGTGTGGAAAAGAAAAATAGAGAGTGAAAGAAGAAAGTTAAAGAATAGAAAATAGGAAAAAGAGAATAAAAGAAGAAAAGGGAAGAAAAAGAAAAAAGAAGTAAGGAGATCTTATTTATAATCTTGACCATCCCTCGCCCAGTCACGAGTTAGCTTTTACAATTGTGTTGCACCATATGATTCATTATGGAGCATAGTTTCGCAGACTTTTTTGATGTGTCTAACTCACATCATCTGAAACTTTTGGGATCATGTTCTGCACAAACATCGTGGGGCCGAAAGGACTGTTCCTGTATGGATGGGATTGCCATATATATTATTACTATTGAGCTTCATCATTCTCCTTGTTATATCGCCTTGTTAATATTGGTCAGGGCACAAAAAAAATTGACTTTTAAAGTTGAAGAAGCAAGAGTTCCTGTTGCTATTTGTTATTATATACAAAGAAAAAAGTTCATCAAGTGAGGGGTTATGTTGCAGTTGTATAAGACGTTGGTGGCCGCATTTAGAGTATTGTGTTCAGTTCTGGGCACCGTGTTATAGGAAAGATGTTGTCAAGTTGGAAAGGGTGCAGAGAAAATTGATGAGGTTGTTGCCAGGACTCGAGGGTCTGAGCTACAGGGAGAGGTTGAGTAGGCTGGGACTCTACTCCCTGGAGAGCAGGACGATGAGAGGTGATCTTATAGAGGTGTATAAAATCAAGAGAGGAATAGATTGGGTAGATGCACAGAGTCTCTTGCCCAGTGTCGGGGAATCGAGAACCAGAGGGCATGGTTTTTTGTGAAGGGGAAAGATTTTATAGGAATCTGAGGGGTAACTTTTGTATACAAAAGGTGGTGGGTGTATGGAAGAAGCTGCCAGATGAGGTAGTTGAGGCAGGAACTATCGCAACATTTAAGAAGCAATTAGTCAGGTACATGGATAGGAAAGCTTTAGAGGGATATGGGCCAAGTGTAGATGAGACATGTTGGTCGATGTGGGCTGAAGGGCCTGTTTCCATGCTGTATCACTTTATCAAATCCTGTACATCTATGACACAAGACCATTCAGCCCATTGCTGGTTGAACAAGAGTAATTAACTACGGGTACTGTCTGCTCGGAGTTTGTGCGTTCTCCCCGTGACCTACGTGGGTTTTCTGCAAGATCTTCGGTTTCCTCCCACACTCCAAAGACGTGCAGGTTTGTAGGTTAATTGGCGGGGTATAAATGTAAATTGTCCTTAGTGTGTGTGTCGGATAGCGTTAATGTGCGGGGATCGCTGGTCGATGTAGACTCGGTGGGTTGAAGGGCCTGCCTCCACGCTGTATCTATTAACTAAACTAAACTAATCTTAAATCCACCTTCCACCATTATGTAGACAGGGGGTTACATCCTTGAGGTGCACATTGAGGCACCATTTCATTGCGATGAGTCTGCCTACCCCATTCACACTCCAACTCAATGTACTGTTTTCCTTGTTCCTGCTGTATTCATTCACCAATGATCGGGGTAATGAATTGAACGTTACATTCAAAGTGTTTATTTCTTTCATCCAAGCATAACATCATTTTGACAAAAGATAAATGTCTGCAGCGAAGTGTTATGACAACTGAGGTGGATTCTTAGAAATTGTCTGCACATTTTCCACTTTTATTGCTCTTGACAAATTGTCCACTGGGATGCGGTGATAATCAACATCTAGGAGACGTCAGCGCTGGAAAATATAAATTTTATTTGTGTTTCTGGCACCCAGCATCGGTGAAGATAGACACATAGTCTGAAGAAGGGTCTTTACCCGAAATGTCACCCATTCCTTCTCTCCAGAGATGCTGCCTGTCCCACGGAGTTACTCCAGCTGTTTGTGTCTTATCAAGAGTACTCAGCACACTATGTGTCTATCTTCGGTTTTTAAACCAGCATCTGCAGTTCCTTCCAACACACTCAGTACTCGATCTGGATGTAGCCAGAGACAAAGAGAACACTCCTTAAAATGTACTCCAAAAATTAATATTAACCCAAAATACATTAGCCATGACATCAGGGGGAGCGTTTCATTTTCTGATACGATTGATACTATACCACCGATCAGAATCATGTTACTAAAAAATGTCTGCCACCTTTTTGTCTCGTCCTTTGCACTTTTTTGGGCACATCAGAGATCACTAGAAATATTTTAATATATCTGAAGCTGATTTATTTATTCTCTTCTTGTTGCCAGGGAATTTGGTACAAAGCTTGTCTCATTTCCCCCAAAGTATTTGCGAGGATGTTGCCAGGACTTGAGCGCCTGAGCTATAGGGAGAGGTTGGGCAGGTTTGGACTTAATTCCCCCCTGGAGCACAGGAGGCTAAGTGGTGATCTCAAGGGGTGTATAAATCATAAGGTGAATAGATAGGGTGAATGCATAGAGTGTTTTATCCCAGAATATGGGGGATCAAGAACCAGAGGACATCGGTTTAAGGTGAAAGGGAGAAAGATTTAATAGGAACCTGAGGGACAACCTTTTCCACACAGAGGGTGGTGGGTATTTGGAACGAGCTGCCAGATGAGGTAGTTGAAGCAGGTACTAGAACCACATTTAAAAGATATTCGGACAGGTGCCTGGATGGGAAAGGTTTAGAGGGATATGGGCCAAACACGGGGAACTGGAGCACCTTGTTCAGCATGGGCAATTTGAGACGAAGGGCCTGTTTCCATGCTGTATCACTTCATGACTCTAGTTGTGGGAAATCTGGGTATTTCAGAGGTAGGGTTCATGTGCGTAAAGTTGTTGAGAACGGAAAAATCTCTGGGTAGAATTTCACCATTGGTCACACTGAGCTGAATGAAGGATATTGGTCCACTGCTACATTCCTTTCACATGATTCTGTTCCAATGCCGCAGCTGAATCAGGTGTGACTGTGCGCATACAAGGGTGACAGATAGTCTCACACTCTGTTAACAGAAACAACCAACGGCAAAAACCTGGGCTTTTGCCATAAGTAGAATCCAGGGATTATGGTGACATAAAGAACTGCAGATGCTGGAATCTTGTGTTCATACACAAAGTGCTGGAGTAACTCAAAGATAGACACAAAATGCTGGAGTAACTCAGCTGGACAGGCATGTCTAGAGAAGGAATGGGTGACGTTTCGGGGCGAGACCCTTCTTCAGAGTTACTCAGCGGGCCAGGCAGCATCTCCGAAGGACAAACATAGGTGACGTTACGGGTCGGGATCATTCTTTCAACACTCCACTCTCAGCCAGCGTAAAGAAGAGTCCCGACCCGAGACATTGCCTATCCACGTCATCCAGAGATGCCGCTTCAGGTGCTGAGTTATTCCAGCTCTTTGTCTTCTATGGTGGATTGAGGGTGTTGAGCAGGGCTGCAAAAGTGGCAGCTATTGGCATGGTCATTGTAGTTCAGAAGTCAAAAGAGGTGCTTTTATGCACGAGAGCTCAGTGAGTAAAGATGCTGCCAAGCTGGAAACGGTACAGAGAAGTGTGTCGGAAAGAAGTGCAGATGCTGGTTTAAACCGAAGATAGACACTAAATGCTGGTGTAACTCAGCGGGACAGGCAGCATCTCTGGAGAGAAGGAATGGGTGACGTTTCGGGTCGAGACCCTTCTTCAGACGGTACAGGATACAGAGAAGATTTACGAGGATGTTGCTGGGACTCGAGGGTCTGAGCTCCAGGCAGACGTTGCAAAGGCTGGGACTCTATTCCTTGGAGCACAGGAGGATAAGGGGTGATCTTATAGATCTTACAGAGGTGTATAAAATCATGAGAAGAATGGATCGGGTCGATGCACAGAGTCTCATGCCCAGAGTAGATGAATCAAGGACAAGGGGTTTAACATGAAGGGGAAAAGATTTAATAGCAATCTGAGGGGTAACGTTTTCACACAAAGGGTGCTGGGTGTATGGAACGAGCTGCCAGAGGAGGTAGTTGAGGCTGGTATTATCGCAACGTTTAAGAAACAGAGGTACGTGTTTAGGACAGGTTTGGAAGGATATGGGCCAAATGCAGGCCGGTGGGACTAGTGTAGATGGGACATGTTGGCCGGTGTGGGCAAGTTGGGCCGAATGGCCTGTATCCACGCTGTATCACTCTATGACTCTATGAGCTATTGACATAGAAACATAGAAAATAGGTGCAGGAGTAGGCCATTTGGCCCTTCGAGCCTGCACCGCCATTCAATATGATCATGGCTGATCATCCAACTCAGTATCCTGTACCTGCCTTCTCTCCATACCCCCTGATCCCTTTAGCCACAAGGGCCACATCTAACTCCCTCTTAAATATAGCCAATGAACTGGCCTCAACTACCTTCTGCGGCAGAGAGTTCCAGAGATTCACCACTCTCTGTGAAAAATGTTTTTCTCATCTCGGTCCTAAAGGATTTCCCCTTAATCCTTAAACTGTGACCCCTTGTCCTGGACTTTCCCAACATCGGGAACAATCTTCCTGCATCTAGCCTGTCCAACCCCTTAAGAATTTTGTAAGTTTCTATAAGATCCCCCCTCAATCTTCTAAATTCTAGCGAGTACAAGCCGAGTCTATCCAGTTTTTCTTCATATGAAAGTCCTGACATCCCAGGAATCAATCTTGTGAACCTTCTCTGTACTCCCTCTCTGACGTGGCACTATTTGTCCTCCAGGTTGTTGTGATGAAGCGAACTCTGGGAGTTGGCTACGCGGCAGTGGACAATCCCATCTTCTACAAACCCAACACTTCAATGCTGCTCGGTGATGCGAAGAAGACATGCGACGCTCTGCAGGGCAAGATTCGGGAAATGGAAAATTAAACATCGAGACAAAAAATTAATGTTAAAACTGAAAAAATCAACTTGCTTCCAGAATTTCACGGTTTGAAGACTACAGAGACTAACAGAATGCATAATCCAGGAGAAATATGAAAATAAATATTTTACTGTATTATTTGCATTCAGTTTATCTGTTTGTTATTCCTATTGCTTTTTGTTGGTTAGTTCCGGTCAGGAGTCTTTCACCAAATCGCAGTGATCCAATTCTAGATTTGATCACTGATTGCTGGTATGTAGGGGACTTCAAGTTGGCTTGGAAAAGAAGGGCATGGGGGGCTGTTTGTTTGATTAGAACAAGTAGAAGTGTATGTCTAGGAAAGACCTGCAGATGCAGGTTTAAATCAAGGGTAGACACAAAATGCTGGAGTAACTCAGCGGGACAGGCAGCGTCTCCAGAGAGAAGGAATGGGTGACTTTTCGGGTCGAGACCCTTCTTCAGACTGAAACTCATGGGTGTATGTCTGTACCTCTGTCCCTGGCTTGAATTTTTCTTTTCATCTTCAACCAATCCTTTCATTTTCTTCTGGGGGGAAAAATTGGGGATAATGAATTAAAATGAGGCGAATGAAAAGGAACTTATTTTTATGCCAAGTTGATCAGAAAGCTTTACAAATCTGCATTAATTGGTTTGAAACCAGTGTTATATTTTGGCTTAGATGGAATCAAATATTTAGTTTTGAACGACCAGGAATGAGTACCACATTGGAATCAAGTTCTGTCTGTTGGAGTAGAACGTAAAAAGCAGAGTGTCGCTGTGTCCCCTCAAACCTGCCCCTCTATTCAGTAAGATCATGTCTGACCTGCCCATACCGTTTCCAATCCCTTGCAACATCTGTGTTGGCCCAGTCAACACAGAGAATCTCGTCCCTCTGGAAAGAAATTTCCCCTCATACTTGGCAGGCCTTGCCCCACCCCCACCTTTCTTCCATCTGGCTGAAGAAGGGACCTGGCCCAAAACGCCAGCTATCCATGTCCTCCAGAGATGCTGCCTGACCCGCCTCCAGCTTCTGCAGTTCCTTGTGTCTTCTCGTTGTAATTCAACCCCTTATGACACTAATTCTGCACCATCTTACTCGGGGAGCAATGGCTCGCATGTAGTAACTCACACCAGACTCGTGATTTTTACTGATTCCAGAGAGGGGGGAGGGCTCATTCCTGTTGGAGGCAATGTGATTAAGCAGAATGTATGATGATGGTGTAAGTGAACGGGAGATTAATACAGACAGAACAGGAATTCCAGGAGGGGAACGCAACAGTTAGTAGTTGCTCAGCAGAAAGGAACAATATTATTAACAACCATCACTTGTGTGACCAGCCTATAGTGCCCTGCAAGGATTTGGCAACTCTTTAATTATTGATGCAAACTAATTTGCAAAACTGACGTTAGATAAAAGATGCTTAATAAATGCCTTTCTGATCCAAAAATCCCCAAAGTGGTTTAATGCCATCTAAGTACTATTGAAGGCTTTGTCCCACCCCACCTCTCTTTTCCAGCTTTCTCCACCCTTACTATCAGTCTGAAGAAAGGTCCAGACCCGAAACATCGTCTGTCCATTCCCTCCGCAGATGCTGCCTGGCCTGCTGAGTTCCTCCAGTACTTTGCGTTTGGCTCTAGATTCCAACATCTGCAGCTCTCTGCGTCCCCAATTGCAATGTTCACGGCAAACGTCCGACAAACAGCAATGTGAGAATCTCCAGATAAACTCTCTTATTTTAGCGATAATTTGAGGGAGACATGGACCAGAAGGCCACCTGCTTCCCTTTACTATAGCACCATGGGATCTATTACATCGCCTGAGATGGTGTCATAGCTCACTGTTTGCATGCTGGCACATTTCACAGTAATCGTATCTCTTACTTGTGTACAGGAGTTGTCAGCTTAGACATTATGCACTCGGGTCTCTGCAGTGAGATTTGAACTCAATGCCTTTTAGGAACCCAAGAAGCAAGAATGATTTCAACTGAGCCATGCCTGACACGCATTGGTAGGTAAGTCTGTCAAAACATGGGGTTATGTTTAAGATCTATGTTCAAAAATTTAGGTTAACCAATGTTAAATCACAAAAAGGGCTCGTGTTCATGGAACTTTAGGAGACTTAAGTTATATAAAAGCCAATGTCATAGTTTTTAACCCTCCCTTTGGTGTTGATATTAACAATGCCAACTATGAGTGCAACTGATATTAGCTTCATGCTATAAAGTATGAAAATAGAGAAATTGCTGTTAATTTATTTTTAATTATGAAGTAGAGATTTGAACGGCATTTTGAAGGAGAGTTCTTGTCATTTTGTGGGGCGGGCTTCAATAGAGGTGAATTGTGAAGATATTAGTTCTCTACATCAGCAGAACCAGAACATTATGTGACAGTGTGTCGAAAAATAGTCAAAACATGGTGGAAAATAATGGACTGAAAAGAACAGATTTATAGATTTGTACTTAAAAGTTGGCTTTTGGAACAATTAACATCGTTTTTCATTGTAAATGGACTTCTTGAACAGACTTTGAAAATGTGCTTCCATATTGTATTTTCAATGTGAATGAGCTAATATTAATTACAGAAAAACTATATCAATATTTTTTGCTGTCATCATTATAACTTAAGCTAAGGAAAATTTATTGAGCATGGACTAGCTTGATAAATAGTTTCAGCTCAAAAGAGCTTCATTTCATGCAAGACTATAACTACAAAGATATTATGTGACTAAAACAAAGCCAAGCAGATGGCCCACATTGCTCGAAATTAATTCACTCCATGACTCATCAGTGCAATTGTTTTGCATTAAGCTCTGTTTAAAATTAAAATGGTCTGGAGATTGCAGCTAAACACAACAGAACAGCGGTTAATGCTTACTATTCCTAAAAAGTTAATTGATGAACAAGAAAGACTTCATTATGACGACTTGTTTATAACAGTCCTTCTAAGTCAATTCAACTGGATTGAAGGCACAGGGAACTGCAGATGCTGGTTGACAAGAAAATACTCGAGAAGGGTCTCTGCCTCAGAGGGCGGTGGAGGCAGGTTCTCTGGATGCTTTCAAGAGAGAGCTAGATAGGGCTCTTAAAAATAGCGGAGTCGGGATATGGGGAGAAGGCAGGAACGGGATACTGATTGGGGATGATCAGCCATGATCACGTTGAATGGCGGTGCTGGCTCGAAGGGCTGAATGGCCTACTCCTGCACCTATTGTCTATTGTCTATCACATATCGCGACCGCTCCACACATTCAAATCTCTGCTCCTACAGCAACATTTCTTACCTGTCTGATGAGAAGCTTTTGGCAGATGGGTGGATAAAGGCCAGAGATGAGAAAAAAACTAAAGGCTGTGAGATAAGGAGAGAAAGAGGGTAAATTGTGAAGCCTGAGGGTATAAGTGGAAGGGGATGGGGGTGGGGAAAGAGGAAAGGGGATGATTAATCTAGATTGAAGATGGCTCTACAGTTCTGATGAGGCCAGTGTGGGCATGATAGACTCTTCCACAGATGGGATAGGAGGTGCCTGGTTGGGTTGGTGGGAGGTTTGAGGTGGTGCAGCCTTTCCACTGGTTTCACACGAGTCCCATTCGCTCCCACCCCCCCAGTCCACGTGTGTGAGATTTGTCAGCTCCGACCTGAGTTGTCAAGGGCCAAGAATTCCTCGAGGTCAGTGAGAAGGCAACATTTCATCAAGTTAGAAACCTTTATACAGTACAGAAACAGGACCTTCCACCCAACTCCTCCATGCCGATAAAGAAGTCCCATTTGCCCGCATTTGGCCCGTATCCCTCTAAACCTAAGATAGTCTCAAAATGCTGAAGTAACTCAGTGGCACAGGCAGCATCTCTGGAGAGAAGGAATGGTTGATGTTTCAGGTTTCTTCAGACCTTTCCTATCCATGTACCTGTCCAAATGCCTTTTAAATATTGTTACTGGAACTGCCTCAAGAAACTTTGAGAGCATTGTTGATTTTTTTTCCCTAGTCCACCAAAACAGCCGGGACACGTGGATTTGTTTTGAAAATCTGGTGTTGAATGACAATTCATAGTCACACAGCATGGAAACAGGCTCTTCGGCCCAACTTGCCCACACCGACCAACATGCCCCATCCACCTGCCTGCATTTGGCCCGTATCCCGCTAAAACTCTATATAGTTTTTAATAAGGATTTCCAGTGCTGCAGATGCTGGGTTGCTTATCATTGATCTCACAGGGGTAGCGATGTCTTTCTAATGCCTTAAGGTGTCCGTTGAAGTCTCAGAAACACATGGGAAAGCAGGGATAACTGTCACCTGGTGGACCATGAATTTGTTTTAGGTTTCAGGTCTTGATTTCAACACACTTTTCCTCAATCTGTCAAAAGCTTTATCTCTAAACTAAAACTAAACTAGAGAGAGAGAGAGAGAGAGAGACACCTCTCCCTAGCTCCATCCACAGCTCTGCTGTTTCTTGCAATGTATAAGAGGCGCAGTCTCACTCCACAATGCCTTCGGGGGCAGCTTGCATTAAGAGCACCACTGGACTCGACGACATGGGAGGACAGCAAGGTAGCTGCGTCTGGTTGAGGTAAGTGCAGGGATGTGGGTTTACAGAACACACAGACATTGCAGACTGCAGCACAATACAGCCCTTCAGTTTGCTCTGAGTACTTTATTCAACATTGGATATTAACCGTTTGCAGCGGGTCGAGCTGCTGCCTCGCGGCGCCCGAGACTCTGGTTATGAATCTGACCTCGGGTGCTGTCTGCGTAGAGTTTGCACGTTCTCCCTGTGATCGTGCGGTTTTCCGACCCGTGCTCCAGTTTCCTCTCACGTCCCAAAGACGTGCGGGTTTGTAGGTTAATTAGCCTCTTGTAAATTGACCCTAATGTGTAGGGAGTGGATGAGAAGGTGGGATAACAGAACTAATGTGACCAGGTGTCCGCTGATCGCTGTGCCATGTATCTCTAAAAGTAAAACTAAAATTAAAAAAGATTGTATACATTTGAACTTCATATACTGACCCTTCACTTCCTACATTAAAAAAAAACAGTTGTCATTAAAATTTTAAATAGGGCGGCACGGTGGCGCAGCGGTACAGTTGCTGCCTTACAGCGGCGGAGACCCGGGTTAGATCCTGACTACGGGTGCTGTCTGTACGGAGTTTGTACGTTCTTCGTGACCTGAGATCATCAGTTTCCTTCCACACTCCAAAGACGTACAGGTTTGTTGGTTAATTGGCTTGGTAAAAATGTAAAATTGTCCCTAGTGTGTGTAGGATAGTGTTGGTGTGTGGGGTTCGCTGGTTGGCGCGGACTCGGTGGGCCAAAGGGCCTGTCTCCGCGCTGTGTCTAAACTAAACTAAACTAAAAATAAGGGTTATGAAACCAACGGAAAAGAATATTTATGTTCTCCAAATGTGCGACACTGTAAGCAAAACCTCTCTTCAAAATCAATCTATGGTGCTCATCAATTCAATGTGCAACCAATAAATTTGGGTAATAAATCTTGCTGAACAACTCAAAAATCAGAGTAATTAAAAGACAAACGTCTGCAAAACAACAAAGTGATAAGAACTAAGTGGTTGGTGAAAGAATAATATCTTGCAATCTAATCTGCTAGTACCACTGATTAAAATGAGTGGTGAACCAAGTTCCTAAGAAACCTGCCTGGACAAGAAAATCTGTCCATCCTATTTAACAACATAATATTTTTTACCAAGCAAGTGTCTCATTTATTAATGTCAACTAATCATTCTTTTATGCACCATGCTCATGTATTACATCTAATTAATTAAAAAAAATAACCTTTCAGTGCATGTCTAATTCTATTGACGTTTGCGAGATGAAACCTGCACTCTGAAGCCAAATGAAAAACTGTTGTTGCTTTCTTAATCATTACCACTTGCGTGGATTTTTTTTTTTGTTAAAGCTGCAAGGGAAAATAAAAGATTCTTTAGGCCCCAGTGGCGGTAATCCAAGTTGGCAGTCCTGAGACGTTGGGGCTCCAAGCCTTCAACCTGAAGAACTGTCAGGTCCCTGGCCACAGTCCAAGCTGCATACCTTCAGACAATAAGATTCCAGATTTGATGAAGAGTATATTCTGGCCTTGGTCGCCACAATCCTCCGAGATTCCGGATGGAAACGAGAAGCATTCCTGGCATGACTACATCCAGAAATCCCTCTTGGTTTGTCCTTGCTTCATTGCCAGTCCAAAATTGATTAACTCTATATCACCAGCTGCAGCTTGGTAGTTCTTATTATGACTCAAACCCATCAAAAGCAATAACAATTTTTTCAGTCTTCTGCACTCTCCAAAAAATGCCATCCCACTCGTGTAACGCGAGGACAACCTGCATCAATCACGCATGGATCTGAAGACTTATCGTTGACCTTCCCTTACGGTAAAAACACGAGTGATTAAATTACTGATCTAAGGCTGAAGAAAAACGTCCTCTGTCCATTCCGTCTCCAGATGGACATGGCACGGTGCCGCTAACTAATGCTCACAGGGGAAGATAACATAGGACAACAGAAGACACACATGGCCATTGAGGACCAGCGTTAACCAATTGGCCTGAATGGCCTTCTGCTTTGGCAGCACAGTGGCGTAGCGGTAGATTTGCTGCCTTACAGTGAGAAGAGACCTGGGTTGGATCCTGACAATGGGTGCTGTCTGTATGGAGTTTGCACATTCTCCCCATGACCTGCAGGGGTTTTCTCCGGGTGTTCCGGTTTCCTCGCACATTCCAAAGATGTACAGGTTTGTAGGTTAATTGGCTTTGGTAAAATTGTCAAATATCTTTCATGTGTAGGATAGTGTTAGTGTGCGGGGATCGCTGGTCGGTGCGGACTCGGTGGGCCGAAGGGCCTGTGTCCGCGCTATGTCTCGAAACTAAAACTAAAACCCATTCAGTTCATCCAGCACTCGTTTGGCTGGTAATTAAATTATTAGGCTAGCAATAAATAATATAGTGTAACATCTAATCACCTGCTGCATTGTACGTTATATTATACTGAATTTTGAAGTCCAATTTCATGGATTAAGAATAAACATTTTAAAGTGGTGCTGTTAAAGATGTCTTTAATTTATGCTGAAGCGAACATGAGTTTAAGTGTGCTTTGCTGTTGTGTATACATAGTTGTTTTAATACTTATTTTTTGTGTTCTTCATTGCAATAGTCTGTGTTTTACCATAGCTTCCCTTAGTCATTTATAGGACTTTGGGTAATCTGCATTTGGAGTATTGCATGCAGTTCTAATCACCCTATTTACAGGAAGGATGGAGAGGCTTTGGAAAGGGTGAGGAGGATGTTTAGCAGAATGATACCTGGATTAGAGTCATGGATTAATACAGCGTGGAAACAGGCCCTTTGGCCCAACTTGCCCACATCGATCAAAATGCTCTGTATACACTAGTACCACCTGCCTGTCTTTCGTCCATATCTCTCTAAACCTATCCAGTCCATGTACTTGTCCAAATGCTTTTTCAACATTATCTTGGTACCTCCTCCGGCAGCTCGTTCCATATGCCTACCACCCATTGCATGAAAAGAGGAATGGGGAAGATATGAGTTATGTGCAGGCAGGTTAGTGTTGGTCTTGGCATCATGTCGGGCAAAGGCATTGTGGGCCAAAGGGCCTGCTTCTCTGCTGGACTGTTCTATGACCATTTGCCCAGCATTAAAGGTTGTCATGACCATAATGTCATTTCCAAAAAGACTGAAGCACATGTCAGAAAAATAAGGTTGAGTAGATAAATTTCAGATGTTGACATAAAACTTGCAGTGTGCGTGATGTCTGGGAGGAGACTTTGGCAGGCAGTGTATCACTGTGGGTAATTAGTTCTACATTTGGCTTCTACTCCACTCTGCTAGTGAGAGGTAATATTTTGAACAATTGAGATAAATATCTGTAGAATCATTGAAAATATCCCGGCACAACGGGGTCCGGTTTAGCTCCGAACCCTTAATAATCATAGTTTGCTCAAGTAAAATGCTCCAGAGAGAAGAATATGATGGGACCTATGGCCATAACTTGCAACACAATCTCAACAGGCGTGTTTGGTGGTCCTAACGCAAAGCAGATCAGTGGCAGCAAGGATAAAATAAATTGGCTCATGGACAGAAAGCAGAGAGTCATGGTAAACAGTTAGGTTCTTTAGACTGGAGGCTAGTCAACAGTAGTTCCCAGATGTTTACTGCTGAGATATTTTGTTTGATATCTTTAAATTACTTGAATATGAGAGTGCAGAGTAAAACCCCAAAATTTGCAGAGTTCAAACTTGGAGATGGGGTTAACAGAGACTGGAAGACTACATGTTGTAATGGGCTGTGCTGTTCTCTGTTCCACATGGATAGCCTGGCAGAAAATGTTTGCAAATATCTTCTTGCGTGTGGCGTGCACAGCCTAAAGTTGTAGGACAACTTGTTCTATTTGATCTTACTTGATTGTGCACGCCAGGTTGATTGCATTCGTCGAAACAGGGTGGACCACGTGAAGGTTGCAAATATCCCTTTGCAAATATCGAATGAAACCAATTACAGAAAAGTCTGAAATGGCACAATAGCAGAACAAGGGGAGACAATACAGGCTAAATAGGTGCAGAAGAGATTTACCAGAATATGGCACAGTGGGTTAGTGGTAGAGTTGCTGCCTTGCAGCGCCATAGAACCAGGTTCGATCACGACTATGGGTGCTGTCTGTACAGAGTTTGTACCTTGTCCCTGTGACCATGTGGGTTTCTCCAGATGCTCCGGTTTCCTCCCACATTCCAAGGATGTGCAGGTCTGTAGGTTAATTGGCTTCTGTAAATTGTCCCTAGTGTGTAAGATAAAACTAGTGTACGGGTGATCGCGGAGCTGCGCGGACTCGGTGGGCCAAAGGGCCAGTTTCCACGCTGTATCCCTAAACTAATCTGATCTGCTGGAGGAATTCAGCGGTTCAGGCAGAATCCATTCAGAACCCACCCCTCTCTATTCCGGATTTGCCATTTTTTCCCTCATCACCCCCCCCCCCCCCCCGTCCCCACCTCCCACTTCACCTCACCCCATTCTCCTCTCTTCACCATCACTCCCTCAGCTTCTACAGTTCACTCCCCATCTTCCTTTCTTTAACTGATTCCACCATTTACACCCTTTTGTCTTCTCCACTTATCCACAATTAAGGGACAAAAATTTAGGGGTAACATGAGGGGGAACTTCTTTACTCAGAGAGTGGTAGCTGTGTGGAATGAGCTTCCAGTGGAAGTGGTGGAGGCAGGTTCGATTTTATCATTTAAAAATAAATTGGATAGGTATATGGACGGGAAAGGAATGGAGGGTTATGGTCTGAGTGCAGGTAGATGGGACTAGGTGTGAGTAAGTGTTCGGCACGGAGTAGAAGGGCCGAGATGGCCTGTTTCCGTGCTGTAATTGTTATATGGTTATCACATCTAGCCTTGGTTACTCTACCTTCAATCTTCCCCCCGCCCCCCACCCCCCACCCCCCACCCCTCCCCATCTATCATTAACCATTTCTTACCCCACCCTTTCCCTTCACCTCTTTCTACCAGGTATTCCTGTTATTACATTAATGAGCCTGTTAATCAGCGGCACATAAGACTTTCATTGTTCTATTGCCGCTACATATTATTAATTAAACCCGCTTAACTTGCCTATTTCCCCTCTATCAGTCTGAAGAACCTGAAATGTTGTCTGTCCATTTCCCCTCCACAGCTTGTTGAGTTCTTCCAGCAATTAGTGTATTGCTCATAAAATAACTTGTTATATCAAGGTTGCACCATATCACTGAATAAATGGATCAAGTGTATACATATTTGAAATGGACAAGAATGAAAGGCTGGTAAATCACGCTGAATCTTGGGCTTCATAAGTAGAGGAATAAAGTACAAAAGCAGTGCTACGCTAAATATTCATAAGACTTGCAACTACGGTACTATATCCAATTTTGACCACCACATTTTAAAATGGAAGTGAAGGTACCAGGTGGTTGAAGTGATTTATTGGAATGGCTTTAGTTATAGAGAGGACTCCTCTTACAAGATTAGATGAGAGAAGCTGGGTTTACCTTGTGACAGATGATTGAGATTTAATAGAAATATATAAGATCAAAGCCAGCTCAGGTGGGGCAAAGAGTAAATGTAAGAAATAAATTTGCAATAGAGACAGCAGTTGTGATTTAGTCATAGAGCACAGAAATAGGCCTTTCAGCCACTAAATTCAATTTCTCCTACATAACTGATACTTGGTCTAGAGCTTCTATGCCGTGATAATTCAAATGCTTTTTAATTCCTTAGGGCAGTCACGGTGGCACAGTGGTAGAGTTGCTGCCTTACAGCAAAATGCAGCGCCAGAGACCCGGGTTCGACCCCAACTACGGGTGCTGTCTGTATGGAGTTTGTACGTTCTCCCCGTGGGTTTTCTCCAAGATCTTCGGTTTCCTCCCACACTGCAAAGACGTACAGGTTTGCAGGTTAATTGGCTTGATAAAAATGTAAAATTGTCCAAGTTGGCGATTTGCAGAGTACTGCCCTGCCGACTACAAAATTCAGAAGATACACCATTTAAGAGTACCTGTTTCGATCACTCAGTCGGGGAATAGGATCCAGATTACAATCACCATCTGGCTGTAATATTATTTTCCTCAGATCCCTTCTAAATCATTTCCCCCTTTATCCTAAGCCTTTGTCCTTCAGGATGTGACGTGGGTTTTCTCCAGATGCGCTGGTTTCCTCCCACACTCTAGACATGCAGTTTTAATTGGCTTCTGTAAATTGCCCTTGGTGTGTAGGATGCAAAAGTGAGATAACATAGAACTAGTGTGCGGTCGGCGTGTACTCGATGGGCTGAAGGGCCTGTTTCCACGCTGTATTTCTAAACACTCTATATATGCTCCTCATAATTTTGCATATCTCTATCAGATCCATACTCATTCTCCTCTGCTCAAAGGAAAACAAACCCAAGGATTTCAAATTAGCTTTAATCACCTCTAATCACTGGCAACCCTCAACCTTGTAACTTGTTTGTAAGAAGTACAAATAGCACAATTCAAAGCTACAAAAACATTTATTTTGGTACAGCCAAGTCTTTCTCAGGTCGGACAAATGAGCAAAAGGAAAATTTCTGCTGCTGTATGGAGACAGTACATCAGTGACCAAAGCATCAACCAGTTGGCTAGTTTGTACATTTACTAGTTTGAGACACTGGTAAAAACCAACATCTTTGTCTATAGGTAGACAAAAATGCTGGAGAAACTCAGCGGGTGAGGCAACATCCATGGAGCGAAGGAATAGGTGACGTTTCGGGTCGAGACCCTTCTTCAGACTATGATTGCTATCACAGATGGTACCTGGATTGATTTAGGGACTACAGTGAAAGTCCATTCTTAATGGCAAGCTATAAAATGTAACTCTAATCTGAATCTGAATACCTGTATGTTCACTTGCTGATCCTTTTTCTGAGAGAGCTGATATTCAAAAGGACACAAAGTGCTGGAGTAACTCAGTGGGTCAGGCAGCATCTCTGGAGAACATGGATAGGTGATGGTTCAGGTTGAGACCCTTATTCAGAATCTAGAGAACATGGATAAGTGACGTTTCGAATCAAGACCCTTCTTCAGACCAGATGCTGTCTGACTTACCGAGTTACTCCAACACTTTGGGTACTTTTGTGTATTAACCAATGTCTGTGGTTTCTTGATTCTACATTTTGAGAGTTGATATTGTTTATAGATTTTGTTAGTATTTAATACTATGTTACCAATCAATCCTGAAATCGTACTGTGTTTGAAACCTCCATAAAAATTCCTTTCTATAGGGAGGTTGCACGGCAGTCGGGTCACGACCCATGATCCGTACTGTTGCTACGCTACGCCAACTGGAGTACACGCAATGAACTGCAGGTAAGCACTGACCATTGTTTCCAACGTAGCGGGCCCGTTAAAACCCGCCAAAATGGTCAAGTTTTGCGCTGTAAATAATTATGGAAATCGGGATAAGCGTGAGAGACATTTAGCCTACTTCAGAATTCCAAAAGTGAGGAGAAATTACAGTAGATAGAAACGAGAGCTGAAGGGACAGCAACAGCCAAAGGGCTTGGCGAACAATGGCCGTTTGCTCACTGCATTTCATCAACAGTAAAGCATTATTTGTGTTTTTTCTTGATTCCTTTGGCATCTAAAAAGTTTCAGAAGTGATAAATCTGGCTGTAAAATTTAAAAATCGCCCACGGTTCTCAAGTGGGTTTTTACATACAAAAAGAAAACGCCTCTGAAGCAAAATTTAAAGCCAGATTTATCACTTCTGACACTTTTTAGATACCAATCAAGAAAAAACACAAATAATGCCTTATTGTTGATGAAATGCAGTGAGCAAACGCGATAATTCCCAATATTTTCAATTTCGATATCTGCACGGCCAATGTTCGCCAAGCACTTTAGCTGTTGTTGTCCCTTCAGCTCTCGCTTCTATTTACCTTCATTTCGCTTCACCTTTGGAATTCTGAAGTTGGGTACATGTCTCTCACGCTCACCCCGATTTCCAGTTTTTTACACCGCAAACAATTCAACATTTTGGCGGTTTTTAACTGATAGGAAAGTACGCGTTTCGTGTATTAACAACATATACCGGAAGCTGCGATGTCCTCCAGATGGATTGAGCGGCTCCGTGCGTCAAGCCCTATGACCCAGTGACCTTACGTGCAACCCCCCTATACCCAAACTGATTGTTCAAGAAAGTCCAGATAACACAAGCATGGTTGCTTTACTTTACTGCAATACGAATGAAAGAGCTCCTCAGGAGATGGCAGCTATAGGTCCACCACCAATTTTGCTGCACCCTCGGTTCCAGAGCCTTTCTGGATTATCCGTTTTGCTGGACCAACAGAGGTCACGACCTCCAAGAGGAGTCCAACGGTACTGGAACTGTCCCCCTAGGCTGCCGAGATGCCAGCTTGCAAAGTCAGCCTCGAAAGTTGGCTAAGGGAACGGATCTGCCAGCTCCAACCGGGCCAGAGTTCCTGAGCACTGGCCACGGGTGGAAAATTCAACCCGCCAATTTTCTGCGGAAGCCCCGATGAGGTAGAAATTGGCCGCCTGGCCTGGCCTTAACACCATATATTGGGGGAACTTCCGGGGAGGATTTTAAGTCAGGATTGAAGAAGGTGCAGGACCACCAGTTGGTGGAAAATCTGTGGTGGACCTATATTTCATATTACCTGCTGCTGCTACAGAAAAAACATTGAAAATATGGGATCATGTATCCCATGAAAAGCCATGACTGACTGACTATTTTAACTAATTTTTTCATCACCCTACACGGACCAAAATAAAAATAATGAATTTACAATTTAATATTCAGAGAAATACATTTAAACCGACTGTACAAGTTCTAAATGTTGCTATGAAATGCTTGAAAATGGAATCTATAAATTCTCTGGAATGTCAATTGACAGAAAGATCACCACTTTCCCGATAATTCTTTAGTTCAGTTTGCCAGCTGCATCTTTAGCTTTGTTGATTAATTTGTGCATAAACGAATAGAAAAAAAGTAGATTGTCATATTCGCCATTGTAGTTCTCTTTTAAAAGCCGTCTGTGATAATCAACTAGAAAATAGTAAATGGCCTCGATTGTAGCGAGATAGGTGTCTGGTTTTCCTTTCTGCCTTCGCCAAAAATGTGTCTTTCGTGATCTTAGCTCAACGTGAAGCAATTCTGCAGAGAGAAAGGCATAAGATAATATTTATATTTTCTGAAAACAGCCAACAGTTCATTTATATTCTTATTGATATGACATCATGTATATCAAAACTTCACAGAAAATAAATAACCTACTATTTAGGGTGGAGATAGCAAAGGCTGAAGAACCCAGCTGTAAAGTGAGGAGGGCAAACTTTAAAGGAGATGTGTGGGGCAGGTTTTCTTTACATAGAGGTGTGGTAGGTGTCTGGAACGTTCTGCCAGAGGTGATGGTGGAGGCAAATATGATAGTGACATTTAAGAGGCCTTTAGATAGGCACATTCATATGCAGGGTGTGGAGGGATATGGATCATGTGTAAGCAAACAAGATTAGTTTATCTTGTCATCAAGGTTGTCATGGACACTATGAGCTGAAGGGTCTGTTCCGATGTGCACTGTTCTATGCGGATACCAGGAACTGCAGATGTTAGTTTACAAAAACGACAGTACTGGGGGAACTTTGAAGACACAGAAGGGTGTTTTATTTTTTTTAAAGACACAAAGTGCTGGAGGAACTCTGGCTCACCCGGCATCTCTGGAGAACATGGATAGGTGACATTTTGGGTCGGGACTCTTCTTCGGAATCGTAACTTCACCTATCCATGTTCTCCAGAGATTCTGCCTGAGTTACTCCAGCACTTGTGTCTGTACGATGTTCTTGTCTGTGT
Organism: Malacoraja senta; assembly: GCA_038087875.1. NCBI lineage: Eukaryota > Metazoa > Chordata > Chondrichthyes > Rajiformes > Rajidae > Malacoraja > Malacoraja senta. Next base: position 20,099,033 of record CM075989.1, read on the forward strand.
TCTATGTTCTTCTCTGAAGAAGGGTCTCGACTCGAAACGTTGCCTGTCCATTCCCTCCACAGATGCTGCCTGACCCGCTGAGTTCATCCAGCATTTGGTGTTGCTTATATATTTATTTGTTAGTTACTGACTCAGAATGTTTGGTGATCCTCTTTAGAAAACATTTTAAAATCAAAAGCAAAATCCACCACTGTTAAGATGCACAGTACCTTGTAGCCGTTCATCAGTGATTATTTTGTTTGTTTGATTCCATGTACTATCTATAAATATCACTCGTTTTAATGGGGTCGGATGTGTCTCCATCTCTCCAGCATTCTGCTCTTTTACTGGATTCTCTTCATCCAAACTCTGTTCATGTTTATGGTCATATTTTGCACGTTTAAGTGCTGGACCTTCGCATGTAATGTTCTCATGACTGAGGGCATTTTTGGAAGATTTTGTTGGTTGAGGTTTCTTGCCAGCAATGGTAGATAAGTACTTTGGAAGATCGTCAAGAGCAATCGACTTTGGACCAGGGAACACCACAGCAACCTAAGATCAGCAAAGGCAGGAATTAAGGAAATGGTACAAGGCAACAAAAGATGATAATACAAACCATTCCTTCATAAGTTTCAGACTTCTAGTTATTCTTGTATGGAACTTCCTATAGGGAGGTTGGGCTGACAAGGCTAGACTATTTTAATTCAAACAAGACCATAAGACGTAAGGGCAGAATTAGGCCATTCAGCAATTGAATCTGCTCTGCCATTTATTCGCGGCTGATTTATTTGATGCTCTCAATCCCATTCTCCTACCTATTTTCTGTAACCCTTGACGCCCTTACCAATCAAGAACTTATCAATCTCCGCTTTAAAAATACCCAATGATTTGGCTTCCACCTCAGTCTGTGGCAAATGAATTGCACAGATTCACCACCCTCCTCGTCTCCATTCTAATATCACTTATTATCCTGTTGCGAAGGTTCAACCATAATCATATAAGAAAACGGAATGAGACATCAAACTAAAACAGGGAGGTGAACAGTAAACACAGCACGTGATCTTAGATAATTAGCGACTACTTTTCCGATAACTCACTTCATTGCTTATATCCTTGTACTCTGGCATGCATGGATATGTGTAAATATTAACATCATCTTGGGCCAACAGTTTTGCATGTACAGCAGTACTTTTGCCATCAGTCTCATTGGGATGTTTGATAATATCAATCTTCAGCGGGAGCTAGAAATGGAAAATATATTAACCTTTTTTAAGACTTGAATTAACAAAATATGTTAGAAAGAACAAGCAGTGCACATGGAATTTTTGATCACAAAGTACATTTTTAGGGAAATATGATAGCAAATTCTGTAAGTTGAAGCTCCGTGTTAAAGCAAAACAGAATTACATGTCTTTCTAGGATATGGGTGAGGCTCCATCTCGAGTTGGTTTAAGACCATAATGACTTGGAATTAGATGTTTTGCAAGATCACCTCTGGGAAAGTTAAACGTCAACTTTCCAGAGTGTGGTTCGGATCATGTGCACAAGGTTTGGTCTAGTGTATGCTTGCCTGCTGGACATATGTTGTATATAAGTGTTTTTAATTCGGAGAATTAGTTTCAGCTGTGACTCACCACTGCATGAATAGGGAACAAGGCGGCCAAGATCAGTGTAGGCCCTGTAATTAAAAACATTAACTGTGGACTTGAATGATGTCGAACAAGAATTGATGGGATAAACAGCCCAACTGTTCCAGTGCAGATACAAGAAACTGCGGGTGCTGGAATCTTGAGCAAAACACTAAGTACTGTAGGAACTCAGTGAGTCAGGCAACATTTGTGGAGGGAATGGATAGATGATGTTTCAGGTTAGACAATAGACAATAGGTGCAGGAGTAGGCCATTTGGCCCTTCGAGCCAGCACCGCCATTCAATGTGATCATGGCTGATCAACCCCAATCAGTACCCCGTTCCTGCCTTCTCCCCATATCCCCTGACTGCTATTTTTAAGAGCTCTATCTAGCTCCCTCTTGAAAGCATCCAGAGAACCTGCCTCCACCGCCCTCTGAGGCAGAGAATTCCACAGACTCACCACTCACTTTGAGAAAAAGTGTTTCCTTGTCTCGGTTCTAAATGGCTTACTCCTTATTTTTAAACTGTGGCCCCTGGTTCTGGACTCCCCCAACATCGGGAACATGTTTCCTGCCTCTAGGGTGTCCAACGCTAGAGGCAGGAGGTTGGGACAATTCTTCAGATATTTATTTCTTGTGGCAAATGTTTACTGTTCCTTTTCATCTACTCTAAGCATCTATAAAAATGTTAAAATGGAAACAAGGAACTGCAGTTGCTAGTTTACAAAAAAGACAGAGTACTGGAGTAACTCAGCAGGTCAATAGACTTTGGAGAACATCTCTGGAGAACATGGATAGATGACGTTTTGGGTCGGGACCCTTCTTCAGACTCCAGTTCTTCTTCAAAGTAGACGTACCTTGAGGATATTCAATAGTGGAGCAGTGAAATGTAGAAACAAGGAAATGCAGATGCAGGTTTACCAAAAAAAGGACACAAAGTGCTGGAGTAACTCAGCAGCTCAGGCAGCATCTCTGGAGAAAATGGACAGGTGATGTTTCGGGTCAGGACCTTTCTTCAGACCCGAATAAAAATGTTATTTCAGGGTGAAGTGCAATGTTTGGGCAATTTACTGATGAGGAATTGAAAAATTCAACAAGGTTATGAATATTTGAATCAGTACAGCAAACCATTTTTTTATTGTGGTGATCACTGACCAGACCATATTTATCGTCTTGAGCCAACCACCTTTGTGGGTGTGGAGCCTGAGTGAGACCAAACAGGGTGAGGACAGTGTGGTAGTGATACAATTATTTTACCAAGAATAATGTTATAACCTTTTTAATTACTTAAACCTAGATCCCCCAGCAGTTGGATGGATCTGGATTAGAGGTCCAAAATTATGGTTGTTAATCCATTAAAAAGGCTGGACTATTAAACCACTCAAAGCACAATAATTAACATATAATTTCAATTACTGACCTTAACCTGAGGTATTTTATCAGAGTTGACACCATCAACCAGAATGAAACATGAATAACAATAAAACATCCTCGAACTCTGGCACTTTGGACATTTTGATCGCCCCTTTTGTTGGACTGTTTCTAACACTGTCTGGGAAGCCAGTATCAAATCCTTTATAAAATCAGAGCCTCCTTCGTCGACTTCACTTGATTGTAGGCTCGGCCTTTCAGGTTTTTCATTTTTCTTTGAATCAGTGTGAAGTTCTCCTTTAATACTTCCGGTATTTTCCAAGTTTACTGACATCCTGGGAAATGGGGATGGATTTATTTCTGGAATTCAAAAAAGAAACATAACCTTGTTCATGAACCTATGAATTTACACATGAACAAACAAATATCCACTTGAATTTAGTTTAGTTTAGAGGTAAGAATGGTGGACTTAAATAATGTTGAAAAAGACTAGAGTTAAATAGCCAACTGTTCCATGGCACTTCTTTCTTCTGAAATTTGGCGCAAATGTTTATCGTTCCCCGTCATCTAATCCAAAAGCATCTTTAGAAATGTTCCTTCATGTTGCAAGAGAATGAGTGTGAACAGAATACCACAGCACCTCTCACACAGCTCACCTCCCCACCCTTTTCATTACCTCCAACTCCACGTGTGTGGCAGTCATGACATGGAACATTTCATCCGTTCAATTCCCCTAGGAATGGGATGAAAGCAAGTCGCCTGGACCCCAAGGAGGAACCTAAAACCAAGAATCTGTATTCAAGAGAGAGTTAGATTTAGCTCTTAGAGCTAATGGAATCAAGGGATATGGGGAGAAAGCAGGAACAGGGTACTGATTTTTGGATGATCAGCCACGACCATATTGAATGGCAGTGCTGGCTCGAGGGGCCAAATGGCCTACTTCTGCACCTATTTTCGGTGTTTCTAATCTCTTTCACACCAATGGATGAGGTGGCGTATTTCAGTGAAAAGAAAGTATACCTGCAGTTGTTTCTTGTAAATATCTGCAGTCCAAAACCTTGAGATGGAGATACAAGGAAGTGCAGTTGCTGGAATCTTGAGCAAAACACAAAGTACGAAGTGTCAGCCTGCTGTAGCTTGTGTTGAATTTGCAACAAGTAGTGTAATTTATTATAATAGTTCATCTAAGGGTAAGATGAAAAGTGCACTTTGTATTTTACCTGTAGATGGACTATTATTACAGCAAATTACACTGTATGCTGCAACTTCAGTACAAGCTACCACACGTTGACAAATAGCATGTGATATCTATCTGCTGTTATTTTGTCATTCACTGTCACGATGATAGTTTTTTAATTGATGTAAGCTGCTCAATGTAACATGAAATGAACTAAACCCAACATAGATCTCCCTTCGTTGAAACTTGCGCCAGGCTCGGGCCTTCCCGAGAACGCGAAACACGGCTTTGTTGGAGATCAAGTTACAGTTACTTTTGATATTTCAGTTTACCGCAGTGTTCTCTGCACGACATTGGTGGCAGCAGCAGCAGCCGCCGCCGGTCCACTGAGCGGTCCCGACCAAAGATACTAGAGGAGCGGTATCTTTGGTCCCAACTCTTCCTGCAGGTGACGTGACGAGCAATGCATTGGCTTTCCTGGGCCGGGCGGAACGATCGGAACGGTTGTTGTGGGCGTGGGGACGGAGATGGCGGGGGAGGGCGGGGAAGACTGGGGACGGCAGGACGGAAGCGGCTTGTTGCTAGGGGCTGCCTGCATAGCAACGGAGCCGCCGCAGTGACACGATCCAGCGCCGGCACCAGACGCTCCTCAACCCGGGACTGTTCTGGTGCTTGTGTTTTAAACTTATTTTTTAGCATTGTTACAGTACAGTATATAATAGAATAGTATATAATAGTATAGTACAGTATATAATAGTATACATAGTATCGTATATAATAATATAATATATCAGCATAGCACCGTGTATAGTATACTAGCACAGTAATGGTATGGCATAAAAATATAATCGTATATCCTGGAATGATATATAACAGCATAGCACAGTGTATAATAGTATAGCACAGTATATAATAGTATAGTACAGTAGTATAGTACAGTATATGTGTACCTAGACTGTGGAACACCATCCCCCTTCCCATCAGAACTGCCCCCTCCATCGACTCCTTTAAGTCAAGACTAAAAACGTATCTATACTCCCAAGCCTTTCTTGACGTCCTCTGAGCGAGGGCTATATGTATGTAGTTTGTTTGTTTATATTATTCTTATAACAAATGTAAAGCACTTTGGCCAACGAGAGTTGTTTTTTAAATGTGTTATGTAAATAAATGTGACTTGACTTGACTTGACTTTATAGTAGTCAAGTCAAGTCACTTTTATTTCTATAGCACATTTAAAAAACAACTCTCGTTGACCAAAGTGCTTTACATTGTCAGAGGTACTAACGTTATACAACAGTGGTTGACAGATTAAGGACATACATAAATACATACATATAGCCCTCCCTCAGAGGACGTCAAGAAAGGCTTGAGAGTATAGCACAATATATAACAGTACAGCACCATATGTAGCAGTACAGCACAGTAGTATGGCACAGTATATACCAGTATATTATAGCAATGTTACAAAATTTTGAGATTTAAAAAATAAAGTCTGCAATTTATCCCATCAGATAAAGCATAAAAAGAAGTTTAATTTGACACCTAATTCACTTTCATATCTTCAGTATTAAAGAAGTTATGGCCATTTTCATACTCGGAAATTAGCATCTTGTTCCCTATTGCTTTTCCATTGACTTAACACAAAAGCTGTGATCGAGGACAGTTAAAAGCCCATAACTTTCTTAAAAATTAAGAGAACTGAAAGAAATGTTCAGTTATTATAGATTGAAGCATTCTGAAACAAATATGAAACAATCTTACTTAGAAGACATGAAATTAAAGCATATAATTAGTTAGTTACCTAATTGTAGCTAATTACAAAATTCAATTACTAGATCTAAACATCTATCAATTTCTTAAGAATAGATTAACATTTTTAAATAGCCTAAGTGTCCAAATAACATTCACACAAGAATTCACAATGTAACATAATTTTTAAATCTCATTGTCATGAATTTACAGGCCAAATGGAAGGAATTGAATGTTTAATACCTGTAAATTAATGGGCATTTAAATCATCTTGAGAGTGAGGATTTCTGGAACGCGATCTTTTGGAACGTTGATTTGCAGGGAATTTAACCCCGTATTGGCATGAAAAATACTGCCGTTAGTTCGGGGAATAAAATCACCGTTTCGCATGAAAAAATGTGAATTAAAGGCTTCTTAAGAAGCACTTTTATACATTTAAATAAACCACTTTCGTTTACCTGTCCCGTGTGTGAAATCCGTCCCCGTTATCGGCGTTGACGGCTTCAGGAGCTGATTTCAAAATGACACCAGGGCTGACATTGTCGATTTAATAAAAATAAAAAATTCACAAAACGCCCCTAGGAACGATTTTTCAGCAAACGCTTGTACTCCAACTAAATATAATTCAGGACAAGGTAGGAGAAACCCGCGTTTTAAGCCCGCCCCCCCCTTAAAGGCGCCAAAATCGCGCACACGGCCAGTGTGTGTAATAGTATGTAATAGGATAATATATAACAGTATAGCACAGTATATAATGGTACGGCATAGTATATAATAATATAGTATAGTATATACTCGCATAATATATAGTATAGCACAGCGTATAATAGTTTTGCGTAGTATATAATAGTATAGTGTCGTTTATTATAGTGTATAATAGTATATTATAGTGTAGGCTAGTGTAGCGTATAATGGTATATAGTATATTATAGTATAACATAGTATATAATAGTATAGTATATAGTAGTGTAGTATACAATAGTATGTAATAGTGTAGTATGGTCTATTATAGTATAGTATGGAATGGAATACTTTATTGTCACATGTGACAAGGCACAGTGAAATTCTTTGCTTACATACCCGTCACCACTGCCGAGGCCCCATTGATGCCGAGGCCCCACGGCTGCAGCCACTTCACTGCTGCTGAGGCCTCACCGTTGCCGAGGCCCCACCGCCGCTGAGGCTCACCACTGCCGTCGAGCTTCGGCGACTGTCTTTTCCGCAGTCTGGGGGGCGAGCTAGACCTACTGGGCGGGTTCTGGTCCACGGCACGGTTGTTCGGCGTGAAGTATAGTATGGGACTTGCAATAAAAAGCACTATACTATACAAAAAGACACAAAGTGCTGGAGTTACTCAGCACAGCAGGTGAGGCAGCATCTGCGGAAGGAATGGATTGGAACGCTTGAACACTGGAATCTAAAACTTAATTTATTTTGTTTACTTTAGAGATAAAGGATCAAAACATCCCTTCGGCCCAACCTCCAAATGGGCTTCGAACTATATAGACTTGGAGACGTTATTTTTGACTTTGCACTACAATTGTCTATTTATTTTTCTGTTTGTTTTGTATATATACTGAACTTTTTGGTTGTTTATTATGGGTTTTACAAAGTAATATGTTTACATTTCTGTAGTGCTGCTGCAAGTAAGAATTTCATTGTTTCATTTCAGGACATGTGACAATAAAACACACTCTTTCTCGACTGAGTCCACACTGACCATCTATCACCCGTTCACACCACTTTTATGTTATTCCACTTTCACATCCATCCCCTACATACAAGGGACAATCTTACAGAGGGCCAATTAACCTACAAACCTGTAAGTCTTTGGAGTGTGGGAGGAAACCAGAACACCCAGAGGAAATCCGTGTGGTCACGGGGAGAACGTACAAACTCCGTACAGACAGTACCCGTAGTCAGGGTTGAAGCCTCATTCTGGTGCTGTGAGTCTTTGGATGTTAAGGAGATCAAAGTATATTGTGTTGATTTACAGTAAAGTCAGACAGAAGTAAAAGATCAGTCATGCCCAAGAGAAGCAGAGCGGGTATGAAGGGGCTGATCAGCCTATTCTTCGTTCTATTTCTTACATTCTTATAATTCAGCACATACTATCTATGATGAGGTGATATTGGAATTTTAATGACTATGCTAATACACTGTAATACCTGATGCATATACAGTTTCAAATGTTAAAAAGGTACACTCTCTTATCTAAATCTGTATAATTTATGGTTAAGGAATGTCTCACGCTGTAAATGCTATCTTGAATTTTAATTTATTTTCCCTATATATTGTACTGAACTATTGAAAAAAAACCACTTTAAATTGAATTCATTTTAATGTATAATTTATTTAGAAGATATGTCATTCTTATTTGCTATAACATTAAATATTCTTCCTGCTTTTAACAGCTTATTGTAAATATTTACAGAAAATGGAAAATCTGCCCACAACATTTCGAGAATTTTTGAAATTTCAAAATGTGGTAAGTGGCTTTACACTACTTCTTCAGATCTGAGACATGTAAACATAGAATAAGTCAAGTTGAAACTATTAGACTTGTATTGCCTCATAGTTACCCATTCCAAACATCTTCCTGTTACCTTCCTGTAGTTTCTAATATTTTATTCAGATGCTCAATTGCCATTTGCAGCAAAACCAATCCTTGATCCTAGAAGCTTATCTGTCTTCTGCCTCAGCCATGACTGAAGAAGGGTCTCGATCCGAAACGTCACCCATTCCTTCTCTCCAGAGATGCTGCCTGTCCCACTGAGTTACTCCAGCTTTTTGTGTCTATCTTCAGCCATGATCAGATTCATTTTACCTTTTAAATACACATTGTGGACGTTGCTACCACCACCCCCCCCCCCCCACTAGTTCCTTGCCTCACAGCATAACACTGTAGCAGCTCACACTGCACAATTTGTCCTCACTTTGTGCCTGAATGACAGATCAGCATTTCTGGTCTCTGCTTGTTTTTAAATATGCTGCTCTAATTTTATCTTTAGTCAAAAGTGTTTCATTATTAAATGTACCAAAACAGAAAAAAAATGTTTTTAATTAAATTGTAATTCCTCAATGACTATAGAATGCAATTAAAAACTTGTTGATCCCAAACCTTTCTTTCCTTCTGTCAACTACTGAACCCTTTCTTATGGTAAATGGTAGCGAATTGAGGAATGCAGTTGAACAGAGGGATCTAGGAATAACTGTGCATAGTTCCCTGAAGGTGGAATCTCATGTAGATAGGGTGGTAAAGAAAGCTTTTGGTGTGCTGGCCTTTATAAATCAGAGCATTGAGTATAGAAGTTGGGATGTAATGTTAAAATTATACAAGGCATTGGTGAGGCCAATTCTGGAGTATGGTGTACAATTTTGGTCGCCAAATTATAGGAAAGATGTCAACAAAATAGAGAGAGTACAGAGGAGATTTACTAGAATGTTGCCTGGGTTTCAGCACCTAAGTTACAGAGAAAGGTTGAACAAGATAGGTCTTTATTCTTTGGAGCGCAGAAGGTTAAGAGGGGACTTGATAGAGGTCTTTAAAATTATGAGAGGGATAGACAGAGTTGACGTGAATAAGCTATTTCCATTGAGAGTAGTGAAGATTCAAACAAGAGGACATGATTTGAGAATTAAGGGACAAAAGTTTAGGGGTAACATGAGGGGGAACTTCTTTACTCAGAGAGTGGTAGCTGTGTGGAATGAGCTTCCAGTGGAAGTGGTGGAGGCAGGTTCGATTTTATCATTTAAAAATAAATTGGATAGGTATATGGACGGGAAAGGAATGGAGGGTTATGGTCTGAGTGCAGGTAGATGGGACTAGGTGAGACTAAGTGTTCGGCACGGACGAGAAGGGCCGAGATGGCCTGTTTCCGTGCTGTAATTGTTATATGGTCATAAGGTTATAAGTAGTGTTATTGCCAAAGGACAATATTACATGCTTTATTCAAGAAGATTTATCATGATATACTATGTAACTTTATCATGTCTGTTGATCAAAAGCATTAATGGGAAGTATTTTAGCTGATCTTAAATTCTTGTTAAGAACACAATGCTAGAGGTATTCGGAGGATCAGGCAGCATTTGAAGAGCGAATGGACATGCAACGTTTCGGCATAGGGCCCTTCTACAGACACTGAGTTTGAGTTTAGTTTATTGTCACGTGGACAATAAACTTATTTATTGTCACGAGGTACAGTGAAAATAATCACTGCCTATCCATTCCCTCCATAGAGATTGCCTGACCCGTTGAGTTCCTGCAGCACTTAGTATTTTTGCTCAAGATTCCAGCATCTGCAGTCTCTTGTGAATCAAATTTATGTTTCTTGTTTTAAAGTTCTTGGATTTACGGCACATGGTCACTAAACTGAAATTTTCAAGTGTTATTGATTCCAGCAGGCTAAATTCTGAACTCATTGTCCTCCAAATTCTAAATTCTCATAATGCATCATTTACTTTGTAAAGCAAAACACAACTTGCTGAAGAATCTCAGCAGCTCAGGCAGCATCTGTGGAGGGAATGGATAGGCAACTTTTCGGGTTGGGAGTGTGCCTCGTAGGCAGGTTAACAAGCTAGGGTGACTCTGGTATTTACTCTTTGCAAATAACAAGTTGTTATCATGATATGCCCACAGAAAATAAAGTAGATCCAGCAGCCCCAGCAATTAAGCAAGTATTATAATGTCTTTATTAAGATCTATATCTCTCAGCATTACATTTTTAACTTTAACAAAAAAAATGGTTATTTTAATGAATGACTTTGGAGACTGAATTTGGAACGAGTGAACTCTTTTTTTAATTAATCAGTTTTGTTGAATTATGACACATCATTTGGTTTAGTAGAAATACATGATCTAGGTAATATACCTTTCTCTAGACTTTTATCTGATACTTGGCTCGTCATTTGCTTTAATTGCTGCTATTATTAGATCATAGTGGTGTGAAAGAATGGATATTTAGTTATTAATATAAGCACAAAGCATGGTTTATATATTCCAATAATGTTTAAATGCTTAAATTCAGTGTGCCTTTTCTTTTTCAATTTCCTTCATTGAAGGAAATTGAAAAATAAATTGAGAATGAAGCTTCAATTAGCGCATTTTGAAAGGAGATAGTATAATGTTGTAGATAAAATGTATCTTGCATGTCCCTGTATACTGCAATTGGATAGTACATACCAGGCTCGAAGTAAATGCATAATTAAGGATGATAGCCAAGTTCCTTCTAACATTTCCAGAGAAGTAGCAGTATCCTTTTCGTTGCTGCAGATTCTCATTTATGTGGTCACGTATTTTTGTTAAACAGAATATGTTTCAAATATGGAATACATAACAGGCAATTGCAGTGAAATAATATACACAGGTGCAGTAAGTTCAATGTAAGTTCACCTTTCCTATGGTACACTGTTCTTAAGGATTTTTGTTATCTGGAACATATTATGTAGCCATAAAGCAAGGGGCCATAAATTCATTGCATCATAACAAAACTAGTGAGATGCTATGGTGTTGCCCTTGGACCAGATGGTTGGAGGCTCAGTTATGAATGTGTCCAATAATGTTTATAAATCATAATCGTCATTACTAGGATTGGCCTTGGATCCTCAGAACTGCATCTTGATTTACTGAAGTTTGTTTTGTGCATCCTGTTTCCACTCTGTGAAATGTTCCAATTTAGTGGTTAAGTCATTCTCAATATGGAGGGATTGACTAAGAAAAAGATTAAGACTGAGGGTGCCAATAATAGCTTAGACATTTGGAAAGATCATGTAATTAATATTGTGCCACCAGAAAAAAAACATAAACATTATAATTATTATAAATCATCTAAACATTGGAGACAATATTTTCATGCAAATTCTGCCCAAAATCAATCATGTTCATTTATAATTCAACATTAGCCTTTATACACAAATAATGAAGGTATGCATTTGAAAATATGTAAACTGATTTGACTTTTTTTATATTGCAGACTGATTGGCCAGAGATGCTGCCTGATGAAGATGAGTTTAATATGAAAATTCAGCCTGAAGTATTAGTTTCATATGAATCAATGTCACAATATATTTATGAAAATGCACCTTTTCGGGTGGAGTTTCTCACTGACATGGGGCAAAAAATCGATGAGTTTAAATCACGCTTAGAAAAATATTCTTCAAAAATCCTGCCAGATGAGCCCAGGAAATACAAGAACAAAGAACATCTTTTCTATCTACCATCAGAGAGTAATTAGCTTGTGACTTTTATAATAGTGCATTTCCAACAAATACAATCCATTTATATTGTACATTTTTAAGGAAGAGAAAACGTCCCAATGTGATTCACAGAAACATGAGAAGGGGAAAAGAAAAACAGAGACTTTAAAAAAAGTCAGGGGAGAGAAACTGAAAACAGAACATTTGTCTTGGACAAGGGTTTTCAGAGGAAAGTGTGGAGGAACAATTGTAGGCTTTGGGGAAGGTATTCCTGTGAGTAGGACCTAGGTTGCTGAAGGCTCCTCCACCAATAGTGGACCAAAGCAGAGTATTCATAAGAACATGGGTCAGAAGAACAGCCTGAGGCAGACGTTGGCTGTCGATTTGACAACATTTAGTGGGGGGAAAACTACAGCTCAACTTAGGTTAAAGACAACAGGGTAGGTTGAATTATGGCACTAGGAACTGCAGATGTTGTAATCTTGGAAGCAAAACATAAAGTGCTAGAGGAACTCAGAGGGGCAGGCAACATCTGTGGAGCAAATGGACAGGTGACGTTTCGGGTTGGGATACTTCTTCAGAGTTAAGGGGTGGTAGAGAAATTCCATCATTGTACACAGTTGATAAAAAGGAAGGCAGTTGGGTCGTAAATGATTTAAGCAATAGAATGAGAATTTTAAATATTTCACTTGGGGCGCAGGAATAAGAAATCAATTTAGATAGCCAAGGATGCAAAGTATGAACAGGGTTTGGTGAAGAATTGGAATACAAACAGCAGAGATTTGGATATGCAGATCCTTATGGAAATGGGAGAATGACCAGAAAAGCTTTGGTACAAAAATTTGGAAGTGACAAGACATCATTGAGAGTTTTAGCAGCAGATGAGGAGGAGTTGAAGCAAGCAAAGTTACAGCGGTGGTTTTTTGGATATGTTGCAACTACTCCAAATCAGCAAGCATGGTGTCGAGGTGGGAGGCAATGATGGGTCTTTTAAGAACTCCAGCAGTGACATTATGAATGGAAGAGCAGCTTTTGCTTCCGACAACTAGGCAGTTTCATGTAGTTGAACAGTTCCCATGTCACCCGTGAAATCCTGGCTCCCATCTGACACAACTAATGTAGAGATTTCTACATTGCTGCAGGCTGAAAGAATCAAAACCTTTTACAAAAAATTGCATTAAACAAAATCTGTCCATCTGTATTAAATTCTAACATATCTAATTGATGCTTGAGGGAATGGTTGCCACTGGTTATGGGAGATCAGGCATCTGCATGAGTACTTATGATATAGAAGTGAGCTGTTTAGTCCACCAACAATGCTGGTTCTTGGAGCAATCCTATTTTCCCATTTATTTCCTTGCAACTTTTTCCTTTTTCACACATATCCATTAATGCCCCAAGCTATTCCAACCAGGCACCTACAATAGAAACCTGGAGTAATTGGAGCCATTGATCGATCAACCAATTATCAGTACATCTTTGGGATTTGAGAGGCAACTGGAGTACTGGATGGAATCCAAAGATCACATGGAAGGTGTGAAATAACACACCAAAACCGTGAGGCAGCTCCAATCCCTAGATTGCCACAGTGCCCCCATACATATGGTCTAAATTAGTGAATAAATCAACAGCAAGAAATATTTGGTCGACAAAAATGCTGGAGAAACTCAGCGGGTGAGGCAGCATCTATGGAGCGAAGGAAATAGGCAACGTTTCGGGTCAAAACCCTTCTTCGATTTTCCAGCATCTGCAGTTCCTTATTAAGCAAGAAATATTTGTTGGGTTGTGAGAGCATATTTGGAGAAGGAGTTGTGCTGGAATAGCTGGGCAGAATGAAAGGAGTGTGCCCTCCTTTGTTATAGTAATTTTAGCAATTAGAAAGTACCGATATATATGTTTGCAGCAATTGAAGACAAATGCTACAATTTTCCATTTTTACTGATAGGGTTGCTCAAGGTGTTCATTTTAACCATGGCAGGCCAATATTTTGCTTTCGCCGATGATGGCTGTCATTTTGGGTTTGTATCCCAGCGAGTTTAGGTAGATTTGAGAGTTGAAATTATTTTAAAAAGGTTTAGAGGTAATTACGTGTAAACTTTAGTTGATTTTTCAGTAACTGTACTCAATGTCAAGCGTGAGAATTATAACCAGCTTGGGCTGTTTGGAAATGGATTAGAGGAACCAAACATGTGAGCCAGTATGTGTTATAAAAAATGAATATATTTTCTGGAATGACTTTGCCGTTTGTCAAGAAGCTTTGCTCAAAATTGAAGTGAGTTGAAAAAGTAGTGGTACCTTGTTATTATGCTTTTAAAGTTGATGCGTGTTTTCTTCTACAATGTGCCCTTATTGGGAATGTGCAACTATTCTTTAAGATCCATCTGGCAGAGTTGTTGGCACACTTACCTCGGAGTTTATAGTTTCAAATCAAACCCAGAAATTAAGCACACAATCTGAACCAACCCTTCAGTGCAACACTTAAGAATTTTGCCATACCAAATATGTCATCATCGGTTAAGACTTTCGACCAATCTTCTCCAGCTGGATGTGAATTGTTTCATGCTATTATTCAAGCAAGTGCTGGAAGTTCTGGTGTCCTAGATAGGTTTGTCTTGTTTCACTAGGGAAGGAAAATGATTAAATTGGACAGTCATCTTAATTGTTCTTTGTTAGGGCCGAGGATACGTAAATTGGCCGCAGTAATTAATTAGGTGGGAAATACGTTAAAATGTCCCAGAAATGTGATCATAAATCGTATAAATGTAAAATGTCCCTTTTTAAATTTTATCTATATGATTTGCAGTTTGTAAAAGTTTATTTATTTTGGCATGAGTATTAAAATCATATTATTTGTTTCAGCTTTTATTGCACAAATGATGGACGCTGATGCATTAATAACACATCCCAGTAGAAAGGTAAAATCCTTGCAGTGGTGTTTATTGCTTTGCTAATGCTTTACTGAAGAGTTTTGTTGTTTCTGAACATTATATAACTGCATGAAAAAATCCAAGTAATTTGGGGGTACATTTCTTTTAGATTTCTCCAGTCATTTGGTGTAACTTTGATAGAGACTATCTGTGGTATTACTGCCACTGTAAGAAAATCACCAAAGCAATTCCCACTGTTAATAATTTTATTATCCAATCAACTAGACATCAATGCATAATATCTAAGCATTTCATTTATTTCAGACGTTAATTGTGCAAGGAAATGATTCATAAGCAGCTTAATTCAGACTCTGATATAGGATGCTGCCCTGAGGAATATACCTGCAGTGTGGGCTAATCTTCCATTAGGGTGATTAACGTTATATTGGTATGGCTATCTCTGTAAACTTGCTATCAAGCTTGGTCAGAAGTTATGGGTTCAAGTCCCACTGCAGAGCAGATTAGAGTCAGAAAGCCGTACAACATAGAAGAATTCCCTTCAGCCCATCATGTCCATGCTGACCCTTTTGTCCCTCTACACTAATCCAATTTCCCTGCATTAAGGTGGTATCCTTCCTTGACTTGCCTCTAAAATTTGTTTATTTTCAGATGCGCAAGTGTATTGAGGTACAGGAACAATTAAAAACTTGCTTGCAGCAGCATCGCAGGCACACATAGACAACGCACGAAAACATAAATTATACATAAATTATACAAGACAGTGAAAAGAAAAATACTGCGCAATGAAATCAATAAACTAGACTTGAGAACTGAAGACCATAGACTTTAAGTGGTTGTCAAAAGAAACAGGGATGTCGCAAAGAAAAAACTTAATGAGTAACTAGGATCTGAATCCAAAACCTGACGAGCCGGCCTATATTCCACAGAGCCAGCCTATATTCCACAGAGATACAAAGAGTACGTGAATAGACACAAAATGCTGGAGTAACTCAGCGGGACAGGCAGCGACTCTGGAGAGAAGGAATGGGTGACGTTTCAGGTCGAGACCCTTCTTCAGACTGAACTGAACTCTCGTCAGTGAGAGTACTTGTGATTGTCTGAAGAAGAGTCTCTACCCAAAACGACACCCATTCCTTCTATCCAGAGATGCTGCCTGTCCCGCTGAGTTACTCCAGATTTTTGTGTCTTTCTTCAATTTCAGAGTTAAATAAAAAACACAGAGTGCTGGAGGAACTCAGCACGCTAGGTGGCAAATGTGGAGGGAATGGATTAGGAGTTGTTTCGGGCCAGGGATCTTCTTCAATAGGAAGGAACTGCTGATGCATTTGTCTTTGCAAAACGCCAAATGATTCCTGGAATGCCAAGAGAGAGAGAGAGAGCGAGAGAGCTAGGTAGGTAGGTAGGTAGGTAGATAGATAGATAGATAGATAGATAGATAGATAGATAGATAGATAGATAGATAGATAGATAGATAGATAGATAGATAGATAGATAGATAGATAGATAGATAGATAGATAGATAGATAGATAGATAGATAGATAGATAGATAGATGAGGGGAGGGAGAGAGAGGGTGAGAGGGGAGAGAGAGAGCGCAAGAAAGAACGAGAGAGAGAGAGAGAGATAGTGTGATTCCAGCCTCTTAACCCCAAGCACCGTGGTAGATGAACGCTTACAAAAATAATCTGCTCTATGATCTTTGGCAGTCCAAAAGCGGCGAAGGAAAATTAAAAATCCCCCCCACCCCCGGGCAGTGATGTGATGGACGCGGGGGTCTGGACCAATCGCTGACAAGGTCTCGGACAAATCGGTTATTTGGCTTTTCAGCATCGCGCCCGTTCGGTTATTTGGCTTTTCGGCGTTGTGTCTGTTCGGTTATTTTGCTTTTCGGCGTCGTATCCGTTCGGTATCTTAGCTTCTACTTCTTCGCTTCGGCTTCTCATCCTTCGACGCCCCGTCCACACACGTGGTGAAACACCATTTAGTTTAGTTTATTGTCACGTGTACCGAGGTACAGTGAAAAGCTTTTGGTTGCATGCTCATCAGGCCCAGGGGATTTATCATCCTTCAGTCCCATTAGCCTACCCAATAATATTTCTCGCCTAATGAAAATTTCTTTCAGTTCCTCTACCCCCTTAGATCCTCTGTCCTCCAGTACTTCTAGGAGATTGTTTGTGTCTTCCTTAGTGAAGACAGATCCAAAGTTCATTTCTCATAGTCTTGGATGGAGCTGTTCCCAAACCATTCTGCGATGCATGGTTAAACGTTGTCTACATCTGTAGAATTTAGTGAGAGGTGCCGGGGACATGTCGAACTTCTTAAGCTTTCGAGGGTAGCAGAGTTTTCTTGGCCATTGCTTCGATGGGCTAGTCCAGGACAAGTTGCTGATAATATTTACTCCTAGGAACTTGAAGGTTTCAACCCTCTCTATTCGGCGCCGTCAGTGCATAGCGGGGTATGTGTATGTGTCATACGAAGCTGACTGGCACATAATGGTCTGCCTGTTGCACATCCTCACAGAGGAAGAGGAAAGTACCTGTGCAATTCCATTCAATTGAGAGCAAACTTGCAAACATAATTCCACTTGCCCATTCATCAGTAATGATACACAATATCTTATCTTTCACTGACCATCATAGCAGCTCCTTGGCCAAACAAAAGAAATAAAAGATAACACAAATTGGGGGTGGAATGTTTATTTTGTGAACAAGGCCATCCCAAATTGCATAGAAACATAAAATAATCAACACAGTGGGGCATGTTAGTGCCTGCATTCATGGAACACATACCATAGAAAGGTCTACCACAGGAACAACACTTCAGCCGACATGTCGGTGTGTGTCTAATCTCACCTATCTACATATGATTTTGTACCCCTCCATTCACAGCATATCCATGTGCCTGCCTGAAGCATTTCAAACATCACTATTGTTTCTGCCTCTACCATCACCTTGTCCATGCACTCACCGCCCTCTGTGTAAAAAACTTTCAATGTGTCATTTTTCGGGTCGCCTTGCAGTGACTCTTCAAGTGACTGAAGCTTGGCTGGTGTTTTTCAATGAAGATTACCTCAGAGAGGGATTTTGAGCAACTTTAGGTCTTGAAGGCCAAGTTTCAAAAGACAATTTTTTTGCCTTGGTTTTGTAATAATTTAAAAACCACATAATATTTCTTATGGTGTAATCACACAATGCCTGGCCAAATCCAGCTACGCAACTGTTTCTCTCAAATATTTTGATAGTATCATTAGTGGCCACCAACTAAGAAGGACATTAATATTTTGCCTAATTCCTAAATTGAGGACTTAATAGACTTCATATTTTCTTGTTAAAAAATCTAGATAATTACTAAATTTAGAAATAATGATTGATTAACTTATTTTACCTTTAATAGTATTCAAAACAACCGGATCGTTCACAGAGGATCATGGATGTGGAGGTAGGACATGCAGCGTGATACTATTTTTAAAAATATTGCATCCAAACATTTTTAACTGATATATACTTTTACGAATATTGGCTGAAGAAGGGTCTCGACCCGAAACGTCACCCATTCCGTCTCTCCAGAAATACTGCCAGTCCCGCTGAGTTACTCCAGCTTTTTGTGTCTATCTTCGGTTTAAACCAGCATCTGCAGTTCCTTCCTGCAACTTATCTCCTAAGTCCATGAACCCTATCCCCCATCTACAGGGATCAAGTCAGGAGTGTGATGCAATACTCTCCGCCTGCACTGACGAGTGCAGCTTCCGAAGCTCAACACCATGCAGGACATAGCATCCCGCCTGATAGGCACCTCACCCACAACCACTCACTCACTCCACCACTGATACACAGTGCCGCAGTTTTTTATCATCTGCTGGATCTCTGCACCAAATCTCCTCAGACAGCATCCTCCAAAACCGTGACCGTCACCAGTTAAAGGAACAAAAACATGGGAATACCAACGCCTGGAAAATGTCCTTCAAGCCACACAACATCCTGACTTGGAAATACATCACTGTTCTTTAACTGTGGTTGAGTCAAAATGCTGGAACTCCCTCCCTAAATGCATTGTAGGTATACCACATCTCAAGGACTACAGCGGTTCCAGAAGACGGTTCTCCAACACCTTCTCAAAGGCGACTTAGAAATGGGTAATTAAATATTGGCCCAGCCTGCAAAGTTCACGTTTCTTAAATAAAAATAATGTTGATTTTGGTTGCTGTTCAGTGGCATTTTGAACGGCTCAAACGAAGGGCCCACGAGACATCTTGATTAGCATTTATTTCTCCACGTGATCTCCCCCTGCTACCTTGATAGAGAAGAAGATGATGAAGAAATCAAAAGTGTCTGAGCTGCAAAGTAGGCAATGCCATTATCTGATTCCATTCATATGCACACCAATTGCACTGTAGCACTGCAATAGCACTGTACAAGTCGGTTGTGCAATCCTCAAGAGTCCTGCATACCCTTTAAGCTATCCTCATCAATAACAAAACAGTTTTATCCATATCTGTTAATATTAGCAGCATTGTTAATTTTTGAGATCTAATGCCATCCAAACATAGAAATCTCAGTAACTGAAATATTTTCCATTAAGTAAGAAAGATATAACTATTTCCCTTGCCCTTTTTCCCCATTGGGTGGAATAGTTATTATCACAGATATAACCCCCCAATGCTGTTCAAAATGCCACTGTTTGCTTTCTTTTAATTTTGCTGTTGTTTCCCATTTAGTCTCAACCATTTGCAGGCTTCAAATCACACATGTTCACAAAACTTCCTGGACAACTGGAGGCTAAGCAGTTGCTAAATTGGATTAGAAGGATACGGAGTTTTCATGTAAGTGACTGAAATTTGATTGTCTCTTTGTTTTATAACTGATCTATTTATTTAGCAACCTATACTTTGGAGGTTTTCTCATTGTTTAACTTTCTCCATTTTGTTTGTTTTGTGAGAAAGTTAAAGGTTTGAGAATGAGAAACAGTTTGCTCAACATTGTAACAGGTCCACAAGTATTTTAGCTGAAATGACGGAAATAACAACATGTGTATGAGGAACTGCAGATGCTGGTGTAAACCGAAGATAGACACACAAAGCTTCAGACTGAAGAAGGGTCTCGACCGGAAACGTCACCCATTCCTTTTCTCCAGAGATGCTGCCTGTCGTGCAGAGTTACTCCAGCTTTTTGTGTCTATCTTTGGAAATAACAAAATGACAGTTCAATTGCTTTGTCACAGACAATTTGTATTGATTTCAGAGTTAACCAATACCTAGTCAACATTAACTTATTTACAGCTTGGATTTCAAACTACTTGGAGGAAGTTGATCCTGTCAGAACCATCTGCTGCCATTGTTCAAGATGCGTTTTGGTGGTTCTTCCTTCACAAATTTAAGGTATAAAGATATTTTCTGAAATATTTGTCTGGATGCTTTATTTGTACAGCTAATAAATCTTGGGATACATTTTCATCTTTGCCACTGTCACTAAAGTGTTTTCAGGGATGGAATTTGTGTATATTGTATCCATAATGGATCATGGGTTATCCAATTAATCTTGTCAATATAGGACATCAAATAGTACAGTATGGAAACAGTTCCTTCAGCCCACAATATCTGATGGCCAAATATACATGATGCCAGATTAAGCTAATCTCCTCTGCTTGCCTGCGATCCATATCCTTCTATCCCCTGCATATCCATGTGTCTCCCTAAAAGTCTCTTAAATAATGATATTGTATATTTCTCAACACCACCCCAGGCAGCTCGTTCCATGCACCCACCATCCTCTCTCAAAGTTGCCCCGCATATCTATAACATTATGCCCTCTTGTCTTTGACATTTCCACTTTGGGAAGTATATATTTCTCATGCTGAAAACTGAAGGCATAGAAGATGACGTGTGCCTGTTTTCTCCTATTTGGAATAATAGCTTCGTACTGACTAGTCATCTTGCGGATCCCACTCCCCTAGCTCCAGTAATCACACACCCAGCGCCAGCCACATTCGTAAGCCTCTACTTACATCCTGGACAAATGACTGTCTGATACAGCAGCGTCAGAGTTTCTAAACAATTGGATGCTGGATTATTGGAGTTCACAATCACAATAGTACTTTATTAGCCAAGTATGTTTTGCAACATACGAGGAATTTCATTTGCCAAGTCAGTCATACAAATAACGGAACACACAAAATACATTTTAACATAAACATCCACCACAGTGCCTCCTCCGCATTGCTCACTGTGATGGAAGGCGAAAAAAAGCTCAAATCTCTTCCCTTAGCTCTCCCGCGGTCGGGGGCCTTGAGCCCTCCATTAACGGGACGATCTTGACTCGCGTAGCCGGTGGCGTTTGGGCCCACCGCATCGAGGCGATCAGCTCCTGCATCGGGGGGGATGTCAGCTCCCCCGCACCGGATGATCGGACCCCGCGTGTGATAGTTCAAATTAGAGATGCCAAAAATGAGGAAAAGGGAAAGCTAGATGTGGAGTTCTGGGATTTAAGGTTGAGAATTTTAAAAGTGTGGCATTGGCAAAGGGCAAGAAGAGAATAATATTTAAGCCACTAAAGAAATGTTTGTTGGAAACCTTTCACTTGATTTCTTTGTTTATATTTATTGTTGAAGTCGCTTGGCTTTTATGATTTGTTCAATCTTCTAGTTTATATCATTGTTTATAATGTTCCAAAGTATTGTACTTATTGTTTATCTTGATCATTAAGGTGTTGTTTACCTGTGATCTCTGTTCCCATTTGTTCTACAAAGCGATTATATATTTACCTTGAACAACTTTGCCTTTGTGAACATGTGACCTTTTTTTTAAATCATTACAAGCCCTGCAAAGAAGATGAAGATCACCTCTTTAGCAGAATTGCTGATAGCTTTGTGACACTTTTCATGATTTCCCCAGCTGAGGTGCTAGATAACTTATTCCAGGTAAGTCGCAAAATGTATACATTTGAAGAGATTTATTATTTACTATTCAAGATTGACTAGTTAGCTTTATGTTAAATCATTAGTTTAGTTTATCAGCAATGCCAACTTATTGCTAAATTGTGATTGCCTCGATATTGGACACATTTGCACCTAATGTTTGGTCATTCGTTCTACATATAAAACCAGTGGAGTGCTGCAGGGATCTGTGCTACGACTTCTGTTGTTTGCGACCCGAAATGCCACCCATTCCTTCTGTCTAAAGATGCTGCCTGTCCCGCTGAGTTACTCCAGCACTCTGTGTCTATCTGCAATATATATAAATGACTTGGACGTAAACATAGATGGGTTGGTTAGTAAGTTTGCAAATGACAGTAAGATTGTTGGGGTCGCAGACCTGTAGAGGCTGTAAACGTATATGGCAGGATAGAGATCAGCTACAGAAATGGGTGGAGAAATGGCAGATGGGACTTATTCTGAGCAAGTGTGAAGTGTTGCACTTTGGGAGATTGATTGCAAGAAGAAAATATACAATTAATGACAAGACTCTTAACAGCGTTGATATACAGAGGGATCTCGGGTTCTAAGTCCATAACTCCCTGAAAATAACAACAAGTACATTGAGTGGTAAAGAAGGCACATATATGCTTTGCTTTCCTTCATGGGTCAGGTCATTGAGTATAAGAAGCAGGAAGTCGCAATGTGGCTTGATATGACTTTTATGATGATCTACCATCACCCCAGAACCTGAAGCAGTGGTTCGGAGAAGACCCCGTGCTTGCTCCCTTTGCCAAGCACCTGCATCACTAATGCACATTTTAACAGGATGCACTATGAGCCTCGGCCAAGGGCGTTACACTTGGCGGCATAACCAAGTTCTTAGCCAGCTGGCATCAATCCTGGAACAGAGGCATAAGATCACAAATGCTTCCCCACAAACATCGGCAGGAAATGTCCACTTCACAACATTTGTACCAGCAGGCCAACCTCCAGAGCACCAGATAACATCAAAGGATGCAAGCTTTCTGCTCGGGTTTGGAAAATGGAAGTAGACCTAGAAAAAAAGCTTGTGTTTCCCCCAGACATTGTGGCTACAACACTCCGGCCAGACATGGTCCTGTGGTCCACAATAGCCAAGTTGGCATATGTTGTGGAATTGACAGTTCCATGAAGATGGTGTTGAAGAAGCTTATGAGAGGAAAAAGACCAAGTACTCTGAACTGGCAACTGAAGCTGCCCAGAATGGCTGGAAGACCAAGATTTTCCCTGTCGAAGTGGGACGCAGGGGATTTATTGCTACATCTATGACCAGGCTATTAAAGAAAATGGGGGTGAGGGGCCGACTTATTACAGGGATTGAAACATCAAGTCCTATTAACTCTACTAATTGGTTAGGCACACATCACATCAGCACTCCCATCCTAATTATAAATAATAACTTAAAATTACTGAGCAGCAAAGATGCTATTTGTTTTTCAAATTGTATCGCTAACATCTTCCAAATGTGTAGGTAATTGTAACTTCTGGATTTTGTTTTTCAAACACATACTGCTTTATGACTGCATCTTTGTCTCATGGATTTTAGTTTAGAAACAACTTTGCTGTGTGTTAACTCAATGCCCTGAATCAATCTGTTATTTTAATCTCAATAAGATTTTGTGACTGTGATGATTATTCATGAAATGTACTTAACAGTAGTAATTGAATTTGTAATTTTTCTTACATGTAATGTTTAGTCATTAGTTACATGCATCAAGGAAAAGAAATAGACTGTTTCAGACAGAACGCTAATATAGCAAAACCAGCAGTGACTGGAAAACAAAATGCATCCTTGTCATTTTGGTACTAATTCATTGTTTTTAGAAAGTAAATATTTTTCTGTGGCCAAACATAAAACTAATGTTCTGAATAAGACCACTAATAAATCGGTATTCTTCATCACATGTTATTGTATGCCAGGCAGTAACATGATTTTTTTAAATATGGGAAAATGGAGAATGCCTGTTATTCTCTTCTTCCCTTCCATAGAAATGTGATTTAAAAAAATGTTACCTGCAGCTTCCATTAGACTGATATTTTGGCAGTATATAAATTAAAATATTGAAAACTCTTGCTTTTTTGGGGGATACTGTATTATTTTTCTTTTATGCTCCTTGTTTCCTTTTGCCATCTCCCAAGTTGGAACTGATGGGTCTTGCATCTTGGAAGACTTATGAGGATGGCATCCCTGGAATGTTAATATACGATGTCTATTATACCGTTAAGATTTGTTACAAAGGAAATTAATGCCATACAGATTTATAGATTCCAAAGGTCAAAATATGCACCTTTAAAATATGTGGAACTAAAGGCTAACTAACACTGCCAATTATGTCTGTTAGTAGTTCTTTCAGTACTCAGTGTGGTAATTTGAGTCCTGGTGGGACTTAATTTAGCAATCTTCATCATTCTAATCCTTATCCAACTGGAAGTTAACTGTACATACATGTTCTTGGTCAGCTTATTTAGTTGCCAGTGCACTTTTAGATGTAGGGAATGAGGGTCAGGGTTTGGCTGAAGTGCTGAGACCTCTTAAAGGTGAGTGGTCATGGTGGGCCAGCACAGCTTTGTTTTGGCCTTTTCTTACCTCCTGTTCCCTCCCCTCTACTTTCAGTCTGAAGACTGGTCCTGACCCAAAACTTCACCCGTCATTCTTTTCCAGAGATGCAGCTGGACCCGCCGAGTTACTCCAGCACTTTGTGTCTATCTTCGGTAGAAACCAGCATCTGCAGTTCCTTTCCACACACTTTTAAATGTCTTTTAAATTTTACATTCATTTAAAAAGTGTTTTGATAACTGAAAAGGAAAGGGTAGAAAGTAGGTCCAAATAAAAAAGCACAAAATGAGAGGTAAGTATGAAATGCACAAAATGTAGTCCAGTGTATGGCTGCTGATTAATCTGATACCATGTTATCAGAAGGGTCTCGGCCCAAAACCTCACCCATTCCTTCTCTCCAGGGATGCTGCCTGTCCCATGGAATTACTCCAGATTTTTGTATCTATCTTCTGAAATAAAAGAACATGTAGAAAATACTCAACCGGTCAGGCAGCATCTTGGAGAGAAAAATACATAATGAACATTTCAGGTCCACGATCTTTAATCGCTACAGGAATTGTGAGGAAATTAATGTGTCTTAGGTTGCAGAGCAGGGGATGGGTGGAGAAAATAAAGGAAATACCTCTGATAAAGTGGAGATCAAGATCGTTCAGGTGACAAGAATGATATTGGCGCTTGTTAATCAAAGCGGACCCAGCTGGAAGATGGTGGGGGATAAGTGAGGGCAGTAGAGAGAGTTAAACAAACATACCGTGTTACAGTAGAGTATAGAGAGCAGTGTTATAGTACAGTAGAGCAGTGTTACAAACTAACAGTAGAGAGAGATAAACTAACATAAACTGAAATACGGAATACAGCAATTGCTGGAAATCTCAAATAAAATAGAATGTGAAATAACAGAGAAATATCTCTTTAAGCCCCTGCTTGCATAATCTTTCATCTTGAACTATTTCCATTGTGAAATACCAACAATATAAATTTGACATCCACTTTCTGCCAACCACAGGATATTGTCTTACGGCTCCTTGGGCTCCAATGAAAATAGTTACTGGAAGAGCTCTTAACTTTTTCAAGTTTTTCTTTTTACTTATAGTATTTCTGGTAATTTGATATTTTTCAAATGATTCCCCTACAATTCGCTTTCTGGTGACTTAGTGAGCAAGAATGATCTTTTTCTGGGACATTTAAAAATCATTATGAATAATTAACTATTTGATTCTTATTAAATGGGGGATATGCAATAAAATGCTGTAATAAAGTGGTACTGTTAACAGTGCAGCAACAAAAGTAAAAGCAATTTTGCATTGTTTATACCAAAACCATTCTCTTGAAGAATTTATTTGCATATAGTGGGACCTCTATTTAAAAGGAATAGCAATGATAAAGCAAATAATTGTGGACTGGTTAGTCTAATGTCAGTGGTTGTGAAATTATTAGAAAACAGGATTAATCCACATTTAGAAAGGTGGAGATTGATCTGGGCTATGCAGCACAGATTTACTGGTGGTGAATCCTAATTGAGGAGATTTTTGAAGAGGTAGTTAAATGGCAGTGTTGTTGATGATGGACCCTGTGAAGCCATTGACAAGGTCCAATATGGAAGTTGGCCTGAAACTTTAGAGGCCATGGGATCCAAGGCAAATTGGATCTACAATTGGCTTGGTTATAGGAGTCAGGTGGTGTTGGAGGGTTTCTTTTATGACCAGCAAAGATATTGATCATGCGCAGGCAGAACAGATTAGTTTAACTTTGCATCGTGTTCAGTGCAGGCATTATGGGCCGAAGGGCCTGTTCCTGCGTTGTAGTGTTCTATATTCTATGCACCACAGTAACGGTGCTTGGACCTTGCTGTTAGTTATATATACATTAATGACTCACATATGATTAAAGGAGGTATGGTGACAGAAAAACTGGTGCTGTTATTGATCGGGAGGAGGGTTTTCTTAGGCTGCAGAATGATATTGATCAACTGGTACGTTGGGCAGGGCAATGGCAGATGGAATTTAATTCCGATAAGCATGTGGTGATGCACCTCGAGTGGTCAAATGAGCGTACACCGTATATCATGACTGGTAGGCTCTTGGGGAGTGTTGAGGAACAAAGGGACTTGGTGTACAGGTTCAAAGATCCCTGAAGGTGGCATCGCAGATAGGTAATGAAGTGAAGAAAGCATACGGAATGAATTTAATTTAATTGAATTTAATACATTTTGGGTTGACGCAAAATGCTGGAGTAACTCAGCGGGACAGGCAATATCTCAGGAGAGAAGGAATGGATGACGTTTTGGGTCAAGACCCTTCTTCAGACCTAGCCAAGTATGTATACATATAAGGAATTTGCCTCGGTGCTTTACTTGCAAGGATAAAAACATGATATATAGTGGACAATTAAAAATAAAACATTATAATTTAAACATATGAAAATAAAATACCAGAGCAAAAAGAGGCTACAGACTTTTGGCTGTTGAGTAGAGCTACTGCTTACGGGGAAAAAAGCAATTTTTATGTCTGGCTGTGGTGGATTAGATAGTCCGGAGTCGCCTCCCAGAGGGAAGTACTTCAAAGAGCCTTTTATTGTGCTGCTTGATTCTATGCCTCTATGATGGTGCATAGAATTATTATGATCTGGAAAGAGTTAGTTGGTTCTTCAAGTATATTCTAGCTCCTGGTAGAGGAAACCCATGTCCCATTCCTGTCTTTCCTCATAGCTCTGCAAATTATTCTTTCACTGTGTTTAGTTTAGTTTAGTTCCGATTAGTTTGGTTTGGTTTACTGTGGGTATCCAATTTCCTTTTCAAGACATTGATGATTCTATTTTATACCATACTTATAGGCAGTAATATTGAAATCGTAACTCCTCTCTGTCCAAGTTTTTTTTTTTGCATTAAAAAAAACCTTCAACCCAAGCATTCAACATTGGAAGCAGTCATTGTGATCCTGTACACCTATACCAAATCTACTGTCAATCTGAGTAGGAAGGAACTGCAGATGCTGGTTTAGGTGATGTTTCGGGTCGAGTCTGAAGAAGGGTCTTGACCCGAAACTTCACCTATTCCTTTTCTCCAGAGATGCTGTCTGGCCCACTCAGTTACTCCAGCTTTTTGTGTCTATCTCCTGTCAACCTTCTTTGCTCTAAGCTTCTCCCAATTTTCGAAGTACTTGTGGCAATGACCCTCATGACGTGAAAATCTACATTATTAACAATTTTAATTTTATTTTTTAATTAGGTGTATCCTGATTGCATAGCTCAAGCTGTCTATGCAGCTTTCTATAAATCTTTCCCTGAATCGCATAACAAGTTTGGTGAAGAATTTAAAAATGAGCTAACTGAACTCATCGCATTGTGGATGACAGGTATGAACCATTCAGTCTGATACCAGTCATTGGTTTGTAATTAATCTTTGTTTGGAAATTTTTAATGCTCCAACTTAATGCCCACATTATCTTGCCTGTTCTAAGATTTGTAAGAGGACTTTCATTTATCTTTCAAAACTAATTTCTGAGCAACATTCATTAATGATTTATAGCCGTACCCAGTCATATGTACAAAGTTAATATCACACTTCCTTTAAGACAGCATGGCTTAAAATCTCAATGTTTTAAAATTCCTTCTAAGAAGCATTCATAAACACACACGAGCTGATAGATGAATTTTAGAAAGAAAGGCTTTGTCAAACATATCTATATGAACCATGATGTGACTGAGATTTATCACTGCTGGTTATTTTGTAAATTATTTTAAACAGATATGCCAACAAAATGTTATTCAGTGTCTTTTAAAAAAATAATTCTGTCTACTCCACTTCATTTTATCACTTGCAGTCTGGTCATCGATCCAGAGGCACATCATCATGATGCAGTTTTTGGCATGAATTATGGAGCAACTCTAGTCAGTGCTGGTTGTGATGTTTTCTTTGGTTATGTGGCACATTTCATAAAAATACCACTGTACTTCATAACCTTTACTAAAAGCCGTGCTTATAACACAAACTTATAAATGGTTAAAAAATAAAATTAAAATAGTTAATAACTTCATGTAAACCCTTGAACATAATGGCCCAACAGTTTTGCAGCTGTGTGTATTTGCCAGTCGATCAGCCCAACAATAAAAGAAAATCATTGTGCATATAAGGAGCAGCAATATCTACTGATAAAAACATCAAACTTTATTGAAATTCAAGTCTAGATCTTAAAAAATAAAAGCAAAATGCATAAATTTCTGCTTTTATTTCCTATTCTTTGTCATTTCTGAGTAGTAAAATTTGGGATTTTTATATTTAAATTTTCAGCCATTCAGAGCTTCTCTATAATTGAAAGTAAATATGGTCAGTGGATGGATTACAGATGTGGAAGGAGTCTCTGGTTGGTTTTGTAATTATCGTGCATGTCTTGGCCCCAAACCAACATTAAGCTGCACACAATGTCTGTTGTACTCATTATTGTGTATGTGTGCGTCTGCCTGTATGTGCGCGTGTGTGGCATGTGACTGTGTGGCCAATTCATTTCAACAAATATAATCAAATGATATTTTTGTTGGCGTATTAACATTGTTTAGAGTTTCTAATGATAACAAGTAATCCAAAAGTGTCTGATAAGAATTTTACATGCAGAAAGAAGGAAATATTTTCTTCCTGGTCGTACTTTTGAATGTTGTTTGTAACCTTTAGGGATAATGCCAGGAGAAGCTGCCTGGAAAAACTGGGATATGCAATGGCTAGAAAGTTCAATGAGCAGGAGAGGTTCTGAAAGAGAAGAAAGCATACTGGCAGATATAAGTATCGAATCAAGTAGGTTACTCTTCCTCTATTGTATGTTGTTATATGTATAACACTCCGCATGTAAAAAGGGTAAAAAAAATCTAGTATGGATAAGGTAGGCACAAATGCTGGAGAAACTCAGCGGGTGAGGCAGCATCTATGGAGCGAAGGAAATAGGCAACGTTTCGGGCCGAAACCCTTCTTCAGTCTGACTGATACCTTCGATTTTCCAGCATCTGCAGTTCCTTCTTAAACGTATGGATAATCCTGGTTCCCTTTCATATCCACCTTCAAGAATCTTTGGAAATAATAGGAAAGAATGAGAGTTATTTGTTGAAGTACAGAAAATTGGTCAGACTCGACTGTGAAAGGAGGAAGGAGAATGTCCTTCATGTCACTTTCACAATCACTGAAGTACTTTCTTAAGTGCAAATATTGTAATAAAAATGAAAATCATGACAGGCTGTTTGCATGTAGCAAGCATCCACAAACAACAATGTTATAATGATCATATAATCCGTTTTGGTTACAGATTGAGGTATAAATATTAGTTAACATCCATGGTTTAAGTTTAAGGTTTAGGTTTATTACCGTCTCGTGTACCAAGGTACAGTGACAAACTCTTTTGTATGCTATCCAAGCAGATCAGATACACTACATAAATACAATCAAGGCAAACTCAAGTACAACAGATAGAGTGAAGGGAAAGATATCAAGTACAGAATATAGTTCTCAATGTTCATTTGATAAATGGCACCTCTGACAGAACACTCCCTCAGTTCTGCTTTGTAGTGCCTTTCATTCATTATTTTGGTGTCGATGTAAAAGATCCCATGGCATTATTTCAGAAATAGCAAAGGGATAAATTCATGTTATAGGAGCAGAATTTCATCATTCGGCTCATCAAGTCTACTCTGCCATTCCATCATGGCTGATCTACCTTACCCTCTCAGCCTCATGTTCCTGCCTTCTCCCTATAAGCCCTTCTCCCTATAAGCACCTTGACGAATCAAACAATATAATCCTTGGTGCCACACCACTGTGCTACTAAGAGTGACTGTTGATGCAAGATTTCTAGTATTTGATGTACAACTAGGTCAAAGGAATATTCTTATTTTGCATATTGTGGTATATCATTTGCTAACTTTCTGAATTGCACAGAATCTGCTTTCAATTCCTGGTGAAAAATTATGTTCATTTTCTTGCAATTTTGTAAAATGTTTTGCTGTGAGTCATTGTAGCTGAGAAATTACTTCATGTAATGTTAGCAAATGGTCACCTACCATGCTTTCTGACAAATTTCTGGCCATCAGTTTAGTTTTCTGACCATCATTTTTGAATCTTTAGCTGCTGACATCACCTATCTGATCATTTATTTCTGTGATGTAACTGCCCTGATTCAGTATTAATTCTGGAAATTATTGGGACCATTTTCTCCAAACTTATACTGTTATCCTACCTCGACAAAAACCTGGCCCCACTGCAGTTCGCTTACCGCCACAACAGATCAACGGTGGATGCGATCTCGCTGGCCCTCCACTCCGCTCTGGACCACTTGGACAACAAAAACACATGTCAGGCTGTTATTCATCGATTACAGCTCGGCATTTAATACAATCATCCCATCCAAGCTGGTTACCAAACTCGCAGAACTGGGTCTCTGCGCATCCCTCTGCAATTGGATCCTTGACTTCCTCACTCTCAGACCACAGTCTGTTCGTATTGGTGGAAATGTGTCAGACTCGATAACAATCAGCACGGGAGCACCTCAAGGCTGCGTGCTCAGCCCCCTGCTGTACTCACTCTATACTCATGACTGTGTAGTCGCACATAGTGCGAACTCCATCATCAAGTTCGCTGACGACACCACTGTTGTGGGACGTATCACTGATGGGGATGAGTCAGAGTATAGAAGAGAGATCGAGCAACTGTCCATATGGTGCCAGCACAATAACCTGGCCCTCAACACCAGCAAAACCAAGGAACTGATTGTGGACTTTGGAAGGAGTAGGATGGGAACCCACAGTCCCGTTTATATCAACGGGTCGATGGTTGAAAGGGTCAAGAGCTTCAAATTCCTGGGCTTGCACATCTCTGAAGATCTTTCCTGGTCCGAGAACACTGATGCCATTATTAAGAAAGCACATCAGCGCCTCTACTTCCTGAGAAGATTACGGAGAGTCGGTTTGTCAAGGAGGACTCTCGCTAACTTCTACAGGAGCACAGTAGAGAGCATCGTGGCTTGGTTCGGCAACTTGAGCGCCCTGGAGAGGAAAAGACTACAAAAAGTAGTAAACACTGCCCAGTTCATCATCGGCTCCGACCTCCCTTCCATCGAGGGGATCTATCACAGTCGCTGCCTCAAAAAGGCTGGCAGTATCATCAAGGACCCACACCATCCTGGCCACACACTCATCACCCTACTACCTTCAGGTAGAAGGTACAGGAGCTTGAAGACTGCAACGACCAGGTTCAGGAATAGCTACTTCCCCACAGCCATCAGGCTATTAAACCTGGCTCGGACAAAACACTGAACTTTATTAGCCAATTAACTGTTATTTGCACTTTATCAGTATATTGATTCATGTGTGTATATATTTATAGAATGGTATATGGACACACTGATCTGTTATGTAGTCAATGCCTACTATGTTCTGTTGTGCTGAAGCAAAGCAAGAATTTCATTGTCCTATCAGTGACACATGACAATAAACTGACTTGAACTTGAACTTGAACTTAATAAACATGCCCCATCTTTATGTGTAGGAAGGAACTGCAGATGCTGGTTTAAACCGAAGATAGTCACAAATAGCTGGAGTGACAGCGGTTCGGATGGCATCTCTGGAAAAATGCTATAAGTGACCATTCAAAATGAGACTGAAGATGAGTCTCGACCCGAAATGTCACCTATTCCTTTTCTCCAGAAATGCTGTCTGACCAGCTGAGTTACTCCAGCTTTTTGTGTCTATCTCCCATCTTTATGTGTTGGCTGGCTTTGCTTTTTAACCTGAATGATTTAAACGTTGAAATGGCTTCCTAGCTTGGAAAAATAATGACTCTATTTATTTTGGTTGATACATGATGAAAAATCCTAACATATTTAAATCTTTCACTGTACACGCGAAAGGTACTTATTTGAAATAAGAGTGCCTTACTTGTAGAAAATTCTTGCTACAAAGCTCCTTATAAATGGTCTCCCATTTTTTTGTTTGTGAAGTTTGTTTCATAGTCCTGAGACAATGAAAATAAAAATAAATCCTCTCTTTGCGAAATTATAGATTTATAGACTTTTGGCAATTCTCAAAATAGAATAAACTCTACGTCAAGTTTTTTTCTAAAGTCATCACATGTTTATTTTTAACCAATTCTTTTGGTTCAATGCATGAAAATAATGCATCTTCTATTAAAATAAAACCTGTGGAGGCCATCCACTTCTTGGTAGCAGAGAAAAACATGATAATCGACAGTAATGATATCATAAAGGATTCTGATGCATGAAAAGAAAATGATCCCCATTATAGAGTGGTGAATCTCTGGAATTCTCTGCCACAGAAAGTAGTTGAGGCCAGTTCATTGGCTATATTTAAGAGGGAATTAGATGTGGCCCTTGTGGCTAAAGGGATCAGGGGGTATGGAGAGAAGGCAGGTACAGGATACTGAGTTGGATGATCAGCCATGATCATATTGAATGGCGGTGCAGGCTCGAAGAGCCGAATGGCCTACTCCTGCACCTATTTTCTATGTTTCTATGTTTCTATGCCCGAGTCTCTCTGCTGGCTAACCATGGTGACTGCATAAGCCTCGTCTATGCATCTCTTGTTTAAGTGGTTCCAGGTAGGATTCTCCCAGTTATCAGTACGAGAGCCGAATTTTTGAGATCTTGTTTAATCTTGCTGCTGTACTAGAATTTGACTTTACTCTGCTTCACTTTTGCCATTTGTAGAGCTTTGCCTTTGACAAATCATAAGGTCGTAAGTTATAAGTGATAGGAGCAGAATTAGGCCATTTGGCCCATCTAGTCTACTCCACCATTCAATCATGGCTGATCTATCTCTAGTTCCTAACCCCACTCTTTGATGATTTTAAGGCATGCACTGCATGTCTCCAGCCAGTCATGCATTCATGAATCCAACAAAATCTACATAGATTACAGGCCATCTTGCTCTTAATCTAATTGTTCAAGATCTGTTGTTCCCATATGACTTAAGGATATTTCTGAGACATCAAAAGAGGAAGCTATTCAATCTCTGCTCCTGCTTGCAATGTAACTGGTTTACACAGCTGCAGAGAGAAGTATTGCTGACATAAACCCAATAAACTGATATCAGTGGTGCAAGGGTGATTCACAATTGGAAGTTCATTTTTGGAATGATTTGTTTCAGAAGTTTTAAGTAGGGAGCAAGTGTGCATTCAAAACAAAGATTAATTTTCAGTCACATTGCAATAAAACACTAACAAGCATTGTGTACCAGTTTGCACCATTCTGTATATAGAAACGGTATGCTAATAGTGTGTAAGCATCTTTTCAAGAGTCGAGAATCAAGTGTTTTATTGTCATATGTCTCACAGAACAATGAAATTCTTATTTGCAGCAGCACAACAGAATATGTAAACGTAGTACAATGTAAACTATAATAAATGAGAAAAAAAAGTTTAGTGCGTGCATATATGCATATACACACATACATACATATACACACATACATACATATACACATGTATGTTAAATGATGTGAAAATAGCATGCAAAAGTGATATATATTGTAGCATTGCTGGAATGGCACTATGGTGTTGTGGGTGGTGCTGCTGTCTCAGATTCAATACAGACTTCTGTGCTAACTTTTCAGACTTTGCAAATACTTCCTGTGACTGCGTGGGTTTCTTCCAGGTGCACCGACTTCCTCCCACATCCCAAAGACATGCTGGCTGCTGTAAATTTCCCTTTGTATTGCAGGGTGGTAAGAGAGTGAGGAGGTTTATTATTCTCACATGTACCGAGATACAGTGTACGGCTTTGTTTTGCATACTATCCATCTGGATTGCTATCCAGATCACATATACCATACATCGATACAATCCGTTCAAACCCGAGTACAATAGATGGAGCAATGGGGATGATGCAGAGTTGGACAAGAGTTGTAGCTCATTGGAACACATCAGTTTTCCTTAAACAAAGTCCAATGTCATCAGTGGAGTAGATGTGAATCAAACAGTACCCTACCTTATGGATGCCTGATAACAGAGGGGAAGAAGCTGTTCCCAAGGGTGGCAGTGAACACTTTCAGAATGTGAGAGCAAAATAAGTTATCTAATGTAGGAGTGAAGGGCCTCCATCTATGTTGTAAAGAAATACATGATGTTATTTTCAGTAATGATAAAAGAGAAAGTTTTCCATACCAGTAATTAGAACATAGAACAGTACATCACAAAACAGGCCATTTGATCAACTATGTCTTTGTGGAGCATGATGCGAACCTCAACTAATCTCCTCTGCCTGCACATGATCCCTGTATCCATTCACTGCATATCCATGTGGCTAACCAAAAGCTTCTTAAATGCCACTATCATCTCTGCTTCCACCACCACCCCCAGCATCACATTCCAGGCACTCACCACTCCATGTGTAAAGACATGCCCCACACATCTCCTTTAAACTTTGCCCCTCAACCCTTAAAGCCATGCCCTCTAATCTTTGGCATGTCCACCATGGGAAATGTTTCTGACTGTTTATCCTATCATGCCACTCAAAATTTTATTTTTAATATTTTAATTTAATTTTTTAATTGTCACATGGTTAGTTAAATGAAGCACATCAAGGGCACCTGAGGGATTTTCCTGTCTTTAATCTTATTTTCAATTTTGGCTTCATCTCAGTAGTTCCACAGCATATGATAGGCTTGTAAATAAAAATCTGGTCCGGTATGGACTCCTAATTATGGTGCTTCAGACGCCGCACACAATATAGAGCAAGCTTGATGGGGAATTTGCATGTTTCATCTTCATTAATACAGTTTATTTGCAGCACTATAACAATTTACCTACTTACTATAAAATAATTTTAATTCTCCCATTTCAGAATATTTTTGCCATGCCACATTTTCTTTTCTGAAATCAGCTTTGCAAAAACTAATACTGACAGATGATGGCGCTACTTCATATCGGCTATACAGGAATTATGTTCATCAACATTTGCTATGAACCACAGATAATTCTTTATGTCTCATTGAAATATTTGTATTTATATGTATGATGTTTATATATATTATGCAATATTCTGGCTTCTATCATAATATAAAATAATTACCTGTGCATTTCCTACATTAGAGGTATTGCTCATGTTCTTGTATTTGCACTTAATTACTTTATCTTAAGGCACTGTTGGTTATGAACCAAGTGCTGATAAAGAGATTAGTGTAGATAGGTCAGCATAGAGGTGGTGGGCCGAAGGACCTTTCTGTGCTATATGTCTCAATTAGATTATTTCACTCTGTTAATCAAGTAGTTGCGTTGATGTTAATATATATAGTTGCTCGTGTGGAGCAATCTAATATTATTAATATATTCAATAATATCCCATGAATTTGCCATGCAGAATTATCAGCAGTGGATTTGGTTTTAGGATCCGTTAACATTGGGAAGGGGAGTTGTTCTCTCAGTTCAGGGTCTGTTTTGTATTTGACGAATTTTGATTGATATGGATACTTTTTTGGTGGCACAATTGTTGTAAGTAGATTTCATTTCTCATTTGACAGATATAGTCCAGTAAAATAAAGGCCACTGGGATGAGAGAAAATCCAGAAGTCTAACACAAATGTTCAAGAGTAAATAAGCATTCCAACCTATCACGAGCAGCATGCTTCCAGATCTGGCAACATAAGGGAAAAATAATCCGAGGTCCAGGGAGAATGGATAGAGGTGGCTTGGGTTGTCTTGAAGGTCTATCAGCATTGAGAGATTGGTATAGATGGTATCACAGGATCTTGGTGCAGAGGTAGGGGGTTGTCACAGGAAATCCTGGAGAAATGTATTTAAGGAAGATGGTGTTGGAACATTAGTGATGGTTTTGTATCTACTCTTCCTGGGGAATAAATCAATTCCTTTTACAATTTGTACACCCATTGGCATCTTTGTATTAGTCACTAAAATGGCTTTGTTCATTGGCAATCAATAGCTGTCTTACTACACATGTTGTCTTCTTTTAATGTTCGCTGACTGTTGATCTTAAAAAAGAAAATCAAAAACACCTCGGGATGTTTATTTTGTCTAGAATAACAAGATTTTATTGAAGGAAAATGGAATGAACTTCTGACAGAACATCTTGTTGTTACCGAAGCGTTAGTGCATTGTATTTTAACCCTTTAACAATAGGGTTAAAATGAGCTTTTCAGTTAAAGCTTTCTGCTAACCGTACCAATGTTGAGCAAGCAGGCTTGCTTAGAAAAACAATTAGGTGCTTAGGAAAATAATTGGGCTCAATCGGAAGAACCATTAAATCATGAGGCCTCAGATCATGCAGCTACAAGGACATATAGTAGAAAGAGAAAACATGGTTGACTGGTGTTTGAAGATTAGGAAAGAAGTGTGGACCTATTGAGTATAACAATGCAAGCTGCATATGAACTTTCTGAACTTCTCCTTGGGCCAAGATCCAGAACAACGTCAGGACCTTCAAGATCTCCAGTCCAATCCATTGTCAGGTGTTCCCCACACACTGTTGAAGGGCTTGTGAAACTCGGCATCTAATTGCTTATTGTTTTAATAAATGTTTCGTTTCTCATCTATATGATCTGAATCATCAAAACCTCTTTGTATCATTATACATGTATATCAAGCAGAATTATTATTTTATAGATCTATATTGATTACTCTTTTATTATTGCCTTTTCATCTATATGTCAGCCTTGACTTAGTGGTAGTACAATTCCTAATTCAGAAAAACTGGAGTTAAAAGTCCCATTCCTGAGACTTCACTGCAATCACTGACACTTTGGTAATGCAGTGATGTTATGCCAGAAACAGCTGCATTTGGCGCATTCAAGCCCAATAGCTTGATGAAAAATATAAGATAAAATCTTGCTGTGCACATATGCTATTTTCTATTGATCTATGAGGTGTACCAGCTCTATTCAATTTGTTGTGCAGATATTTCTCAGCTTTGGGGTATTTGTGTTTTCTCAATAGTCTTTCTTCAGACAATTTTGAATAAATGGGTCAAATATTAAGATGTATTTTACATTCTGGATTCCTCTATATGTCTTTCTATAAATGACACAGAGTGCTGGAGTAACTCAGTGGGTCGGCTGGCATTTCTACGGAGCATGGATGGGTGCCGATTCTGGACGAGATCCCCCTGAAGTCGGAAAAGGAGTCACGACCCAAAGTGTCATCTGTCCTTGTTCCTCAGGACCCAAGCTCATGATCCCCAGCTGACCCGCCGAGTTGCCCCAGCACTTTATGTGTTTCTTTTAGTTGGAGGTAATACAGTAAACTTTGTTAATCCAGCTTGCATAGTAGTTAGGATTGGCAGATTTTCTGAACTAGAACAAAACATCGAACAGTACAGAGCATGAATGGGCCCTTCGATGCACAATATTTATGCCAAACATGATGCCTAGCTGAACTCTCTTCTGATTGCACATGATCCATATCCTTATATTCTTTGTATTTGGTCGTGCTGAGATCCTGAGATCAATGCCGTCTGGAGCTATGCTCTTGGTAGGGCCACCCATGGTAGTAAGGTCGAGGGGGAGGACTCTGACAAAGAGCAATCCAACCAAGACCTCAATGGTGGAACAGGCAGAGGATGATGGCTGTCCTTAGTGGAGCGTCACAAAGGCTGGGAAGGCGAATGAAGGCTGCAGCAGAAAAGTGTCTCCGGTTGTCTTGGACTCCATGCCACTGGATCCTGACCCAGATCTGTCAAAGACCGTGTGGTGGCTGTCTGTGCACCCCACGTTAAACAAAGTCATGCATTGGCGTCCTCCAACCCTGGAGACACCCGTGGTCAGCCATGACTGAAGGGGGTCTAAGAAGAAGGTTGTGCCTATTTAAAAGCTTCTTAAACGGCACTATTACATTTGAACCACCACCACCACTGGCAATGCGTTCCAGGCCCACACCAACCTCTCTGTAAAACACTTGCCCCACACTATTGGATGTTACTTTAATTAATGCTTGTAGCTACATTTATTTTGCTGTTTTATTTTAAGAAGTTACAGTATACAGTGCAGTTAAATTGGATAGGTACATGGATAGGAAGGGTTTAGAAGGATATGAACCAAACTTAGAAAAATGAGACTAGCTTAGATGGGGTGTTTTGGGTCATTGGATAAGTTGGCCTGAAGGGCCTGTTTCCATGCTGTATGACTCTATGAAGTTGAACATTTTCTAAATGTTCTATAAATCTTCCAATACATTGAGATTGTACGAGAGAAAAGAAAATGAGGAGGGAATTTTTTGTTAATGTTCATTCAATGATTGGATTGATGTAACATCTCCAAGTTTGTGAACAACACAAAGTTACATAGCTGGGAGGCCTGGAAAGCAGTTATTAAAATACGATTTATTCTCGATCAATGATTCCTCAATTGATTTCATTGTTTCCATGTTAGAAATAAAGTATTTTACCTCAATGACAGGCCCACTGTTGAGGCATGCATAAGTCTCTCATTATGGGAAATCAATCTTTATATTGTCAAAATGAAAGCCTTTTATTGGCTTTATAACAGCATATTTTAGGAACTGTTAAAGGCCCAGTATTTGGCAAAATAGTTTCTTCCCAGAATGTGTTTAATGTAATACTTCATAAATGCTACTTTTAATTATGCTGCAGACATGCAAGTTAAATGTTAGAGATAACTAATCCAAGGGGGACCCGTTGGGTCCCATCCCATCAATGCTCAGTTGCGGGGGGGAGGCCTGCGGCGTCACACATACACTAACCACCACCCACACACACACAGAGGGGTGGAGGGGGCGTGAGTGGGGGAGGGGAGAGGGGAGAGGGGAGGGGGGGAGTGGGGAAGGGGAGAGGTGGAGGGGGGAGGGGAGAGGGGGGGTGGGGAGAGAGTGGAGGTGGAGAGAGAGTGGAGGGGTAGGGGGGAGGGAGAGGAGGGGGATGAGAGGGGGAGGGGGAGAGAGGGGAGGGGGAGAGAGAAGAGAGGGGGTTGGGGGGGTAGAGGGGCATGACTTCACCCGCTGCGCTGGCCGCGAGGAGAAAGTTCTTCAAAAGCAAGCCGGAAAGCTCGTGAACCTCCGGTGGCCTTGTGATCTGCAGAACTTGCTTGTTCTTTCTGCGCCTTATGAAGAACGGGGGGAGGGGGAGAGGGTGGTGACGTAACTCGTGGAAAACAGTGCGCCTGCGTGTTGACAGCACCTGCTTTAATCCAGAGCCGGGAGGTGGGGGGGGGGGGTGCTGGGCCACGAGCCAGGTGGGCCACGACCAAAGGCATTGTGACGTCATCAGCTGGCCAGCGGTTAGATTTGAAAAAAAAGTCCGATTTGTGAACAATTTTAGTGAAAAACATGGGAAATAATTAACCAAATTTACAGATGAGGGGATTTGTGAAATCATGAGGTAAATCTCTACCGGAATATTAAGAATTTCACCGTTTCGGCGTCGGGTTTTCGAGGAGATGTGAATCAAAGGCGCAATCTCACACACACGCACACACACACATACACACAGACACACACACACAGTTTTAATATGTATATGATTAAATACAACATGGTCGGCAGTATGTAAATGTATGATTGGCAGTGTCCTATTTCAGTTCATAACTTATTCCCTTAACCTTAAGAATGTATTGTACTTGTAAATAATGTGGTGCAGCACAGTGAATCAGCAGTTAGTATTGTTTCCTCACAGCTCTAAAGAACTGAGTTCAAATTTGGCTATGAGTGCTGTACTTGTGGAGTTTGCTAGCATCATCAAGGACCCACACCATCCTGGCCACACACTCATCTCCCCGCTGCCATCAGGTAGAAGGTACAGGAGCCTAAAATCTTCAACATCCAGGTTCAGGAACAGCAACTTCCCCACATTCATCAGACTATTAAACACAACCAAACAAACTCTGAACTACCGCAAAGACCGCTCCCTCCGTAACTCCCTTGTCAATTCTTCCCTTCCCTCCCGTACCATCCCCTCCCCGGGTACTTTCCCTTGCAACCGCAAGAGATGCAACACTTGTCCCTTCACCTCCCCCCTCGACTCCATTCAAGGACCTAAGCAGTCGTTCCAGGTGCAACAGAGGTTCACCTGCATCTCCTCCAACCTCATCTATTGCATCCGCTGCTCTAGATGTCAGCTGATCTACATTGGTGAGACCAAGCGGGAGGCTTGGCGATCGTTTCGCCGAACACCTCCGGTCGGTCCGCAATAACCAACCTGACCTCCCGGTGGCTCAGCACTTCAACTCCCCCTCCCATTCCATATCTGACCTCTCTGTCCTGGGTCTCCTCCATGGCCACAGCGAGCAACACCGGAAATTGGAGAAAATGCACCTCATATTCCGCTTGGGCATTCTACATCCTGGGGGCATGAACATTGAATTCTCCCAATTTTGCTAGCCCTTGCTGTCTCCTCCCCTTCATCAGCCCTCTGGTTGTCTCCTCCCATCCCCCAGCCCTCGGGCTCCTCCTCCACCTTTTTTCCTTTTTTCCTTACTTCTCCCCACCCTCTATCAGTCTGAAGAAGGGCTTCGGCCCGAAACGTTGCCTATTTCCTTCGCTCCATAGATGCTGCTGCACCCGCTGAGTTTCTCCAGCATTTTTGTGTACCTTCTGAACTATAACAGCCTATTGCACGTTATCTGTTTATTTATGTGTGTATATATATATATATATATATATATATATATATATATATATTCTATGGTATATGGACACACTGATCTGATCTGTATTTATGCCTACAATATTCTATTGTGCTGCAGCAAGCAAGAATTTCATTGTCCTATCTGGGACACATGACAATAAACTCTCTTGACTTGACTTGACTTGACTTCTCCCTATGACTGTGTGGGTTTCAATGGATGCTTCGATTTCCTGGGTTTTGGATGAATTGGCTGCTTAAATGGCACAGGGTTGATCTGAAAAGGGAGATTTTGTCACGGGGCTGGGGTGTATTGACAGGTCTGCAAGCGAAAAATGTGGGATTAACATAGCTAGGTATTTGATTTTCAACACGGATGCAGTGAACCAAATGATTCTGTGCGGGACAACTCTTAAGGTCACAGAAAATGGGAATAATAGCAGTGACTTGAATGTATGTGTTGTCTTTATATTGGAAGAAAAATACTGCATTGGATTATTATCAGATGAAAATGGGTGTTGTGGCAAAGAAGGAGTTATTCAGAGTGAGTCAGAACAGACAGAAGGTTTCTGTCTCCACAGATGCTGCCTCACTTGCCAAGTATCTCCAGCAGTTTCTGGTTTTTTTTTTTTACAGATTATCAGCACCTATAGTTTTCACTATGATATGCTGTGAGCATTATGCAGATTTTTGGTGCTATCAGCATGGGGTCATGTTGGCAGCACAGGAAGAGACTCTCTTCATGAGGACTTTTTTGCCCATCTGCATTCATCCTATTTGCCTGCATTGGGGTCGTGTCCGTCCATGCCTTGATTACATAAGTGTTGATCTAAGTACATCGGAAAGGGGATCTAAGCTTTAAACAAGAGAGTGGTTAATGACTGGAAGATGCTGCCTGTTAGTAATTGGATCTAATTCCACCACTCCTCAGGCAGCAGGATTCAAACTTCCTCTCACCTTAAATGTATGTCCTCTTGTGTTTGGTGCTCTTTCCAAAGGGAAAAGGGTTTTGATTATTTACCATGCCTATGGCTCTCATATTCTTGTATAGTTCTATCAGATCACCCCACATCCTTCTATCCTCCCTGGGTAAACATGTCCAATCTCCCTTCATAATTAACGTCATCTAATCCAGCAACATTGTGGTGAATACCCTCTAGGATTCTCCAGTGCAATCATATCCTTCTTAGAGTACGGCAACCAGAACTGATTATGATACTCCAAGTGTGGACTGATGTTGTTTTTTAAAGTTGTCTACAGGTTTAATGGATTACCCTTCACAAAGAATTATGGGTAATTGCATATCCAACATCAGGCAACTTAATATCTTGAAGGATATTTACCAAAACACAAATGGCCACAGGATCTCAGCAGATTAAACAGCATCTGTGGATGGAATGGACAGGCAACATTTTGGGTCGGGGTCTTTTGTTCAGACTGATGGGATTAATGGAGAGAAAGCTGCAAAAAAAAGTGGGATGGGACACAGCCTGACAAGTGATAGGTGGACACATGGTGTTGGAGTAACTCAACACGTCAGGCAGCACCTCTGGAGAACGTGGATACGTGACGTTTTGGTCGAGACCTTTCTTCAGACTGGATACAGGTGAGTGGGAGGGCTACAATTGGCAGATGGGGAAGTGATAAAAGTTTGTGAAAAGAAGACAAAAGGGTGTTAGATAAGGAGAGGAGAGGAGGAATGAAATGCAAATCTAGTGGGATTTGGGTGGAATGGGACAGGGAGAAGGGGAAAGAGGGTATAAAAAGGAAATGGGGGACAGGAATGAGAAATGAGTTTATGAAGAAGGGGGAAGGACTTCAGACTGAAGAAGGGTCTCGACCTGAAACATCACCCATTCCTTCTCTCCAGAGATGCTGCCTGTCCCGCTGAGTTACTCCAGCATTTTGTGTCTACCTTTTGTTTTAAACCAGCATCTGCAGCTTTCCTACACATCAGTCTGAAGAAGGGTTTTGGCCCGAAACGTTGCCTATTTCCTTCGCTCCATAGATGCTGCTGCACCCGCTGAGTTTCTCCAGCACTTTTGTCTGCTTTCCTACACATGATGGTTTGGACTATTGTGACATAGCTTAATCCATTGGATCATAGTCAAACTGCACGGAAAATGTCCGTTCAGCCCAACTCGTCCGTGCTGAGTAAGATGCCCCATCGAAACTAATCCCATTTGTGCACTTTTTGCCCATATCCCTCTAAACCTTTCCCATCCATGTACCCGTACAAGTGTCTTTTTAGATGCTGTTATAGTATCAACCTCAACTACATCCTCTGGGAGCTCGTTCCACAAACCCAACACCCTCTGAGTGGGTCTTTTGTTTGGAATTTCTCAAGTGTTTACTCGTGGTTGTTTTTTGGAAAACTTCATTTTGTGAGGTGCCTGAATGTGGAATATGTTTTTAATTATTAAGGGTTCTTTTATCTTCCTTTCGTGCAAAGAAGGATTATTGAATCTCCAGCAAAAGCGAAAAAAGAGAAATAAATTTATGACATTTGTAATTAAAAACTTCCCTGTCTTTTCATTTTGACCATTGTGTAGTTTGGGGCTTCATCTGGCTGGCTGCTCAAGAAGCATGGCAGGAGCTATCATCACACAACTTGATCTATGCTAGTCAATAACCTGTGTATTCTCTACTGTGCGTCTCTGCAGAATGATATTTTCTGCCTTTAAATTACTCTTTATTACATTCTGCTCTGGGTATATGTTATCTGTTATTAATTTACATTACGATTTTAAGCTGTGTGGTCCACTAAATAGGCTTGGCTGCTCTACAAGCTAGCTAGCCTCGATCCAGTTGGAAGAAAGTTAGTTTAGTGGGCTACTACTAGGTGCAGTGATTCAAACAGTTTGTTGAACCAACTTTGCACGACAGGATGTGAAACAGAGCTGGGATCGTTTTTGATTTATGGTGTATGTGTTTTCCCTGTTTAAAATTACTCCTTCGTGTCACGGATCCCTTGCTTGTTGTGGCAGATTTTACAATGTATTCCAGCAGTGCATGTTGGATAAAAATTGTGAACTTAGTCATGAATCCCGAAATGAGAAAGCCACATCTGGATTTGATTGATGATACAGCCAAGTCTAACAATCAATATGAACTTAAGACTTTCATTTCTTGTAACCATGAATTTCTCATGTAACGGTTTTGATGTTATAAAGAACATTATATTTTGTTCTTGCTCCTTTTGGCGATCTACATTAATGGATTCCATAATAATTACAGATATAAGTAAGAAATCATTGCAACATAACCTAACACAGGTTTCTCACCTGTGTTTCTCCTGCATTGTTTTGTAATGTTTTTCTGATTCATATAATAACATTGCAAAAACTATAGTTTGGGATGATATATATCAGTAAATGGAAATGTTTCAAGTGTATACCTTAAATTAGAATTTTAAATAATTTTTCATTCGATTGTTTGCAAAAATAGATGACAGAAATCTTTTAAAACTTTGCAAAAAAACATTTTTTATGTCACAAAGTAAAATATTACATAAAATGGCAACTTTTTTCAATTCCTGTCTTATGATATTTGCCTGTTTCAGGGT
The DNA here is from genome assembly GCA_038087875.1 of Malacoraja senta. Lineage (NCBI taxonomy): Eukaryota > Metazoa > Chordata > Chondrichthyes > Rajiformes > Rajidae > Malacoraja > Malacoraja senta. The sequence goes on from CM075989.1 coordinate 20,143,665, forward strand.
TTTTCAATCTTATCTTAACTTTCATGCAGACACAAGAACTGTAGATTCTGTATTCCAGCTATTAATTAAGCAAACATATGACATTTCAATGAGCTCATTTGAAGCTGCAGCGCAACATCAAAGCATTTCAGCACATTATCTTTTCCAATCCACCGAGTTCAGTTGCACTATACAGTATAATTATACTATGGGAAGGATGTGATTGCCCTGGAGAGGGTGCAGAGGAGATTCACCAGAATGTTGCCTGGATTGAAGCAATTGGCTTCTCAGAAATGATGGCCCAAATTTGTTTCAGTGGAGAACAGCCTTTGTAAACTGGTGATGCCATGCTGATTTGATTGCTCTAGTGCAATGCTTTGTGCACAGCATGACCGTTACAAACTTCCTGGAATGATGTGGGTTGGTAGGACAGGCAGAGAGGGTAGAGGAGTGTGTGGTTGTTGGAGGAGATTCCATAAACAAAAATCCCCCAGTTCAATATTCCAGCATCTGCAGTCTTTTGTGTCTCTCTGAATAATAACTCACTCTGGTGCACTGTTACCCAAAACAAATCATGCTAGACTATTGAATATCTCCTTATTGTCAATAATACTTACATTGTCTGTAATGAGGCCATTAATCCCTCTTTATACCACAGGGCACATGCAATGTTTTATGATAAATTATGCCCTAATCCTTGCGGTCAACCATTTCAAGATACTATTCTCATTACCTTATATTGATTGTCCAATAATTCAATTTGTATCAACTTCATTCTGTTTTTAAGGACTCTGGCTTCAGTGTTGTTTTGAAAGTGATTGTACACTTCAGAGAACATAGTAAAATTACATAGTGTGAACAAGAATCACATATAGGTGATTTCCCAACCCTGTTCTTTTATAAAAAATCTGGCAACTTTCGTGATAATCTTTTTTGATATTTGTCTTAAAATTGAACATTTTTAGCAAGAACAGAAGTTGAACTCACTGGGTTGTAGTTCCTTGGGCACCTAGTGTTTAAGAAGGAACTGCAGATGCTGGAAAATCCCAGGTACACAAAAATGCTGGAGAAACTCAGCGGGTGCAGCAGCATCTATGGAGCAAAGGAAATAGGCAACGTTTCGGGTCTGAAGAAGGGTTTCGGCCCGAAACGTTGCCTATTTCCTTCGCTCCATAGATGCTGCTGCACCCGCTGAGTTTCTCCAGCATTTTTGTGTCCTTGGGCACCTAAATGTCCTTTTTAAAAGAATGTGTGGGAAGGAACTGCAGATGCTGGTTTACTCCGAAGATAGAAACAAAATGTTGGAGTAACTCAGTGGGTAAGGCAAGATCTCTGGAGAAAAAGAATAGGTGACGTTTCGGGTCGAGACCCTTCTTCAGACTGAGAGTGATAGGAGAGGGAAACTAGAAGCATGAAAAGGTACAAAGAACAAAGAAATGAATGGTATGAAAAGAACAAGTCAAGGCCAGCAAGGATGACCCAGGAAAGATGGAGCCCACAATGGTCCATTGTTGGCTGTGAAAAAGGTGATAACGAGGGGGTATTAAAAACGTTTAAAAAATCTTTTGCTCTTAACTATTTGCAATTCTCCACAATTTACATGATGTGTCAATATCTAGTATTTCTCTGCTTTGCTCCATCAACCTTCAATATTTTATACAACATTATTACTTTACCTGCCCTGATTTTTTTTAATTACCTTCACTGCAAAGATAGTGATCTGCCCAATTCTCTAAGGTGTGTTCCATTAGTTGTTCTGACCAAGAAACCCGAAACCTTCCATTCTGTGCCATGATAATGTTATTAATATGCTCTACTATTACTTACATAGAACATGGCATCAACATTACGCCCAAGATCCTGTACTTAAGGTTACATCTTCTGTAGAATCTAGAGTACAGATCTCAACTGTATAATTCACCCAACTCTCTCCCAGCCCACTACCCACCCCAAACTTTTGCAGGGCATCAATTTTAGGAAAACAATTTTTGGGGGAGATAAAATCAATGCATCTTTTCACAAAGTGCTGCTTTCTGTCCACATAACTAAGAGTTGCTCACTTTGAAAGCGGCTCACAGTATGGGCAATCTTACTCCCCAATATGGGCAAATGTACTTCCCAGATTATAAATTCTTAAAGGCTTGCATAGCAGAGCTTGAAACCAATCTGCAGTGTATGGATGTTAATAAAATAGATAAGTTTCAAAGGCCTTCAATGTATAAAAGCAGGAGAATAATGCAAACCTACGGTGTGGGAGAGACAGGCCAGCAACAGGAATAATGAGACAAACCTGGCAGTAGGTTTATAACTTGTAAGTAACCTGCATGTTACTTATTTTGGTGTCACTGTTTCTGATGTTAACCACAACGAGGTGTCTCCTTCCCTTTTTGAGAAAATATCCACCCATTCACTCTGGCCTCACCCAGATATATGAAGACAGCACGCTATTTGTGATGAAACAGACTAACCACATTTTAATTATGAAACTCTCCCACATCAACCACACACCATTCTCGGAACTGGAGGAAGCTAAATTCAAGAGTAAAGTGAGGATCGCGATGCATAATGAACCCACGCCCGTTACATTATTGCACACAGTTTGCAAACTTTATGCATTCAGTTCATTCATTTGATTTTTCAGTGCAGCCACTGGTATTTTCAATGGCAGCCTGTCTCAGTGGGGACTGATTTAATGAGTGGCAAATGTTGCCTAAAGAAAACTCCCAGTGCTTAGAGCTAGCCTAAACATCGTAAACGTGCATTCTACTTGCATGAAGTGTTTTGAGCTTCTCAAAAGTTAATTTGGGCTGCAATTCTTTGATCATAGGCAAAACAGGAGTCGTGTGTAGATAATCTGTCATGCCTGAGCTTTTGGAACCATGTGGCAGATTCTGTAGTCAATTATTTTGATGATTTTTTGAAAAATAAATAGATATTTCACCCACAGCAAATATTAGATTCATTAACCTCTGGTTTAATGGTGCATCGTAAGTGCCCTTTTTTTAAAAGTGTGAGAGTGAAGTAAATCACAGCATCCTCAGGACTTCAGAGATGCCGGTGTGGCAGGTTTTCCTGACTATTATTGATAGAATTGAAAGATACAGCATGGACACGGGCCCTTCGGCCCACTGAGTCACACTGACAAGCGATCACTCATTCACGTGTAGGAAAGGACTGCAGATGCTGATTTAAATCAAAGGTTCATACAAAATTCTGGAGTAACTCAGCGGGACCGGCAGCATCTCTGGAGAGAAGGAATGGGTAACGTTTCGGGTTCGAGTCCCTTCTTCAGATCTCTCATTCACACTAGTTCCAGGTGATCTAATTTTCACATCCACTCCCTATTTGCAGAGGCCAATTAAACTATTAATCTGCACGTCTTTGGGATATAGGAGGAAAACAGAGCAACAGGAGGAAATCTACTCCATAAGAGGGAGAACATGCAAACTCCACTCAGACAGCACCCAAGATCATGATTGAACCTGGGTCTCTGGCTCTGTGAGGCAGCTACTCTACCAGCTGTGCCACTGTGATGTTATTAACAGCCTAAAAGATTTTTATTTGACAAAACGTGTTACACAGTAATATAGTATTTGTAAGCCAAGTCAAGTCACATTTATTTATATAGCACATTTAAAAAACAACTCTCGTTGTCCAAAGTGCTTTACATTTATTATAAGAATAGTATAAACAAACAAACTACATACATATATACATATAGCCCTCGCTCAGAGGAAGTCAAGAAAGGCATGGGAGTATAGATAAGTTTTTAGTCTTGACTTAAAGGAGTCGATGGAGGGGGCAGTTCTGATGGGAAGGAGGATTCTGTTCCACAGTCTAGGAGCTGCAACCGCAATGGCGCGGTCGCCTCTGAGCTTATGCCTAGACCGCGGGATATTCAGCAACCCCAAGTCGGCCGATCTGAGGGACCTGGAGGTGGAGTGGTGGGTAAGAAGACTTTTGATGTAGGTGGGGGCAAGCCCATTGAGGGCTTTGTAGACATAGAGCAGGATCTTGAAATGTATACGGAACCGCACAGGGAGCCAGTGGAGAGAGGCCAGGATCGGGGTGATGTGGTCCCTTTTTCGGGTGCCCGTCAGGAGTCTCGCTGCGGCGTTTTGGACCAGTTGCAGGCGGGACAGGGAAGATTGGCTGATGCCAGTGTAAAGGGAGTTGCAGTAATCTAGGCGGGAGGAGATAAATGTGTGGATGATCTTTTCGAGGTCATCAAAGTGGAGGAATTGTTTTATTTTAGCTATCGTCCGAAGCTGAAAGAAGCTAGCTTTTACCACGGCATTGACTTGTTTGTCAAATTTCAGTGCTGAGTCAAATATCACGCCATGGTTTTTGACGTGAGGTTTGAGTAGTGGGGTAAGGCTTCCAAGGCTGCCTGCTATCATTTTGATTGAGTCCGAGGGGCCGAGAAGGATGACCTCAGACTTACTCTCATTTAGTTAGAGGAAGTTCTGGGCCATCCAACATTTTATATCCTCGAGGCAGTGGCAGTGGAGTTAAGCAGATTTGATTGTTTTTTGGGCTTCAGGGGGAGATAGAGTTGTGTATCGTTGTAAGTATAAGAATACACTAAATGTTCTGTATATAATAACCTTATGTGGGCAGCTTGATATTGTAATGCACTAAATCTTTGTAAATCATGAGAGATAGGGGCATGGACACTGTCGATAACACAAAAGGAACCCACTGAAGCTGCTGGAAATTCTTTCTTTCCCCTGACTATCGAAATAACAACTTAGGTTGGCTCCGTTTAAAAAAAATTGTCCCTAGTGTAAAGGGTAGTGCTAGTGTGCGGGGATTGCTGGTCGGCGTGGACTCGATGGGCCAAAATGCCTGTTACCGCTAAACTAAACTATCTCTAAACTAAACTATATCTGGAGTGAATGCAACTCTATACGGCTCGTCCTAATAACAACAACTGTAGATAACAGTCTCAAGATTTGTTTTTGATCTTTTTACTCTTTATAATCAGCACTGCTGCAAGCTCACATCTACACCTGACAGCTTTCTTTTGTAAGAAGGAACTGTAGATGCTGGTTTATACTGAAAATAGACAAAATGCTGGAGTAACTTAAAGGTCAGGCAGCATCTCTGGAGAAAATGAGTAGATGATGTTTCAGTCTTGGCCCAAAACGTTACCTATTCCTTTTCTCCAGAGATGGTATCTGACCTGCTGAGTTACTCAAGCATTTTGTGTCTAGATTTCTCTCTTGCGTGATAGCTAGATCACCAAGGTATATTGCACGACACTCACTGATATCGCCAGCAATTCTAGCCACATTGCACCAGACCTGAGCTCTGATAAAAGACATATGATTGGAAATATAAGCTCTGTCCCTTTCTCCACTAAGGCTGCCTAATCTGTTGAATACTTCCACTATTTTTTTGTTTGTCATTCTTTTTATGAGGTGCAGGCTGATATTAATCAGTGTTAGTTAACTTGCATTTGTGCTAGCCACTCAGTTTATAGGTTCCATAAGGCACACAACAGTGCTGGTTGTGTTGGCTAGATAATGAGTATGCACAATGAATTTGATGCAAATCCTGCACTAATTTAATAGTGCATGGATTAATCATGTTGCAATTCCAGTGAATGTTTTCCATTGCTATTCGGTTTATCCCTGAGAATTTTTTATTCTGTTCCCTTCTCTTTTTAGCAGTTGATAGATGTGATAGGACAGGTTTAGAGCGATATGGGCCAAATGCAGGCAGGTGGGACTAGTGTAGATGGGACATGTTGGTCAGTGTGGGTAAATTGGGTTGAAGGGTCTGTTTCCACACTGTATGACTCTATGAGTGGTTTAGTTTTTTTTTAGTTTAGAGATACAGCGCGGAAACAGGCCCTTCGGCCCACCTTGTCCGCACCGACCAGCTATCCCTGCACATTGACGCTATCCTACACACGCTACAATTATACCAAGCCAATTAATTTACAAACCTGTACGTCTTTGGAGTGTGGGAGGTAAACCAAAGATCTTGGAGAAAACCCACACGGTCATGTGGAGAACGTACAAACTCCGTTCTGACAGCACCCATAGTCGGGATCGAACCAGTGTCTCCGGCACTGCAAGTGCTGTAAGGCAGCAGCTCTACCGCCGCACCACCATGCCCCCCTAGTTCATTTCTCTTCTGCTCTGAAATGTGAGGTGTTGATCTTCAGTCAGGGTGGCACAGTGAAGCAATAGGTAGCAGTGCTGCTGCCTCATAGCTTCTGTGTACCGGGCTCAGTCGTTACATCAGGTGCTGTCTGTGAGTTTTTCATGCTCTCCCATGTTCTCTGGTTTCTTCCCTCATCCCCCAAAAGTGCAGGTGGGTATATTAAAAATGCCTCTGGTGTAGGTAGGAGAGAAGAGATCAATGGATGAAGAGGAGTCCATGGTTATGTGAAGGAAAATAGGTCACGTAAATCAAGAGTCAAGAGTGTTTAATTGTCATACGTACTGACAACAAAATAATGAAATTCTTACTTGCAGCGAAATATAACAAATCTATAAATGCAATTCCCACGTATAATATATAATAAACAAAAACGATGAATAAATTAATAACTACCATACAATTTAAAAAAAAACATAGTCCTCAGTGCAACCAAAGATTGTCCATAGAAGTTCATTGTTGAGTTTTGTTTTAGAGCCTGTTGGTTGTTGGGAAGGAGCTATTCTTGCACCTGGTGGTCATGGATTTCAGACTCCAATACCTTCTTCCTGATGGTAGGAGCGAAATGAGAGTTTGGCCCTGCTGATGTGGATCTTTGACGATATTCGCTATCGTTTGGAGGCAACGACTCCGAAAGATTTCTTTGATGAGGGGCCAGGGGGAGGGGAGGGGTGGGGTGGGGGCGGAAGGTCAGTATCTGTGATGGACCTGGCAGTGTCTACCACTCTCTGTCATCTCCTTTGTTCCTGGCCGTTCGAGTTGCGGACCCAGGTTATGATTCAACCAGTCAGTATGCTCTCTACCGTGCACATTCAAGAGGGTATTACTTCAGTTAAAAGATGGGAATTGATTGGGATTATTAAAATCCACTATAAAGGGGCCAAATGGTCTCTCCTTATATAGGAGGAGAATATATGAAATTTTACAAAAAGCTTTCCACCTGATTTATGATGTAGAAGGTAGACAGCAGTTCCTTCAATGTTATTGGTGTTTTGCTAGCTTCTCCTTACACGGAGGAAGAGGTCAGGGTTATATAGAAGTCAGAAGATGGGGTAGAAGTCTTATCTATAGCAACAACTATGAAGGGAATATAACTCCATGGAAGAGAAATATGGATGTTGCAAATCTCTCTCCTGGCACCACACAGATAAAAATATGTATTTTTCATTGGTGTCCTCAGGAGACTTCTTTAAGAGTGCCTAATAAGATGACTGCAAACAAGAACACCTATTGCTGGTGCAAGCTGAACAAAGTTTTAGTTGGCTCCACAACCAGTGTGATGATCACACCTGGAGGTAACTTTTCAAATTTGCCAGTTGACACACTTCCAGTGGGAACTGAAGGGGCAAGATCACTTGAAGTTTACCTCCAACCCCAGTCATTTGTCCCCAAAATACAAAGGGAGTAAGGTTAAATTTCTCCACCAATGCCATTTATCCAACTAGTATTTACAATGTTGTTGGAATTCAAATTATTCACATCCCCTTCTCAACATGATACATCCACCCTTAATACAAACTTAGTCTGTAACCGATCACATACCTAGTTGACTACATCTCCAAACATTCTCGTGGAAAATCATATCAGAGCTCTACAACAGAGGCATCATGCTACACTGCTGACAGTCACCTCAGGGCAGGGTTTAGGAAAGTATTAAACCCTATGCCTTGTTAGGTTTAACATTTGACTTTGATGTGTGTGTCCACTGCAGTTCTTTTCCAGTAAAGCACAAAGCATTTTGTTTTTAAAAGGCCAATAACATTTAATTTTTTTAAATTTGGTTTTGTTTCCTTTTGAATTGTTATTTCTCAGATCAAGTATAAAATATCTCAGGCCACTTCACCCAGTTCAGCTTACCCTTTCATTCTTGAATTTCCATCCTCATTGGCTGGGGTTAAATTGGGTAACTCCTGAACACAAACAGGAATATCATGATACAAATTTAACCCGTGTCGTTTCTGTCCAATGCAGGCAGCAAGCCAACTTTGTGTCAACCTGCTCAGTGTAATTATTTCCAGTCTGCAGCCTGAACGAATGCCCTGTTAATTGGTGGCAGCCATCAGCAGCAGAACCAATTTTGTTACTACTGACTGCTAACTTGCACCATTTAAAACTAACCCGCATTACTTAAAGCAGAATGCGCTGTGGCTGTTCGACAATTGGATCGACCCTATGTAAGAATGGTGGTTAATGGTCATGGGAGAGCCCGGGTGTCCAGTAAACATCTTTACGGAGGAATTTGAATACTCTGGTATCCACTTTGGTGCGGTTAAGTGTGGGAAGCAGTAAATGGCAAGGGCTTCTCCAAAACATAATGAGAAGACAATAAGTGGAACTCAATCCTAGAAGATAGACACAACATGCTAGAGTAACTCAGCAGGACAGGCAGCATCCCTGGAGAGAAGAAATGGGTGACATTTCGGGTAGAGACCCTTCTTCACACTTTACCCCTCCATATCTCTAGACTCCCTTTCCCCTGACTCTCAGTCTGAAGAAGGGTCTCGACCCAAAACATCACCCATTCCTTCTCTCCAGAGATGCTGCCTGTCCCGCTGAGTTACTCCAGCATTTTGTGTTCTAAATCCTAGAAAATTTAGCCCAAATCTAGGCACAATGCTGCAGGAAGATTAATGATCTCTTTCTTGCTTGTGGGCAAGGTCATTAAATACATGTTCAAATGCTGTATCTTACCGACTGCATTACGGGCCTCGGATATTGCCTAATTCACCACATCCTTACTTTCCATCTACCAAAATCTCTATCAACCAGAGTTCAAGTGCAACATAAATTTCATATGCTTCATATTGCCCTCAGAAACAAAATGGTTGAAACAAAAATACTCATGCCAATGTTTCACTGACAACTATCAGTCACGACAAATACATTATTAAAATATTGTGAAAACAAATGCTGACTTCTGACTACTATTGTAATATATTTGAATTTCTTTCCACAAAACGTATCGGTGACTGTTCAATTGTGAGTCTAATGAAAAATATGAACATGTAAACAGATAAAGATCACATAACCCATCAAGCCTGTCCCATCCAGACATGGTGTGCACATTGTGCACCATCTCAATGCTCTTAAATCATTGAGAGATGCCGGGGTCAAGGAAAGAGCGTTCACGTTGCGGCCCTGTTTCCACCAATCTTTCCAACACCACGCACAAGAAGCGCAAGACAGACTCCATTGTGCAGATGCCGAGAAGTGTGTTCAGCTCTGGCTGAACAACTTCTAATCTTGTATGTGGACTCGATAAGAAGAAGATTGAGAGAAGCAAAAATAAAAGAGAAAATTATTTTGATCATTTCAAAAAAAACCTCAAGAAATATTTATCTTCAGTTGAATGTTTTAACTCCTACTGTATTACATTTAGAAATCCCCTTGACTCTCAGGGACTGTTTGCAGTCCTTTTTTTTAAAAAGATTGCAGTGAATCCTTACAAAAATATTTTCTTCAGGTATGAAATCATACCGTTTCTTTCAAACTGATAAGTGTTTTGCCTTTTTTGCATCTTGCATAGACAATGAATTAATATAAAGCTTAGAAATTATTATCTGTACAGTTTGCCTGTAATTTTCCAACACTTTTGAAAAGGCAAATGATTCATTTAATAAATAAGTTTCTGTTCCATTCGAGAATGATGTTTTAGGTACAGAATTAATTAATGGCAAAAAATGACATTTTTGATAAAAATTAAGAGGATGTGTGCATCATACGAGTTCCAATTCTATTGCACCTCGAAATCCTGCTAAAAATTGGAGTTACAAGAAACTGCGGACGCTGGAATCTTGAGCAGGTGCACATGGAAACTATCTGTTTCAACATCCTGCCAAAGTAAACAGTAAGTGCTGGGGTAACTCATTGTGTCAGGCAGCATCTCTGACGACATGGATAGGCCTCCAGAGATGCCCTCCTGAGATTCCAATCAATGTCCCCCTGAGATGCTGCCTGACCTGTTGAGTTACTCAAAGACTTTGTGTTTTGCTCAAGATTTCAGCGTCTGTAGTTCTTTGTTTCCCTAAAGTAAACACTAGTTGGGTTTCAATACATATCACCCTTATTCATCAATATTGGATCAAATTTGTAAAAAATGCCTTCCCAACAACCTTGTTGGAGTTTTTCTCTTTAATGTCTGTAGACTCTGCACTACTCTCAGGATCAGTTGGATGAACTGTAAAGATGGTAAAAATCAGTAAAGTTTCAGATTCCGTGCTAAGAGAGACATAGCGTGACTTGGCACCAGAGCAACACATTCATATGGATGGTGTTTACAACATCGTTATATGTACAGACTGAATAAAAAGCGAGTTGTGATGGCCAGATAGCATCACTTGGACTGGCCAACCTGACCCACATCTCACCCTCTATCCTGTGGATTTCTGGAAGAGATGAGAAATTGGCTCGAAACTCAAACCAAGTAATGTCAAGTAACGAAGATGTGGAGAGGATGTTTCCACTGGTGGGAGAGTCCAGGACCAGAGGTCATAGCCTCAGAATTATAGGGCACTCTTTTAGAAAGGTGAGGAGGAACTTCTTTAGTCAGAGGGTAGTTAATCTGTGGAACTTATTGCAACAGAGAGCTGTGGAGGCCAGAGAAAAACAAATTGATACCTTTATAGCCTTTGATACCATATACCATCAGTTCCTCATGGATCGTCTGGCTAGCATTGGGGTCTGTGGCACTGTGTATCAGTGGTTTGCCTCCTACCTTGCAGATAGGACACATTTTATCCAGATTCAGAATTACCGGTCAGAAAGTTTTGTTGCTTATTGTCTGTTTATTACTGATATTATGTGATGTAAGGTGACCTTGAGTGTCTTGAAAGGCGCCATTAAATAAAATGTATTATTATTAAATTCTTGATTCGAACGGGTGTCAAGGGTTATGGGGAGAAGGCAGGAAAATGGGATTAGGAGGCAGAGATCAGCCACGATTGAATGGCGGAGTAGATGGCTGAATGGCCTAATTCTACTCCGATAACTTGTGAACTTCTGAATGTCACCCAATGTTCAGATACGGATGAGATAAATCGATTAGCAGCTAAATTCATCCCAGTTTATTATAATTATGAGTCTAGTTACAAGATCATTTGGAAATATTTCATCAATTTCATATATGTAGCATCCATTTTAACAACTTTATAAAATAGTATGCAGAGATATTAGTAACATATGCCTTAGGTTGTTGCACATTATTTCAGTGGTCGCCATGTATCACGTTAATTTTTTCTCCTAAAAAGTTGTTTTTAAAAAGAAAACTAAAACCGTGCACTTATTATTGTCATCTCACAGGTGTTTCACCTTGTCTGATAATAAAAGTAGCATATTGCAGTGCATGCAACCATCTGCTGCAAGAGTGAATTTCAGATTCCGTGCTAAGAGAGACCTAGCGTGACTTGGCACTGCTGGAACACATTCATTTGGATGGTATTTATAACAGGTAACTTGAAAGTTTGAACTCCTCTGCTTGGCTTTATCTCTGGTGCTTCATTTTGATCCAGATGTGAGCTGCATTATCAAATACAAGGTCTAATTTCACCTATAATTCCATCTGTTCGGCAGTCTGCCAACTGCTCTGCTATATATTTGCTTTTGATAGGGTGCAATGTTACACTGAAAGCCTTTATTGTGGGTTTCTCCTTAGATGTGCTAATATACAGTCTAGAAAGTTGTTATGTCACTCAGTCAGCTGAATGGCAATGAATAAGGCAACTCCAATATTCTCATACTTGGGAGGGAGTAAGAGATTTTTTGTATGCAGAATAAGTATACAAATCATATTTTATTACTCATTGCCTTGGACATAAATAACCAAAAATTACTATTAAAATTGTTATCACAATGACATAATTTGCTAAATTCATATAAATATGCACATATAAAGAAAAGAGAAACAATGAATTTGCAGATGCTGGTTTGCCAAGAAAAAAAGACAAAGTGTTGGAGTAACTCAGTGGGCCAAGCAGCATCTCTGGAGAATATAGATAGGTGAAATTCTGAGAAGGGTTTGAAGAAGGGTCCTAACCTGAAATGTTCTCCAGATATGTCTCCTGGCCTTCATAGTTACTGCAGCATTTTTTTAAAAACATATTATAACTTAGGGTTTGCCAGAAATGCCTAGAATAATTGCCATTGTAAGTTCCAACAAGTGTCATAGTAAATCTTCATGCACCAGGAGAATATATAAACAAGATTTTGATTAAGGTACACCATTTGATTACATACTTGTATTCCAACTCCCCCAATAAATTAATTTGAGTTTTGTATTCCAAATTAGGTTTTTAAACATATAATTAAAATAACTAGCATTTCTTGCTGAACAACGCTGACACCAATGTATAGTGAACAATGCTGGCTACTCCCTCAATTTCCCCAGGAGTTGGCATGCAGTGATGATACTGTTGCCGATTATTAGGGAAACCCACCCAGCCCCGGCAAGAATTTGACTTGAAGATGTTCACAGTTACAGGCTTCATGGGCATGTCCTTCTTTCCTTTAGGAAAGATTAGGGTACGAGAATTGCTACTGCGCAGCATTGCATTTTTTTGCATTCAATAGACTTCTATCAAAACCTCAATGGATATACGTAACAAGTAGTATGCCATTAACATGCACGGAGAAATTCATTTAACTTACCTACACATCAAATAAACTGTCATTTTCCAGCCTATAACCTCCAGATATTTATCAGAATGAGTGGAGGAAGTCAGTGAGCTGTGAATTCTAGTGGGGGCCAAGTATATATAGGTTGGATCCGGAACAAATTTCTGCCCTTAAGTATTGGACAAATATAAGACAATTTTACAAATAAAATGCACACATGCGATTCCATTATTCCATTCAATAGATTTTCTACACAAGTATATCACCAAACAGTTGCCTCCACATCCAAACAAGACTGCATTCAATGCACTGAAATTGTTCTACCTGGCTAATGGAATCGGGGAGATATAGCATGGATGTAGGGCCCACTGTCCATGCTCATACCCACAGTCCATGCTCATATCAATACTCTTTTCTTGAACTGTCTTAAATTCCTAATCCTACTTTTAAACCAATTTATTTTCCTTATATTCACATACTCCCATCCTTCACTTCCAAGTTCTGCCATGCCAATATGTCTTTAACTCATTTTCTACATGTTGTTGGCAAGGCCAGCATTTGTTGCTACCCCGAAACACCCTGAGAAGTGGTGGTGAGTCACCTTGAACTATGCGATCTTTCCAGTGAAGGTACCAAACCATTGCTATTTCCAACTCAATATATTGTGCAAGTTTGAGAGGAATCTGCATGCGCTTGTTACCCGTACCTATATCAATGGATATGAAGGCTTTGAGATGCTTTTGGAGCAGCCAAGGCAAATAACAGGAGTACATTTGTAAACGATACTCACAGAAACCAATATGTGACAGTGGTGGAGTTGTGAATATTCTGGGCGATTGATGGGATGTGCCAATCAGCTGAGCTGGTTTATCCTGGATGGTTTGAAGCTTCTTGTGAGACGAAGTGCTGCCAGTCACAGAATCAGACAGCATGGAAACAGGCCCTTTGGCCCCACTCATCCCTGCTGACCAGGATGCCCCATTTAAGCTAGTCCCATTTGCCCGCATTTGGCATCCTACTGTTGTGAAGAGCGCATTGATTGAGGGAAAGTGAGAACAAAAACCCTAAGGCAGTTGAAATTAAGTAAACATAAGCATTAAAATATGAAAGAGTCGATTCAAAGTTCTCTACCCTGTGTAAAAATAATTTATTATCTGTCCCTTCAAAGTGTTCACCTTGTTCTCGAAAAGGCAGAAGGGCCTGTCCCACTTAGGCGATTTTTTCGGTGACTGCCGGCGACTGTTACAGTCGTAGCAGGTCGCCGAAAAAGCGGCGACTGGACCCTCCCCTCCGTCAATGTCTACGACAAGCTACGACAACCTACCACCTAGTCGACGTCAAGCTACCAACAACCGGCGACTCATTAGGACATCCACCTATGACCACACCTACGACAACCTATCACCACACAGGCGACAACCAAAGTCAACCGACATCCATCCGCGACAAGCTACGATAAGCAACGACACTGTCGGCGACAACTGAATACAATTCAGTTGCCGGTACCTGTCGCCGGTTGACGTAGGTTGACATAGGTAGTCGCAAATGGAATTCACCAAGGTCAGCACCCGGCGACAACCAACAACACCTGGCAACAACCTGCCTCGTCCTGGCGACAACCGGCGAACGCACCTACGATAGGAGAAAATAAGCTGCGACAAGCCCACAGTCGCCGAAAAGTTTTGAACATTTCAAAATCCAGCGGCGACCAGAAAAACGTTACGACTCTTTAGGCGACTTGAGGAGACTACTCACGTCCATACAGGCGTCACCCCGCGACCATGTGGCGACAGCCTAATCGCCTGTAGTCACCGAAAAAATCACCTAAGTGGGACAGGGGCTAGAGTCTCTTTATTTTCCTCTGTCAAATAAACAAAGGAGTTCACATAACACATACTCATTGGCATGAATATTTTTTCCTGGATTTAGGTATTGTTGATCACTTTGGCCTTAAATGTTGTTAACGGGATCATAGCTGCAGCCTTTACTTCTGTCTAGGATTTAAAGGATCAGCAACTCTACTGTACTGTTTCAGATGCAGATGCAGCCTCAATTTTTTCTTGCCTTCGCAGCATGACAATCTTGTCAAAATTAATATAATTGCAATGGAATTTTAATTTATTGTGCACAGAATAATTTTATGTAAACACAATATACTGTTCATAGTACAAACATCAGTTCACCATTGGTGAAACAAGGCCTTATATTTCTTATGACATCTAGTAAGCTTTGAACTCAGATGTTCATGTGCGTGTTTTCAGCCCTGCTGGAACACATTAAGGTTAGTTTAGATTATGTGCAGCCTGTAAAGTTGGGGATTCCTTGGCAATAACAATCATCTTTGAAAGGTCTCCAGTGCGGTACATAGTTAAGAATCCTGAATATGCATTTGAATCAGAGAGAGAAGCTTGAGGCTGAAGAAGGGTCTCGACCCGAAACGTCACCCATTCCTTCTCTCCAGAGATGCTGCCTGTCCCGCTGAGTTATTCCAGCATTTCGTGTCTATGTTCGATTTAAACCAGCATCTGCAGTTCTTTCCTACACTTTGCAGCTGATGATATTCAGGCAAACACAAGAAAATGCGGTAGCCTGGTTATTCAGCTGAATTCGTAGAGTGACAAGCATCCTATTCATATGTCCAGCAAATATGTAAGCTGCAGGTATTCCAAGTGAGAGGGACCCACTGGACACATTCATATGAGTTCATGAACTATATTTTTGGTACCAGTCTCAAATTGGTAGGATAAATTCTGTAAATAGGGCTTTAAACATACAACAGTGGGGAAGGCTCCAAGATTGGGATGTTTAATAAATTAAGAGAAAATGGGAGAGGATGCTGGGATGGGATAGTGGGGAGCGATTGACAAATGTGTGACAGATGGTGGCAGCAAATGAAGACAAGAATGCAGCACAGATCAAATCCAGAGGTAGTAAAAACTCAAAGCTCAAAAAATAATCAAAGCTTTACTGTGTTTATTTGAATGCACGTAACGTTAGAAGTTAAGTACTTGTATTGACAGCACAGATAACAACGTAGGAGTTTGATCTAATAGCTATTATGTAGATGTGGTTGCAGAGTGACCAGAACTGAGTATAGACACAAAAAGCTGGAGTAACTCAATGAGACTGGCAGCATCTCTGGAGAGAAGGAATGGGTGGTTTCTTCAAATCCATAACATCACCCATTCCTTCTCTCCAGGAATGCTGCCTGTCCCGCTGAGTTACTCCAGCTTTTGGTGTCTATCTTCAGTTTAAACAGCATCTGCAGTTCCTTCCTACATATGACCAGAATTGAGTTCTCTATATTCCAGATTATACAATGCACCAAAACAAAATGCCAGAAGGGAAAGTAAGTGGTGCAGCCTTGTTAATCAAGGAGAGTAACAAAGGGGTGTTGTGCCATGAAATAGTAATTGTGTTGAAATCATGAAAAGAATTACAAAATGTGATCTCTCAATAGGGTGGGTGCATAAATACCAAGTGAATTGCAGTTGTCATGGAGGATTTCATTCAACATGTGTGGATGAACCAACAGGGTATTGTTGAAGATGAATTTGTGGAGTGCATCGGGAATTGCTTCTTAGAACCTACCCAGGAACAGACTATTTTAGATTTGGTCATGAGTAATGTGGAATGATTAATAATAGATCTTGTGGTTAAAGATTCCCGGGGAGGAAGTGACCACAATATGATAGAATTTCAGGTGCAGTTTAAGGATGACCAGCACACGACCACAGCTTCTGTGTTCAACATAAATTATGGCAGTTATAATGGTACAAAGGTGGATTTTAGTTTGGTTTAACGATACAGTGTGGAACCAGGCCCTTCGGCCCACCGAGTTCACCCCAACCAGCGAACACCGCACACTTACACTATCCTACACACAATTTTACAATGACACCAAGCCAATTAACCGACAAATCTGTAAGTCTTTGGAGTGTGTGAGGAAACCGGAGATCCCGGAGAAAACCCATGGTTGTACATTCACAGGGAGAAAGTACAAACTCCGTACAGACAAGCACCAGTAGTCGGGATCGAACCGGGGTCTCTGGCGTTGATAAGGCAGCAACTCTACCACTGTGCCACTGGGGAAATAGGCTAAGTTTACAGTTCAGTGGATGAATAGAGGCCGATAGTCAAACAGCCCTTGAGCTCGGCAGGAATTAACCCAATGAGAGAGATTCCTTGAGAAAGAGACAAAATCTGTGGGTAACAAAGGAGGTCAAGGATAATGTTAAATTGGGAAGTGGGGCATACAATGTGGGAAGAGCTAGGAGGTAGACCAGAGGGTTGGGAAGTTTAGGATCCATTGGCAAAAGACTAAAAAGCTTATGAGAAGGGAGAAAATTATTTTGAGGGAAAACTTGCATGTGATATCAAAACCACCAGCAACGAGTTTCAATAGCAATGTAAATAGAAATTTACGTGGATTTCTATTTAATAGAAATGTAATTTTTAATATTGAATAAAAATGTAAATTGTATCTAAAGTTTGGGCCTGAGATCTTTAGATCGTGAAGTAATAACAGACAATGACAAAATAACATTTGGACACGCTAGAGGCAGGAAACATGTTCCCGATGTTGGGGGAGTCCAGAACCAGGGGCCACAGTTTAAGAATAAGAGGTAGACCATTTAGAACAGAGATGTGGAAAAACTTTTTTGCCCAGGGAGTTGTGAATCTGTGGAACTCTCTGCCTCAGAAGGCAGTGGGGGCAAATTCTCTGGATGCTTTCAATTGAGAGTTAGATAGAGCTCTTAATGATAATGGAGTAAGGGGATATGGTGAGAAGGCAGGAACGGGGTACTGATTGTGGATGATCAGCCATGATCACAGTGAATGATGGTGTCGGTTCGAAGGGCCAAATGGCCTACTCCTGCACCTATTATCTATTGTCTATTTCCCAAATCATTTTTTTTTTAATGAGACTTCACGGTGCAATAAAACAGATGAAAACATTACAGATAACAGGGAGGAACTTGTAAAAACTCCAATCACAAGAGATAAATTAGTGGAGAAACTAATGGGCCTAATGATGGACAATCATCAGAGCCCGATGGCACTCACCCAAGGCTTCTGAAGGAAGTTGCTGCCGATATTGTGGACGCACTGGTTGGAATTTTTCAGAACTCACAAAACTCAGGAAGGGTACCAGATGATTGGAAAACAGCCAATGTGACTTGCTTGTTCATAAAGGGAGGCAGACAGAGGTGGGGAACTACAAGCCAGTTAGTTTTACATCCAGTGCTGGCAGGATGCTAGAGTCAATAATCAAAGAGGAAATAACTAATCATTTTGGAAAGCTGAATATACCTAGACAATGTCGCTTTATGAAAGGTAAATCATGTTTGACAAATTTGATTACATTCTTTGAGGATGTGACGCGAGAGTTAAGAGAGGAAATTTGGATTTCCAAAATGCATTTGACAAATTGCCAGTTAGAGACTGGTGCATAACTTAAGATCCCAAGGTACTTTAGGAGGTGTGTTAACATGGATTAAAAACTGGCTGTAAAATAGAAAACAAAGAGTTGGAATAAATGGGTCCTTTTCAGACTGAGAGAATGTAATTGGTAGAGTACCTCACTGCGAACATTAATAAAATGAGGGAGGGAACAAAATGTACGGTTTCCAAGTTTGTCATTGATATAAAAATGAGAAGAAGGGTATACAAAAATGCTGGAGAAACTCAGCGGGTGCAGCAGCATCTATGGAGCAAAGGAAATAGGCAACGTTTCGGTCCGAAACGTTGCCTATTTCCTTCGCTCCATAGATGCTGCTGCACCCGCTGAGTTTCTCCAGCATTTTTGTGTACCTTCGATTTTCCAGCATCTGCAGTTCCTTCTTAAATAAGACGAAGGGTATATTGTGATGAGGATATTGTGAACTCACAACATGATATGAAAATGCAGCAAATTGAGTTTAACGTGGGGAATTGTGAAGTTATGCAAGGAAAGACACAAAATTCTGGAGTAACCCAACGGGTTTGGCAGCATCCATGAAGAATATGGATAGGTGATGTTTCGGGTCATAGCCCTTATTCAGTTCTGTAAGGGTATGCACTCCACTAAGAGGAATACAATGGCCAATTATTATCTAAATGGAGAGAGACTGCAAAGGAGTGAAGTTCAAAGGCATCTAGGATTTCCAGTGCATGATTCTTAGAAAGTTAGCAGACAGGTGGAGTGGGCCGGTTGGCCCTGTCTCCATGCTGTATCTTTCAGTCAATCAATAGACCCAACTTCGTGAACTTTGAAATGATTAAACTGAGGGCACATGATTTGACTCAAACAGCCACCGGCTCGAGACACCCTTTTCACATACTTTGTAGATTTATGGATTGGATCAGTGCCCAGTGAGTCACCAGATATGAGAAGCCAACCTGATCCAGATGCAAACTTACCATTAGTTTAGTTGCAATGGACTTGAATAAAGAGTTTAATTGGAAGAAGGCAGTAGGTGTGCACAATGAAATTGCTGAATTGGCAAGCCTGCATTGGTAAGCATGGAGGAATCAGCACTAACCTTGCGCAGGGCTTTGCATAGTGAATTGAGCTGAACTATCATGATGAAAAGAAATATTAAGCTTCTCAGGCACCACCAGAGACATAGAATACTAGGGTCTGATGCGACACAACGAATGTGTTAGTTCAGGTTGAGTCAAGTGGCAAAAAAATCTGGACTCGGGGATATGGGGAGAAGGCAGGCACGGGTTACTGATTGTGGATGATCAGCCATAATCACAATGAATGGCGGTGCAGGCTCGAAGGGCCAAATGGCCTCCTCCTGCACCTATATTTTTATGTTTCTATGTTCCTAGTTGGGCATAAATAAAGGCACTAAAGCTCAATAATGTATGTAGATACTGACCACTGAACTGGAGTTCACCAGGATCTGCTTACGTTTGTTTGTTGGGTATCAAAACAAAAACTTTGGGCACTAATTCGGATCGGTTTGGATTGCATAGAGTTAGTTGGGGTTTAACCCTGATTTTTAATTTGTATACGAGTAGATCTCTATCTATAATCTCTGTTAATAACAACAGTTAAAAGATATTTGGACAGGTAGATGAATAGGAATGGTTTAGAGGGATATGAGGCAAATGTAAGCAAATGGGTCGGTCAATCTTAGATGGGGCAAGCCCTGCTTGCGACTGCGGACATCCAGACCAGACCATCCCACACATCGTAAATGAATGCTCACTGAGGCTTTTCCCTGGGGGCATCAAAGCCATCCACCCAGTAACTGATGCTGTCCTGGCCTGGATGTCTACCCTTGATCTACAACTTTAGGCTGTGCACGCCATGCGCAAGAAGAATCTAAGAAGGGCCTGTTTACATGCTGTATGACTCTATAATACTTTATCATACCCACTCGCCTGCATGTGTAGACTTCATACCTCTGGTTGATGTAGAATCAGATAATTAATCTTCTTATGAGAATCATTGCACAATAATGCCACCAAGTGTCATACAACCCAACTCCCCAACAACAGATCTTGGTGAGACCACACCTGGAGTATTGCGTACAGTTTTGGTCTCCAAATCTGAGGAAGGACATTATTGCCATAGAGGGAGTGCAGAGAAGGTTCACCAGACTGATTCCTGGGATGTCAGGACTGTCTTATGAAGAAAGACTGGATAGACTTGGTTTATACTCTCTAGAATTTAGGAGATTGAGAGGGGATCTTATAGAAACTTACAAAATTCTTAAGGGGTTGGACAGGCTAGATGCAGGAAGATTGCTCCCGATGTTGGGGAAGTCCAGGACAAGGGGTCACAGCTTAAGGATAAGGGGGAAATCCTTTAAAACCGAGATGAGAAGAACTTTTTTCACACAGAGAGTGGTGAATCTCTGGAACTCTCTGCCACAGAGGGTAGTCGAGGCCAGTTCATTGGCTATATTTAAGAGGGAGTTAGATGTGGCCCTTGTGGCTAAAGGGATCAGAGGGTATGGAGAGAAGGCAGGTACGGGATACTGAGTTGGATGATCAGCCATGATCATATTGAATGGCGGTGCAGGCTCGAAGGGCCGAATGGCCTACTCCTGCACCTAATTTCTATGTTTCTATGTTTCTATGTTAAAGGCAAAGACCATGAGATTATTACTTATAAGGAAAATTATTTTGCCCAACTCAACTCAAGTAGGGAAGTAGAAGAGCAGGGTGGAACAGACTGTGTAGGAAGGAACTGCAGATGCCGTTTCAAACTGAAGATAGACACAGATGTGGAACAGACAATTGATTCCATGATTTTCCAGCTGCTCATTGATCCTGGATGGATGTTAATATTCTGTACATATATCAAAATAAACATTGCATATCATTTGACGTAAAAATGCAGTTCTGTGGCCTTTATCAATATTTGCATAAGTATTTGTATTATGCAAAGAAAAATCTTAGTCCAGTTTCTCTCTGTCATTCTAATTTTAAGGTGCTCCTTAAATCCAATTAATTTGACAAGACCTTTAGTCAAGAGTACTGATATCTCTTTCTGAGTGTTGGTGTCAATTGTACAGAGGGTAGGAGAGAAGCTGTGATATGATATATCAGTGAAATAATGCGATTGACTTAGATAGAAATAGCGAAAGGCTTGGATAGAGAGGATGTGGAGATGATGTTTCCACTAGTGGGAGAGTCTAGGACTAGAGGTCATAGCCTCAGAATTAAACGACATCCCTTTAGGAAGGAGATGAGGAGGAATTTATTTAGTCAGAAAGTGGTGAATCTGTGGAATTCTTTGCCACAGAAGGTTGTGGAGGCCAAGTCATGGATATTTTTAAGGCAAGATAGATTCTTGATTAGTACGGGTGTCTAGGATTATGGGGAGAAGGCAGGAGAATGAGGTTAGGAGGGAGAGATGGATCAGCTATGATTGAATGGCGGAGTAGACTTGATGGGCTGATGGGGCTAATCCTGCTCCTATCACTTATGACCTTATAAATATATGTAAGAGGGACAGAGGTAGGCAAAAACTCAGGAGGCTAAGCAGATCATCTCACAATTTGAGAAATAAATTATCTGTATCTTGTGTCTGTAAACACTTGGCATTTCAGGTGAGAATAGTTTGGCAATGCTCACTGTCTAGACACAAATAAACAATGAGAGTAGCATGCACACAATCCCCAGAATATTTCCAGTTAAAGGAGTAAAACTGAAGAAATTTGGAGTCGTCATGATCCTCTAAGTTTTACATACTTGTATGTTTTGAGTGTGTTTGAATATAGAACTTTACAGCATGGGAACAGGCCCTTTGCCCCACAATGTCCTTCTGAACATGATGACAAGTTAAACTCATCTCCTTTGCCTGCCTGGGATCCATATCCCTCCATTCCCTATTCGATGATAATTGTTTTCTGTTAACATTTCCTTTGAGTCTGTAACCACATGTTAACAATCAATTTTATTGATTTGTGTCAATGTAATTTGTGACAGCTTATTTTATTCAGTCTAGTGGAGTTTATTAAACAATACTTTCATCAACACACCTTTTAGTGATTATAGCCTGCTCTTTTCCCCAGAATTATGCAATAGAAAATAGTTTTTTTTCATGAATGAAGCATGTCAGTGATACATCTGGGACATTTTACATCACTCTGGGCTCATCCCATATGACCCCAAAGTGATTTCCATGTCTACAATAGAATGTGATATTATTCCATGTCACATCCAATGGGTAATGTATGTAACCATTACATAGGATAATACCATTATTTTTTGGGGCACTTGGATCAGTTGGGACCATTGTGTATTCTTAGCTTAACATAGCCTGATTTCCATGCTGCCAACCTGAAAGGAGACACGAGTTCGAAAGCAGGAGAATAGGGTTGAGAGAGAACGATAGATCAGCCATGATTGAATGACAGAGAGTCGACTTGATGGACTGAATTGCCTAATTCTGTTCCTATAGCTTATGAACTATCAGATTCTGGTCAAAATGATATGTTAAAATATTCCAGTACTTAAAACGGTATTTTATAATCTAGCCAGTTATAGTTTAGTTTCTAAATGTCAATTGTTGATTTTTCTACTACTAATTTGCTAATCCAGATTTTTCAAAAATTGAATAACGATGAACTTGAAAAATCCATGTAAAAAGCATTAACTTTTATTGAGCTGAGCAGCACTGTTGATACTGTAGAATCATTATTTTCACCAGTCATTTACATGACAAAATCACTGATCATTCACAAGATATTCAAACAAACTCCCTTGTGAAAATCAAAAATACTACAGTAACTACATTTTTATCTCTTTGAAATACTGAATTACAAAAATTAAATGCTGTATGTAAAGCTACACATTCATCACTAGAATCATATATTATATGATATTTAATTCGACAATTGTCTACAGTGCTTCTTCAAGGAATAAATGTATCAGATTGAAAGCAAGGTGTCTTAATGTAACAATGATTATTTAGAAAATGCATCTAGTACAGTTTATGAAATAAAGTACCATTATACCACAAAAGTATGATTTAAGAAAAGTGTTTGTTTTACAAGATACTTAGTCTTCTTTACACATTTGATTGATTGATCAAACATACACTTTCATGCAATTGGTTCTCAGACAAATGTTCAGGATTAAATTTACAAAATTTCATCTTTTACATCTGTTGTGACACTGGGTTGCATAGAATACAATCGTGCAAAATGATAGGTACATTTTTATAGCAAAGCGCAAGCCCAGCTTGTTCCAGATGTCAGTAGTATTTTAGCTTGTGTGGTTAACGTTTCAGTGATACAGGTGCAGAGATGGAACATCTTTTATTACTGGGATTGATGTCCTTATAATATTTTGTTATGATATTGCCATTGGAAGGAAATGAGATGATTTACTTTCTTTCTTTGTCCTTTTGCCTCTAATCGCTACTCCCTTTTGGTTCAAGGTTATAAACATTTGTTGGCCATTATGCGTCCACTTTGCAGAAGAATATGTATTGTAATTATTTTCCTCTATAAGCTCTCTAAAATTGCAGTCTTCGTTGCAGGTTTTCTGTGGAAACATGGAATATAAAATGTACATTAAAGCATGAGATAACAATATAAGCAACTGATGATGGCAATATTCAGAAATTATTCCTGTCATGTATTGATTCCACATCCTCGATGATATAAATGGTTCCATTTACAATCTGGAGATGATTTTAAGCTGGTCTGTGTTGGTAGGCTTTAAAAATAACCTGACTCTCTTAGACAGACACAAAAAGTTGTGGTAACTCAGCGGGTCAGGCGGCATCACTGGTGAAAAGGAATACAGTAGGTAATGTGTCAGGTCGAGACCCTTCTTCAGACTTCAGTTCTTTACCTCTCCGAAAGCAGCTAAATTTCCATTTTCATCGCTGATTTGAGTAGGTGCCAAGGACACCTGCTAAACTAATCTAGTGGAGCTTTTTCTTTAACATTACCTTATGGGCACCGGATAATGCAATTGCTACCCAAGTCTAGTTTCAACTCCTAGAAGGCTTTCTCACCAATCAAAATGTTAGATTAAGTTGTTTATGTGGATCGAAAATTGGCCATAATATTTACCCATATCCTCAAGGAATGTTGAAACATATTGTGGCTGTAGATGTTTTCAAAAGGCAGAGCTTGCGTGCTTTAGTCACCCCACCTAAGAATTTCATTGTTCTAACTGGGACACATGACAATAAAACACTCTTGACTCTATAAAATTAATATATTGTTTAGATATCTTGCACAATTCCTGGCAAGTGTAGTCACCTTGCTCCATCAAGCATAAGAAATGGCCATACCGGATTTCTTCCCCGATATACCCAAGACCAGTCTGAAATTAACCATGTGGTTGTCCTGACGTAAAAGGATACTTAATGATTTGTTTAAAAACAGGAGCAACCTGTGTTTGATGACAGGTTTACTTAAACATTGATGAGCTATCCCCAGCCAAAATCAGAGTTATTGCATAAAAGCTCTAAACACGAGCTTGAATCATGCTATAACAGAGAGACATCTGTGGTCCAGCCACATGCAGCAATCCATGTACTTTTGCCAAACTTTTTTGTTTGGCTTGGTTGCTCGGAGAGGTGATGTTTCGTGACTATATTTGTCTCTGTACTAGATCTTTAAAATTCCTACTAAAATATATATATAATAATGAGACTCTCATCAGTAAATGCGAAAAATAATAGGTACATTAAATTTTAGTCTCCCATGATCAAATAGCAATCAATCCCAACTGTTGATTTAAATAGTGACTGGCTTTGGCATTTAAAATCATTTTTGTCCAAGATCTGTATTACCATATTTGTTACTTTAATATGGATTGTGTAAAGATTAAGTCAAGAGTCAGGAGTCAAGAGAGTTTTATTGGCATGTGTCCCAGATAGGCAATTAAATTCTTGCTTGTCATTATATATCATTAAGTTGTTCAGTATCTGTTAAATTGTTCGTGTAGAAAAAGATTTGGATTCCTATACCAGTCTCAATTGTTTGTGTCATATCTTGTCTCTACAAGTTAAAATTAATCAAAGATGTCCGTGCAGGAACACCAAAGAACAATTTTATACATTGGTTTTAATTATCACCCAACAATATAAACATCGAATTCTCCAATTTTAGATAATTTACCTACAAACACACTCCTTCCTTTAATGCTCCCCCCCTTTTGTACCCCTCTCTTCCCTCCGCCCCACCTGCATGCACACCAATTTTTCCCTTTCCCCTTCCTTCAATCTCCTTCCACCCCTGTTCCTTCCTCTGGCTTTACATCTCACTTTTCTTCTATCCTTATCTCACACCTTTTGTCTTTTCATCTCTCGCCTTTGCCCAACCATCTACCAATCAAAAAACACCCTCACCTGTATCCACCCAACACTTGCCGGACTTTGTCTTGCCCCCACCACTCTTCCAGCTTTCTCCCTCCCACCCCCCCCCCCCCACACACATCGCAATCAGTCTGAAGAAGTGTCCCGACACAAAATGTCATCAATCCATGCTCTCCAGAGATGCTGCCTGATCTGCTGAGTTACTCCAACACTTTGTGTCTTTTTTTTGTAAACTAGCATTTGCAGTTCCTAGTTTTATACATGGATTGGACATATGGAGAAATGTATTGTGGGTCTTAAGAGGCATAAAGTCTCAGGTTCTTTCGTTGTGAGGCAGAAATTAGCCTGTTCATAGGTATATAAGTAAGAGCTTGCTAAAATTGCTGTTATTGTGAAAGATAGCCAATTGACTTACTACCTGCTACTACCAATTGTCCAACTCTTGCCAGTCTCACAGACCCGACCACTGTCAGAAACATTTCACTGCTTCACTTTGGGGCCCTTCTTCCTCAGCCAAAAGAATGGTCCCGACCCAAAAGCTGCCTGGATCCATTGAGTTCCTCCTGCACTTTGTGTTTTGCCCAAGATTCCAGCATCTGCAGTTCCTTGTGTCTACCCGTTTCACTTAATGGGTATCTCAAAATATTTAAATTGGTGATCTATTACACATTGGACTCCCGTTGCTATTTTGACTTCTTCAGTTCAGATGAAAAGTCATTGACCTGAAGCATTGTCTCTTGCTCCACCTGGGCTGCCTGATCTGCTGAGCGTTTTTGACATTTTCTACTCTGGTTTGCCATTTTGACAGATGGGTCTGACCAAGTGCAATCTTTTCTCCAATCAATCTTACTGTCAGCATAGCTGAAAAGACCTAATAAAGTTAAACATTTTAATAGTTTTTACGCTGCCAGGAGCAAAGGAATGTTACTCTGGGCCTCTCAAGAATAATGTAGTCTTTTGCCAACCCAGACTCCTCACCTCCTCCAATAGTTCCAGCCTGAAACTGGAGCCTGGCCCATATCCAACACGCTGCATCAACCCATCTGTTTTAGGGGAGCAAGTTTCTGGTTCTATTTAACTGAAGCAAGAGCCCAGAAGTGGATATTTTGTCCAAAAGTTAAAATCTATCTGAATGACGTTTGAAACAGATGATCGACAAAAGCAACATGCTGTTAATTGGTCTTTTTATGCATTGAAGCCTTTTATTAATTTCAGTTTAAATGTAATGTATTGTCTGCAAACTTCCTTCACCATAACGCACTGGAAGATTTACTGCAAAAGGTTTCGGGGACTAACTTAGATAGTGCTAGTAAATAGCAGCGGTGATTGCAATTCCTAGTTTATCCAAGTCCATTTGATCTTTTGCAGGACAGACAATATTTGAGAGGTAATGTCATTAACATGATTTTACATATCCACATGCACGCAATTTTACTGGGCGGCACAGAGGCGCTGCTGGTAGAGCTGCTGCCTCACAGCGCCAGAGACACGGGTTCGATCCTGACCTCGGGTGCTGTCTGGGTGGAGTTTGCATGTTTTCCCTGTGACCGCGTGGGTTTCCTCTGGGTGCTCGGGGGCCTCCCACATCCTAAAGACTTGCAGGCTTGTGGGTTAATTTAGCCTCTATAAATTCCCGCTGATGTACAGGGAGTGGATGTGAAAGTGTTGATAAAATGGAACTAGTGTGAATGGGTAATTGATGGTCACATGGGCCGAAGGGTCAGTTGTTGCATTTGTGCAGATCCATGCTGTATCTTTCAATCCAACTCAGCATCCCAACTTTGTTCCATCTAGCCTATTATTAAAATCAGCCTGCATCTGGTTTGTGGCTAGAGCAAGTGATTAACTCATCAGACTATGGTAGTTTTCTGGAAAAGGTCGCAGAGCACATACATGAATGGGTATTGCAATTTTCCAATATGAAGCCCACTTGGAGGAGAAGAGAATTGTCTGTACATAAGGTCAGATATCCCTCCCCGCTCATAGTGAAGTGAGAATGGCAGCACCTGCAGAAAATGAAAGCAGTGGTAGTGGGAGGAGACAACAGTGGATACTTGTGACAGTCATCTCACTTACTGATACTCCCTTTACAGTAGAAATCAATGTAAAGTTGTTGAAAAATGACACCCAAGTGTCTGGCAGTCAGGTCTGGGGATTTGGGTCAGCCAGGTGCCTGCATCTCAAACATGATAATTGCACTTCCATTATGTTACAAAAGACTCAGATTGGGACTTCAGGACGTTCTATAAAAGATGGCTGATGAAAAGCAATGAAATGCTGCATGCATGTCTGAAAGCATGAGTAGATTGAGAAAGTACATGGGGGAGATCAAACGGCCATATAGCTTTGCAAGATGCATGGATCCCACGATGGTCTGAAGCCCAAATACAAACATTGGCATGATGCCCTGCCCAGGGAGGAGATGAGTTTGAGTCTCTTCGAGTATAGAGCCTATGGTTCTTTCTTAATGTAGTTGTGTGATTGACTGGTTTGTTCTACCTGGAATAGCATAGACATGATGGGCAGAATGGCCTCCTTCCATGCTTTAATAATTCTCTAATTCTGCAACTTATGCAAAATCACAGGTTGTTTATTTCCACTGTCCATCCTCTTTGACTGCAGCACCCAGTATGCCTTAATCAACACCTCCTTGGAGAAGCAGTGTGCTTGCTCATTGCTTCTTGTTGAGATGAATGCATGATAACAGCGACCTAAACCTGGTCGGTGTATAAGGCTGAGTATTAACACTCCATGATTGGAGGCATTCCTGTTTAAGGGAAATTGAATTTTTAGGATGAGCTTAATACTTTTCATGGCTGCTTCAAACATGAAAACAAAGCTTCCTTCTGTCCAATGTGTTGAAATAGGAAGACAGGAAGTATCGTCACGGATGTCACCATGGCCATTTTCTTTTCTCTTGTCTACCTTCTGGGAGAAGACACAGGAGCTTGAAAGCTCAGATGTCCAAAATGAAGGGCAGATTCTTCCCCCTTTCTATCTGATTCCTGAACCAAACACTTTCATACCTCCTTCTCGGAAGAGCTGCCTCGTAACTCTACATAATTCGGTTACTCCGTGTTGTACTTTTGCACTACAATCTTGTGCCATTCTGCGGTTTTTGTACTGATCGTTATATTTACTGTTGTATTCATCAGTACCGTTTTTCTCTGTGAGCTTCATGTGAACAAGGAACTTCATTGCATCCTTGTGTATATGACAAATTAAACTGAATTTAATAACTAAAAGAGCGCACAAAATGTGCAGGAAGGAACTGCAGATGCTGGTTTAGACCGAAGATAGACACAAAATGCTGAAATAACTCTGCAGGTCAGGCAGCATCTCTGGAGAAAAGGAATATGCGACGTTTCGAGGAACAAGAGTTCCAACTCAAAGAGCACTATGTTCTAGAGTCTGCAGAAAAGTCCCAACCCAAAATGCCGCCTGTCCATTCCCTCCACAGATGCTCCCTGATCTGCTGTGTTCCTCCAGCACTTTGTGTTTTGTTCAAGATTCCAACATCTGCAGTTCCTTGTGTCTCTATATTCTCAGCACTGACTTACCTTGCTATATAATTTCCCAGATTTGTTCATTGCTAAGTAATAGTCACTTTCTACACCTCTGATGGCAACTACTCCAACGGCCACAGTTCTGATTTCCAGAATACCTGAAATGGTAGAAAATCATCATTAACCAATTTAAACACATTGTGAAATATTAATTTTTAAAGCATGTTAGTTCTAGTTGTCATTAGTTCAAAATTAATCAGCATCGCCTTCTAAGTTCTTGCTAAGAGTTATTACATAGTTAATATACATTATTTAAAAACTTTATATTGGTACAATTCCACATTTGAATGGAAAAGTTTATATTTCCAGGGCAAAACATAAGCTTGACCTCCAACGCAAACTACAAATTTAAATGCCGGGACAAAATATTGTTAGTACCAAAACCTCCACAACCAAGTCCTCAAAATAATATGGGAATACAAGGAACTGCAGATGCTGGAACCTTGAGCAAAACACAAAGTGCTGGAGGAACTCAGCGGGTCAGGCAGCATCTGTGAGGGAATGGTCAGATGACATTTTGGGCTGGGAACCTTCTTCAGACTAACTGTAGTAGAGTTATTTTTCAGTTTTCTGCCCCCTATTTCTATCAGTCTGAAGAAGAATCCTGACCCAACACATTGCCTTCCTTTTGCAGATAGTGCCTGATCTGAATTACTCCTTTTCTCTGTGTTTTCCTCAAATAAGATTTTTTAGTGGACATAAAACAGGCATCATAAAAGCACTTTATCAGAAAGTACCAGAATAAATTGAGTTGTAAAAGTAACGGATATGTTGCAATTAATATTGAAATATAATCAAGTGAATCATTTTAAAGAATATACTTTCTAAAGAATAAATAATTCATTGTGGGCACTAATGTGAGACTTTAAGGATCTAACACAATATTAATTCACAAAACTTGATTGTCAAAATCTTTCTAGTCGTGAATTACATGAATACATTCAGCTGGCTTCTGTAAGTTTATTTCAGATGAACATGTGTAAAGACAGACCCTTGATTGGCAAATCAATGCTGATATTCCTTAAATTTAGAAAATGAATATAAATTCAAAGTGTAAGTTTATTAAATTTCATTATCCCTAGAATAAGTGCTATTCAGAAATCAACTTCAGAAAGGGTTATAGTGACAAAGTTGGTTGACACCTTTTGCACAGTTCATTTTTTAAATATTTTGGTAGTATTATAAGATGGGGACAGTCAAATTATTTACTATTATATTAGGGAGAATTATAACATATTTTATCATAATGATATCAATGATAGATTCACTGGGAGTAGATAAGATATGGCTTAAGTAAAGATGTAACCTTCCTCCCACCACCTGTTTCCCATTGCTTAATTCTACTTCAGAAGAACACCTCCTCTATAGCATACAAATCCATTTGTATTGGCATTGATTTTCTTCAATGAGATTGCCATGTTATCGCCAACTTTTAATGACATGGTATGGACTGGTATCTGATAATAAAAATATCTGAAATATGGGAATTTTAATTCAACCGTCCGCAATTGATTCAAATTTAATCCTAAAATAGTACTGCCAGTCCATGGGCTGCAAACAAATTATACTTCTTCTTCTTCTAATTGCGAATGAAACATAAACCAAAGGAATAGTTAGATCTCAAGCCGGGTGTTGAGCAGCCAGGTTGTTGTCTCTGCGTCAATGTCTGCCAGGCCCTGAGCTCCATTTGGTGGGTGGTAGAGCGGGCACCCAGAGATGACATGGTTGGCTGCCTGTTGTTCAGCTCCGCATTCACAGACTGGGCATTGGCGGAGCCCCCATCTCCACATGCTGGCATTGAAACGCCCAACACCAGTACCAAGTCTGTTGAACTTGTCTGAGAAAATCATACCGATACTTTTTCATTCTTGATTTGTTTCATCCTTTTCTTAATTCAAATGGTGTAATATAATGGAGCTGTCTACAGCACTCCATGAGCTTCTGAAGAAAGTCCAGCACTAGATTGCTTCTCATATTATTTGTGTCTTCCTCGTGACCTCTTTAGACAACTGCCAGACCTTAATGATGCTCTTGCAAATTATCAATCAAATCATTAATGTTGAAATGTAAAGCAGTTGAAGTGAAGATTTTTTGGTGCTAATTTACACTTGTATCCCTTTGTCTGAAGAAGGGTTTCGGCCCGAAACGTTGCCTATTTCCTTCGCTCCATAGATGCTGCCGCACCCGCTGAGTTTCTCCAGCATTTTTGTGTCCCTTTGTTCTATTATGGTATAGTTTGTAGTAATAATCTGGAACAAGTTTTGTCAAATCTCTTACAATATTTCACAGCCCTGTACGATCAGCAAGCAATGGATCTCTTTGTTCCATTTAAAATGCAAAATCTTAGAAATGCTATTGAGATGGGAAAATTTGGGTCTGTCTCATGATTTTTCTCTGTCCTGCTTCCAAGGTCTGAATATCTTCCTGGTCTCTCAAAAACGACTTGTCTCGGATGACGTATAATCAGAGCTCCATATTGTTTAATTATGCCTTCAGCTGTGTTTTTTTTTACTGTCATTTAGCATTTTACTACAGTTTACATCGGTTGGGTCTTTTCAGATTACCAGGTCCCTTTCTTCAATAGTTATTTCAACAACTCGTATGGAGAATGTGATACATTTTTCCCATGTGCAGTTGCTCATATTTTCTTGCATGAAATCCACCGGATGGCATTGTACGATGGCAGCCTCGCCAACAGTCTGTCTCATCCTTTTTTCTTCTTTTGTTGTCTTTAGTCTGTTGTTAAATGTATGTTTCAGTGTATCTTTAGTTTTGTTTTATGTGGGGAGGGGGAGGGGGTACTTTTTAAAATCTCTTACCTTGACGGAGATGTGACTTTTTCCGTATCGTATCTCTGTCGGCCTCTTGCTGGGATAGACTTCGGGAGCTTCATCCGTGGGAGCCTGCGGACTTAACATCGTGGAGCTTGCGATCCCTTTATCAGGGATGGACTTTGGGAGCTCCAACCGCGGGAGCCTATAGACTTAACATCATGGAGCTCGCGGTCCCTGGTTAAGGACCAAATTCAGGAGCTCCAAGCCGCAGGAGCTTCGACCGCCCCGACGCGGGAGCTCCGATCATCGGCTGCGGGAGCACAGATCGCCCCGACCGGATGGTTCGACTGCCCCCTCCGCGGGAGAATAATTTATTGCCTTCCATCACAGTGAGGAATGTGGGGGAGCCGCTGTAGTGGATGTTTATGTTAACTTTTATGTAGTTGTGTCACTTGTTGCTTTTTTGGTACGACTGTGTGGCAAATCAAATTCCTTGTATGTTTTTACATCCTTGGCTAATAAATTAATTACAATACAATACAATTACAAAATGATATTAGTTTAGTTTATTGTCTCATGTACCGAGGTACAGTAAAAAGCTTTCCTGTTTTGATTTGCTGTTCAATCCACTAGTATTTTATCCAACTTAACTGTAGTTTCTGCGTTTCCTCGTCCGATTCTACTGCACCTTCCATTTTGGTATTCTCTGCAGATTTAGCCAATTTGCTTTGAGTTTCAGAATGCAAATTGTTGATGTAAATTAGAAACAGTAGTTGTCCCAGCACTGAGCCCTGGGGCAACTCACAGCAACCACCACCAAACTGAGCATGAATTCCTCATTAGTGACCGTTCCGTTTAACCCTTCAATTCACTTTGTATTCCTTCAATCTCCAACCCTTCAATCTCCAAGTTATACCTTAAATTCCTACAGCTTCTTAGTCTAACATGTAACCTTTGACATGGCATTTGCCTTTTGAGATCCAAGTAATATTTTGACATTTTAAATATTTTCATAGGTTCAAACCCAGCAAATTTAAAAATAACATTAATTTATGTGTGTAAAGGTAGGTAGGTATCACTACAACCATATGTTTACAACCATTTAGTTTGAAAATCATCGTTGCCTGTTTCCCTCATTACAGAAATTGTACTGAACTACTTCATATGCTTCACACATGCAAAACATATTGCTGTTTTTAATAAATGCCTCATTAATGTTTGAATTCTCTGCAAGCATTGAAATTTAATTAACTGCATCTCTGTGTGTCAAGTTTCATAACTCTAATTAACTATGAGAGGACTACTGCACATACACCACCATGAGCAAATAAAAAAATAACTCAATCTTTCTCGCTCTGCACAAGACCTGCAGCATTCCAAGAACAAGGTTCACTTCAATGGCAAATGGGGAAGGGAATTAATCGCTGGCCTTTTGGATATGGATATCCTAATGGATATTTTTAAGGCAGAGATTGATAGATTCTTGATTAGTACGGATGTCGGGGGTTATGGGGAGAAGGCAGGAGAATGGGGTTGAGAGGGAAAGGTAGATCAACCGTAATTGAATGGCAGAGTAGACTTGATGGGCCAAAATGGCCTAATTCTGCTCCTATCACCTAAGACGTTATCCTGTAAATGACTGTAAAAAAGGATATTCAATACCTGAGTGAAAGCATTTTTGCCACTGAGCAACTTGTTTCTTAATTAATCCCTATTCCGGAGATCTGAACATATAATAAGGTGACACTTCACTAGATGGGAGCATTATTATATGGAGTGAAACATCCTTCAGGTAGTATTTTAAACTACATATCTGATTGTCCTTCAGATTATTCAAAGAGAGGGTATCTGGGATATACAATGTTTTTAAGGTTAGATGGATTGTTGATAAGAAATGGGGTAAGCGGTTACAGGGCAAGATGGAAGGTTACAGGGCAGAATCGAAGAATGGTCTCGACCCGAAACTTCACCCATTCCTTCTCTCCAGAGATGCTGCCCATCTCGCTAAGTTACTCCAGCATTTTGTGTCTACCAGCAGAGTTTATATTTCAGGTTGTCAAAAACTAGGAAAGAGATCAAACAAGAATGGTGGGGACCCTTCTTCAAGCAAAACACACATCACCTACTCATTGTCACCACAGCTTTGCCGACTCGCTGAGTTACTTCAGCACTTTGTGTTTTTATTATCCCAATTGTCTGCTGTAAGTTATTGTGATAATGAGAGGCAGCATCAGGGAATGGAATCAGGGAATTTCCCATTGATGGAAATGGGGAGCGGATAAAATAAGATCACTGTAAATGGATGGTGACGATGATTGTGGCATCAAAGAGCTGAAGGGACTGTTCCCAAGTTATATGAGTATTGGGTAAATGGCAAATGATGTACTATAAACACATACAAAGTGAATGCATTGTGCTTTTGGAATAGAGTATGAGGTAATGCTATTTTTCCATTCAGTTCCCAAGAAATTATTTATTCTCGGTTTATATTACTAATTGAATAATAGGCAGCTATTTATGAGGTGGCAAACAGCTGCCACAGCAGTTTAATGTTATAATTGTCAAGAGGAAGAATAAATAATCATAGAGGCTCAACAATTTCCAGATTGTTTATTGCATGATTCAAAAACTGAGGTGCAAAGAGGGATGGTTTGATGTTTAACCCCCTTGATGCACGGGCAAAGCTTTCAAGTGATGACATAATGTTTTGATCACTCTAACACTGCTCTTCTGTTCCTTACTTAAGGATTGCTGTCCAGTATAAACAACAAACCTTGCCTACTTCTCCTAATCTGAAGCTAATAGAGGACTCGAGGGTCTCCAATGAGGTAGATAGTAGCTCAGGACTCTCAAGGAAATTAAATTTAGCAGACGAAACAGTGTTTTTTAAACAACCAATTTTTGCAGGTGATTGCATTGTGACTGCATTGATGCAGTTGGAGAAACAAACTGCAGATCTTGAGTAAAAAAGTGCTGGAGGAACTCAGCAGGTCGGGCAGCATCTGTGGATGGAATGGATGGGCGACGTTTTACGTTTAGATTCTTCTATCAGTCTTAAGAAGGGTCCTGACCTGAAACGTTGCCTGTCCAATCCCTCCACATTTGCTGCCCACCCACTGAGTTCCTCCAGCACTTTTTGCATCCATATAGTTATCTAGTGTCAGCAACCATTATATTATATGGCAAAATCAAAGGCAATGGGAAAACGGCATGTGGCCACCAGCAAAATTCTATGTGATATTTCATATGCCATTTCCAAACCGGTCTATATCTCTCTGATATAGTCCATCTCTCTGATATAGCACCATCGTCAGACCCCACGTTCCTTTGTATCATCAGCAAACATGTATAGTTTACACTTGACCATGCCTCCCCCCCCCCCCCCCCTTAATAGATCAGCCTTTTTTCCCCCAGTGTAGAGGATGCTCAAACCTAGAGGGCAAAGGTTTAAAATGAAAGGGGAGAGATTGAAGAGTGACATCAAGGCAATAGTTTCACTCTGAAGAAGTCCATATCTGGAATGAGCTGCCAGAGGAAACTATAGAAGGGGATATACTGTAATTATGACTTTTAAAAGGCATTTGGCCAGGCGCATGGAAAGGAAGGGTTTACTGGGATATGGACCAAATGCAGGCAAATGGTATGCCAACTTGGTATACCCAGTATGCCAATTTGATCAGCATTGACAAGCTGGGCCAATGGGTCTGTTTTCATGCTGTATAGCTCTGTGACTCTATCACGAACAACTCGGGTTGGGATTAGGGAAGCCATCAGGTATTCCTCCGTTAGCCATTTCTCAGTCTCTTACCTTTAAAATGGCCCATTTATTCCTTCTCCCTGTTTTCCATCTACAAACCAGTTTTTATTCCATGCAATATTACCCTGAATTCCAGGTGCTCTGATCTTGTTTAATAAACTCTTGTGTGATACCTGATCAAAGGCCTTCTGAATGTCTAAGTAGGTCACATCTACTGGTTAACCATCATCAATTCTGGTAGCTACAACTTCAAAAACCTCGAAGAGATTTGTTGAAGATGATTTTTGTTCCATACATCCATGTTCCTATCATTACCTTCTCTGTCCCACCACCTTATTAATAAATTCTAGCACTTTCACAACTTTTTCCATTAATTTCCGGAGGCGTCCCCCAGTCATGCTGCAGATACCGAGGGAGAAACATGCGTGGTTAGTTAATTTATAAAACCAGGCCCTACTGCATTAAACATTTTAGATTTTGAGTGTTTATTCAATTATTTAACGGGAGAATTGTGGCAGAATCTTCCTCCACATCTGCTTCCTCTACCCTTTCCCCTTTCCTTGTCATTGCACCAAGCTCACATTACAGTTGCACAGTATCTAGCAGGCAGCAATGTTAAAATCCGTCAAATGATAGCTACAGCTGGTGAAAACCAATCTGAAGTAGGCTGCCAGTTGATAATCAGTTGAAATATTATGTGTGGTGGGTGTGGTACGGTTGCTGGTCTTCAATGCACATTCAACATGTGGCTTCTATTTGGCAGCACTGGCATCAAATTAGCATCACGTTCAGATGTCAAAACATGCCCGTCCTGCTTCCCACAGAGGACGGTTCAGATCCACCATCCTCTGGGATATAGGCTCAGCAAGCTGGTTGTGCAGAACTCACAGTGCTCAAAAGACAAATCGCAAGGACACCCTCTAAACATCTCTGAGGGAGTCTGATTGACACTGGTCATTGGGAAGTTCAAGGAATGAATTAACCACTTTGGTGGCAACGTTGATATGAGGGATTATCCCACTTTGAAGAACCACTTTTTATCAGGCAGCAAGATAAAGCAAACAGAAGTGAATGACAAAGACCATAGACAAGTCTTCCCTTGATCAATATAGGTGACATCATTTACAGGTTTAGTCACAGGTGAGCAGTTTGTTATCAAATGTCCTGAGGGACAGGATAAATTAGCATTTAGAAAAATGCATGTTAGGTAAGAATAGTTGATAAAATGTATGCAAACTGCATTAAATGCAGTATCATTCAATATCCTTTAGTGACTCATCCACCACCTGTAAACATTCAATCAGGGGTGGCCGTGTTTGCCTGAATTTTTTTAAAACAAGTTGAATCACAAAAGGTACCACATTTGGTGTAGTTTGCATGAATTTTTTGCAAGGTGTTTGATAAACTACCACATTGCAATATCAGTAAAATAAAAACGCATCCTCAAAAGGCGCCACAAAAGTGCGTGTCTGGCTTTCTGTCAACTGAAGAAGTTATATTTTTAAAAGGCAAAACATTTTGGAAATTACTGGTATTTCCAACCTATATATTATGAAGCTTCTTCATTTGACTGGCTTTTCTTTCTTCAGGTTATCTCTAAATCCATTGGCAAAGATCAATTGTATATCACTAATAAGCTTTTGTCACAGTAAATTTGACACATAGTCTATATGAACATAAGTTTAATTTTTTTATGATTTATAATGCACTTTTGGGAAATCATTGCTGGATACCAGTTACGCAATTATCCATGACATGCAGAGAACATTATACAACATTATCTCTAATTCACAGGAGTTAGAGACAATGCAGTGAATCTGCCACCACTCCAGTACAAAGCAGTTGTGAAACATATGATGAAACAAGAAGAATATCCTATTTACCGCTTAAAAGTAGTGACAAAATGTAACGTCCTGCTTTGAATTGGAATTGAATTGCCTGTTTAATATCAAACTTCATTGTGACATCAAACTAAGGTGTAATCAAATTTCTTGGCTACTTTAGTGTCTTAAAACTTGCTTGTGCTTCATGCTCGTGCTAAATCAAGCAAAACAAGTTAATAAATAGTCATAAAGATGTTTGAAAGAGTGTTTGGGTGATTTACCTCGCGTGTCTCACCTCCAGAGCCTTCTCTTTATGTGGAGGATTGAAAATGACAAGAATGTATGAGAGTGTTGGGGGAAGGTGAAGGTTTGTGCAGGAAAGCATGACAGTGCAATGAATAGATCCACCTTTTATGACCCAAACCAAACACTACTTCTAGAGTTGTACCTTGAAGTGATCAAATGGTGTAATGATTAGTTAATTTAATTTGGAGTCTCAAGAAGAACTCTCTCATGATTGAATGAACATCGACTTCATCGCTTGAATTGTTAGACCAGAAGACATAGGAGCAGAATTAGGCCATTCAGCCCATTAAGTCTACTCCACCATTCAATCATGGCTGGTCTATTTTTCCCTCTCAACCCCATTCTTCAGTCTTCTCCACATAACCTCAATGCATCTCTTAAGTACTGTTCTGAACACTATGTAACGTGCATAGCTTTCAGCTGTTAAGTATCATTGCTGATTAGCCATCATTGATGTTGAGTAGCAGTTCAAGGGTTCAACTAACAGAGTGGAAGTGGTCTGAGGAAAGTACAATTGGGGCAGAAATTTGAGTTCTTTAAGTAGGTAGGACTCGTTCGCATTAATTAGTAACAGGGAATCATTCATTACTGTGTTATATTTTGTGTAGCTGAATTTGCCCAGCAGGTGAGAGGAAATTTTATGCTTCATTTGTGTTCTTTATCATTGTCAAGAATTGTAATGTCGAGATTGGTGTGGGCTTGCCTTGAGAATGATTATATTGTAAGAAAATTGTCTCTCATGAAGGAAAACATTATTTCCTGCCTTCCTTCCCCATCTAGCAAGCTTGCTACTTTATTACCTGTTTTGCAGTTTTTGATTTTTGGCTGCGCCTTGTGACTCCAGATAGGTTGGAGAGCTCCATGTTGTTTTTCCTCTATCATGATTGCTGCCTGTGATTGTAGATCTTGCAAGATGCCACTTTGAAGTCTCTGCAACCTGGATTGGTGATTACTGTAGTGTCCTCGTCAAATGATGGAGGCAGTAAAGTCTCATGTTTAGAAGGCTAGTGGGAGTTTCCACAGCAATGTCTGGTCATTTGTGTAATACTTGGTATGTGGGTGCTCGGCTACTGTGTTAGGAGTATAAACGGGTATGATGACCCAGGGAAATATAAGTGGGGCAAGTTTAAAACAAAAAATCTACACGGGGCGTTGAGTACCTGGAATATGCTGCCAGGGGTGATATTGGAGGCAAATACGATAGTGGTATTTAAGAGACTTTTGGACAGGCACATGAATATGTAGAGATATAGATTATGTGCAGGTAGATATGAGGTGGTATTGGCATCATGTTTGGCACAGACATTGTGGGCTGAAGGGCCTATTCCGGTGCTGTACTGTTCTATATCCAGGAATCTCCAGGATTGATCTTCCTAGGATTATTCCCAGGAGTCCTCGTAAGCTCAACAATTCAGTCAGTGCTTGGGGTTTCTCAGTGGCCAGTGTACTATTTGTTCCTCATTAAAATTAACCTAGATGGAATTGTTTGTTTTCAAATACGATGACTGTGACCGCTCTGATGCAATGATGAGCGGCGAGCTGTGAAAATGTGGTGGAGCAACTTGGAAAGAGCAAGTGGTAAGGAAGTTGAGAGTTGGGTTGACCTTGAACTTGGCAGACCAGACGTGGGAGTAAAGCCAAAGGTCGGCGAGAGTTTTGGAAAATCTGAGCTTGCTAAATGTTGCTAATCAGAGCTGTCTAGGATAGACAAACAACGCTGAGTGCCCAGCCACAGCCATAACAATGTCTTTAGGACAACTACCCGTGTTACTATATGGTGAAGAAAACATTCCCTCTCTGTTTAAGCATTCCTGTTCGGCTTTGGAAGGTGCCAGAGCTTTCTGCGGTCATCACCATCAAAGCCCACCATAGACAGGATCTATAGGAGGCACTGCCTCAAAAAGGCAGCCAGCATCGTCAAGATCCCTTGCCACCCTGGCCGCACTCTCGTATCACTCCTGCCATCAGGAAGAAGGTACAGGAGCCTGTGAGCTCCAGGGTCAGGAACAGCTTCTTCCCAACAACCATCAGGCTCTTGAACACTGCAACACCAACTAAACT
This sequence comes from Malacoraja senta, assembly GCA_038087875.1. Taxonomy (NCBI): domain Eukaryota; kingdom Metazoa; phylum Chordata; class Chondrichthyes; order Rajiformes; family Rajidae; genus Malacoraja; species Malacoraja senta. Next base: position 20,183,495 of record CM075989.1, read on the forward strand.
ATGAACCACTAGTTGTCTTAGATGCACTTGGAGCCTTCGGCTTTTTATTGTTGTAATATTGGGAGTTTTCCTTAATTTAACTATTTTTGATTTTATCTATGAGTACTGAGTTTACAGACCTGTTGTGCTGCTGCAAGTAAGAATTTCATTGTTCTGTTTTCCTTACATATTACTATTAAATGCTATTGACTCTCTGAAGTTGCCCACTGAAATCTCCCTATGCCAGCAGAATATCTGTTAAGTAGCAAATTAATACAAAGATTTATGAGGACGATGCCAGGAGTTGAAGGCCTGAGCTATAGAGGTAGGTGGGCAGGCTAGGACTTTATTCCTTGTAGCACAGGAGGTTAAGGAGTGATCTTATAAAGGTGTGTGTATAAAACAAATAATGAAGAGTATACAGTCCGTTACCCAGAATAGGGGACTCCAGAACAGAGGAGATGGGTTAAGGAGAAAGGGGAAAGATTTAATAAGAACCCGAGGAGCAACTTTTTCACGGTGGTGGGTATCTGGAATGAGCTACCAGAGGAGGTAGTTGAAGCAGGTACCATAACAGTATTTAAAAGACACCTGGACAGGTATGTGGATAGGAAAGGTTTAGAGGGTTATGGGCCAAATACAAGTAAATGGGACTCGCAAGATATAATACTAGACTAAGTGGGACCCGTTGGGTCCCATGTTCACACGGGAGGGCTGTTCCTCAAAAGCAATATTCCACCTCTCCACCAATTCTAATATTGGTGGCCAGTGGCGGGGCTTTCTGGAGCGCTAGTATGGGTGTTGTGGGCTGAAGGGACTAGTTTCCAGAGGGCTAGCATGGACATTGTGGGCCAAATGGATTCTTGGGGTGGCAGCTCAGTCACTCAAGCCTGATGTGCGGGCAGCTCACTCATGGCTGGTGGGCATGCCGTTGACTCACGGCTATTCCTTGAAATTCCATTTCAAGCAGGGTGCAAAGCCACCAAATTCAAATGCAGTTTCCTACCATTTCAAGCAGGGTGCAAGGCCACCAAATTCAATTGCAGTTTCCGACCACTTCAAGCAGGGTGCAAGGTCACTAAATTCAAGTGCAGTTTCATGCCACTTCAAGCAGGTTGCAAGGCCACTAAATTCAAGTGCAGTTTCATGCCACTTCAAGCAGAGTGCAGGGCCACCAAACTCAAGTGCAGTTTCCTACCACTTCAAGCAGGGTGAAACCACCATAAAACCACACAAAACACCACATAAACACCACACTCACAGTTCAGTAGACATTCAGTGTGTTCAGTTGATTCACAGCTCAGACAGAGCCGTGACCTCTCCCTCCCCCATCTTGCAGAGACTGAGCCACACACACTCTTCTGGGTTTTATAATCCCTCCCCCCTCCCACCGGAAGGGGCGTGGCCTTCATGGCGTGATTGAGAGGAGAGAGATTCTCAACATTTTGAAAACACTAATAACACTTTTATTTTTCATTGATGAGAAGAATCCTCTGCACCTGATGAGCGGAGGGGGTCTGAGTAAAATGGCCAAAAATTACAGCCGTAAGTGGTAGCGTTTTATCTAAAATCAATATACAGTGCAAACAGGAAGTTGTCAAGTTTTGATTTTTTATCCTGTGCTTTATTTCGAAGCAACCACCACCAACAACCATTTGCTGTGCTTTATTTCGAACCAACCACGACCAACAACCATTTGCTGTGCTTTATTTCGAACCAACCACCACCAACAACCATTTGCTGTGCTTTATTTTGAACCAACCACGACCAACAACCATTTGCTGTGCTTTATTTCGAACCAACCTCCACCAACAACCATTTGAGTACTTTATTTGAACCAACCACCACCAACAACCATTTGCTGTGCTTTATTTCAAACCAACCACATTTTCATTTCAAACCACATTAAGGGCACTCAAGGTCAGTAAAACCACACTCACAGTTTAGTAGAAATATGTTCAGTGTTATTCACAGCTCAGACAGAGACGTGACCCTCTTGCTTTCCCCATCTTGCAGAGACTGACTGAGGCACTCAACACTTCCGGGTTTTATAGTCCCTCTGGAAGGGGCGTGGCCTTCAGGAGAGAGAATCTCAACATTTTTAAAACACTAATAACTCTTTTATTTTTAATCGATGGGAAAATCCTATTGTCCTGCACAGCGGAGGGGGACTCTGAGTAAGATGGCCAAAAATCACAGCCGTAAGTGGCAGCGTTTTTTCTAAAATCAATATACAGCACAACAGGAAGTGGTCAAGATCGGACTTTTAGTAATATAGATAACAGAATAGTAAATGGGACATCTTGGTTGCAACAAAGCTTTTTACTGCCCCTTGGTACAGGTGACAACAATCTAAACTACCAGTTGGACTACAAGGCCTGTTTCTGAGCTGTTTAGCACTGATTCTACAATGTATTCCTGATCATTGTGAGATGGTGTAGTGTGAAGCTTTGAGCTTCCTTTTGCATTATTATGGGCTGAAATAAATTTTGTCTGAATTGGGTGTGCGACCAATGCCTGGAAAATGTCAGACATGCAAACACCGATCAATGTCAAGAGTTGCTAGGTCGAACTCTATAATTGACATGTTTTTATCCAGAAACGATCGCTCATGCAAACTACTGCTGGGAAGTCAGTTTTGATATACTTAGCATTCATTAAAAAAATTGTTATGCAATCCCGTTTCCAGGCTGCTGTCTGATCCTCCATTGAGTTAAAGTAATTGACACACGGATTTATTTTCCCATTACTGTGAAACTCTCGCATTTATAAATACTTTTTTCTAACAACAAACTCAAATTGAAATTCTTCTCCTTTCTTTACTTTGAAATCTTTTGAAAGTAACATTGTGCTGTCAACCTTCTGGAGGTCTTATAAAATCCTATTTTGTTTATTCATTTTTCTACCATCATCACTATTATTGAAAATTGTTGAATCTCCATACAATTATTAGGAGTATCCTAACCACAATCATCTTATGTCATCATGTTCAAAAGACAGAATAGATAATGGATACAGCTCACATTTAAATAGTTGATTCTTTTAAAGATTTTGAATTGGGTTATATTTATCGATAGGCATATTTAACATTTTTTTAAATTGCTTCCTTAAATAACAGTTTAATTTCTACTTTGATGAACAACATCACCATTATTTACCAACTCTTCATTCTTGCCATGAAAATTAAATGAAGTACAAATGCTATTGCCTTTTTCAAATCAATGTACTTGAACATAAGTGTCCATTTCAGAACAATTTTAAGAAAGTTTAAAAGAAATCCATCACTAATCCATTGTTCAATGTTTGGGTGTTCATGCTGACCATTTAAAATGGCCTTGCATACATAATGGATTACAAGGTGCTTGAACATGCCATAGTGTGTGGTCGATGTCAGCCTGAACTTTGCGTTTAGGTCTGAAGTGGGATGTAAATCCACAACCTTCCTTCCTCACTGGAATCCTTATAAAGTGTGTTATTTCTACATCATTAAAAAAAAATAAAGGGAGAAACAAGGACCTACAATTGCTGGTTTACTAAAAAAACAAAAAGACACAAAGTGCTGGAGTAATTCAGTAACTTGCTCTCTTAAGTCATAGAGAGATCCAGTTAGGTCCTCCAGGTTCTGAAGAAGGGTCTCGACCCGAAACGTCACCCATTCCTTCTCTCCAGAGAATTTTAATGGATTTACGAAAGGTAAATCATGTCTGACGAATCTTATAGAATTTTTCGAGGATGTAACTAGTAGCGTGGATAGGGGAGAACCAGTGGATGTGGTGTATCTGGACTTCCAGAAGGCTTTCGACAAGGTCCCACATAAGAGATTAGTATACAAACTTAAAGCACATGGCATTGGGGGTTCAGTATTGATGTGGATAGAGAACTGGCTGGCAAACAGGAAGCAAAGAGTAGGAGTAAACGGGTCCTTTTCACAATGGCAGGCAGTGACTAGTGGGGTACCGCAAGGCTCAGTGCTGGGACCCCAGCTATTTACAATATATATTAATGATCTGGATGAGGGAATTGAAGGCAATATCTCCAAGTTTGCGGATGACACTAAGCTGGGGGGCAGTGTTAGCTGTGAGGAGGATGCTAGGAGACTGCAAGGTGACTTGGATAGGCTGGGTGAGTGGGCAAATGTTTGGCAGATGCAGTATAATGTGGATAAATGTGAGGTTATCCATTTTGGTGGCAAAAACAGGAAAGCAGACTATTATCTAAATGGTGGCCGACTAGGAAAAGGGGAGATGCAGCGAGACCTGGGTGTCATGGTACACCAGTCATTGAAAGTAGGCATGCAGGTGCAGCAGGCAGTGAAGAAAGTGAATGGTATGTTAGCTTTCATAGCAAAAGGATTTGAGTATAGGAGCAGGGAGGTTCTACTGCAGTTGTACAGGGTCTTGGTGAGACCACACCTGGAGTATTGTGTACAGTTTTGGTCTCCAAATCTGAGGAAGGACATTATTGCCATAGAGGGAGTGCAGAGAAGGTTCACCAGACTGATTCCTGGGATGTCAGGACTGTCTTATGAAGAAAGACTGGATAGACTTGGTTTATACTCTCTAGAATTTAGGAGATTGAGAGGGGATCTTATAGAAACTTACAAAATTCTTAAGGGGTTGGACAGGCTAGATGCAGGAAGATTGCTCCCGATGTTGGGGAAGTCCAGGACAAGGGGTTACAGCTTAAGGATAAGGTGGAAATCCTTTAAAACCGAGATGAGAAGAACTTTTTTCACACAGAGAGTGGTGAATCTCTGGAACTCTCTGCCACAGAGGGTAGTCGAGGCCAGTTCATTGGCTATATTTAAGAGGGAGTTAGATGTGGCCCTTGTGGCTAAAGGGATCAGAGGGTATGGAGAGAAGGCAGGTACGGGATACTGAGTTGGATGATCAGCCATGATCATATTGAATGGCAGTGCAGGCTCGAAGGGCCGAATGGCCTACTCCTGCACCTAATTTCTATGTTTCTATGTTTCTAAACATGTAGAAACCAGGAACTGCAGATGCTGGTTTACAAAAAGTCTGAAGAAGGGACCCAACCCAAACTGTCACCTATCCATGTTCTCCAGGGATGCTGCCTGACGCATTGTTACTCCCACACATTTGTGTCTTTGCACATAAACAATAATCCTGAGTGAGGCATTTAAACTGGGAGACATCAATACTGTCAGGAAGCCAAGATTTTGCCTGAGTAAACAGCATAAATGAGCCAATTTAGATATACTGATGGAGCTTTTGGATAGGTACTTGGGAATGGAGGGTATGGATTATGTGTAGGCAGATAAAAGTTGGTCTTGACATCGTGTTCGGCAGAAACATTATGGGCCAAAGGGCCTATTCCCGTGCTGTAAATTCATGTGATAGGAGCAGAATTAGGCCCTTCGGCCCATCAAGTCTACTCCGCTATTCAATCATGGTTGATCTATCTTTCCCTCCTAACCCCATTCTCCTGCCTTCTCCTCACAACCCCTTGTACTGTTCTGTGTTCCATAAACATAAAGCCCATGTATAGGCACGTCGTTCCATTTAATGCCTTTATTGGATATAATTCATCAAATAAATACCCTAGTGGTAATCCACTGATAAAATGGATCATTTGTAGAAAATATTTACGATGTAATCAGTAAATGTAATCTAACTTCAGTTTTACAGAGCCCATAGTACACGGAGCTCTGAAAGCTAGTTCATTTAGTGAAGAGATTTATGTTGCTGAGAGATAATAATCTAGATATTTTCTTTTCCATCTTTCTGGGAATAATTGACAAATGCTGTGGCCAGTAATCTCTTAAGGTTCTGCCTCATTTGTTCTTTAATTTTCCAGACATTGTAACTGCGTATGGTTTTTTGTTTACAGATAGCACTATTAAATAATTGCTCAGGAGTTTTGAAACCAAACTTGTCCTCTTCTGTCATGAGACAGTGACTTAGAAATTCAGGTATGCCCATTATTGGAAATATTATGTACAAACAGCCTAGAAAGAAGGTGAGCCCAAAGGAAATAACATTGTTTTTGCCCTATACTATTATCTACAAACCATAAAAGGCATTGTCTTGTTTGTCTCTGGAGACGAGTCTTTATACTAGTCAACAAATAAATCCTGTCACTTTGCACAATTATCCACTTATTTTGGGAATCAAAATATGTAGATTAAATTATTATAAAACAGAAGTCAGCAAATGAGGGTAACAAAATTAAAGCTAATTTTATTGGTGAACGGTTCTTGTAGAGGTTATGTCCGGTCATTGTTATTTTTGATTTGATAGTTCAGGAATGATAAGCACATATGGAAGTGAATAAATGAGAAAAATGGGCAGAATGTTCTTCCTTTGAAAGAAATTTAGCTTTCACATGCAAACCTGGTCTCTCTTTTTGATTTGGCAAAAGTTAAAGATTCCTGCTCATGGCTATGTTTTAATACTTGTGCTGTTAACTGTTGCAGCTCTGCATCTTCAAGGCCCATCAAGTGTCATTTAACCATAGCTGATCTCCTAACTCCATCCTCCTACCTTCTCCCCATAACACCTGATACCTATACTAATCATAATCTGACTATCGCCTTGATTCTCAACAATTAATTAGAGTTATTACGTTAAAAAGTCAGATATTCAAGACAATATACATTATCTTGGGATGGTTAGATATTAGTAAAAAAAGCAAAGCGCTGGAGTAACTCAACGGGTCAGTAAGCTTCTGTGGAGGGAAATAGGTCGGGGCCCTTCTTCAGAATGTCCCAAGTGGAAATGTCATCCATCCATTTCCCTCCACAGATGCTGCCTGACCTGCTGAGTCTCTCCAACACTTTGTTTTTCACTCAAGATCCAGCATCTGCAGTTTCTTGTGTTTCCTAGATACTCGTCAACTTGTCTCTAAGTGACAAAGGGTTGTGGTTAGTAATTTCTTTACAATGTTAATTGCTTAACAGTCATCAATTTGATCACTCATTTGGTACTGTTCCATGCAAATTTCTTTCTGAACATTTTGCCTGCATATGATCTGCATCTCCCAAATTATGATGAACTAACTTTGTGGTTTGGGTTTTTCTAGATTTGTTTTTCAAATTTGTTCTTTAACTCTTTACTTTGTTCTAATTAATTCCAACTACCGAATTCTGTACCTTGAGGCTGAGATTGTGGCTGCCTTTAGGCCTGGTCTGAAATGACTAATTTAGCTGCCAGCGGATCAACACTTTGAATCTTATTTTTGCTGCATTATGCCAGCACAGACCGTAAGAGTCATAGAAAATTGATTGTAACAGTATGGACATTCTCAATGAGTGCCGTCGAACATGATTATCATTGATGCTTTACGTAACTCCGACCACAGATGTTTATAGATAGTCAGAAGATCCTAGAGTATGCATATGGAGTGCAAATGTTGCTTTATGGAATCATTGCTGTTGGAACACTTTTATGAGGTTTTCCTTCAGCTTGAGTGAATTTATCTAATTTAAGACTGCCTCTGGCAGTAAAATATAATGTAATTTGTGACTTCTCTGTACTTCCATTAATATTGATAAATATTCCCTTTGCATTTTCCTTTGATTTATTTTATTGTGCATGAAAGTCATAAAACCCACTTTTTTTCTTGGCTTCAAAGCCTCAGTCTGTGTACAGATTCATCAGTGATTATACGTAGTTAACTGTCGAATTGTGTCTTGTATTAAGTATTGGCTTTGACATAAACACATCTGTGCAGGGACCCCTTCTCATTGCTTGCCTGAAATGCAGCAAGTTTTCCCTGTGCCCAAAGTCAGATGCTGTTTGTTTCTTTAGCTTCTACGTTTCAGCAGGTCCTGCGTATTAGCCAATTTATCCTTCCACAGTTTACTCTTCAAGTATCAAGTTTATGTTCATAAGTTATAGGATCAGAATTAAGCCATTCGGCCCATCAAGATTACTCCACCATTCAATCATAGCTGATCTATCTTTCCCTCTCAACCTCATTCTTCCGCCTTCTCCCCATAACACCTGGCACCCATATTAATCAAGAATCTGTCAATCTCTGCCTTAAAAACTCCATTAACGGCCTCCACAGCTTTCTGTGGCAATGAATTCCACAGATTCACCACCCTTTTACTAAATAAATTCCTCCTCATCTGCTTTCTAAAGGTGCATTCTTTTATTCTGAGGTTATGTCCTCTGGTCCTAGACTCTCCCATTAGTGGAAACATCCACTAGTGTCAACCTCAGACATGGGTCAATATTTAGAATGGAGAATGTATATAAAAGCAAATTGGTGGTGCAGCTGGCATAGCTGCTGCCTCGTATTGCCAGAGATCCAGGTTCAATCCTGACCTTGGGTGCTGCCTGTGTGGAGTTTGCACGTTCTCCATGTGACCGCGTGGGTTTCCCCTGAGTGCTCCGGTTTCCTCCCACATCGGACTAGAGGGTTAACTGGCCACTGTAAATCACCTCCAGTTTGTGGGTGAATGGTAGAATCTGAGGAGAGTTGATGAGAATGTGGCGAGAATAAACTATCCGGTTAGAGTGGCTGGACCATTGATGTTCAGCATGGTACCATTTGGCCGAAGGCTCTGTTTCTATGCTGTTTGACTCTAAATTCAACTATAACTTAAACCAAGCTGAGTTTGAAGATTTGCAGACAGCCGGTTTGTATTTCTTCACCAGGTTCTGGTGGAAATAACTTTAACAAAATTACAGATTTTGAAAAATTATGTTATGGATTATCATCAGGATAAGTAGCTTAGAAAATTGTACAGAAGTAACCAGGAGTAAACCTGCTTCATTATTCTTGATTCAGCAAATTATGCATTAAACAAATGGAAGTAAACACTTCTTTAGTTTAAGAGTTAAAATCCATGACTGAGAGCTTCCATTTTGCTGGCAAATTGAAAGCTTATGAATTCAATTTAGAGCACCTAACTTCTGGTTGATTAGTGCAGTATGAATTCCAGGAGAAATGGTGAGGTCAAGTTCTTCACAAGTTGCAGTTCAAAGTTTAAATAAAAAATACAGGTATGTTAAAATGTAAACAAAAAACAGAACTGCTGCTTCAATGTTAATACCAGCAGATTGTTAGAACTTATGTTCCACAACAGTAAAAGCATTAACAAGATACAGGATTGAATTCTAAGCTATCATTTGGGTGATCGGTATATTTCAATTTTCCTGTTTCTACTCTGGCAAGCATGCAAAGTATTCTTCGGTAGCCTTGAAGATGTGATTGACAGTGTTGGTTGTTGAAAGCAAGTGCCGTGAGTGGGGCAAGGAACTGCGGTGAGCTTTTGGTAAATAGCCAAGTTCCCTTCCACTCCTGTGTATTTGCACACTTACGGATGACTTGGTTCAAGATGGGCATTGGCAGAACCATGACTTGGGATACCTGCCAACCCACTTGCCAGGGGGAATATGTGACCCAGAAAGAAAAGAAAATTGCAGTAAACATTTGAACGCAATCATACTTGGTACATAAACACCCTAAAAGAACACATATATCATTTTCAAAATCTAGTTGAGATTCAGTTTTGGTCCTGGGTTTGATGGGCCTTAGCAATATCAAAATGTGGGTACTTATTCTCAATATTTCTCCCTTCAATTTTCTGCAGTAGAGACCATTTTTACATGCCTTTTCCAAGTGTGATGATATATATCAGTGGGTGGTTGACAACAAGAATAATATAATTGAGTCTTAAGTTGTGTTCACTTGATATTCACCATAGTTGCACTCCAATACTGAATCATCATTGAAGAATGGAAAGCATTACTTGTTACCCCTCGTGACATAAAAAGCATTGAAGCCTTCCTAGTGTTTTTAGCTGAGTCTTTATTATCTGAGCCATTGAGAAGTTATCATTGTGATCTTGTGTAATAAGCTGCAGTTTAAAAAAATGTCTACCATTGATTGCCGTTCATTGATCAACAAAAGAATAACAAATGGAGCTGGTGTTACAACAGCGCAGAAATATCTCTGCTGTAATAAGTAGAGTTATAGATGACTGGATAATAGACGAGTTTCTGAGGGGATGGTGTGATTTGTGTTGAAAAGTTGCAAAGTAAGTATATTTTCTACGTACTCTCCGCAATGTATATATCCTCAACGTACTTTGAAACATATTTATAATGTAACAAATATAATTAACAAAACGGTTCTCCTGGGCAATATTGTTGAGTAATTGCTGATGGTATAAAAGGCATTTTGCCCTGTTATCTATTATCTGCCATGTACCCATGAAGATCTGCTATTACTCATTATCAAGGAATAAATGAACTCTGCCTTAATTAAGAGCTTACTTTATATAATAAAAATGTTACTTTATCTCTTTGAAGCTATAGACATTTAAAATCGAAATAGGATGCTTTGAAAAGGCTCAAATTCCTCTTCTGAGTGGAGAAGACAATCATTTCTACAGTTTTGCAACTTCTCCTCTGACCCAAGTTTGCTCAGAGAGAGCAGGATTGTTTAGTGAGCTCCATCTCAATATCACTGGGTTGGCTTATTTTACTAGTTATTATGAACATCATGGAAAAAAATTAACAAGTGAAATATTGAAAGTTGGAAGGAAAAAGATTGATCATGTTTTCACACAACCAATAATTTTGGAGTAAGGTGGCAGCTTCATAGAAAAATATCGCACCAATCTCACTCAGCAAGATACCACAAACACAGTAAGGTGAAGGAGTGATTATTCTGTTTTTTGTTAGTGTTCCTTAAGGAAGGGATGTGTCTCACTAGAACAGCTTTGAGTAGTAGCCGGGAATTATTAAACATTTATCAGAACAAACAAACATGGGGTATAGGAAGGAACTCCAAATGCTGGTTTATACCACAGATAGACACAAAAATCTGGAGTAATTTAGCTGGTCAGGCAGCAACTCTGGAGAAAAGGAATAGGTGATGTTTTAACAATCTTGTGGAACTGTCCCAACCCGAAATGTTACCTATTCCTTTTCTCCAGAGATGCTGCCTGACCCGTTGAGTTACTCCAGCATTCTGTGTCTATCTTCAAACAAACATGAGCTTGGAATATTATCCCATTCAAATGATGGAGTCCTCAACTTTACCCTCATTCCTCACTACTACAACGTAGAAAAACACGTAGCAGTTTACATTTATGTTACTATGACATGATAGCATGAAGTAAAACATTTTGAAATAATTTGTAGCTAATTTTAAATAATTGGGCCATGCTGCCAGGGGTGGTGGTGCAGGCAGATACTATAGTGGCATAGAAGAGATTTCTTGATAGGCACATTGATATGGATTATGTGCAGGAAGAGATTTGCTTAACTTGGCATCATGTTCAGTTTAGTTTATTGTTACGTGTGCCAAGGTACAGTGAAAAGCTTTTTTGTTGTGTGCTATCCAATCAGTGGAAGGAGTGTACATGGTTACAATCAAGCCATCCACAGTGTACAGATACAGGATAAAGGGAATAATGTTTAGTGCAAGATAAAGACTGATTATAGATAGTTCAGAATAGATGTTGTGAGCTAAAGGGCCTGTTCCTGTGGTGTACTGTTGGCAGACATGCAATTTAGCAAAGGATCTGAAATGACTCCAAAGCAGGAAGGGAGGAAGAATCATTATTTTTAGCACCTTTTGCATTGCATTTGTGACTAGTATCCTGCAGCATGAAAACATTGCAAATAGTAGATTTACCAGTTTGAAGATCTTTGGCAATGTTGCACAAGGGAGATTGGCCAAAGGAAAAGAGTACATGAGATCCAATGCAATTTGGCAATTGAAACAGGCTTGGTGATGGGAGGCAGAGAGTGATGGTCGAGGGCTGTCTTTGTGATCGGAAGCCAGTGACTGGTGGTGTACCGTTGAGATTGATGATGGAACTCTTGTGCGTTGTATACCTCAGCAATCAGACATCAGCATAGGAGGTATGATTGTTAAGTTCACAGATGACATGAAGATTGGCAGTGTTGTGGAGAGCGAGGAAGAGTCTATGTCTACAATATCGATCAGTTGGCAAGATGGACAAAAAAACTGGCAAATAAAATGTAATCTTTGAAAAGATAAGATATTATATTTTGGGTGAGGCGAAACACAACGAATGGTGGGATCTTGGGGAAAGAGTCAGGAACGAGAGGATCTTGGTGCACATGTCAAAAGATCCATCTAGACAGCAGCATGGGTAGATAAATTGGCTAATAAGGCATATAGAATAGTATTTTTTAGCTGAAGGATAGAATTTATGAATAGGGAGGTTATAGCACAAATATATTAAATATTAATTACTGGGTCAGAATACTGGGTTAAAGCATAGAAGATCATGAACAAAGTACTGGTAAATGGAATTCGCTGCCTGAGGAAATGGTGAAGGTAACTTGCCCAATCAGCACTGGATTGGACAGGCTAGATGCAGGAAAAAAGGTCCCGATGTTGGGGGAATCCAGAACCAGGGGTCACACCGTTTAAGAATAAGGGGTAGGCCATGTAGGACTGAGATGAGGCAAAACCTTTTCACCCAGAGAGTTGTGAGTCTGTGGAATTCTCTGCCACAGAAGGCAGTGGAGGCCAATTCACTGGATTTTTTCAAGAGAGAGTTTGATTTAGCTCTTGGGGCTAAAGGAATCAAGGGATATGGAGAAAAGGCAGGAAAGGGGTACTGATTTTAGATGATCAGCCATGATCATATTGAATGGCTCGAAGGGCCGAATGGCCTACCCCTGCACCTATTTTCTATGTTTCTATTCAGTATTTCAGTGAAATGAAAGTATACCTGGAGCTCTAAAAGCAGTTTGGGGCATTGTAGTTCAGGAGGAATACATTGCCTTTAGAGAGAGTCCAAAACATAAACATTGGGGGGGGGGTGGGGGTGTGGGTGTGTGTGAGGGGGGGTGTAGGGGGCGGGGTGTGGGGTGGGGGTGTGGGTGTGGGGTGGGGGGGGAGTGGTGGTGGGGGGGGGGGGGCGGGGTGAGGGGATATGGTGGGGGGTGGTGGGGAGGGGGAACATAAAATAAAAATTTGAGTCGGGCCATTTGGAAATGGTTGGAAAATATCTACACAATTAAGGAAACTTTTTTTACAAAATAGTAAATGACTTGCCCAATTGTCAATTTTAAATCAAATATCAATATATTGATAAGTAGTTAGTAGCTTGGGGAAAGGACATGTATTGCTGCAAGTTATAGATCTCATTAAACGTCCAAAGGACTAAGTAGCCTACTTCCTTCCACGCTCCTGTTATTGGAATCATATGTGGATATGTATTTCATTGTCAATTAAAGATTCATGGAGTCATGGAGCTGTACAGCATGGAAACAAACCCTTCAGCCCACCTTGTGCATGCTAACCAGGTTGGCATACTGGACTAGTCCCATTTGCCTGCATTTAGCCCATAGCTCTCTAAACCCTTCCTATCCATATATCTGTCGAAATGTATTTTAAAAGTTATAATTGTATCTACTTCTATAGCTTCATCTGGCAGCTCATTCCAGACGGTCTACCTTCTGTTGAAAAGGTTGCCACTGAGGTCCCACTTAGATCTCACATCTCTCACCTTAAGCCTAAACCCTCTAGTTTTAGAATCCCCTACGCTGAAAAAAAGACTGAGTGTTCACTTTATTCATACCCCTCATGATCTAGTACACTTCAAGAAGGTCACCCCTCAGCCTCCTATGTGCCAAAGAAAAATGTCACAGATTTTCCCTTTAACTCAAGCCCACAAACCCAGTTATCATCTTGGTTAATTTCTTCTGCACCCTTTCCAACTTTTACTTGTGCCATAATCACACCAATTCCACCTTTGCTTTCTGTATCAATGCAAAATATCTCCATTAAATTTGACAAGGAAATTATCTTAGGTACTGCCTGTTACTCTTGGCACTTGGAACTCTGTATTTTATGCAGAGATTCAAACATAATGATAATATTTCCTTGCCACACAAACGTGAGGGAAGAACAAATTAGCCCATTGGATAGCAATGATTTGTGCATCGGGTAAACCCGGTGAAAAGATTCCCGATTGCTGCTGATTCTCCAGTTGTTATTCACTCCAGCTACATGCAATAACATTTATAAAATGATCCACAAACCAGATTGTGGGATGGGAATTATGGTGTTCACTGCATAGTTATTCATGTTTTAAATAATCTTACAACATTGAAAGTATGTGGCAAGCGTACTATTTTAAAACCAGAAACTCAAACATTATTTTATTAAATTAAAGACATCTGCACTATTGCATTTGCTTGTGTGTGTTTGTTCTTTAGGAATGATTATATCGTGCACTCATTGTTGATATTGCTGTTGCTTGATTAATATCTCGCTGTCCTGAAAATAGAAATAATGTCAAGGAGCTCAGTAATTGCCCTGCTATTGCACATTTATCCTCACAAAGAAGCACAAATAAGACCCATGTATTTTCCTGATTTTCTGCCCCCTCCCACCCAGACACAGTGTTAGACTTTCTAAGTTATTGTCCATGGGTAGGAATTCCTTGCCAATGTGGTCATCTTTCTTTCATGTATGTTCAGACTGTTAATGAAGCCAACTTATTTTACCACAGGGCCAATCCAGTTCTCGCACAATGCCAGAAATATATGCTTTCCAGAAGAAGTCACACGATAACAATCAGATGGTGAACTTTGGCTGATTTTCTCTCTGCTTAGCTTAAGTTCTGAAGCTAATTCTAACAACCCAATCACGGAGCTGGCTGGGATTAGTTCACTGAGTGTACATGACTGATCTAATAATTCAGGGCCTCCTGATCTATTTACCTTGGTGTTGTATTAAATGACAATATTACCTGATAGGGCGAGAAAAGGAATGCCTACAATGAATGAGAAGAGATACTTGCATTCATTGCCATTCAGAGCGGGTAAAACAATGTGACAAATTGATTAAACCAGTTACATGGATTGCTCGCCAGCCTCCAGCTGCCCTTCCACACTGCCCATGGATCACCCGTTCTCCCTAGTTCTGTATTATCCCACTTTTGCATCCACTACCTACATGCCAGGGGCAATTTTACAGAGGCCAATTAACCTGCAAACCCACACATCTTCGGGATGTGGGAAGAAACCGGAGCATCCAAAAGAAGCCCACTTGGTCACAGGGGAAACGTGCAAACTCCACACAGACAGCAACTGATGTTAGGATCAAGCCTGGGTCTCTGATGCTGTGAGGCAGCAGCTGCGCCTCGGCTGAAGAGGCAGCATACAGATCACAGACATGCCTCAGATTTAAATTGTTGACTCTTTTCAAGATATCTGGTGTTGTACCCCTTAATTTTAGCTTGACATGAAACTGGAGTTAAACCTTTGATTTTTTGTGCACTCGGAGCACTTTGTTCATAGCTCATAAGTTCTAGGAGCAGAATTAGGCCATTCGGCCCTTCAAGTCTACTCCTCCATTCAATCGTGGCTGATCTATCTTTCCCTCTCAACCACCTTCTCCTGACTTTGCGCCATAACCCCTGACACCCGTACTAATCAAGAATCAGCAATACTTTGCTGTCACAATAAAGCAAGAAAAAAGAAGATTTTCACTGAAATTAAACTGTCTGTGACAATTGATAACTGCACTTGGCTAAGATTTGTTATTTTTTTTAAAGTTGCAGTTCATTACAGGTTTAACTTTCCGTGTCTTCAGTCAATGAGTGGAGGAAATAATCAGCAGAGGAAAAAGGGTTTCCTTACTTCCTGTACTCATGTGTGTCTCCTGGTGGGTTGCTTAAGGAACTGTTGACATTCTTCGGAACTTTAAACCCAGAGTTGTTCAAGTCAGCCAGATGCACAGGGCAGGCTGGCGAGACGGAAAATAACATGATAAAGGATTATGTAGCGTTGTGGGCCAACATAAGCTGTCCTTTTGTGGAGCAGAAGTGCAAGTGTCGCAGATTGATACGTTTATTTGTCACAATCCAGGTTGCAATTCCCTTTCTTATAAAAATATAAGATTTTGTTGTTTTACATTTTGACCTAAATCTGGGGAATTTGGGCTGTCTTTACTTTATTTTTTCCATTTTATTTTCATTTTTATACACAACACTGTCAGTTTTTGGGGGCAAATGCTTTATTTTTTTTACCATTTAATTTGTTGCTTTACTTTAACATTTTGTATTATTGCTGTTACTATAGTATCCTCATTGATTAAATGTTAATGGACAAACTATACAACATTTTTATTTAACTACATGATATTGTTCATTATTTAGTTTCTTTTAAGTAATGCCTTTGACTTGTTGCTCCATTAAGAAACTCCATTGTGAGTTTATAAGCCATTGCATTGTACTTGCAATTTCTACAGCTGTTAAAGCCATAACTGTGTTTTTGAGCAATCACACCACTTTATTGCACATTGCAATCATAATCCCTGTTTATCTTTTATGGCATTGTTTCAAAATGCTGTAAAACCATAAATAATATTCCTGAAATTGGTTCCTTATTAAAAATTTGAGGTCATTCTAAACTTGGTTCTCTTGTTAGCTCTTCAGAAATCAAACCTTGTTAACCATCCTTAGACAGTACTAGAATAATGTTCAGGTATAAATGTAATGTTATTTCAAGCAGATCCAGATTTGAAACAACCGTCTCTGAATGTGCGTAAAATCACAATATTTTAAAAAGGAATGTATTTGGAATAACAAATACATGTCGCTTTACCTATTTTTCAGCCATATAGATATAATAAATTGCTGTGCAAATTGTTTTAATATCTCAACTAAAGAAATCTAGCATTAACAACAGTACAAGCTGATGCAAAAGGCAATTTCACCAAAACCCACTTTCCCGGTAATTTACTTTTCAAATGTCTACTCACATGAAACGCAGATAACTCTAATGATTTTTTACTTCAGTCTAAAGTGTTATCTGATATCTCTGTTTCTTGTCAGTTTGAATAAAAGGGATAATTTCTGCAAACGTTTACCAGCTGTCAACTAATACATTTGCAGAACTAAAATATGATGGTTACGTATCGCTGAGAGCTACACATTTAACAAAAAACGAGCACCAGATGTTTCAAACTCGCATAAATGATTTTGGATAGACTCTCAATTTGCTTTGTAAAACCTAGTAAACTTGAAATTATGCACTCATTTGATTTGTTAAACCCCTTTAATCTATATCTTTCCAAGCTAATTAAAGTATTACTTACAGTAATTGCAGCTGGGATTAACCGTGCCTTTGATTTTGCCCTTTTTATCAATCCTCAGATAAAACTGTGTCCGACAGAAAAGTTTTCGTATTCTTACATCTCCACCTTCCATGTAGTCGTAACTTCTGGTGTGCCGCTCAGGACTGGTGGAACAGTTCACGCTTGCAGCTAGTTGTTCTGGAGTCATGTCATTGCAAGCGATAGACACATTCCCTGCTAGAAGAATACAATGAAAGTATAGTTTGTACAACAAAGTTGGCAGGATCCATATCTGCATCCATTTGCGCATTATAGTGCACTGCTCCGGGTTCTCTTGAGCGACATGCTGCAATTTAAATGACAAATCGGATGAATGTTGCTAGTTTGGGGTCTCAGCTTCTGCCTGGATTCCGTGACCTTGGATCTCTTTTATTTGTGGCACTAGCAGTTTAGAATGTTTTTAAGCTTTCCTGAGAAAGTTTATGATGCTGAGCCAGGGTTTCTTCAGAGAAGTGATGCACTGTCAATTTTCACTATAAACAGTTCAGTTTGTAGTACTCTGGAATGTCTTGATCCTCTTTGCTATTAGAATTTTCCTCTTGTACAGAGAGTTTTGACGATAGTAAAGCTGCAAGCAGAAGTATCACTTAACTTTAACAAGCCATTACAGTCAGCTGTTACAAATAAATTACAACCATGGCAACATGCTTGGAGGTGTATACCAATTTTTTTTTTTAAGTTCTAGTTAGTTGCCAGTTTTCACTTTAAAAAATAAATGTAAAACCCAAAACTAGAAAAGATAACTTGCTTTTCCAAATGTTGCTGTGTGCTACGATATTAGTCTTTTATCTGTAATTTAAAAAGTGTGATATGTGCAGCATGGAATATGTTCTACATTACTATTCCACTGCTGTTTCAACTGCTCGGCTAAACCCTGTTGCTTAATCAATCCTCCCGGCTTCTGTACACTTGTCATCTTGCATGCATTCATTCAAAAGTAATCACAACATATTTTATGTGGTAAAAATCAAATGCTTTCCATGGAATTTTCCCATGTTTCCTAAACACAATTCATGTTTTGCTGTATCGACTGGCTGTAAGCATTCACAACTACCTCAATGTCAATCCACATGTTTAACCTAAGCCAGTCTAATTCCCCCAAAAAAATTCCCTTGGCAAAATAGTTTTGTAGAAATAAATGCAATACTGTACAATTTCTGATAAAAACTTACTTTTGTTTACGTTGAAGACAGACTGTGCACAGAAACAATCCATTGTTTTCCCTCTTCACATCATCAGCTTGTGTGTCATTGTGGACTATATCCCAGCCCAGGAAGATTCCAGCTGAATCATAATTGTTTCCATAAATCAAGTGTTAACACGAGAGGGGTTTTCTGGGCATCATCAGCCTGTTGTTGTGCAGTTCTGTTCAATAAATGCCTTTCCCTGACCTCACTTGGAAGTAATTAGATCTTAGCCAGTCAGCTGTCAGTTGGCAGCACGAACAAAGGAGAAGTGAGGTTTCCTTTGTCAGATGTCCACATGGTCATCTGAGGGAGCTATGAACTCAGAGAGGGCTTTCTCATTTCCACACGATGTCTCCTTTCTTTATTCTCTGCTCTGTAATTCCATTCTGCTACAATCATGGGAGTAATAACGTGCTGTTCTCCACCACATATATTCCCAGCTAGGAAAAACAAACCATTCATTTTCCCTTCATATTCATTGTGCTTTTAGGAACTATACATTCATTCAGCCACCGAAGGTAATTGGGTGCCTTTTGTTATGTATAAAATTTAACGTGCTAAAACAACTGAAAATCTTCATGTGGTCTATTATTGGTATGTTAAATTTAAAATATTCCCCTCTATCAAGTAAGATAGCAGCTGGACAGATTATACTATCTAGTTTTTTCTATTCAAAACTCTGAATGTTTCATACTTCTTCTTGCGTATAGTGTGCACAGCCTAAAGTTGGAGGACAACTTGTTCTGTTTGATCTTCTGTTTGTGCACGCCTGGTCGATTGCATTCGTCGAAACAGGGTAGATCACGTGAAGGTTGCAATCTTCCCACCCCGATGTTTCATACGATGCCTACTGGCATATTGTTCTGTGGAGGTTTCTACTTGAGGCACTGCGGGGAAAAGATTTGCATGCTCTCGTGCTCCAAATCTTTTTGAAGGGACACTTCAATTAGAGTGGCCACCAATAATCTCAAATCCTTGATTACAAGGAACATCTCTTATCACAGTCCATTAAGGCAATGGTTTTATGAATATGAAAACCAATAACTCATAAATGCTGTTGCCGTGAATGAGTTATGTGCTTTCATTTAAAGGAAGAGTTCCTGGAATTATTCATTAGGCTGAAATATTATGGATATGTGGTTCCAGTTAGGATCCGAAGTATCTGAAAATTAATTGAAAGCCATGATAAGTTAGTGTTATTTTGTACGTGCATATAATTAGCAATCAACCTTGTACAATAACATCTTCCTTCATCCCTTGCACATTTAATCTAATTAGTACAGTTTTTTAAATAGCCACTATATTTTAGATCTAGGAAAACAGGTTGGTGAGCTATTAAAAAAAAAGCTGATGATAAAAGTATATATTTTATGTAGCTGTAAAAACAAAGTTTCCATCAGAGTAGCACATGTTTTTATCTCCATTATATTTCATCACTTGACACATGCAAAACTTTCCTATTATACAAAGTGTTTAAGAAGGAACTGCAGATGCTGGAAAATCGAAGGTAGACAAAAGTGCTGGAGAAACTCAGCGGGTGCAGCAGCATCCTGAAGAGGGGTTTCGGCCCGAAACGTTTCCTATTTCCTTCGTTCCATAGATGCTGCTGCACCCGCTGAGTTTCTCCAGCACTTTTGTCTACTTTCCTATTATACATTTATTTTCATATCCTTCCCTCTGTGAAAGAACTACGAGTTAAGAGACTGACAAACATCCTACCAGTCCATAAATATTTCTAGAGCTACCGTCATGAACTACTTGAAGGTAGCACTTGGCATGTGCTAAGTGACCCACATCCTGATGCATTTTTCTCTTCGTTCCCCGACACATTTTCTACCCTTTTTCTCTGGGCAACTCAACCCAGTAAATTGCCCTCTAGACACTGTGTTCAATCTATCATACATCACTTGCCTCTCTTTTTTTCAAATAGCTTCATAGGAGGGCGACTAAGTTGATGAACAATCATCAGTCTACAATATTACCTTTGGATTACCAAAGCTACTCAAAATTGTAAATACTTTTTAACCTACTTGCTTGCAGTCATGATACAAGTATTTAAGTAATGGCATTTGCCTTACATTTTGC
This sequence comes from Malacoraja senta, assembly GCA_038087875.1. NCBI lineage: Eukaryota > Metazoa > Chordata > Chondrichthyes > Rajiformes > Rajidae > Malacoraja > Malacoraja senta. The sequence goes on from CM075989.1 coordinate 20,203,855, forward strand.
CACTCGAGCAATATTTCCAGTCATAAATCCAGATTTTCACACTCGGCTTGTTGTCTGTGAGTACATTTTTGAACTCCTCCACTATCAACCAGGCCAAACAATGAAAAGTGCACATTTGGTAAGAAAAATTACGTCGAATATAGCAGCTGTTAAGATCTTGAATTTTGTTTACCTGTAAAAGAAGTTTGAATGAAGCTCATCGAAATGGCGTTTAGTTTTCAACGACGAGAAATTATCTGAGAATAAGAGAAAACGGTCTAAATGTCTTTTAACTAACCTAACCTTCACTAAACTAACCTTGGTTGTGGGAAATTTGATAGGAATGTCCGGCAAGAACAAATTCAATGGTCACTTACACTAATCTGCTCTAATAAACATAGAAACATAGAAAATAGGTGCAGGAGGAGGCCATTCGGCCCTTCGAGCCAGCACCACCATTCATTGTGATCATGGCTGATCGTCCCCTATCAATAACCCGTGCCTGCCTTCTCCCCATATCCCTTGACTCCACTAGCCCCTAGAGCTCTATCTAACTCTTTCTTAAATCCATCCAGTGATTTGGCCTCCACTGCCCTCTGTGGCAGGGAATTCCACAAATTCACAATCATAAAGAAAAGGCACCATTGATATGTTAAAGGCAAATCATGTCTAGATTGAGTTTTATGATGAGGCAATAGAGAGAATGAATGAAATGCAACAGAATGGACATAAACAAAATCAAATCTAATGGACTATGAGGGGAAATTGTGGTATAGATGTGACAGGATGTGCAACAGTTTAAGAACTGAGAGATGGTGAGACAGGAACTGAGAGATGGTGAACAATTATTTCTTAGATTGAAGCAATCTGTTCCCGACTGTTCAATGCTGAGAAACTATTTTGCTTGATGTATGCTACTTACTTCAGCCTGCATTTACAGATCTCTATTTTATAATTTCCAAATGATACAGAACTTGGAAAAGAACAACAAGGAGGTTAGTGATATACCTCAAAAAACAAAACAAAAGCAAGCAAGAATAATGAGCATAAAATGCAGATGAAAGTTACTGTAGTGGGAAGTTAATGCCGTGATTTGCAAAGTAATATTAATGTGCAAGGAGGAACAATAAACCAAGTGAGTGTGTGCATATCTTTGAATGTGGTAGACAGTCAGAATCTTTTCTCCATGGTGGAATTGTTATAGTCTAGGGTGTAGCTTTAGGGTGAGAAGGGCAAAGTTTAAAGGGGATGTGCAGGGCAAGTTTTTTTACAGCCCAGAATGTGCTGCCAGGGTTGGTGGTGGAAGAAGATGTGATAGCTACATTTAAGAGGCTTTTAGAAGGACCTTAGGGAATGGATATGGATCATGAGCAGGCAGAGGAGATTAATTTAGCTATGCATCATGTTTGACATGGACATGATGGGCCGAAGGGCCAGTTCCTGTGCTGTACTGTTCTATGTTCCAAATATCTTTAAGGAAGAATCTTCTGTGGCAGAAAGCTTGAGAAAACAGTTAAAATAACACATGGTAAACTTATCTTTATAAATAAAGGCATAGTCCATAAAAGTAAGGAAATCACATTGAACCTTTAAAGGCATTAGTCCAGCTTTGCTGTTGCAATGTTGCTGCATTGTGTTCAGTTCTGGGCATTGCACTTCAGATGGAACGTGAAGTACTTTGAGTCTAGGTTTAATGGTCCTTGGGATGAAGGACATGAGCTAAGAGGAGAGATTGGGCAAGCTGAAGTTGTTCATCATCGAATAGAAAAGGTTGAAAGTTGATTTGGCTGTTTAAAATCATGAAAGGTTGTGGGTGGAAGGAAAGAGAACATTCAAATTGAGATCAGAAGTCGGTAGTTAGTAATTATTTGATGAATACACAAATGCTCCGTTCAGTTTGTAAGTTCTGAATAAAAAAACAGTATGTTCACTCATCTCCCATCCCTGAGTCCGATATTTCCCTTCTATCCTGTGTTTCCAGTCCCCTTTCACCTATATCCCTCCCTCTGGCTTTACATTTCACTACTCTTCTTATCTGACTGTTTTGTCTCCTTTTCACCTCTAGTCTTTGTCACTTATTCCACCCATCCATCAATCACCACCCTTGCGTGTATCCACCCACTACTTGCCTAGTTTTGCCCGTCACACTTTTCCAGCTTTCTTCCACCTCCTCCATCAGTCCCAACACAACACATCTGTCCTTTCCCTCTACAGATGCTACCTGATCTGCTGAGTTCCTCCAGCAAACTTGTTTTTTTGCAATGCATGACATAATTTAGACAAGTAACATTCACATCAGTGACTACCTGCAACATCAGAGAACTTAACTGTGTACCCTTCATACTCAATGACATTACAGTCAGCAAATCCTTCAGTGCTCCAATACCTTGGGATTCACCATGGATTCAAATGGACTGGCCACATAAACACATCAGTTCCAACACACATTCGGAGGCTAGGTATTCTGCAGTGAGTGAGTCATCTGCCAGTACCCAAAAACATTTCACTATCTGCACATCACAAAACAAATGCAGGAACAGGCCCTTCGGCCCAAAAAATCTGTGCCGAACATCGTGCAAAGCTAAACTAATCTCCTCTGCCTGCTCATGATCCTTCCATTCCCTGCATGTCCTTCTAAATTCTCCACCCTCCTGGCTTACAGCTCCAACAACACTCATGAACTTCAACACTACCCAAGACAATGTAACCTGCTTGATTGTTGCCCCATGCATCAACTGGAAGGTACATCCCCTTTCATGTCTGGGACATGATGACTGCATTGTCCATTAAATAAAACATTTCCGTTACTTGTCTGGCCTATTGCAAGAGCAACTCCCAAAAGATCTCCTCTCCCACCAAGAAGAACAAGGGGTTCAGGCACTTGGGAATACCATCATCTGTATGTTCTGTAACGAATTCTGATTTGGAAATATCACCATTCCTTTTTGTCACTCTCTTTCCAACAACATTCCCTCTCCAGAAGCATGGCAGTAGTTCAGAGTGACTGCCATCTTCTAACGGACAATTAGAAATAAGCAGTGAAGTTGGTCTTGCCAGTAATGCTCAGATCACACAAAAAATGAAATAGTAGATCAGAGCAGGAAACCCAATGTCTGACTACATTATTAACATGTTTGATCCGTTTGTATTTCTGATCATTGGTGACCCCCAAGATGTTGATGAAGGTGGAGTCAGCAATGATAATGCTATTGGATATCAAGTGTAGTCAGATCCTTTCTTGTTGGAACCACAAATAATATAGGCCATTTTTCAGCTTGTGGTTGGATTATGGTGTAGGCATCTAAGCCTGGGCTGCATCATCATCTTTGGAGTTGTAAATGGGGTTGAAATTATGTCATCATTGGTGTGTCTTCACTTCTGATGGAAACAATGTAATTAATGATGCAGTTGTAGTTGGTTGTGCTTCAGAGACAGGAACAACTCTCAACAAAGATGGGAACAACTTCAGAGATGACCCGCTGATTGACCCCTACAAAGCATCTTCCCTTGACGCCCATTGATTTTGATTTAATTAGTGCGCCTTGTTGCCATATACTGTTAAATTCTGCCGTGTTGTCAAGGGGGTGTCACTCTGACTTCATTACTGGAGATTAGCTCTTGAGTCCAAGGCTGGGATGAGATCTGAGGTCACGTTGTCCTGGTGAAACACAAACTGAGCACCGTAACAGATTTGTCATACACTTGCGCTGGATCTGCCAAAGCCTACTGGATCCCCCAGTTGCTAACCATCTTAACGTTCCCATGCCGACCGTTTTGTGCAGGGCCTCTTACTGCCAGAGTGAGGCCACATACAAACTGGAGGAACAGCGCCTCGTATCCCACTTGGGTAGCTTGCAACCCAATGGTATGAGCTGAATTCTATAATTTTAGGTGACATCTCACCCCATTCTTTCTCTTCTCTTTCCTTCTCCCTGACCCCGATGCACAACAATTCTCCATTGATCCCACTTCCCCACCCATTTAATCCCCCCTTCCACCAATATCCCTCCCTCCAGTTTACATTTCACTGCTGTAGACCTAATCCCAAATCTTTCAGACCTCTTCCCTCCTTCTCAACACCTTTTTGGTCTCCTTTAGCCCCCTTTTGTCAGCCTTATGTCTCCTTTTTATCTCTTGCTTTTGTCCACCCATCTGATAATCAAAACCGTATACCCAACTATTACTTGCCAGGATTTGTCCCACCCCCCAGCTCTTTTCCAACACTCCCTCCCCCACCACACTCAGCCTGAAGAAGGGTCCTGACCAGAACCATTGCCTGTGCATGACCTCCAGAGATGCTGCCTGACCCAGTGTATTACTCCAGCACTTTGTGTTCTACCGTAACGGATTAGATGCTTTCCAACTCCAGAATGCAAAACTGGCTGGAAGAGGTATTGGCACTACTTCTGAAAACACAACATTTCAGTTACATCAACCCTTGTACATAACACGATGGAATTCATGTCTTTGACTTTACTTTGATTTAGAGATAAGGCATAGATAGAAACAGGCCCTTCGGCCCACTGGTCTGCGCCGACCAGCAATCAGTAGCAGTATCCTATACACACTAGTGACAATTGATAATTTACAGAAGCCAATTAACCTACAAATCTGTATGTCTTTGGAATGTGGGAGGAAAGCGGAGCACCCGGAGAAAACCCACAGAGAGAACATACAAACACCGTACAGACAGCACCAGTAGTCAGGAACGAACCCGGATCTCTGGTGCTGTGAGGCAGCAACTCTATCACTGTGCCACTGTGCTACCTTAGGATTTTGGGTTTTCTGCATTAGTATGGTGGTTATCAATTTATTGTTTGTTTTTTTGTTTATTATTTATTTGAGTGTATTGTGTTTATAGGCCTGTTATTCTGCTGCAACCAGTTGAAATATTTTACTGCCTACTATATCGAGTTTACAAACGGTTTTGTTCCCTCTCTATTCCTGAGAAGTGGAACATCATGCCAGGATTCTCAATGACGCAATGACCAGTGCAATGGAAATGTTTTGCAACAATAAATTAATTGGGAAGATTATGACTCATTATGGCATGTTACACTCCGATCAAGTGCAGTTCAATAAACGTACTGGTAGAATTTTCGTGTCACATTCCTCTCTGATTTCAGATTTCACTGGTACTTGGTGTGACAACTGTACCAGAATATTTTCTCAAGCATGTGGTGAAATGGCATGGCATGAGAGGCAAAGATAGGGTAGACAGTCAGAACTTATTTCCCAGGGTAAAAATGCCCAACACTAGAGGGCATAGCTATAAGGCGAGAGGGGGGAAATTCAATGGAGATGTGCAGGGCAAGTACTTTTTTTATACAGTGTGGTGGGGGCCTGGAACACATTGCCAGTGGTGGTGGTGGGGTCAGATACAATAGTGACAATTAAGAGGCTTTTAGGTATATGGAAGTGCAGGGAATAGAGAGACATGGATTATGTACAAGCAGATGAGATCAGTTTTACTTGGCATCATGTCCAGCACAAAGATTGTGGGCCGAAGGGCCTGTTCCCAATGCTGTACTGTTCTATGTGTAATCTTTGCTCCTGGTTGCAGTGTCCACCATCAATGTATGCCAAGGTTATTTGCATATTAAGGACACAAAGTGGATGAGGCAGCATCTCTGGAGAACATGGATATGTGACATTGGGTCGGGACCTTCCTTTGTATTTGCATACTGTTATTGGTTCTTATTGGTTAAAAGTCAAAAATATTAAACAGTTTGGTTACGTGATAAACAAGGGCTTCCTTGCAGAAATCAATTATATTTTTTTAATTCAATAGAAGGTCCAAATTAACTAAAAGTGATATGAAAGATAGACTAGTCATTTAATGTAAATTAGTTTCAAATTTGAGGATAATGAATTAGAAGCAAGACTGGATGTGTAGTATTTGGATGATTATCTGTAGGTATTCCTACTAAATCCTTTTTGTTAGTAGAGTAAGTGCATTTGTGAAATGCTGCTGAGAGACCTGGGTGAGTAACTGCTGTGCATTTTTGTTGGTTCACATTACCGCTGCAATGAAGGAAGGAGTGAATGTTTTGTGTGGTGGATGGGGTACCAATCAAGTATGTACCATTCAAACAACGATGGAATTGCTTTCCAGTGATCCTGACCTCTGGTCTTGTCTGTGTTGAGCTGTGTTGTCTGTGTTGAGCTAGCACATTTTCTCTGTGATTATTTGAGTTTCCTCCTACGTCTCAAAGACCTACAGGTCCGTAGGTTAATGGGCTTCTGTAATTTGCCCCAAGTGTGTGAGGAGTGGATGCAATATTGGGAAAACATAGAAATGATTGTTGTTCAGCATGGGGAGGTGGGTCTTAAGGCCTGTTTCCATGCTGTACCCCTTCAATAAAAACTACTAACCTGCTCTTTTAATTTGCTGCATTTTTTAAATATCCTTTTCCTGCATTGGGAAATTGTAGCCGGTCAACTTCTCAGTTTTGTTTTTACCTTGAATGTTTATTGGTTTAAAATATGCCAAGTGTTGGCTCATCAGACATATTTCATAGGAAGAAAACACTAAATAATAAGTGATTAAAGTTGACAGTAGCTGAAGAATTTTGGAGCCTCGGGCACCATGACCCCCCGTGTGAGTCAGCCTAATTATTTTCCCCCTTGTATACAGCAAATTTAATTACTGACAAAAACAAAAGAATAGCACATTTGAAAATGGTTCAATCAATACAAAATAATACATCTGACAATTGACTGCTTGTTGTTGCAATTTCTCTAAAGTTTTAAAACTCTGAGTAAGTCTTTTTATCTTATTGTAAATTAGATGCCAGTGAAACAGCTGTAAAAATGCCTACTGTGGTTGAGTTTAAACTCTTGATGTGACAAACTCCATGTAAAGTTGCAATGTGGGTGTCAAAGACACACAACCTGCATCTTCCTTGTGACTGGTGCATTCAAACACATACAATTCTCAATGTTTGAAGTGATTTACCAGTGGTAATGTGATACTATTCTATGTTTGAAATCATTTGAAGTTATTCCTAACAGAACACCCAGTGGGAGAGCATGCAAACTCCACACAAGCAGCACCCAGGCTCAGAGTCGAGGCAGCAAGCAGCTCCAGAACTCTGCCATCCGCAAATTTTCTGCCTTCATTTGCAGCTTTCCTTTTCTGAATCTGTGCTCAGTTTCTCTTCTGCCTGCCAAGTTAGATCAAACCTTCACCAACATGACGAACACACTTGCAATAGTATTGGTGCTAGTCCCACTGAGATGGCACCCCTCAACCCCCGCCCCCCCCTCATCTGACCCATTCAGATTCAATCTTCCCCAGAACTGAGCCTAGTGCCCCAAGAATTCGAACATTTAAAGGTAACTTCTTATTATTTTAATTTCAGTATTTTCTTGATATATTTTATACACATAATTATGATTGGCGAAAATGTCTCTTTTTTCAATGCTTTTTAATTAACGAACAGCTGTAGCCTGGATTGAACATAGAACAGAACAGCGCAGATAGATAGAATGGACAGGGTTGAGGCACAGAATATTTTTAGCCAGAGCAGGGGAATCAACCAACCAGCGGACATAGCTTTAAGGTGAGAGGGGAAAGATTTAATAGGAACCTGAGAGACAACTTTTTCACACAGAGGGTACATGGCGGGTATATGGAATGAGCTGCCAGAGGGTGTAGTTGTGGCAGCTACTATAACAACATTTAAAAGACATTTGGATCGGTATATGGATAGGAAATGTTTAAAGGGATGTGGGCCAAACTTGGGCTGGTAGGACTAGTGTAGATGAGGTATCTTGGTTGGCATGGGCAAGTTGGGCCGAAGGACCCCTTTCCCTGCTGTGTGACTCAGTAACAAGCCCTTCCATCCACAATGTCTATGCCGAACATGGTATCAAGATAAACTAATCTCATCTGCCTGCACCTTGGTAAGTTATTTAAATATAATATTTTCATTCTTATGTGTTTGGAGACAAAATTTAACTGAAATTATATATACAAATATAAACCTCCTTGATAAAGTAAATAGTGTAGCCACAAAGTGAATTAAATTTTAAAGATTTATTTTTACATGAATAATATATTAGTTGCTTGATTTAAAAAAAAAATGCTATCCTGTGTAATTATTTTTCTTACCTTCCTGGAGTACTACCAAAAATCACCTGTTCACTCTTCATGCCATTTACTTATCAAAAATGAAGTGAAGCGCGACATCTGTGGCAGGCTCTTTGTTAGCTGAAATAAACTCTCTGCGAGAGCACTATAACATTCAGGGTAAGAATAAAGCACTGTGTCCAGGTAGTTAGAATGCCTGTCATTAGCTTGTCTATTTGCTAGGCTTTTCATCTAAGTAAACTATTTAGATCCTTCTAATGGTAACCTGTCTGAATTCACCTGGGAGATAGGTACTTGTGTGACCATTTTGGCACAGAGCTTAAGACTGTTGCTTTGATGATACATTTCAATGATGAACTGAGTCCCTTAACTTCAAATAACCGAACAAAGGTTGATTCAAACAGGAATATTATATAATGTCCTAAAATTATCAATATCTCTTTATATTCCTAATTAAAAAAACTAAGCCAAGTGTAGAATTTGACATTTAATAATGTATTCTTACCAATGTAAATGGTTAGTATAGCCCTTTGATTTAAAACTGGATAAATTCCAAGGTCAGGTATCAAGCTTACTTTAAAGTAGATTACACTTATTGGTATTCGTAGACCTGTGCCACGTTACTTGTTGTGTGGTAAAACTTTAAAGGAATAAGATATCAAAGGAATGATACAAAAAAATATTCAATTTTAAGTTCGATATCAGTAATCATTTTGCGTTTTTAGTGGAAAGAATTACTAGCTATTAACAAAGAAAGTGGTTTATACAATATTAAAAATGAAGACATTTATTTTCATCGTCTGATGTGATCCTAATATTTCCATACCATCCCCCACTTCCTGTGCACGTTAAAATCTTAGATAATTTTGACTTTATCAAAAATATGATAACACTCTGATAGTTCAGGGAAATAATTTTCAATTATAAATGATCAATTAACAACAGTTGTATTGGTTTAGTATTGTCACGTGTACTGAGATGCAGTGAAAAGCTTTTGTTTGCATGCTGTCCAGTCAAATCTTACTATTCATGAGTGCAATCAAACTATACTTGAGGACAATCGGGTTGTACACAAATACTACAGAGAAATGCCAGAGTACAGAATATATTTTTACAGCATTCTAGCATTGCACTTACAGAGAAAATGGCTAACGTCTGCAATGAGGTAGGTTGGGAGGACACCCTAGCCTATGAAAGGGACATTCAGTGGTCAGATAACAGTGGGGAAGTAGCTATTCCTGAATCTGGTGGTGCATGCATTAAAGCTTTTATACCTTCTAGTAACAGTAGAGTGGAAAAGAGGGAATGGCCATGGTGATAAAGGTGTACGTAATGCTATAGCAGCACGGTACCCATGAAGTTCTAATAAGCTTCCATAATCTGTTTATCATTAGCTACTGTCTTCACTACTTTGACAATTAGGATTTGGCACATTACATGAAGATCAAATTCATCTAAGCTGGCAGATCAAGTGCTAAATCATTGCTTCCGCATTGAAATGTTTGGAAAATAACTCAGATTGACCTTAAGTTGCAGGATTTTGATCCATAATTCAGTTTGATTACGTGGTCTGGTTCAGCAATCAATTTAGAATAGTGTTCTTACCCTGGTCCAAAAACTCAAAGTTGAACAATGCCATGAAAAAGCAGTGCTCCTTTGCTTTTGATTATTTGGCTGCAGAAAAAAATCACACTTTAGCAGGCAACGTTTTAACATCTGATGCTACAGAAAGATTTTAAGATATCTTGGAGATGTCACAAAAAAAGCACTACTTTTCATTGTATATCTTGTGAAAAATTGTGCTGTGCATCTGTTATTCTCCACTTCCCTTCTCATTCCACCTTGCACCTGCCCCTAGAGTCAATTTCATCTGCAATCTCTTCATTCTGCGAATAACAAGAAAACGAGAAGGGACCTGCGTTGGAGGAGCTCAGCCAGGGGTCTTGTAGAGGGCAAAACACAAAGCGCTGGAGAAACTCAGCGGGCCAGGCAGCAGCTTAGAGACCCTTCAGGTCGGGAACCTTCTTCAGTCTGACCTGAAACGTCTATCTATTCCCACCAAACCTGCTGCCTGACCCATTGAGTTCCTCCAGCACTTAGTATTTTGCTGATGATTCCAACAACTGCAGTCTCTTGTGTCTCCGGCTTGTAGAAGGCATTGGGCCTGGCACAGTACAGCCACAATACACACCTTTGGGTACAGCAAGTTCTAATCTTGCATGGTGACCGGACTCCACCAGCTCAGTCCTATATTGGAATAGAACCTACGCCTAGCCTTTTGTGCTTCTGGATTTTGATTTGAACCCCTGACCTCTTGACTTGGAGTTGTGTGTGCTAGCAACATTACTGCAGCTGATACCTGACAAGGCGACCTGGTAATCTGCTGTATCCAGGCTCCTCACTCTCTGACTTACTACTAAAATACTTTTCAGTCTGGAAGCAGCCTTGTATTTTTCCTGGAGAATGCTACTTGGACTTGCATTCAATGGATCATATGTTTAAATATTACGGAAGAAGCCATTTTCTTGCATAATGTCCGACTTCCATTATAATAACTTGATATTCTATTTTTCTTTTGAAATTATGTTGGGGAGAAAAAAGATTTGAAAAAGTTACAGCGTGGAGATAATTCTGCGGGAAAGAGTTATTTTAGTTTTTTTACTTTTGTAGAAACAGGTGGACCCAATAGGATAATTTCTTTGGCTTGAAACGGACTTTAGATTCCAATGGCTTATGTTTGGAGCTGAAATTATCATTGCTGTCTGCAAGCGATTGTGGAGAAATGATTCATGCTCCCGACATGTTCTAGAAACATACCGGGAGATGATTGTTTTTCTGTTGTGCCTGAAGGAGAATTCCTACAAAGTCATTAATTTATATCTAGGTCTGATGCTTCACTGCTTGTCATTTTCTAAAACTTTGTGTTGAATTCGAGCTGGACCAATAAAATGTCTTTGATTTAAGCAGTGCTGTTTTTTTGTAGACCAAATGTGCACGATTAATAAACCAGCCTGTCACATGGTGGGAAAATTAAATAATGATGTTTAGTTTTTTGGAGGTGCCGCAACGCCGTTCCAATGCATACAAACACAAAACAAGCGGAGAAATTGTGAAACAATTTGGAGCAGCATAGAGGCGCAGCACAGCACCAGAGACCCGGGTTTTATCCTGTGTACGGGTGCTGTCTGTGCAGAGTTTGTACATCCTCCCTGTTACCACATGGATTTTCTCCGGGTGCTCCGGTTTCCTTCACATTCCAAAGACGTGCAGGTTTGCAGGTTAATTGGCTTCTGTAAATTGCCCCCTAGTGTATAGGATGTGAAAGTGGGATAACATAGAACATGTGTATGGGTGATTGATGGTCAGCATGGGCTCGGTGGGCCGAAGTGCTTGTTTCCACACTGAATCTCTAAAACTAATATACAGAGTTTCTCTCTGTGAAGCGTCAATAATTTTGAGGTAATCATTTTTGCTATTAGCTTTACAGCATTCTTTAAACTTTTATCATTATTGTGTTATGATAAAAGCTATAATCATCTAATGGATAATCTTGTATCCAATGGCAGTAACTTTTAAAGATGTATAAACTCTGGTTCCATTACTCCATCGCTGAGTTTGGTTACATTTTCCTACAGTCGAAAGCCAATATGAACTCATCATCTTTGGTATCTGGAATCTTGTGGCTATATTTTCAGCTCCACATGTGATCCATTATAGTTACAAAGAAGATATTAATTATGATTTGCTGCAACTGTCCAAAGCCGAACACACTCTACAATGTTTATTAGTAACGAGGATAGACCGAAGGATTATTTTTATTTGGTTGCTATGTGGATGGTCCTAACATGGCAACATTTATTGTCTATTACCAGTTGGCCTAAGAGGGCATCTATTGGGCTTTTGAACTGTACCACAAGATGACTTGCTATTTCACTTCAGAGTATCATGGTTTAACCATCGATGGTGTAAAACACAATCATATGCAGCTAGATGAAATCAACATGGTAAATCAGTATCCTTGAAGGAAATTGCTGAATGTATTGGCCGTTGTAATTGATTTTTCATTTATTATCTTGGTGCCATTCATAAATAGCCAGATTTATTGAAATTGATTTGCAAGTTGGCATGATGGATTTTGGTATTAGTGCCTCTGGATTACGAGTCCAATTTGTCAATCTGAACCTGGAGTCACACAATCACATTGCATTTCACTAGCTTCATCTTCACACGTTTATTTTTGTATTATGTTGGCAACATTCTGATAGTTAAGGGTAATTCAGAAATCCTTTTGCCCACTAATCATTGTTCTGAATTTGCACTTTAAATGTGGGTATTCCTGATCAATAGTTTGGATTGGATGTTGTTTATCAAGAATCTGAAAATCTTGCTGTTCAGACAAATACCAGGTTCTATCATACTCATGTATGCCAAATAATAGATTAGATTACCAATAATAAAAGTTGCCTTTGGAATGACAATGTCATTGCTAGTTTGTCTGGATTATTTAACGTGTATGCCCCCCCAGTGGTCTTCCCATGTGAAATAAAACATTTTAAAACGCTGACCAAGTGCAGATGTTTTTTTTCATCTGTTATTTCTGGTCTCGACAACATGAAATGGTGGCATACTTGGCTAGTGTTATAAACACCATAAATGCATCACATGTCAAAGTTCTAGGAGCGACAGTATGGCTTTGATTTGCGTCAAATGAATCCTAGTTTTAAATCTGTAGATTAAAGCCTATTTCGGATCATGCTTTGAAGATAGACATGTACAGGTTTCTTTTCAGCTTACATCCTGGAGACAGGTACCAGCCTTTGGTGACAGGAATCTACAGAATGACCTGCTATGTTTATGTTAGATCTGAAACTCTTAATTTTACGTTTAGTTTAATTCCGAGATGCAGCATGGAAACAGGACCTTTGGCCCACCAATTCTGTACTGACCGATTACCCACACACTAGCTCTATCCCACACACACTAGAGACAATTTCCCAAAGACAATTAACCTACAAACTTGCACGTCTTTGGAATATGGGAGGAAACCGGAGCACCCGGAGAAAACCCACAAGGGCACAGGGAGAACGTACAAACTATGTACAGTCAGCACCCGTAGTCGGGATTGAACCCAGGCCTCTGGCGCTGTATGGCAGTGACTCTACTGCTGCACCACTGTGGCGCTGTACCTCCAGAAAACATATCCTGAAACATGCATATATGCTAAATTATGAATTATCCCTCTGCTGTTAATATACCCTCTTAATTCTGAATGTTGTTATAATCTGGTTCTGCAAACGTTTTGGAGAATGGGTCCCATGAGATAAACCAGTGTGTTGTTGTTCAGACCATGGTACTAGAGTCTAGGATGTCAATACTAATGGGCTATTTACTTTTTTTTAATTCAAATTATAAAAGATCAATACATTTAAAGATAATTGATTTATAACTTTTATTAAAATCAGTGAGCTAAGATTTCCTCAGGCCAGACTTTGATGAACGTATTTGTGATTTTTATTCCTCCCTACACTCTAAATTCACCATGCACCTTGTTTCATCTCTACCTTCAAAAAAACCTCCTAATCTTCAACAATATCTTCAGATCCATTGTAATTCTGTTCCCATTTGTTATTTTCTTTTTCTCCACCCGAGGCTATATGTAGCAATCTGTGACACCTCGCGGGAACACTATAGAAATGTAAGTCTTCTGATCTTTTCATTATATTATTGCTTTTGTTTCTGGGGAAGGAGAGCAGTGGGGGGGAGGAGCGGAGGGGAGGGGAGGGGGGTGGGGAAGAGGAGCAGAGGGGGGTGGGAGAGACAGAGTGAATTTCTTTTTGAATTACCAATTTTAAAAAGTCATTCAGTAACTTGCTCTGTTTGCATGATCTTGTCGCTTCATGAGAGGCAGGAGCTGTGATGGTAACGGTTTGTTACCAAAGAGCGGTCAGTCTCCTCTCCACTATTTACATTGAATAATTTAACTTCTTGATTGTTTTAAACATGGAGCGTTCAAAAATCAAAGAATGCAAAGTCGGGCACTTTAGTGAGGATGGATATCTTGGTGGTATCCTGCACGTTTACCTAACCTACCGAAATTTCCGTAGCAAGAGGACTATTTGTGAATGGTGCACGAAATAAGGAATGCAAAAGCAATTTCAAGTACCATTGTATATTTATTTATTTATTCCCTTCAAGGACGAATATATTCCATTTTGATCTATTTTGACTACACATGATTGTATTTTGCATTAGGTGTTTAAATAATGGTACTCGGGGTGGAATAGCCAGTCATTTTGTTGTACAGTTTAGAAGCCTTATGGATATCCTCTGAGGACAATTGGTAATAGACGATAAATGTTGCCACATTAGGACCATCCAGATATCCAACGCTTTGGTCCATCCTTGTATGAGTAAGCAACTTAAAGTCTCGTTAGCCTTTGGACAGTTGGAGTATATAATCATTTTTGTTGTTGTCAATATAATGGTTGAATATCATGATGATTTATCAAATCTATACCCATGTCCCTGAGGAATGTCTGAAGAAGGGTCCCAACTTGAAATATCACCCATTCCTTCTCTCCAGAAATGCTGCCTGTCCCGCTGAGTTACTCCAGTTTTTTGTGCCTATGCTGCCTGGCCTGCCGAGTTACTCCAGCACTGTTTGTTTTACCCATGTTTTTTGTAGCTCACATCCACAGGAAACATTGATCACTGTGCAGAAGGGTATGATATTTCTTCATGGAATGCAATGGCTAACCACACGGCCAGATGGTGTTGGGGACGGAGCTTAATTGACTTTGACTGAAAAGCTGGGACAAGTTACAAATCATTACTAGATACTAGGCGACCTACTTGAGGCCACGAGTATGCGGAGACCACTCACGAGCATGAGGAAGAGTTACGAAGACCTCCTACAACCCTGTGGCAGCCATGCTGCGAGTATGAGTCAAGGGCAAACTCGGCAGAGGTCGCAAATTAGGTTGTGAAAGTGGGACAGGGGCTTCACTAACACTGACTGTTCTTCGCCATTTCCCATTGTCTCCACAAGTGAAAATCTATTAAAATAAGAATTTAAAAGCAAGATAAATTTATTGTTGGAAATATCAATGAGGGCTACAGTAGGCAACTTAAGATTTCATCGCTGCTTAAAACAGAATTGAAATATTTGGGAGGAATTCCAATTTAACACTAATGCCAATTTCTAGGCAATTGTGTGGCTGTGGAGAAATGGATAATTTCAATTATTCTATTTCCTGAGAGAAGTTAGTTTTTTAAATAGCACATTTCCTGGTCTCAGTGCACATTTACTGAATTGAATTTCGGGACATTCCTCTAGATGTGAGCTCGTGCCCTCTGGATTATTAGATTGTAATTTTTTTACCATTAAGATAATTTTATCAGAGTTTGTTTTTTAACGTATACGCTTCACTGAAAATACTATATTCTATTGTATCAAAATCACAGTGGTCATTATCACTATTCCGCAACTTTTTAAGCAGCTCCGTTTCCCTCAGTGGTTAATCTTCACTCTAAGCTGACAAAGCTTCATACAAATACTCTCAAATACATTCCAAGGGCAAGCATGTACCACGTCAGGTGGGATCTATTTGTTACACTGGGGGAAAACAGAGATTTGAGTTCCTTTCAATGGTGAATGAGTTCTATGCTAGCAGCGTAAATGGATGTTCACACAGAGGATGGTGGGTGTATGGAATGATTTGCCAGAGGAGGTTGTTGAGACAGATACTCTAACAACATTTAAAAGACATTTGGAAAGGTACATGGAGTTGAAGCTTTATTGGGATATGGGCCAAAACGCGGGTAGGTGGGACAAGTGTAGACGGAGCATCTTGGTCGTCATGGACGAGTTAGGTTTGCAGGACCTGTTTCCACGTTGTAGGACTATGACTCTATGGCAATATAATTACGTCTCATCAAGGTTGTTTCTCACCACAGGACAGTATAATGTACACTCGCGATGATTTAAAAAAAATGTTCCGTTACTAATGGTCAACTAGAATATTGATCGCCATCACTACTAGAGACTGTGAAGATGTCAATTCATGATACAAATCCAATTAGTTAATTAATGTCTTTAAAGGAAGGAAATTTGATGTCCTAAGCCAAGTTTGAAAGATTCAAACTGGTTTAATATTGTGTTTAAAAGACAAAGTTTTAATTTCCAATTCGCAACTATTATTTTCCAGAAAATAATAGATGGCTGAAAAGAGGGGAGATATTTTCTCAGGTTCTTTCTATGTTAATTTATGTTTCTCTATTGTATAATTGATGCCATATAACTTTGAGTTTTTTATGACAACTTCAAGAACTAAGTGCTCAGGATTTATGACTGAATGATCAACTATTTTACCAAAGTGCACACATAATGAGTCTTTCAGAGTTAATTTGGATATTTTGGATCCCCATTCCAGAAAAATAGCCCTGAACGTTAGGATCCAAGTATATTTTGCTCAGAGTATTGCAATCAAAGCAAAATCTGAAAAGAACATTTCATCCATCCAGAGATTAATCCAAATTCTACATTTATTAGTGAAGCATTAAGAGTAATGTACAGGTATTGGTTCTTTAGATCTCCATTATGCCTCCTCATTTCTCCTAATCAACCTTGATATTTCTCAAGTCAGCCAATTACTTGCACACACTTTTTTAATATTACTCCTCCACCGCCACTCTCATGCATCCCAATGTCACAAGTTCGTGAGTGGTTCCATATTTTTTTAAATGATAAACAATCAACATAAACCAAAACAAAATATTAAATCAGGAAATAGTCTGTTTCCTGGTGCTTACGTTGGAGATAATGGTAGAGGCAGGGCAGCCATTAGGAGCAGCTGCTAAGAATAAGAAAAATATTTCCTAATAGACCTTTCCCAGAAATTACTACGATGTTATTTTTTAAACTTTTAACCATCTATAAATTTTCTGAGCAGGACTCATTCTGTGCAATTGGGAGACCCCCAATTGCCAAGCCTATATGTGATGATTAAAATATGCCTCGTGTTTCCCTTTGAGAAAGAGAATTAAAGCAAAAGAGGTGAAACAGCAAAAAAGAACATCTTATAATTCAGCACAAGTAACCAATCTTTCAAATTCGAAGAATCACTGTTCATATTTTTCTCTCTCCCAGCTTCATTACAGTTCAGATACAACATGGACGACTTAGTACCAGATGTTTGCAATACGGAAAAGGAACTACCACCTCGAAAAGTCCTGCTTCCTGTGATTGAGGTACATTCACTGTTTACGGAGCCTTTCTTGAACAGTAGGGCTTTGTGGATAAAGGGCCAGTGAGGGCAGGGCAGAGTTGTTGTGGCAGGGGACGAGTTCCAACCTACTGGCATCTGAGTGAACATCAAGTCAAAAGGTGGAACATTAAGATACTGGCAAGTTCAGGATGCTGTGTGAAAGCCCACATGTTACGCATGTAACACAAGATAAAAAGGAGAGAAATCTGGCATACAAAACATTTTGCTTTGTAAAACAAAACAATATATATTCTGTTAGCAACATTGGACAACACCGATACTTGTCTGTGTTGCTATTTATGTGAGGGTAGAGGGTGGCAGTGGAGTTCAAAACTATGAAGACTTAATTTTGTGGTGGATTTCATTGCAAGGACTAATCCCTCCTCTTATGAAACCCATTGTACAAAATATAATAAGAAATAAGCAAAATATTTTTGGTTACAGGTTTGTTCAGCACTCATTTAAAAATAGGCCTTTGAGATTTCCAGCCTACCTTTGGATTTGTGCATATTCTGTATACTGTTTATCTGCTGAAATAGATAAAATTGTGAGAGTCATAGACGGGTTAGACAGTCAGAACCTTTTTCTCTGTTTGGAAAAATTAAATACTAGAGGGCACAGCTTTAAGGTGAGAGGTGAAAAGTTGTATCCTTTGACAGCCGCCTTCATGGTCTGCAACTCCACAAATTTTGATATCGTCTGCAAACTTAGTAATCAACCCATCTACATTCATATCAAGCAATGAGGTACCAGTGCTGATCCCTGCAGAACACCACTGGACATAGACCTCCAGCCAGAACAATATCCTACCACCACTGTCCTGTACGCTATGTCGAAGCCAGTTCTGAATACAACTGCCATGTCACCTATACATCTTAATCTTCTGGATCACCTACCATGAGGGAACCAACTGCCATGCTGACCCTTGTGTAGACAACATCTACTGCCTACTCTCATTGATCACCTCTGTCATTGTCTCAAAAAAAGAATTGAGTTTGCAAGACATGAACCGCCCTGCATAAAGTTATTCTGACTGTCCCTAATTAGCCTTTTTTCACCTAAATGTGAGTAAAACCTATGTTGGGTTTCCAGCATCTAGAGTTTATTGATTTCCATTGTGATAAAAGCATGCCATTTCCGTGTATTGACAACACCATGTCAGCCAGTGAGTCGGAAGTGGTTGTTGTGAGACATTATAGAACTAACAGCAAGTACAGTGGCGCAATGGTAGAGCTGCTGCCTCACAGCGTCAGAGACACAAGTTCAATCCTGACTACGGGTGCTGTCTTATAGTTTAGTTTGGAGATACAGCGCGGAAACAGGCATTTCAGCCCACTAGGTCCGCTCCGACCAGCAATCTCCGCACATTAATACTAGGGACAATTTTTACATTTACCAAGCCAATTAACCTACATACCTGTACGTCTTTAGTGTGGGAGGAAACGGAAGATCTCGGAGAAAACCCACACAGGTCACGGGGAAAACGTACAAACTCTATACAGACAGCACCTGTAGTCAGGATCGAACCTGGGTCTCCGGCGCTGCATTCGCTGTAAGGCAGCAACTCTACCGCTGCGCCACCGTGTCTGTCCGTTGTTTGTACGTTCTCCCCTGTAATCATTTGATTTTTCTCTGGGTGCTCTGGTTTCCTCCCACATTCCAAAGACGTGCAGGTTTGTAGGTTAATTGACTTCTGTAAATTGCCTCTAGTGTGTAGGATGTGAAAGCGGGATTACACAGAGCTAGTGATCGATGGTCGGTGTGGACACGAACGGACTGTTTCATACTGTATCTCTAAACTAAAGCAAACCATCCATTGTTTAGCAACTTTAATTTACACAGAGTGGAAACAAATGGAAATTCCAGGAACTTCTGTAAGTAGCAAGTGTAACCTCTTCAGTAAAATGCAATATGGAGGATAGTTGCAGAGGAATAATGATATAAAGCAACTGGGAATGCAGCAAATGCCAGAACTGAGGGAGGAAAAAAGAGATCTCAGCGAGTCATACAGCTGGAACAGTTTACAGTGAAAGACAAGTGCCCTGGTAGTTCCCAGCCTTCTCTTAAAATTACCTGAACAGGCATTGTTGAATATTATGTCTGAAAGACAACCTTAAACAAAGTGGCATGCTTCCAATGGAAAAACCTGGAACACCTCAGCGGTTAGGTAACCTCTAAAAGAGAAATTAAAATGAGTGGAGCAGATCTTGCTGGTCTGGTCTTCCCACCTTGGATCACCACTCATGGTCACTCCATGCCCCTATTTCAGTCTACCTGGCTGGCCCACCCTGATGGCTCAAAGCAAGACTCCAGTGGCACAACCTACTCTCAGTCATACACACTCCGTCCCTGAATCTGCCCTGAAATGTTTACAGTCCTGGAAAGGCTTTAAAGCTTTCAGAATCATTTAATAGCTTTGTAGATCAAGGGCAATTAAAATTGAATACTTGAATATGTATAATTATCACAAATATTTTAAAAAGTAGTCATTAAAAATCATTGAGAATAAAAGCGTGTAAGTAAACAGAAATAATTTCTGAACAAGGGTCCTCAACCCGAAATGTCTCCTATCCATGTTCTCCAGGGTTGCCGTCCAACCCATTGAGTTACTCCAGCTCTGTTTGCCTTTTTTTAGAAACAAAGAACTGCAGTTGCTGCTTTATACCAACGATAGACACAAAGTGCCTGAGTAACTCAGCGGGTCAGGTTTGGGTCAGGATCCAAAATATCACCCATCCTTTTTCTCCAGAAATGCTGCCTGTCCAGCTGAGTTACTCCAGCATTTTGTGCCTATCACAGGGGAAAGATATTCTTGTGTTTGATTCAGTCTGTGCCTATCACAGCGAAATAGCTGATAATATGAATGAGATGTGTTCTTGCGGTCATTAAATATGTTCCACCATTCTACAGCCAGGTCTTTGGGGCAACTCCCTCACAATTAACCTCTTTGACAACCTCCTATTGGTACGTCATGTTCAGATCAAGAGGGGTTCATCAGTGTACAGGGCCACTCCTCTGGCCTCCCCACCTCTTTAACACAGATTTAAAAAACAGCAAGTGAGGTGGCCACTGCTTTGTTTAGCTTGAGGTGGATGCCTCAAGGTAACTTTGCAATGCCCTCCAACAGCAATCACCAACATCTTAAAGAGCTTGGTGATAACTGTGCCAGTTACATGCAGCTGGGGTTAGAAATTCTGCAATTATCAGCAATGGCAGAAATTGTGATATTTAAAATCTGCAATCATTCCAGAAAGACGTGAACATGAGATTTTGGACACAAGATTCATGGGCCAATTTATCAGTGGAACAAGCTGACTTCGGTTTTCTATCACCTCTGACACTTATGACATTTATATCACCATTTCAGTGAGCGATTTCTAGTCTGGGAACTCTTATATAAGGTTCACAATGGAGTTTAAGCAGAATTTAACCAACATAAAGAATATCATTTGTTTTTACAGTGATGCACTGTTTGTTAAACTGAAAGGTCCTCCAATACCGTAATTTCCTGAAAAGAAACAAAAACCACTAAATGGTGTATATTAATGAACTAGTAATATTCACTCTTTGCCTTTACAGTCATCCTACGCTGGCAGAGGCCCGGAATTCAAACGCATTCGCCTCAGGCTTTCTGGTCGGAGCCCCCTGGTCGCACACTTCCTCAACATGAAAAAGGTGCAGGGTAGAAGTTTGGGCACCATCGGACCAACACTGAAACACAAGGAAATTTCCAAACAGCCATATCCTTTCATTGTATCGAGTCAGAATGTCTTTCTAACAAAATATTGCCTTTAACACAAATCGCGTGGAAAGTTCAATTTTATGCACTAGTAATATTGGGCTAAGTTGGGCAAAATCTGATGATCAAAGTTGTTAAAAAAAAAAAAGCAATTCAAAAGGATTTATTCTTTTATAATTACTAAAAACAAAGTTACACATTCCTTGTGCGAGGAATAGATCAGGTAGATGCCCAGAGTAGGTAAATTGAGGACCAGAGGACATAGGTTTAAGGTGAGGGGAAAAGATTTAATAGGAATCTGAGGGGCAACTTTTTCACATAAAGGTTGGTGGGCCTAGTAACGTTTAAGAAACAGTTAGACAGGTACATAGATAGGATTGGTTTGGGGGGATATGAGCCAAACGCAGGCTGGTAGGTAGGACTTGTGTAGCCGGGACATGTTGGCCAGTGTAGGCTAGTTGGGCCGAAGGGCCAGTTTCCACGCTGTATCACTCTATGACTCTATATACAATTCAGTGATAAAAGTAAATTAAATAATTTAGGATTAACTAAAATGAAACACACCTGGTATTACATATTTACATTTTTGATCAGGTAAGCAAACCAATTCGAAACTATGGGTTTGCAGAGCCATGGGTGGCATACAGCTGAGGGGCTGAATGAATCCGGCCTCTCACTTCAGTTTGTTTGGGGTCTGACCTCAGTCTCAAAGGTTTTAGTTTTAAAGATACAGCGTGGAAACAGGCGTTTCGGCCCACCGAATCCATGCTCATCATTTATCACCCGCATAGTTGTTCTAAGTTATCCCAGTGTTGCATCCTACACATGAGGAGGAATTTTACAGGAGCCAATTAACCTACAAACCTGCACGTCTTTGGAATGTGGGAGGAAACGGGAGAAAACCCACGCAGTCACAGGGAGAACATGCAAACTCCATACAGACAGCACCCGTGGTCAGGATTGAACCCGGGTCTCTACCACTGTGCCACCCAGGTCAAGCAGTAAATAAAGAGGGAGATTCAAAAGCATTGGTGTCAGGCCTCCAGCTGCTCTCTTGATTTCTATGCTGCACAGTTCAAGCAAGGAAGTCGGAGATGAGCTGATCTACAAAGAGAGCCTTACCAGCAGGACTCCACAGAGCTTCAGTAGTTCTAAACATATACAGAATTAACTGGCCAATATCTATTTATGGGTGTTCTATACATATAGTTTTAGATGGAACACATTTGAAATATAACCGATACAAAATAATTTAAAAGGCAGGATTCTAAAAAGTATAAACAAAAAACGTAATTAATATAAATGGAATTATTTGAGGGATATAATGGGTGACTATTTTGAGTTTTCATAAATTTTGTTTCCATATTGACATCCCCATTCAACTATAAGATTAATAAGTGACTGTAAAGATAATACAGCTCTTAAAAATAATTAGGATATAAGACATTAATTTGTTAAATTAGCTTCTTTGACATACACATCAGACTTAAAATAGGAAATGCAGAATCACAAAATGCAGATAAACTTTAGATTCTAATAACCGTATCCTTTAAATAAAAAAGCCAATGCATTTATTCTAGTAATGCTTAATCTGTGAACTTTCAGTAACGTAGGCTTTGTTCTGTACATGAATTACATTTCTTTTTAAAATAATAGTTGAAAATATCATGGCTGAATTTGGAGATTTTCATAATTTTCCGAAACATCATTATGTTAAACCTTGCTGGAGGAAATGAGGAAAAGTACTCTGTAGCCATGTTGCCTTATACCCAACTACATCTGTGGTCCCCTGACACCACGGAGGCATCGTAGTTTACATATTAAACTAATGTCTTTCGGAACTAAAGATCATCTTAATTAGTATTATCCTTCCTAAATGTGTAATTGCTTCCAGCAGACAGGTTTGCCAGATAGTCAGATCAAATCAAAGTTTAGATGGTTTCCCAAGGCAGTGTCTTCATTCAAATCATCATCTTTGTTATCTTCATAGCATCACCTCTCGTTGTTTGGCAAAATACTCCCAGCAGATAATTTACAACAGTTTACACAAAATTTAACCGTATCAAACATATAAGCCTCGTGCAGAAAGAAAATGACTGGCATGTAATCTTTCAAACTTTATTTGGTCTAAAGTCCAATGGCAAGGGTCATTTAAATGCAATATAAACATTTATGTTTTATCCAAGAGCATGGTGCTCATTTTTCTAAAAATGAAACTCAACAGTTAACAGTGTTTTACTGTCCAGTCTTATTAAAATTGCTTCTGACATTTTCAAGCTTTACAAAGCAACTTCTGTCATCTTTATGTAAGATTGGTTAAGGAAAGGCTGATGCCTAAACTAAATAAAATACCACAGAGTGAGATTAGACATGGCGATTACTGTACATTTAGTGGATTGTTTGGAAGTAATCTTCAAATTCATCAAAAAATTAAAAGATGGCAATCTGGTGCAGTGACTTGTCATTCAAGTTTATAAATCAGATTGTTTATGTTCCTTCCGACTGCAATCTTTTTTAACGTGCAAAGGTTGATGCTTATTTACTTGGGCACAACTGACTTGTTGGTTGAGATTTTTGAGATGGGAATCCTTGGGCAAGATAAATTTCTGTTGTTGAAGTGGGGTGCTGCTGTATTAATGTTCAAAGGAATGTAGGAAAAAGGGGACACCAGTTGGCCTTTTAGACCAGCTCCCCAGTTGGCTCTTGCTTGGCTATTAAGAACAGCTGTGTCTTTAACATCTGGATGCTTGTCTGGTAGTTCCTTGGTTCAAAACAGAGAATATGCCATTGTCTATCGTGTTTAGCTTTACTATCTGCAGATAAATACCATACACTTATTTGGAGATGAAAGGAACAGCAGATGCTGGAATCTAGAGTAAAACACATAGTAATGTAGTACCTCAGCAGGTCAGGCAGCATCTCTGGAGGATGTGAATGGGTGCAGTTTTGGGTCGAGACCTTTTTTCAGACTAAAGAAGGGTCTTGACCGAATCTCCGCCCAGCCATGTCTTGCAGAGATGCTGCCTGACTCGCTGAGTTACTCCAGCACTTTGTTTTGCCATAAACCTCTTGATATTGTAGGACTTGATACAGTATTTGTAAGATTTTATGTGTTTGAATATGTCTTCTTGCCTAGTGAGGGCAATGCTAACTGCAAAGACAGCAAAAGAAACTGAACACCTCCAAATCGGGTCTTGCATTGACAAGTAACAGCCTTGACAGTATTAATGGCTTTCTTCAATTGCTTTCTAGCTGACTTGGTGCTGAAGTGGAGCCATCTACTTGGCCACATTTCAGCCATGATTACTTGGGTGTAATTTTACAAAATGGTACCCAAGCTTGAGCACATTTTCTATTTACCTACCAAGTTATACCCAACAAAGAAATGAAGAAATCCAAAGCCACTTTCTCACGTATCAAGTGGTCTCATTGTTTTCTTCTTCACCTTCAATAATGCACTATTGAAACAGGATCTCTCCGAATCCTAGACCCTTGTATTCAACGTTGACGTAGGAAATTCAGTGAGAGCCAAATATAAAATCAGCTAAGTATCTCATTATACAGTATCAAAACCTGGTACTACATTGAAGAAAATGTTTAACTTTCATTGTTATTTGGACCAGTCAGGAATATTTAAACTATTTAATACTAGGTAGTTATGAATGAGACATTTAACTACTTAAACTCTGTTTCAATGTGCCTGTTCTTTCTCATAAGGTATTGAATTAAACTAAAATAAGATATTTGGAATTTAGATTTCTTCATTAGTCTAAAAATAATCTAACATCCATATGTTTTATCTGGATAACACAACTTTATTAAGAGGACTATTAACAAAATGTGTTTTAATGGTTATTAAATGGAAAAATAAATTTACTTGTTGAGAAATATTGTGAAAAACATATTTCTAAAAAAGCATTTCACTTTAAGACCATTATTGGAACAGAGTGGCTATGAAATTTGTGAAGAAAAAAAACACTTAATAGTAATGGTGTTGCTGTATCAATCTGTCTTGTATTTAAAGATTATTCCTTGTTTTACCTTTCCATCAACCTGAACCATTAATCTATAATTTGTTGGTGGGCTGTCATGGTGGTATGAACTTGTGGAAAGTAACGTACAGCTTAAAGTTGGCCTGCAGCATGAGTCTAATTTAGTTCTCGATTTAAGTTTTTAATTAATTTGGCGGTGATTAAGCTTCCAATGCTAAGCCTTGACCTTTAACGATGCTGTGTTCATTATCTCAAGAGATTTCAAAATTATGTTGACTAGCATTTGGACCCCATTTGAAAACATTTGCCCATGTTATTTTTGGCACTGTTTGTTACCTTGTCCTATGTCTTTAAGCATGAAACTTTAAGATTAATGAGACAAAATAATGAATCAATTACTGTCGCAGGACACTAAATAGTTCTCAAATCGTTTAACTTTAACTGGTCAATGCACAGCGCTCCATCCAACCTACCTCGAAGTTATCAAAGAAGCTGAGACTTTCAGCAAAATTCTGCTACAGAAAAACATTGAGTAAGTTAACAAATCATCACTTATTTTGATTTAAGGCTACATTAGACATTAAATAAAACAGCATGGAAATAGGCCCTTCTGCACTTGTCCATGCCGACCAAGTTGCCCCATCTAAGCTAGTCTCATTTGCCGATGTTTGGCCCGTATCTCTCTAAAGTTTTTTATTCATGTACCTGTCCAAATGTCTTTTAAATGCTGTTATGGGGTCTGCCTCAGCTACCTCCTCTGGCAGCTCTTTCCATTTACCTTTCACCCTCTTATGGGAAATCTCGTGATCCATATTTTAAAGAATATTATTGTTGTTAATCAGTGGGCTCTCTCTTTACAGCCTTTTCTTCTTCCTTATAGTGTACATGAGCAAACCAAAAAGGAAGTTGCAAAAATAAAGTGGGACCAGATGCAATTTAACAAAAGAATTGACAGGTTTGTACCACTACTGATAAAATGTTATTGGTCACTGCAAGATCTTATTCAGTGCCTGAAGTAATATGTCAATCGCTGACTGTATTAGCTTTAATGAAGCACATTAATAGTGAGATGAGAAATGTAGCCTCCAGGTTCAGTCAATACAGAATTTATTCCAACTTTAAAAAAAACACCATGTCATGCTTGACCAGGGGAGTTATTTCTTAAAATACTCAGTATTTGTAAATATACAACACTAGCAGTGAGAAAATGGGACTGCATAATACTCAAGACAAAGTGCAGGCCGAACTCAGTGGACAGGCAACATCAGTGGAGGGAAATAGAAAGACAATGTTTCGGGTCTGGACTCTTCTTCAGACTTCCTCCATCACAAAAAGGATCCCGACTCAAAATGCCATCTGTCCATTTCTCTCCACAGCCACTGAGTTCTTTAACATACATTTTAACATAAAATCGAATTATGTTTTTATGCAACTTGTGGAAAATAGTTAATCTAAAAATGTTTAAATTATTTAAGAAGTGGGGTGGGCACTATGATCAGGTTTACTAAATCATTAGATAATTATGCTCTCTCTTCTAAACTCTCACCATTTGGGAATTAATTTGGTTCTTAAACATTTCCCGGGATTTCACTTGTGTGTGAATAATTTCCAAATACGTACAGTAGAACTTTAATAATCCGGTGCGCTTGGAACTTTGGGAATGCTGGACTAGCAAATTTTAATGTTGCTTTTTTCACACGTTACAACATGGTACAATCTAATTTTCTAGTGAACGCAGTGAGATTAAAGGGAGTAGGAAATTTACGTGTACTCCAGATTCCTTTCCAGTCTCAAGCCAATCCATGTTTTTGACCCAGGGTGTTTTGGACCCAACCCCTGGCTCCAGCCACGCACATTGTACTGACCCCAGATTACAATCTGGAACAAAATTATTTTATACATTTTGTATTTATTTTTCAAAGAGTTAGCATTTGTACCCTCTTGTGCTGCTCACCTAACAATAAAAGTGTGCCAATTTATAATTTTTTCTATGGCCTGCTTTCTTTTCAGCTGTCGTTCACTTCTTAAGACTGAGAAAGTGGATGGATATAAGTTGATACTTTGTCTATCTGGACATTGCATTGTCTTTGATGAGGTAGCGCAGAATATGTTACTGAGCACGATGGTGTAATGGAGTAGGAATTAGTTACACTAGGATTCAGTTGCACCACCATGATGTTGTGGTAAATGTATAGGGTTTAGCCTAGAGGCATGGCGAGGTGTCACCCAGAGGTCAGTTGCTATTTACCCATCTTTGTGATTTGGATAATATTAATGTGAGAACTGTCCATAAGATGGGAAATATAATCAGATGCAAAAAAACCTTGTATCCTTGCAGCATCAAAGATATAATGACAAATAATATTAAACAGATAAATGTAGTGGTGACAAACAACACACTTTTTTGATTGCCAATAAAAGCTGTGGATAGATTTGAATATTATTAGGAACAGAACATTAAATATTCATCACCAATTAGAAATTGTAGCTAATGTCAGCAAGGTGTTGGGTTTAATTTTTAAAGAACAGTGTAGAATGAATCGAAGAACACCATTTTGTCAGGCTTTAAGTTAGTTATAAGGACTAGACGGTGCACTTTTGGTTCTTCAGTTTAATGGTTTAGTTTATTGTCACGTGCACCGAGGTACAGTGGAAAGCTTTTGTTGCGTGCTATCCGGTCAGCAGGAAGACAATACATGATTACAATCGAGTCATTTACAGTCTATGGATACATGAAAAGGGAATAACTTTTAGTGCAAGGTAAAGCCAGCAATGTCCGATCAAGGATAGACCGAGGGCCACCTCTGGATGACTATCTATCTCTTTGGTGAGCCATGAGAATAATTCTTGGGTGAAATGTATCTTGGTTAATTAGATAACATTACAGTGCAAGAGTCAAGGCTGGGAACAGGTAAATTGTTTCACACTTAGATGAGTTGAGTTTCTGAATAGTATTCAATCGCTTCCAATCAACAGTGAAGGTTGTGTGTGTTGAGTGAGAAGAGACATAGCATGGTACAACACCGTCCACACTTGAATAAGTGTCCTAATCTTATGTAAACAAGTAGACTATCATTTTAGTACTGGCAGAAGCCTTTGGAACATTTTCACAAAATGTATCATCGCCTTTAGGAATGACCAAGAGAAAAATAAATAAGAGAGACTTTCCCTAACAATAGATAATTAAAAAAATATTTTTAAATCATGAAGTCAATTTATTATAGAGTTTGTACATCTCTCAAGGAAAGAAAGTTAACCTATTTTCTCTACATTATGCAAGACTGAAAAATGAGCTGAACCAAAATGGAAAATCACTTGAGTCGGCAAGTAGGATGCTCAACAAAATGGTAAGTATGCATTAAATTACTTCTAATTGTATTCCATTAATTGATACTATTTGAGTTCTATTATTCACTTTGTGTAACCGAAACATTCAGCTCTATTCTGTAATCACACAATGAAAAATACATCTGTACTCGTCTGATTTTTAAAACAGTTTATTCCTGTTGAGATATTACCTGCAAAAGCAAGTGTGAGAATAATTAATGTGATCCATGCACGTATCCTTTAAGTTTAACTTTTCCTGCATGATTAGGAAGTTTATTACCAATTTTCAATTACAATATAGAAAGTAAGCATAATATATCCACAATATGTTTACACCTCAAAACTATTTAAAATCCTAAAATGGTTTAGTTCCGTGGAATGTACAGGTGTCTTCAGAAACATTATTTTACAGTAGGTATGAATGCTAAATAATGACTGATTTTTAATTATTTATTACAATGGCATTTTGAAATTAATGAAAATACACACACTTTTTGCAGTGTATCTTGTCCTTTTTTACTTTGCCACTTAACTTGCATATACAGAAGATGACAATCTGCATTCAAAGCTATGGGCTTACATTGGACTTGCATTATATTTGACGACCCGTGTGTGTGTGTATATGTGTGTATATATATAAGGGTAACCTGAGGAGTACCTTCAGCAACAGACTGCCACAGGAGATCCCTACAGCTATCAAACTGTACAACTCCTCCCCCTTCTGTTGTGGGGTAGACCGACTCCCCTTTCTCCCCACCCCCCCTCCCCCTCCCCCCAATCTTTGCACATTCCCAATCCTGGACTTTCCACTCGTCACTTTAATTGTGTTTTAGGACTGTTGGCAGATCAATTTTCCTCCTGGGATAAATAAAGTTCTATCGTATCGTATATAAAATAGCTTTTATTGTGGATGTGTTTTATTGTTGGAGGTCCTGTCCATGAGATGAGTTGTAGATTCAGATCCCTATCTTCATATCCGGTTTATATTAAATTGGTAGAAAATGTTCTATAATATATTCTAGTCTTAATTTTATCAGAAAAATAAAAGGAGGAACAGTATGCATATGTTTAAGAACAACATTTCTTTCCTCTCATAATTGTTGTCATTGTTTGTCATTAGACCACAGCTGAAGCTAAGAGCGGGCAAAGGAACTAGAGTTTGCCCAAGCCGGAAGAGAGAAAGAAACAAGAATAATCTGTATTGATCGGAATCCTTGCATCAATTACAATTAGGTACAATTTGTTAAAGCCTCTAGTAAACCACTAAATATTACAACTTATCTTGCTTCAAAAACAGCATTTTGAGGAATGGTATCAAGAAAAAAATTAAAAGGTAATTGCAGAAATGTTATATTGCGAACAGCCTTATTTTCTTCCAGGAATATGATTTTGAATAAATGCATCCTAATAATACAAACAAAAGGGGGAGAATCTAATTCCCTTGTTCTGGCACTTTACTTAAACCTCACGATAAACTACAGCTCCTCCGCCAGGCTGGGTGACAAATAGATTTTGTGTCTGCTTAGCTGCTCTATGACCATCAGCTTTGTAATAGATTTCTTGCACCTTTGCCAGAAAGCTGTCCAGCTTGTTGTTGGGCACCATTGACACTGTGCAGCCACCCCAGCCAGCACCAGTCAGCCGCGAGCCCACAGCACCAGACCGTCTGAAATGACAAACAAAGAGTAAAATAAAATTAACGTTCGACTGAAGCTAAACATCACTCTTGCTTCTGGTTTTGTGGGAATTCATTTTTAATTGAAGTTTAATTGTAACCGTCATCCTCTGGCTTTTTCTTTTGTGTATTGAGCAAGGATGTTGATGCTGTGGAATGGAACATGTTTCTCTAATAGGTAGCGGACCATTCAAAGCAGGCTTTTTATCTTTGCAATTTGTGATCGTGGCAAAATAAAATCAGATTTTGTTTTTTAAGAAATTGTCAGCTAGTGGAGTTAAGTGGAGTTAAAGTTGCAGATCAGTAATCTTTCCCCTGAAATCTTAGCTCTATTTCTAAGTGCAGGCAAAGGGTTTCAATTCAAACTGTTGAGCATCCCTCCACAGATGCTGCCTGGCTTGCTGAGTTCCTCCCAAAGTTTGCTTTTTGCTTTCTGTCTTAGTTCCGAAGACTGTGACTTGGAAACATTAAATTTCTTTTCTTTCCATACATGCCTGACTAGCTGAGTTCTTCCAACATTTGCTATTTTTTCGTGTCAGAGTTCTATGAATGCTGCCATAGTTTGCATGCTACAAAGGAGGTATTTTCCAATTTGAAAGGTATCCAAATTAATAGCACAAAGACAGAGGGCATCAGTCAGATTCTGCTCAACAGATCAGTGCCCTACTCCAACACAGTTACTTTACTCTGCCCAAGGTGAGTTACATAACATAGGAAACTTGCCAACTCTGTTTAAAGTAGTGGAACCATATGAAATTATGTCGTGGCAAGGAAACAAATTAATGCCCATCCACTGCAAATGCCAGTCTTAGCCCAGATGCATTAGTAGTTACTCTTCAAGTAGCGTTCATTGTTTTCCAAAAATATAGTTTGGGGTCCTTCATAAAAAAATGCATATGAAATAGTTTTGCATTGCTAAGCTACCTAATAATTTAGATGAATTTGTAATACATCTCGCCACTCATCTAAGGACAGAGCCTGTCTTTAACCAGGATCATGTAGCAAATAACTGTCAATTAGTAGAGTGAATTTTTGTAATGCAGAATGACATACGTGTCTGGTGTGCAGCTTTTTGGGTTTCCCCGAAACAAAGGCTTCAAAAACGCAGATTATCTTTCAAAAGTCTAGCATTCCTCAAACTTTGTGTCAATAATCTACAGGCATTCAGGTCTGTGGGAGAATTTTTCAGGACACCTGACCCTATGCATAATGTAACTTTTCCTTTCGGCAGCCCATATTTTGTTTCCTTGACTTGAGGACACCAACTTAATATCGCTCAAACGTAAGAAGAACAATGCTCCTTTCTGTCTGGGCCTGTTATTTATTACATTTTTGTTTGACGTGATAAAAAGATACTTATTTAAACATGGGGCAGATTTAACTTGGTGACTGCTTTCTTACACAGTGTGCTTCCATCTGAATTACTAGAGATATCTTAATATTTGATCATTAATAAAGCATGGATTTTTTAACCTGATATTTGTCCTGGTGTATTTTCTGGAATTTCTGACCTAGATTCCTGAGCTCTGGAACATGATAATTTCTTACAATAAAACCAACAGAACACAAATGCGTACTCAATAAAACATTCTCACAGACTGTGACCTCTTCATAAATTAAAGAATAGCTATAGAGTAATGAACTGCCTGCCTGCAATACTGAATAATCAGCTATCTTGAAAAGTTGTTTGCAGCTACTAGTGTAGTCCAGCCCTTGCACACAAAGCTAGCTTGCTGGAAGGTGCACATTGGAGCTAACTTAAAACGACAAGCAAACTCAAAAGCATTTGAAAAAAAAAAATCAGACTTCATTAAGTTGCAAAGGAAATATATACAATGGTCCTTGTCAAAGTTTTCAGAGATCAGGAGAGAAGTGTTCATCAAACATGATCTCGCAGGAAAATGCTTCCTGTTGGCAAATGTAATAGCCGACAGAAGGGACACAACTTAATGTGGACAGTATTTTCCCATCGGTCTCTTCCACACCTATTCTCAACCGTTCTAACCTTTACAAAGAAAGGATTTTGCAGTGAATTTCAGTGCTGTGGGATATGGGTTTAAGCTGCAGCATGCAATGTTAAACCTTTTCTGCACATTAAATTTCACCTGAGATCTCCTTAAACTATTAACTTGTCCAAACTTCCTGAAATAATATACAATCCAAAAAAAAAATCATATTTTTCTAGCATGTTCAAATGACAATCCATGTCCCAAATTTGCAAGACCAGATCCCATTTATATACAGTAAGTGTTTGCTCCAACCCTGATACCCAATGACTTGCCTTCCACAGCCATCTGTGGGAATGAATTCCATGGATTCACCGCCCTCTGAAGATAAAGAGGAATTTTTTTAGCCATTCTAAAGCTACATCCCTTTATTCTGAGGCTGTGTTCTCTGTCGCAGATTCACCCACTACTGGAAACATGCTCTCCACATCCATTCTATCTAGTCATTATTTGGTAGGTTTCAACAGGCCCAGAGCCTTCAAATGTTCCTCACACATTAACTCTGGGACTATTCTCGTAAACCTCCTCTGGACCCTCTCCAATGCCAACAGTTATTAAACTGGCAATTCCATGAAGGAAACACCATATGATTAGATTTTTCTGTGTAAAAATGGAGTATATTTTGAATAAAAATGCATTTATTACTTTCCTTCTGTGAAAGATTATTTTATATATATCTCACTCATTTCAGCAATTGTATCGCCAATCCACAACTGAAATTGGTGAAATCTTTCCTAATATACGTAAAATAGTATCGAGCAAATAACCAATTCATTGCCTTCCATTGAATGCTAATATTTCCGTTCTATTTTTACAAACTGTATCTTTGCTTCAAATATCATTTTCAGATTGGCTTCAAAACTAAAGTACTGTGGTTACATTGACATTAAACAGACATACTCCAGGATTATGCTCTAAATTACTCCTTCAATAAACTCAGATAGCATTACTCCTTGTGGTTACTCTAATTGTTGGCTATAAACAGAGTTTTGATTTTGTTATTTTGATGCTATGGAAAATGTGAAACAAAATATTCCTAAGTATAATGAACATATAATCAAATTATTTAGGGTCTTACTCTTTTGGAAAACTTACAGGCAGACATCCACCAGTTGATCAAGTTCTGGACAGCTGCATTCGTACATATCCCGGCAGCTGAGATGGCTCTGATTCATCAGGTCCCCCAGCAGTTGCAATGCATTGGCAGGTGTCTCATCACAAACTCTCTTGAATTCGACAACACGTCGGGCTTCACTGTAAACATGCTTCGCACGCTGATAAAGTTTAAATGATGGCACTGAGTAAAAAAGACAGTACACTTATCAATGAAAAATATCTTCAATTAAAATGTTCATTAAATCATAGATGAATGTAAATACAACTGAAATTAACAATGCAGTTCAAATCACCACTGGAGCTGAAATGATGGCCAAATATATTATTGCAATTTCAATGATGACTTTGGCTGGCAATGTTCTCTTCCAGTTATTCATTGAAATGTGTTGCTTCTTTATGATCATCTTCCCCTTCTGTAATAAATCCCAGCAGTCAAAACTCCGTTGGTAACTATGTGAATTTACAGTTTTAATGCAGAGATAAGAAGCCTCCACTTAAAAGAAACGACAACTTTAATATTTCTTGAAAGTTCATAATTTGAACTACATAGTTTCTGATTTGTAAGGTTGAAGCTGACCTAGAACATTCAAATCTCTCAATATAATATAACAATGTGATATGAACAATGAAATATAGATGAGAATATGATCAGTCACAAGTGATCAGTGTATTACAATGAAACAAGAATGGTTTCTGGTTAGACTGCAATTTAATGCTGTAAACTATTTAATTTGTACAATAATAATAAGTTTTATTCTAAGCAATACCCAGAACAACATTTGCTACTTTCAATACTTGTATCTCACTGGAAGAGATTAAATAAATAACACCATGTATAGGTCAATGTGCTTACATTGAAAATGAAAGATCTACAATTATGCATACAGGTTTATTTAGATTATGGAAAAGGATGAGTGAAAGACTGGTCTGCACATAGACCCAGTGGCAGTAAAGCAAGATGTGATGAATTTCATGTTAAATGGAAGATGCAATTGAAGACAGAAATCCTGCAACAGCAAAGTACTGAATCTTAGCAGGACCAGCATTGTGGGATCCACACATTAGAAAACTCTGCTACTGATCTCATCAATATACATCATCAAGGACGGGCTGTTTAATTTAAATAGTTCAGAAGATATTTACCTGCCACTCGGGGTAACTTGCACACGCAAATTACTGAAGACATCAACAGCTAAGACATCTAATTGCTCCAGAGAATGCTGGACACACACAATACAATTGGAAACATAAATGACTATGGTGATTATTATGCAAGAGGCTATCACCTATCTCAAGGGACCTCAGGTGACGTAGGTGGGATGACTATAACGCAAACATTTACCACAAAACAATAATGATCCCAAATTCATATTTAGTCTTTATTATAGATATACAGTATATATAGACATGAATAATATAGAGTGAATGGATCCTCCAGGATCTAGTGAAAACAAGAACTACAAATTTAACGACTAGCAATCTTAAAATGCACGGGGCACAGTCTGGTAATTGCTGCAAAATCCTCCCCATCAACAACTCAAAATGGTCAAAATGGGAAATGCGGTAATGCGGAATAGCCAACAATAGCCTGACAGTTAGTTAACATTTCAGGTGAACCCAAAACTGTTTCAACCCGAAACGTCGCCTGTCCATTCCCTCCACAGGTGCTGCCTGACGCTGCGGGTTCCTCCGGCACTTTGCTTTCACTCAAGATTCCAGCATCTGCAGTTTCATGTCTGCAGCCTGACAGTCAGGAGAATCAAGACCTGGAGCAGTAGTTGAAGCAGATGCAATAACAACATTTCAAATGACATTTAAAATTCATTTGGCTGGGTACATGAATAGGAAAGGTTCAGAGGGACATGGTCAAGCATGGACAAATGAGACTGGCTTAGATGGGGCATCTTCATTGGCATGGACAAGTTGGGCCAAAGGGCCCTTTTATGTGCTGTATTACTCGATGACACTAAGATAACTGAGTATATCATATTTCACTCATATGGCAGAACCCCAAAGGTAGGAGCACAGAGATGCCCAGGAGGAGGCTAGTGTCTCTAGAAGCTTCCAAAATTAACTCCAGACTCCACAAAGTCTCATAGATCCAGACTAAACACAGACAAGGAAATGATCTAATGATTCACAATTCTTCCAAACCGTCTACTGGTATTCCTTAAAATTCTTTTCACAGAAAGCAGAAAAATAAATCATCATGGTTGATTTAAATGACAAAATGTCTCAAAAATCCACTGCATGCAACTTGGGAAAACCCTTGCATCTGAAATTAGTTATTTTCAAAACATAAACAGATTAAATGCCTGGTGATGTAAATATACACGAAGAAAATAAAATTCTTGGCTCTGATCTTTCGCAACCTCAGGACATCCCATTGCTCTTTAAAGATAATTAAGCACTTTTAAAGCACAACGGTATTGCAGCAAATGTGGCAGCTAATTTGCACACAGAAAAGTTACACAAACAGAAGTGGGATAATAACTTTGGAGAGTGCTTCGACTGTCATTGATCAAAGGTGGCGGGGGAAGAAAGGGAGACGGACTATGGATATAGGGAGTAAAAGAGTGAAAGAAAATGAGAGGGACAGAGAGAGAGTGCGAGAGAGGAGAGCAGGGTTATCAAGCCTAGAAGACCACACCTATCACAGTCTGGAGAGATACCACCTCCTACCTGACTTCAATAACCAGAGTCTTCAGATTTTCCATGGGATCTTTAATAGTCTGAAAGGCTGACTGAGAATTTTTATCAATAGTTTTGTGGCTAGATTGCTGCTTCTGTGGAGGTCAAGGTAACCTTGACTCCCAATTTCTTTGTTGCAAGATCTTTCAATCTATTGATGGCAGTTTTCAATGCACTGACAGAGCCTCCAATGATAAAATCTCCCCTTAATTCAATCTTAAGTGGCCTAACCCTTACTTTGAGACAATGATTCCCTATTTTAGATTCCTCAACCAGGTGTACACCCTTCCCAGGAGTGTAGATGCACGTGCGAACATCTGTGAGTGTGAGAGAGAACATGGCAGCATGAAGGATTGATACTTACATGGCTGTTGAGCTCATGTTCACATATGTGGTCAGATCAGGAAACTTCTTCCCGCACTGATCCATTGTTATGGGTTCTCAGTGCAGGCAATGACTCTGTTAGACATCTCCTACCATGTCTTGCTAGTTGACACACTTCAAGGTCTCTCAGCCATCTTGTGAACAAGATCTCCCTCCTGGGTCTCAATCTCTGCCTTAATGTCCAGATGGGTGAAGGAGGTGCATACTCCATCTCTCCCATTGCTCCTCTCTCCTCCACTGTCACCATCATTGTCTACTGCTGTGTGGATGCCAAGAGAAATGTACCATTAAGGGCTTATGCCCTCCACGGTAATGTAGCAACACTGATACTAAATTGAATGAGGCTCCTTCGGGAATAGCAAATTCTGGATGATTCTGGTACAAACTATGGCATTGAGTTTTTTCCCATTGAAGAAAATTGGTTTTGGCCAATTTCGCGCAGATTTTTCAGGAGAAAATTGCAGGAAGTGGAGGGCGGTTGCGGGGAGAGAAGAGGCCCATGCATTAGGGTGGTTTATAATTCTGGCATCTGCTTTTGAAATATTTCATGGAACAATAGAAATGAGGAGCAGGATTAGGCTATTTGTTTCTTTGAGCCCATTCTACTATGACTGATCATTCAGTTTTGTTAACACTGTGATCTCAGGCACAAATAATATTAAACCTTTTAGTTGCTCATTTATATCTGGAAGACCCTGTGTTTATCAGGGAAGAATGGGAATACTAAAGCCCCTGTCCCACGATGCGAGTTTACCCAAGAGCTCTCCCGAGTTTAAAAAAAATCAAACTCGTGGTACTTCATCACGAGTATTTTTTTACTCTTGGTAATATTTCACACTGTTGAAAAAACTTCACGAGTTTCCGCGTTTCCTGAGTACCTGCCGTTAGCGTTATGAGCCGCTACGAGACATCCACGAGCTCCGACGTACCCGCTACGTACTTACCGCGAGTTAGATTTTTTTTTTAACTCGGGAGAGCTCCTGGGTAAACTCGCATCGTGGGACAAGGCCTTAACTAAGAACAATGGAGACACAAGAAACTGCAGATGATGGAATCTTGAGCTAAAAACAAACTGCTGGAAGAACTCAAGCGGGTCAGGCAGCATCTGTGGAGGGAATGGACAGCTGGTGTTTGGGGTCAGTATCCTTCTTCAGACTATTTAAGTTGTGGGGGAGAAAACTGGAAAAGGGAGCAGGGAAAGGCAAATACGATACATCGATACGGTGAGGGAGGTATGATTGGCAGAAGGATGGAGATAGTGACAAAGACTGAAAGGAAACAAAAAGGTATGAGGTAAGGAAAGAGAAGGAGGAGTGAAATGTACAGCCAAAGGGTGGGATATGCGTGGAACTGAACAGGATGGAGGGAAAGAGGAGGATAACAAGAAAATATGGAATTCGGGGAAGGGAGATGAGCGCACAGTGGATAAATGAGCTTGGTAACTTTGGTAGATACAAAATGCTGGAGTAACTCTTCTTCAGACTGAGTTACTCCAGCATTTTGTATCTACCTTCAATTTAAACCAGCATCTGCAGTTCTTACCTACACATTTGGTAACTTTGGCAGTGGGAGCCGATGGGAGAACAAATCATTTGCAGTACGTAACTTTGTATTCTTACCATAAAGCCAGTAATGTATGTTAAGTTTACCATATGTCCAAGTGCTCCATATAATGAAGATACATATGCTGTATATCAGATTGTGAAGTAGTGACTCTGGCAGGCCAAAGAGACAGCAATGAGTTGAAGTTGTAAGTGATCATAACCCATATTGCATGCAAATATTATGACTGCTAAATAACGAGACAGAAAATAGCTTTTCTAATTAGTTTTGTCACAGTCTGTTCTTCTGGACACTGAATTACATACTGTAAAACATAAGCTTTCCAAAGAAAAATTAACAGCTGTTTCAATTTACTCCCAAATTACTTTCTCTTCTGGGAATATATGTGTACCCAAAAGCCAATAACAAAACCTTAATCGTTTAATTAGGCATTAACAAATAGACTTCTCAAAAGTCCTTAAACTAGCCAAAGATGATATTATTAAGAATAGTTGAATTATGAAAGCAGTAATTCTTCAACTTTTCTGAAAATGACTGCAAATTAGTTAGCAGAACAGCAAACTAAATGTCGGGGGGTTCAGCCTGAATCCTGCAGGATATACTTACCCTTAAATGCTGTCTCTATAAAAATATTTCTCAATAGCAAGGCAGTGATGAAGAGAGCTGATTTCACAGTGCACACTCATTCAAGGCATAACTGAGTTGCGTGAGAAATTTCCATATCTCACATACCCTTGTAAATCACAGTTGAACAGTAGTAATCCAAAGAATGAAGAAAGCCATGGCTGGTTTTAATTTTAATGCTGCATCCTTGCCAATGGCTGGGACTGATTCAGAGACTATCCTTTGGTAACGCAGGGCTTTATAAGCCAGATCACCTTAAAATACTTTATGATTTTGGTGCTCTCGTCACGTTATACATTACGAGCCAGGGTGGTGTTCCAACTGCTGGCCGCATATCAAAAATTACTCAGGAGGTCATGAAAGCCGTTTAGCGTGATTAGTCTGAGCAATTCTGGGGTAAACAACACACATCAACTGTACACCACATTTCTCTTTAAACATCATTGAAATTAACATTGTAAATGCTGCTAGTTAGAAGTGGGAAAACTAAAAATCAAATAAATGCCTTTAAAGTATTTAGAGAATTAAAGTATTCAGAATTTGCCAGTTTTCTCAAAGCCGCCTGAACATTAACAAGTGGTATTTTTTAAAGACAGATTTACTGTCAGGTCAAAATAACCCGAGAGAGGGAGTTGATGGTCAAAATGCCGCACTGTAACTGACATTGAAGTGAGACATCCATGTCATTGAGTCCCAGAATGTAGGTTCACATGTCTGGTTCTCCCACTCCCACTCCCCCCACACCCCACCCCCAGAAACTCCAGTTCTCAGTCAGGTTGCCTGGGGGAGGTGCTACATTGAAAAATATCATCTGCAAAAAACGAGAAGTAAGAATGGCAGGCATGCCAACCTGGGTCCCAAAGTCCCCCAAACTACTCATGTACATCACGTGCATGGCCCAGGGGATACTTTGTCTGTCAAATTTCTGGAAAGAGCGTAGTGTGTGGCAAGAGGAAAATTGACATTGTATTTAAGTCAGGGAAATAATTAAACGTAACGGTAAAGAAACTTCTTATATACAGAAAAAAGTGAAACTTTCAGGATGACCAGTGTTAATCTTTACTGGAACGCTTATACACTTCTATAGTTAAATGTAATTTTACAGCCAGGGGCTTCCTGGCTCAAATGCACTATCGAAGTATCTCTCACTCTCTCACACACACACACACACGGGAATTACTGTAACCACACTGCAATCTACTGAGCTGCTAAATGAGTATTACCATCTGGTTTAAAGTGAATACTAGTTCTGCTTAAAAGGAACGGTCCAATCCAAAGAAAATGCACACTCTTTACTGGGCCTAGTTTTAGAATTAAACTCCTCTCGCCTCTTTGCTGTTCTCTTCAAGTGAGCATCTTTGCACACTAAATAATGTTCCTTTTATGTTTGCTGTCTTTCCAAAATATTCCACCAAATCAGTGAAATAGACTCAGCCTTTTACACACTATAGGCAGAGTATAAATAACTGGGAAAAATATATAGAAGTCCACATTATTTTTAAATGGTCAAACATTTGAAAAAAAACATTATTTTGGAAAGATTAAAATATCCATTCTTAAAATGCATTAAAGAAAAGAAAATTAAAGACTAGAAGTGGATTTGTTTTACAACGTGAGACTGCAGCAGACAAAATACAACTTAAGACTGACTTATAATAGTTACCAAATTACACTAAATGCTCTTTAAGAAAATTCAAAGGAATCCATGTTTTGTACATATTTGTGCGAGAAAGCACAATTTCTCCAAGCAGACCACTAATAAACATAACTAATCAAGGTCTTTGGAGGATTTGTTGAAATTATATTCTATGCAATTTTACTGTGGCTGATAGACCAACAAATCCCAAATAATAAGCAAAACACACAGTGACGGTGGAACTGGGTCAGGCAGCATCAGTGGAGGGAATGGACTGGCAACGTTTCGGATCAGGACCCCTCTTCAGTCTGATGTTCGCCGATTACCTCCATAGCCAATGCCTGACCCGCTAAGTTCCACCAGCAGATAGACACAGGAGTAACTCAGCGGGACAGGCAGCATCACTGGAGAGAAGGAATGGATGATGTATTGGGTTGAGAGAACAGTCTAGACACAAAACGTCACCCATTCCTTCTGTCCCGCTGAGTTACTCCAGCATTTTGTGTCTATCTTCGGTTTAAATCAGCATCTGCAGTTCCTTCCTACACAAGTTCCTCCAGCCCATTTCTTTTTTTACTCAATTATGAAGAATTGGTGTATGAGGTCTAAAATGCAATTCATTATAACGTGAACAATTGTGCTAAGTAATTCAGGAGATTAGGGATGAAATTCTTTAAACTAGTTACTGGAGGCAGCAGAAACTGGAGAGAGTTTCCATGCTTCCAAGGTAAGAACCAAAAAGAGTGGCAGGAGTCTTCCATTATTTGAATCTGACAATTTACTGCAGTTCAGCTAACTTATACCCACTAGACTGGGACAAATCTGGGAAACTTAGCGGGTAACCGCATGCCATATTGGGATCTGTTCTAAATATCCATGAAAGAGCGATCTTCATTACTTACCTGATCCACCCTCTTCCTCCACCAATCTTCTCTCCCCCGCTGACTCATCTGCCAGTCTATCCTTTATTACCTGGACCCACCTATCACTTACCAACTCCTGCCTCATCCCTTCCCTTAGCCTCTTTCTAACAGCTATCGCTCCTCTACTCCGTCAGTCTGAAGAAGGGGTCCTGACCCGAAACGTCTGTCCATTTCCCTCCACAGATTCAGCTTGACATGCCGTGTCCCTCCAGCAGTTTTGAACATCTGCAGTCACTTGCGTCCATGTTCTCATTCCTAGTTGATTGTGGGCTAGTGGACCTTACAATTAACTGCAGAACTCCTGGGCTTGAGGAATAGTTGGGGGGGGGGGGGGGGGGAACAAAATCAGCTTCCAATTGTTTCCAGTGTATCTATTGGAGGGTGTGAACATGTGGCCTTCAGGCAACACTGACAACATTTGGCTGTGGCACTCATTCAACAGCCTGCTGGCAATTTATATTCAGAGATGAAGAATGGGCGCTTGATAATGGAGAACAGATATCACCTGGCAGTCAGCAGCAATTACCAAGTATGGAACGGAGGACATTTGACACACGGGCTTCTTCGGCACTATACCTTCACTTAGACGTTGGCTAATCTTGTCTCCCCTTAAAAACCAAGTTCAGCCCAGAAGTCACAGTCTGCAACTTATAACCTCATTCTTATTACTCTGTAATCATCCTTGTCAATTGTAGCCACACTAATTTTAATAAAATACAATTTTTTGAAAGAATTTTTTATCATTGCTTTTAAATAAAAGCTCACCATCTAATACTAGGTGTAGACTTTGCATATCTACTATACCATGAACGGTGACAGATAGCTCTGCTCTTATGCCTTGCATAAAGATTACTTGCATTGATTTAATACAGAACTAACACTCTAAATTAAGCAGCTTACGTTATTTATTATCATACCATTTCAAGATCTTTTTTAATCTATTTTTCTCAATATATTTTTAAAGGGTATAACTTTGATTCAAACAGTGAGTGTTTGGTACTTTATGGGATTACAACAAAAATATGGACAAGCTCCAGAGACCCAGGCGTGATCCTGACTATTGGTGCTGCCTGTGTGGAGTTTGTACGTTCTCCCTGGGACCGCGTGGGTTTTCTCCGGGTGCTACGGTTTCCTCTGCACTCCAGACATGTGGGTTTATAGGTTAATTGGCTTCTGTAAATTGCCCCTAGTGTGTAGAATCTGAAAGTGGGATACCAGAGTACGAGTGCATTGACGGTGAATGGTTGGCATGTCTCGGTGGGCCGAAGGGCCCATTTACACGCTGTATCTCCTATCTACTAAACTAAACTAGGAATGCATAAAACTATTAAATACAACTGCAAATACAAACAATAATTGAAATTCTGCTTAAGGACTGATTCATTACTTCAGTAAAAGTAGACAGTTTATCTTCTTCATAACCCAGAATGGGAGGATGACTTTTTTTTTAAAAGACAACTGCCTAGAAGAATTTTAAAACAGAGATAGATAAATTCTTGACTAGTATGGGTGTCAAGGGTTACGGGGAGAAGGCAGGAGAATGGAGTTAAGAGGGAGAGATAGATCAGCTACGATTGAACGGCGGAGTAGATTTGATGGACCAAATGGCCTAATTCTGCTCCTATCACTTATGATAATGAATGCTCTTCTACTGGAGCGTCAGTCTCAGTCCTACTTCCCGCAGAATGCAACAGGTGTTAACTTGCCTTCACCCTGAGCAAAGAACCCTTGACATTAACACTAAGATCAACATTCTTCCAACTCGGCAGGTCAGCCAGTTGTCTTTCTTTTTTAAAGAGTCATCCTCCCATTCTGGTTATGAAGAAGACAAACTTCATTTTGTTCCCACTTAAACCATTACTATAAAAGATATCAGGAAAATGTGTACAAAACACACAATTCTCAGTAATTTACACCATTACGAGCAGATTTAGAATCAATTCATTGTATGGCCCGCCCACCACTGCCTGTGACTGTTTTAGCTATAAATGATTATCACTTATATCAGCAATATAGTTTTACTTATATATTTGTATTAGTCATTACCTACATATTATTAAATCAATTTTCAAAAATAGAAAGCAATTTTCTAGAAACAACCACTGGATACTTTTGATCAGGACTTAGAAGTTTAGGAAAATACCTTTAAGTGACGTTTCATAGCATCAACAAGGTTCCTTTCAAATAAATCATGATTAAAATGGTAGGGCTTCTTCTTCTTCTTGCGTCTGGCGTGCACAACTTAAAGTTGTAAGACAACTTGTTCTGTTTGATCTTCTGTTTGTGCACGCCAGGTTGAATGCATTCGTTGAAACAGGGTGGACCACGTGAAGGTTGCCATCTCCCACCCCATGGTAGGACTATTGCATCAGCAATCAATATGATAGGGCATTATACAAAGGAAAATAGATCTCCAAGCATACAGACCAACATTTTTAATGAACTAATGCCAATCAACAATATGAATGAATCATTTTATCTTAGTTTAGTTTAGTTTAGGGACACAGCATGGAAACATGCCCTTCAGCCCTCCGAGTTCAAGCCGACCAGTGATCACCCACACACCAAGTTCCAAGCTAAACCATTTTTGCATCCTACACACTTGGGACAATTCACAGAAGGCAATTAACCTGAAAACCGGCACATCTGTGGAATGTGGGAGGAAACCGGGAGAAAACCCACACAGTCACAGGGAGAACGTACAGATTCACCCATACAGCACCCGAGGTCAGGATGGA
Source organism: Malacoraja senta (assembly GCA_038087875.1). Taxonomy (NCBI): domain Eukaryota; kingdom Metazoa; phylum Chordata; class Chondrichthyes; order Rajiformes; family Rajidae; genus Malacoraja; species Malacoraja senta. The sequence continues at coordinate 20,247,609 of CM075989.1, forward strand.
ATCCAGCTCTCTGGCGCTGTGAGGCAGTGGCTCTGCCCACACATCGTTTTCTTCCCCGAATAGGTAGTACTACCATGGTATGGTTGTGATATCTGCTTGCATAAAAATGTTAAAGCACTTCAAAAACTGAAGTCAGATATTGTAGAATGTTTCAGTAACATTGTGGGATGAGATTTTATATTGATGAAACAAGTCTGCAACAATCTCCTAAATGAATGCCACCTGGTGGTGTTTACCTGCATTACATTTGAATGATTTAATGGGTAAAAGATCGACATTTGAATGAAGAAACAAGAAACTGCAGAAGTTGGGATCTTGAGCAAAGAACAAAGTACAGAAGAAACTCAGCGGAATAGGTGTGGAGGGAATGGACAGATGACATTTCAGGTAAGGACCTTTCTTCAGACTGTAGTAACCCTTCTTCACACGAGAGTCATTTAAAGGCCAGCTGGTCAGAATTCAGGACCAACATTTCCCTGTAAGGAAGATGTGGATGGCAAAGTTCAGGAACATTGGATGATGAGAGACGTTGACATTTAATCACAAAGAAAATTAAGTATATGGAAGCTGAAATTGGACAAGGCCTTTGAGGAACACAAAGGAATCAGGAGAGACCTTAAACTCTAAAGGAGGGCTAAAAGCAGCCATGAAATGTGCTTGGCAAGAGAATCCCAGGGAACTTCATACATACATTAAGAACAAGGGAGTAACTAGGGAGAGGGTGGGACCACTCAAGGGCAAAGGAAGATATGAAGACAGAGGCAGTAAGTGAGGTTCTAACGAGTACTGTCTACTCCCTCCACTGATGCTGCCTGACCTGCCTAGTTCCTCCAGCACTTTGTCTTTTGCTCAAGATTCCAGCATCTGCAGTTACTTGCGTCTTCATTCAAGTATAGTTCAGGGGAAGTAAGCATGGTACTAAATGATAACTTCACATCGGCAGTCACCAAGGAGAGGGACATGGAGGATTGAGAGACCAGGGATGGATCTGATTTCTGCATCACAGGAAAGTGAATGAATGTATGAATGATACTTTTTTGTCACGTGTGAATAGTCACAGTGGTAATTCTTTGTTTTGCATACCCAAGGTATCCAAACTGTCGCCACATAAAGGGCACCAACCAAGTTACAAAGTGAAGAAGGGTTTCGGCCCGAAACGTTGCCTATTTCCTTCGCTCAATAGATGCTGCTGCACCCGCTGAGTTTCTCCAGCACTTTTGTCTACCTTCCATTGTATACAAACCAGTTTTAGGTGAAGGCTGTAGAAAGAACGCAGAAGTGTTCACCAGGATGTTGCCTGGATTAGAGAGTGTTAGCTGTAAGAAAAGGTTGGATAAACTTGGATTGCAGAGGAAGTGATGGAAGGAGATATGACACCAATGTTTAAGAGGCATTGAGACTGACATATGAACACCCAGGGGATGGAGGGTTATATGCAAAGGCCAGGCACATGTGCAGCTTATATTGGCATCATAGTCGGCACAGACATCATGGACAGAAGGGCCTTTTCCTGTGCTGTATTGCTCCATGTTCTTCCTCACATCAGCTTAATTCTACTCAACAGCGAAAGTGATATAAATTATTTACTGGCAATTATGGCCCATGGTTCGATTTCACAGAATGCTGTGAATACAACAAGCAAACAGAGATAATTTCTTCTTCCTGCTGCAACTTAATTAGTTAAATATTTGCCGCATTGCTATACAGAGGAATCTTGAGTGGCTACAGTTGCAAAGAATTATCCTTCATCTGTCAGGTCATAGGGTAGAAAAGTTGGGAATTCTTGTTCCAGCTGAGGTGACGTTTGATGTAATGTGTACAGTTCTGCTAGCCACACTATAGGAAGAGTGTGGAAGTTTTGGAGAGGGTGTAAAAGAAGCTGACCAGGATATTGATGGATTGGAGTGTATTTAGCTATAAGGAGAGGTTTGACAAACTTGGATTGCTTTCAGTGGAGCATTAAAGGCTGAATTATAGAAACATAGAAAATAGGTGCAGGAGTAGGCCATTTGGCCCTTTGAGCCAGCACCACCATTCAATATGATCATGGCTGGCTGATCATCCAAAATTGACCTGATAGAAGTATATGAAATTATGAGAAGCACAGATAGGGTAGATGGTTGGAATCTTTTCCCCAGGGTAATATTGTCAAATACTTGAGGGCATTGGTTTAAGATAGAGGGTGAAAATTTAAAGGAGATGTACAAATCATGTTTGTTTCTTTACAGAGATTGGCAAGTGCCTGGAACACAATGCTAGGGCCGGTGGTAGAAGCAGATACATCAGCAATGTTTAAGATGCATTTAGACAAGGAATACAGGGACACCGACCATCTCCAGACACATGGGACTAGTTTAGATTGGCACCATGATCGGCGCAGACATGGTGGGCTGAAGGACTTGTTCCGGCACTATGCTGCTCAATGTTATTAATTTATCTATAACATTAGAAAGTGCAATTCACGTTAAAATGCAGAAAATTAAACAAAACAAAGAAAAACTAATGGGAATGAAAGCACAATAGCTCAGTTATTGGACTAGCATTAGAGGACTGGACTATTGATCTCAAAACATAATCAAATCCTGCCATGGCAGATGGGAAATTTAATTCAAAATAATAAAATGAATAAAAAGTTATGATTAATGATGACACATGCAAGTTCTCACTGCTGTGGCTCATATGCAAATCATTTATTCACACTTCAGGTGAGGGGAATCTACAAGGGAATCTCAGTCCTGTATCCTCCCCACACACCCCTGGACGTACGTACACACACACACACACACACACAACTAAAGCTTACAAGGCATATTAAGCCAATATTTCCAAACTAATACTGAATCTTGTTCGGTAAAAGGTTTAAAAGTTATGAAACCATAGAAGGTGTCACTTTAATGGTGAACCAGGATGGAGGCCAGATTACAATAAATTGCATGACCTTCATTGCATTAAGCACATTAACAAATATAATAATATAGATAATGAGTCTGATTTTTTTGGAAATTGTTGTTATAGTTTGATAAATACTTTAACATTTGTTTTTCACTTTTGCTTTTTAATGTGATGAATTGAGTGAATTTGAGTATTTTGCTTGTGAAATAATAAATAACATGAAAGGAATGCAACAAGATTGTTGCAATATTTAGTTACTCATGAAGATAGACACAAACTGCTGGAGTAATTCAGCGGGACAGGCAACATCTCTGGACGGAAGGAATGGGTGACATTTCAGGTCAAGACGCTTCTACGAGAGGAAAAAAAAGATTTTAAAAAATCCTTTTTTCCAGAGATGCTGCCTGTCCCGCTGAGTTACACCAGCATTTTGTGTTTATCTTCAGTGTAAACCAGCATCTGAAGTTCCTTCCTGCACAATTAGTTACTCATGTCTCTCCAAACCAAAAGAATGCTATAAAACAAGATTTTACCAGCACCTCTGGACCTGTGTGTCTACAAAACAAAGTTCAGGGTATAACATACAAGTCAGAGTTTGACAGGGGACTCACCGTCCTGTGTGTTCCGAGTGAGAATGTTGCATAATTCCTTCTCGCTGATACCAAGGCACTGACAAACCTCCTCCCAGCTGTAAGGTTCCGGGTGCAGCACTTGTTCCACAGTTGAAAGCATCGTCTCCAGATCCACTCCAAGCCCCTGCTGCAAGTCTCCCAGTCTTAAAGGTTTCTGCCACTCAAGTCCTTTAGCTTTTGCTAGGACCTAAATACCAAAAGAAGTCACACCGTTAATATTACACGGAGAAACACGGAACTGCAGATGCTGGAGTCCTGATTAAAAACACAAAGTGCTGGAGGATCACAGCAGGTCAGGCAAGCACCTGTAGAGGGAATGGACAGGCGACATTTCAGGTCCAGGCCATTCATCTGAAGCAGAAACGTTGTCAGTCCATTCCTCTCTACAGATACTGCCCGACCCACTGACAGCGCAAACTGATGTGACAGGAGAATTTGGGTGCCATTTTACAGTCCCAACTGCAGTTGGCTACAAAGGCCGGTTGCAGCCGTCTCCTCCTCTAGAACCCGCCAAACCTCTACATTAAGATTTCTATAAGATTAATCTCTGTTCCACCACATAACTAAGCTCCTATTCATTGTATAAGCAAATTTCTTTTGCAGCCTTTCTTTGGTCTATCCAAATATCCTTTGTACACTCAAGCCGGGAATAATTTTATAATTCTGGCTTATCTGAGAGGGATAGTTCTATATTTTTTTTAAATTCAGTCCCCTTTGTTAGAAAAGTAGATTGGGCAAGCAGTAGAGCTATTGGCTCTCAATAAATGCACTCGCCATTTGTCTCACTAAGTTAACCAAGTATAAAGAAAGAATGTGTAGGAAGGAACTGCAGATGCCGGCTTAAACCGAAGATAGACTCAAAAGCTGAAGTAACTCAGTGGGACAGGCAGCATCTCTGGAGAGAAGGAATGGGTGACGTTTTGGTTCGAGACCCTCCTTCAGACATAAAGAAAGAATGTTCACATGGACATTATCATGGTGTTATGGATTTACCTGTAGTTTTGGGAGCCACGACTTGATGTAGCAAAAGCAGAATAAAATACCTCCTCCTTAAGTTGCACAAAGTGAGATGTAGCAACCATACTGCTTATTTATTTTTCATACTAGAACAACATTTATACCATTAGATTAGGATGCTGGACATTAGCAAAGGAAAAGGCATGATGTTATGAAAGTAATAATTCACACTCCACAAATCAATCAGAATATTAAATGTTTGGAAAAGGATTTTAACCATTGGAGGAAGATTTCTGAGGAAAGAAAACATTGCTACCAGCAGCCTGTTACTCTCTAATTCTTACCAAGCTAGCTTTCAGCTCTTCATCTCCATAAATGCAAGCTTATCCCTAACTCTGGTTGTTCACAGATACTGCATGGAACCAGGCCCTTGGGCCCACACAGTCATGCCACTATTGATCACGCATCCACACTACTTCTATGTTATCCCACACTTTCTCATTCACTCCCCACACACCCAGGGCTATTTACAGAGGCTAATTATCCTACAAACCCCGCATGCCTTTGGTATGTGGGAGGAGACCGGGGAACCAGGAGGAAACCCACGCGGACACAGGGGGATCGTGCAAACTCCACACAGACAATACCCATGGTCAGGATCAAACCCAGTTATCTGGCGATGTGAGCCAGCAACTCTACCAACCGCGTCAGTGTGCTGCCCTTTGTGCCACTGTGCCAAAACTAGCTCGTTCTCTATATAAGCAACACCATAATTTAAAAAATCTTCTCCTTGTTTTAAAGCTCCTTTCTAATCTCACTCTGCCTTAACCATGTAACCTTCTCTAGCCTAGAAGCCCCAGATATTGCTTTCTCCTATTTCTAGCCTGTTTTCCATCCATTTTTCATCTTTCCATCACTGACAGCCACGTTTCCAATTATCTCAATCAGAAGTTGTGAAACCCATCCACAAATTTTTCAGACACACCCTTCCCTTTTAGTAAGTTTGTGAAGCACCTCTTTATTTAAACACTTAGCCATCTCTCCAAGGTGCTTGGCATTGTTTTGTTTGATAACTGTTCCTTCAAAGCAATTTACTGTGCTACATAAATGAAACCCATTGGTGCCTTTGAGTAGAGAATTAGAAAGAGACTAATTATTCTACAAATTCATTGGGAACAATCCCTGTATCTGGCTCACATGGATTTTAATCAGAATTATATCTACTGGGCTTTCCCCAATTTTTCTCCTTTGATATTAAGATTACTGTCAGCATGCTCCTTACAACCTTCCTAATTTATTTCCCCCAACAGTTCATGTATGGCACCTCATCCAAGAGAATTATGATACTGCACAAATCACACTGCTAGCATTTTGAATACTTACCAGAACAATATAATACAGCAACCCAAAATATGCAGAAAGTAACAAGATTTCAGTTCCAGGAGATGCATCCAAACACATTTCTCTAGAGGCAAGTGTCTAATATTTTCTATCATCTTGATTCATGGGTTTCAAACTGACATCAAGTGGGTGTCGATGTTCCCTCTGTGCCTCTTGTGCTGCAACCTCACATTCCCTCTCTCTGTCTAATTATGATAGCCCATTGGTACTGTCAACTAAAGCACGATAAATTAATTGTGCCAACTTTCGGGTTGTCTGGCAGCTCTCTGTATGTTGTTTTGCCAACGATCATGTACGCCTAAAAGTTAATGGAATGCCATAACATTGTTGAAAGGTGAGGATGAGGCTTAACATTCTCGGGAATGCAGCCATTGGGGAAAATGTGCACGCACTCCCTTCCTAATATATGCATTCCGTTAGAAAATTGATGAAATCATCAGATTTGCCAAATATGAAATCAGTGAACAGTATGCGGCAAAGCACTGCTCATCTGAGAACTCTGTCATCATAAACAAATCAAGAGGAACCAGGCGCACAGACTGTCAGAGCTGCAGAAACTCTCATTAGCACAGGCAAAGCAAACTCTTTCCTGAACAAAATGGCAAATCATTCATAATATTGTGTATGGAGACATGCAATAACAATTATCTGGGTTAGATGTGTCCAGTTTTTTGTAGCCAGGACATTGTTGGGCGGATGTCAGTATTGTAGCTGTACTGAACAGTTTAGCTGAGCATCTTCCTCGTTCTGGAGCACCGATCTCCAGCACCACATTTAAAATGCTGTTGGACCATACACCCGGCTGTTTCTTGATATTATTTGAAGTTAAACAGATTGACTGAAGGAGGATAGTAAACACAAAAAGCTAGAGTAACTCAGCAGGTCAGACAGCATCTCTGGAGAAAAGGAATAGGTGATGTTTCGGGTTGAACCCTCCAAACCAAAATGTCATCTATCCATGTCTTCCAGATATGCTACCTGACCCAGCACTGTGTGTTCTGAGCAAGATTCCAGTATCTGCAGTTCCTTGTGTCTGAGAAATGTATTGATGAGCACCTCAGGAGGAGGTTAAGAATACCATTCGCTCCGTCCATCTTTCAATGGCGAGCACTGAAAAGCAAAGTCATCAATTGTGCTCTAATTTGATAAGCAAACAAAAGGCAGTAAAGCACCTAGAGCTAGAAAAGAACAGGTCTCACAGAAAACTTCATCTTACTACTGTGAAACTCACTTTTAAGGGTCCTTTCTGAATTGTCCAGAACTACTAGAAAATCACAGGGTAGAGAGATTCTGTCATCATTCACATGCCTTCAATGTGTGGATTTCAACAGCAACACTTCTTGGCAAATGGAATTCAGGAAAAGGTGACATTGTACATTTTGACAAGAAAGGAAACAATAGTATATTCTTTAAATTAAGTGAACTTGCAGAGTCCCAAGAAGGCAACCACATCTTCCAACAATTTGCTGATGATTTTAGTAAACTGACTGGGTAATAATTATTGGATTTTGTGAGGACAATACACACCTTAGCTTCCCTAATTCCCAATAGAACCTGCATTCTACTTTTTGTGACTCATGTACTGTGAAACATTGACCACATTAGCCATTACAGAACCCACAAAACCAGAGTGGATGTATGTCATCCTTGAACCCTAAGAATTGATGAAGATGAAGTTATATAAAGCACTGTTGAGGGACTGGTGAACATTAAGATGATGATAATGATGAAGATGACATAGACAATAGACAATAGGTGCAGGAGTAGGCCATTCGGCCCTTCGAGCCAGCACCGCCATTCAATGTGATCATGGCTGATCATCCCCGTTCCTGCCTTCTCCCCATGTCCCCTGACTCCGCTATTTTTAAGAGCCCTATCTAGCTCTCTCTTGAAAGCATCCAGAGAACCTGCCTCCACCGCCCTCTGAGGCAGAGAATTCCACAGACTCACCACTCTCTGTGAGAAAAAGTGTTTCCTCGTCTCCGTTCTAAATGGCTTACTCCTCCTGACATCTTCTAAGACCCTGACTAAGACCCCAGATCCCTCTCCATTCAGGCCTCTGCAATTTCTCATAATTTAGATCATATGTTTTTTTCCCCCTTTCCTATTAAAATGGACAATTTCACACTTTCTCACATTATATTCTGTTTGTCAAACCTTTACCTATTCATTTAAGTGCTGGAGGAACTCAGCGGGTCAGGCAGCATCTGTGTAGGGAATGGACAGGCGAAGTTTGGGGTCAGGCCCCTTCTTTGGTCTGATGGAGTAGGGGGCAGAAAGCTGGAAAAGAGAGATGGGGAGGGACAAGGCCTGGCAAGTGATAGGTGGATACAGGTGAGGTGGGTTTGATTGGCAGATGGGTGGAGTCAGTGACAAAGGAGACAAAACCGTTCCAGCTAAAGGGAGAAGAGGCATGAAATGTAAAGTCCAAGTGAAGAATACAAGTGGAAGGAGACAGGGAAGAGAGGGGAGTTAAAGGAAAATGAAGGACCCAGGAATGGGAGATGGGTGTACAAAGCTTTGTCTTTTAACTAGACGTGTATACTTGTAACTAGACGTGTAAATTTCAGTTTGATTTCTTTCACATAAAGGTGTTTGCTTCAGTTTTTACTCCATGGCAAATTCTGAGCCATTAGCTAAACTAGTAGTTCACAAAACCAAATGTAGTCAATGGGTCAAATTACCGACACCATATACAAGTATGTAGTGTTGTTCTTTGGAATACCATGAGAAATACCATGAGAAATGATTATTATATAAAATACAACTGTTGTTTGTCAGGAAAAGAAATAAAATTGAGCAGTGATACCTTCGCAGCAATTCGGCACTCCACTACTCTGATATTGAAGTGAGTTGTCGCTGCTTTATTCATTTCTTTGCAACTGTTCGCAATCACGAAAACTGCTCCGTTTGGAACCTTTACATTGGTGGCACGGAGTGGGTTGAATTCAATCAACTTGGCCTATGAAAGATAAAATGGTCATTTGTAGATATGTAACCAGTAACACCATTCGACATGTACGTTTAGACCAACCTGTACGAAGCTTTGCGTTACATAACAACAATGTCACACGCACCTGCAATATTTGCAGATCGTGGCTCAGAGTATTTAATGGTAATAATCCCATTCCCTTAAAGGTTAAAGGCAACTTGAGAACAAAACGAGGAAATAATTTCACGTTGACTAGCTCTCTGATAGCTAATCAGAAATTGGACAGGAATAAGGCCAGCAAGTCTGTTTTCATTAAAACAAAAGAAATGAAGTAATGATTTCAGAGATGTTTACGAATATGAAGAGATGTCAAGAAGGCCACTTGATAATTTGCATAACATGAATGATTTAGGACAGAGAAGAACAAAACTTCAAAGAGAGAATTATGAAATCGCAAAAGTCAGTGATTGAAGCAGAGACCAAGTCTGCATTTAAGTTCGATAAGAGGCTGGGGGAACGGGAAATAATGTAATTTGAAAACAAGGCTGGCTGGTTATTGCTTGGGTGGAGGATGAACATTCATATAGATTGGCTGGGCTGTAATGGCAAATGTCCATTCCACAATTACTTCCCTTTGATACAAATGGCCTCAGTACACATGGACGGCTGTGGCAGTTCCACTCTGGTTTTCTTTCAATTCCCTTCTGCTTAAAATTGTAAAGAGAGACCAGGATTATGCCCAACGCGGGTAAACGGCTCCCAAGTCACTCGTACATTAAGAATAAACAGCGCAGTTAGGCACTGAAAGGAACAAGCACTGCATCATGTTATCATGAGTCAGCATTTTCAGTCGGAGAACAGAGGATGAATTAAAAAGGTGTTTGTGTGACAAATCTTTGGCAGAACTGGGAAAATTGTGTGTTTTATTTTCCACATGTCCTTGGTCTTCTGAATCTGAATAAGAACATGGGCAAAGAACAGATGTACTTCGAGGATCCTGGCAGCCATGGGTGTTCCAGGCAATTATACATTTTCAGCTGACCCAACGTTCCACTCCATGTGATTTAAATTATATGTTTGAAGATCACGCACTGCATGAATCTCAATTAAAAACATGAAAGAAATGTACCATGATTGCAAGGTTTGTAGATGGGATGCTTTCAGTTGGCAGAATGTACTACTGTTGTACAACTTGCCAAATCTTTTACAATAGGGTAATTGTAACTCCAGAAATATTTCTATTGAGTATACCAATTGTGTACCAACTAAGGGATGTGTATATCACTCAGTCACTGCTGGTACGGCAATTGCATTAAATAATTAATTTGTACGTTGCAATCAAAAACGATTGCACATTCCAGTACAAAGATCACCCATAATAATCTTTTGAAGACTACCAGAGGGAAAATAAAATAAACAAATTTAACTCCAATTTAATACAACCTCCTGGGACCTTTGACTAGTTGTTAATAATTCAATTTTAAAAGCAAATGCTGCTCAGCAAGCGGTTTAGAGATTATCATTTGTCAGTCTGTGTGAAATTCATGTACTGTACATGGTCTAATGACATTTCACCATGGATTCTATTTCACTCACGGTAACTTGCTAGGATAAACACTTCATAAAATAGTATCCGTCCTTCAAATTTACTAAGCAATCACAGCATGTCATCACCGACAAGCCACCTTCAAAGATGAGCATGATAACACAAAAATCTTCACGTTTCATGTTGTATACGGTGACTTCACTTTCATGTGCCTGCTACATGGAAAGACCATGGAATCAACAGCAAATTTTCCAATGATATGAACACACACTACTAAAGTTTGTGAACATCGTTAGAATTTGAATGGTTCCTTCCTTAAACCTACTCATCATTTCTCTGGACAATCATTTATTACCAGTTCAGCTGCAAAACTTTCTTCACCGCAGCTACCAAACAATTACCAACTTCATGAACTTATCCCTTCTATGAATATTTCACAAAGACCTATGTTAGAAATCTTCTGAAACTACATGTTAGTACTTGCTGAAGCAGAATAACAGTGCATATCCTCATGCACTTTGTGTCCTTTTTTGCAAACCAGTATCTGCAGTTCCTTGTTCCTACATTTTAAGAGTGCTTCCGGATACTTTTTCTGCTATATTTCCAAGAGTAACTGATCTAGAACATGCAGATAATGTCTCGATCTTTTCTCAATATGGTGAAAAAAATGTTCATACTCCAATCCCAAGATACTTCAATGCTTTGTGTGAAACCTCTCTCAAGTACTTAATGATATTATGGTATTTTAGGAGAAACTGATTACCTGACACATATCTGAAGAGGATGGTCTGAGCATCTTCTGACTTTTCATTTCTATTATTGGGTATGTGTAGAAGGAATTGCAGATGCTGGTTTATACCGAAGATAGACACAAAATGCTGGAGTAACTCAGCGGGTCAGGCAACATCTTTGGAAAAAAGGAATAGGTGACACTTCGAGTCGCCTATTCCTTTTCCCCAGAGATGTTGCCTGACCTGCTGAGTTACTCCAGCACTATGTGTCTATCCATTAACGGGTATGATGGACTCAGCAATGATAATGCAATAGTAGGTAACTAGATTTTCATGTTAGAGATGACCAATGTTGGGCAAATTTGCAAAATAAATGTTATTTTCCACTTGCTTAAATTTTATTTCTTCTTGTATGCTTGAGAATCAATTGTTTCATTTGCTGAGGATTTGCAAATGAAATTAAACTTTATGCAATCATAAGCAAACAACTTCAATTCAAACCTAATAAAGGAAGGAAGCATTATAACCAAAGGATTGTAATCACTTCATGCAAGTACTGATGCATCTCAGAATTTTAAATAAAATGATTACCATTCCCTTTTCTGCCAAGAATGAAATGGATTGGTCCATACCACCACCTTCAGTCCCAATGTAGCGCTCACATCTTGCACAGATTTCTGCAAGTTCTATCTATAAATAAATTGAAAAGAATAATTACACATATTTAGTCTACACATCAGTCAACAGTGGAAAAAGAATACTTATTGATTCAGGAATAAACTGTTGACTTAGTTTAGTTGAAAGATACAGCAGGGAAACAGGCCCTTTGGCCCACCAAGAATGCGCTGATCAATGATCCCCCATGCACTAGTTCTATCCTACACAATAGGGCCAATTTGGTGCAGAAGCCAATTAAACTACAAACCAGCTAAGTGAGAGGAAACCGGTGCACCTGGAGAAAATGCACGCGGTCACAGGGTGAACATACAAACTCCGTCAGACAGTACCCGTAGTCAGGATCAAATCCCGTGCTCTAGCCCTTTAAGGCAGCAACTCTACCATTGCACCACTGTGCTGCCCCAAATTGTTTACAAGATGGGTAATGCTTGTAAATCAGATCCAGCTCAATGGTTAATTTCCAGTAAACCTTTGCATTTTCAATCACAATTTGTGTCGCTTATTAATTAAAACTATAAAGGAATAATCAGTGATGTGATTGGGGATTGACCAAAGTGGAAAACCACAGTATGCAAAGAAGTGGAATTGTTGCAATAAAACAAACTGTTCCATTCAATATGAAGGCAAAACTAAATGGTAAACTTTAAGAAGTTGCTGGAAATGTACAATTTGAATTTGCTTAAACCATAATTTTCCCTGGTAATTTTAGAGTTTGGAGATGGAGCGAAGAAACAGGCTCTTCGAACCACCGAGTTGACGTCGACCATCGATCACCTGTCCACTAGTTCCATATTATTCAACTTTCGCATGCTACATGCTAGGAGCAATCTACCAAAGCCAATTAACCTACAACCCTGCACGTCTTTCGAATGAGGGAGGAAACTGGAGCGCTCGGAGAAAACCGACACGGTCACAGGACGAACGTACATGCTCCACAAAGACAGCATCTGTAGTCAGGACCAAACCCAGGTCTCTGGAGCTGTAAGGCAGCAGCCCCTACCGCTGTACCACCCTAATTAAGCGGGGAAATTCTGCTCACAGAACTTGCACCACACTAGAGGTCTTTCTGAATAATGAGACCATACATCAGAATACAGATTTCACATTTGCAAGGAAAGTAGGCAAAAGGAGTTACTTAGAAAACAAAATTACAAGCAATTAGTTGTAATGTTATTTTAAATGTGATTTTATGAGCTTTTATTAAGAAAACGCTCCAGATATGTTTTAATTATTTGATTTTGTTTTTGAACATTTCTAAATGACAGGGGCAGTCAGAAACATTGTGGCATAAGCCCTCAACACCATAGATGGTTTAATCAATAGGGTCAGATGATAATATTTCCAGCAAATTATCCTTGCATGTACATTTGTGTAAGTGCAGGGCAATTGGGTATCAATTCACAATTTTGATTTCTTATTCTAATCTGCAACTCGCCAAAGAGTAGAAAAAAAATAAACTACCCTTTTTAGTATTTTGCTTTGCATTTTCTTAACAGCTTGGCCATTCCTGATAGTTTTCATGCGTTAACCATATTGATGTGGGTAGGAGCCACACATAGGCCAGAATAAGTTTGGTCATATTTTCTTTCATAAAAGGCCATTAGTAAACCGCAAAGATTACTATGACAATTTAAGTTGCAGATTGCATCAGTCTGAAGAAGGGTCTCGACCCGAAACGTCGCCTATTCCTTCGCTCCATAGATTCTGCCTCACCCACTGAGTTTCTCCAGATTTTTTGCCTACCTTCGATTTTCCCAGCAGTTGTTTCTTAAACATGATAATTTAAGTAGTCATGTTTGCTGACATTAATTTTGTTTCGGATTCCCATCATCTGCAGCAATTTAGTTTTATACAGCTAATATTGCCATCTTTATATTTCAGATTTTCTTTAATTGAACTGAAACTCCTGTGATCTGGATTAAAATTTGTAAAACTAGTCTAGAAGAATGACAACTAAGCAAATGTAGGTTGCAATGAATTAAAATTGTATGTATACAAGTAAAATATATGTTACATTTACATTTCAATCCATCTGAAGAAGAGCCCTAACCCAAAACATCTCCTATCCATGTTCTCCAGGGATGCTGCCTTACCCACAAAATTACTCCAGCAATTTATGTCTCTATTTTTTGGAAACCAGCATCTGCATTTCCTTTTTTCTACTGTTTATACATTTCAATTAATATTTTAAATATATTGCGCAATCTTTAAAAACACAGATAAATGACCAGCAACGAGGTTTATCTGGAAAGTTTTAAGAAAACTTCCTATTATGTGTAAAAAGGTCTGGCTGGCCAATATTAAGATGAATGAAATGAAATACTGAGACTGCTCTAGTTCAATATTAAAAAAAACATGTCTCTGGGGCTTTCAATCTGCCAAGACGTTCTCCCCAATGACAATGACCACTGAATACAGAGATGAACTGTTCCCTCGTGCAGTAGATAATAATCAAAACAACAAGGCCACCCACTGTTTTGCTGGATTCGTTCACACTGTAATTGCGTTATCCTACAATTTTCCTCATGACTGTGAGTACGCACACACAGAGCAAAATCTAAATGTAACCAATGAAGCATGTGGACAATTTAAAGAGGGCAATTGAAGAGATATCCATTTGGAAGCTAGTGGCAAATATTTCATAATTATTATTTTTATACAATTCTTTCCAGTGCGGTAATTGAAATAAAAACTAAAAGTGATATAATTTTGTATTAGAAAGCATTAAAGTCAGCACCAGCACAGAAATCAAGAGTCAAGAGTATTTTATTATCACATGCTCAAAAATGGAACAATGTAACTCTAAAGGGCCTGTCCCACTTACGTGTCCTTGGCTCACAAATTACATGACCTCGTGGTCGCGTTGAGCCGCGAAGGTCGGGCGCGATTACATGCGTACGCACAGCCGTCTGGAGCACGTGACGTCATTTGAAGATGGACACAAAGCTGGAGTAACTCGGCGGGACCGGCGGCATCTCTGGAGAGAAGCAATGGGTGATGTTTCGTGTCAAGACTCTTCTTCAGTCCGAAACGTCACCCATTGCTTCTCTCCACTGAGTTACTCCTGCATTTTGTGTCTTTCTTCAATTTTCTTGGCCCCGCTCTGGGAGTAGGTGGGGACGGATCTGGACCACAACGGCCGTGAGCCCCAGGCTGAGCTCGGCGATCATTTGCCTGCTTCTGCTGCTGTTCAAGGTGAGACGTTGCATCACGCCAGGGTCTTGGGCCTGTCCCACTTTGGCCGTCAGTTCCGCGACAGGCCATTGGCGCGCGAAGATTTCGTTCACTACAAAAATTTTGGAGCCCCGCGCGATGTCGCGCACAACTACATACCCCTCCGCACTTCTCAGTGGGACCGGCCCCGCGCAGCCATACGATGCCCGTGCGCCTCAACGCGACCACGAAGTCGCGGAATTTGCGAGCCAAGGACACATAAGTGGGACAGGCCTTTTACTTGCTGCAGCACAACAGATTCGTAAACACAGTACTCAATAGGTCATTGAGGTCTGGAATGAGACCTCAATTGAGAACTGGAAACACGGGACGCCTGTATGGTCGTGAGTAGTCGCCCTTAGAGTCGTACCTTTTTCTGGTCGCTGCTGGATTTTCAACATGTTGAAAATTTTTGGCGACCTGCTGCGACTATGACGGGTGCTGGCAGTCGCCGAAAAAAATCGTGTAAGTGGGACATTCCCTTAAGGCAAGAAGGCCAAACCAAACATTTCATTGACTTTGCTTCCAAATACTCGGAAATTATATCATTCATTTCAGCAGAAAGCAATTAACAGAGATCCCATGGAAGTTCTACCATGTCAACTTTCCATCTATTCCTGTCCCCTTCCATCTACATGTAAATAATCCTCTCAAAAGTATAAAATGTTGATAAGAAAAAAAATCAATTGACATCTGTTGGTATTAATAAACATTCTATTATACCCATGAGATCGATAGTGTTTATAATATTCAAATTAAAATTGCTGTTGCAAATAATATATTATTTATTTTAAAAATTCAAGTCTAACACAATATAGTACGAGCTCTGTTATTGGTCTTACATGGAACAAAATAGCGTGCCGTATAAATATAAATCAGGAAAAGTACTTCTGGGTAAACCTAAAACCAGTTAGCTCCTATTATACGCGAGACTAATTAAAGTTACCATCTGCTTCAACTTTGCATGCTAAGTTCCAATTTCCTGTTATTTCACATATGTTGTACGGTAATGGCACTTATTTTCATCAGGAGCTGGGACGTTTGTCAGACGTTATCTGGTTGTCATCATAGCCACCAGAATTAAGCAACGATGTTATCTATTCTAATAACTTTTGCTCTCATGTCTCTACTATGCATGGCTCAGAGCGTTTAATACAGATTTGCCACAAATCTGGTTTCAACATGCTTCATTTCTCACTTGTGTTATGAAATAAACAAACCTGACATAAAGACTGCTTCTCTGTGCAACAGAATTCCACGTATACAAGTTTGTCCAGAATGCTTAAAAAAATGAATAGATTGAAAATAAGGTAATGATTGGTCTATTCTCAAATCCATCCACGTTTAAAACATATATGCAGTACTGCTGAAAGCATTTGTCCAATTTTATTCATTATAATTTTTTATTTTTTTTAAACTGGCTTTCCAATGTTTTTCAACCAAGGGGCCTCTTACATAAAAGTGTTTCATAACCCAGGCACTACTAAATATTTCTCCCACTTCTCCTCCAGAAGCGTTCTCCTTTCTCCTCCTCCATTACTGCTTTTTCACTGTTTTTTTTATGTTCCCACCTGTGGAAACTACTCTCATTCCTCAATCATTTCCGCTACGTAACGTGCACCATTTTTATCGGGCGGCATAGATTGTTTTCCCATATTATATTCCCAATGTATCATTGTCTTGCACTTGCGACTTCTATTTCAGCTGCAGCTGAAGAACTAAGTCTGTTAGTTTCACTGAGACTTTAACACTGCATAACACCTAAAATCATACATCACAGACGCCCCATCTAAGCTAGTCCTATTTGCCCGCATCCGGCCCATATCCTTCTAAATATCCCCCTATTTCCTCTCTGACCCTTCCAGTTTTCTTTCCCCCAACCCCTGCAATGTCTGAAGAAGGATCCCAAGCCGAAACATCACCTATCCATGTTCTTCAGGGATTCTGCCTGACCCGATGAGTTACTCCAGCATTTGCGTCTTACCTTGGTAAACCAGCATCATTATCTCAACATTCCCACTAAATCTCTCCTATCCACGTACCTGTCCAAGTGCCTTTAAATGTTGTTATTGTACCTGTCTCAACCACCTCTTCAGGCACTTGTATGTTTTTCATGCAAGATCTCAATATCATAACAATTAATAAAACCTTTTTAAAGCAAAGTAATGTAAATGCTGGAATCCTGAATTAAAGGCAGAAACATCAGCCGCTTCCTTTCTCTACAACTACTAACTGGTCCTCTGCGGATTTCCAACATATTTCACTTCCATTACAACAAATCTGCAGAATGTAACCTGATGATGTTTGTAAAATGGGGACAGTGCTCATCAACTCTTTTACCTTTCCCCTTTGTCTATCTGAAAATCTGTGGGTCAAAGAATGATCATTCACTTGTTTCACCCTGAAGAGAAAGGACAAATCTTGAGTAATTTCATCAAATGAGCAGAAGAATCTGCTGTAACCCAATTGTAAGACAGCAATATCTGTTTGGGGTGTTTTAATTTTCTTCATTACAATTTAGAGTGCATATAAATGTTAAACTGTTTAAAGAAAATTCATTCAGGACAGAACTATCACATACTTGACATCATTAGCACAGCTTTAAATTGAGAGGGGCAAAATTTAAAGGAGGCGTGTAGGGCAGGCTTTCTTACACATAGGGTGTGAGTGCCTTGAAGCCAGTACTGGTGGGTGGTGGTGGAGGAAGGTACACTAGTGGCATGGAAGAGGCTTTTGGATAGGCACGTGGATATACAGAGAATGCATTATGTGCAGGCAGGTAAAAGTTGGTCTTGGAATCATGTTCGCTATAAACCTTTTAATTTTTTTTATTTCATGGTTTTAGAGATACCGTGCGGAAAAAGGCCCTTCGGCCCATTGAAAGATCTGCGCCGATCAGCGATCCCCGCACATTAACTCTAACCTACACACATTAGAGACAATTTACATTTATACAAAGCCAACTAACCTACAAAGCTATACGTCTTTGGAGTGTGGGAGGAAACCGAAGGTCTTGGAGAAAACCCATGCAGGGAGAACGTACAAATTCCGTTACGAGAGCACCCGTAGTAGGGATCGAACCCGGGTCTCTGGCGCTGCAAGCACTGTAAAGGGCCTGTCCCACTTTCGCGACCTAATTCACGACATTTTTTACTCGTGGACATCCTTCATCGTGTTGAAAAAACGCCCCGACCTACTTGTTGCCACGAGTACCTACGACTAGCATCACGACCTACATACGACCTCGCAACAACCATGCTGCGAGTGTGAGTCAAGGGCAAACTCGGCAGAGGTCATGAATTAGGTCGTGAAAGTGGGACAGGCCCTTAAGGCAGCAACTCTACCAATGTGCCACCCAGCCGCCTCACATGGGCTCATTGGCCATCAGGCCTGTTTCTGCACTGTGCTCTTCGAAGATCATCGTTGATTATCTGCAGCAGTGGACTGTCATCCTAGTATACATGGTCATCCCTTTCACAGTTTAAAATTAATATAATCTTCATTAAGGCTGTATAGGTGGTAATACCTACTCTTGTTTTAGTCCATGCCGAGGCTTAAAATAAATGACTCCAATGTCTGGATCTAAGATGCAGGAAGAAGGAGCAAGCCTCCAGGGTTCAGGTATTATGGAAAGACGAGAGAGGGATTACGAGATATCACTAAGTAAAAAAATGGAGAGGAAGTAGATTTGGCAACAGAAGACAGGAAATTACATCTGGAGTCAATTTTGGAAGATAAAGGTGGTGGTCAATATTTTTATGTGAATTAATAATTGTTTTGCATATTTCTATTATTTTAAGGACAAGAACTGGCACAACAACACAATATCACAAAAGGTTCTTGCAAAACAGATTTTGTTTTTGCTATTAAGCCAACTCAAAAATGACATTACCTGGATGACTGGGGGAACTGATTTATTTGGGGTCTGAAATCTGTTTTCTTTAAATGTCTGATTCTGTTATTGGACGCGAGAAGTGTTTGCTATAAATATACACTACCGCAGCCATAAAAATATACAAAACCTCCAGGACCCAAGCATTCAATAACACTTAAAATCTCTAAATACGATTAAATCTAATTAAATCCTACTGGATAGGATGAAATCTAATTAGCTCAATTATCTGAAAAAATGTCGTTACCCAAAAGTCCCTTTTCCTCTACTTTCTAATGTCAGAAATATTCAAACATTGAAACTCCTTGAAATAGTTTTAACAGTCTGTAGCTGGGGAATGGTGTAGATGGTGATGGGGTGGAGGAAGCATGTGGCGGCTTTTCTGGATATCAAAGCTTTTCTGTGAACAGGGCTGCCACTTACAGCCAGAGCCCTAACCTCAAAGGACTCTGACTACACTCAATCATCACCAAATCTAGTTACTGCTTTCTGTGAGGTGCCCATAATATGCCACACCCAGTATATCAAAAGCCCAATGTACAGTGCTGCTCATCGGTCAACTCTCTCATAAACCGCGGATGGGGTGACGTGCGTTTTAGTTACACAGTACCTTTGATAGGACCTTTCCATTTGCTATCACGGTGATGAGACCTGCGCAGCAAACCAGTGCACTAGAGCTAGAAAGTCCTGAGCTCGCTGGGATCGTGCCATCAACCATACAGTTTATTCCACTGGAAACAGGCTTAAAATGCTCCTGATGAAACAAAAATCGTGTATTTTTGTATCTGTGCAGATAAAACATAAATCCTATTTCATGTCTGAAAGTTTTAGCATGTATTTATTCTAAAGTATTTAATCACAATGTAGTGCAATAATGAGACATTTAATATTAAAGACCTGGGGTCAGTATTTATTGACGGCCGCACTCGTACAACGATCCACTAGGCCTGAATGTACCTTCCGTAAACTCCACCAGTGAGACATTATTTGCACAAGCTATCCTTTCCTTATAAATTAGGCCCTGTAAAGCTTTTGCACCACATTTCTAACACGTGACAGGAGCATTTAGTCTCTGACCTTTCTCAAGCTGCAGAAACTTTTATCAAGTGTGGGATCAATGGCAAGCAAAGTGCTGTGAGCCTCAGCCTTTTTATTCGACATTATGTCCAAACCATTACTTCTGAGAAATACCCGCCCTCCCAATAATTCAGTTAATTATAACTTATCAAATGCTGCTCTCCCTGTACATTTACAATCAAGTTTAATATTTAGATTGGCTCAGTGGTGCAACGATAGATCAGAAAAGGTCAAATTCCCCATCCGAGTCGTCTTAATTCACATCAGTCAGTGAAATGCTAGAGGAGTGGCAATTGTGCATACTTTATGCATTAGAATTGGGAAAAACGTCAGATTGCAAGAGATGCATATCTTTGGGAACATTGGGCAAGGTCTACATTGGAATGAGCTGGATGCTAACAAAGTATGAACCACAGAGATGCAAGAAACTGTATATGTGGAAATTTGGAGCAAAACACAAAGTGCTTTGGAAACTCAGCTGGTCAAGCAACATTCGTGGAGGAAATTGATAAGCAACGTTTTGGGTCAGGTTCTGAAGAAGGGTCAGGGCAAGGGTCTTGATCTGAAATGGCGTCAATCCGTTTTCCCCACAGATGCTGCCTGATCCACAAAGTATGAACATCTGAAAGAAAATCTGGAAAATGAAATTTAACACCAGGTGACAGAAGTAGCGAGTATGTAAGTGCAAGGAATACACTTTCCGAAAATATACCCCCTAATTTCTATCCACTGCAGACGGCAATGGAGAGAGCAACAGAGAAAGCAAAGGGAGAGTCTAAACAGTTTGTTCAAAAGTGTCACAATAGATATCACGAGATTTAAAAAAAAATTTAATCATTGCTTTACGCTTGCCGAATAATTTTTAAAACGGTATTTAAACTGCATCTAGTAAGTACTGTTTTACAATTGCCAAGACCGCATGTGTTCAAAAATTGTGAAAGATGGCAGCAATACGAGGTCAGCCTACATGAAATATAAAATGCAGAATAATTATATGAAATTATTAAGGGAATATGAAGCAAAGACTGAAATGGGGCTAGATGGAAAATGAGATACTGTTCCTCATCTAGTCTCAATAATTTCAGGTTTTCATAATTCATGTTACCATTTTAAAGTATTTAACTAATAGTGATTTATTAAATACTTCTCAGAAATTCAATGAAATCATATCTGCAGAACTCCTTTTGTCTGTAAGCTTGATAATGTTTGCAAATTCACTCATTTACCAAAGTATTATCTATTCTGCACAAATCAGTGTTCACAGCCCTAAAATGGTCCATAACTAATTTTTCCAATCATTGGGCAAAATGATTGATAATTATATATATGTTTGTGTGAGTGTGCATATATATATACACACACTGAACTTTTTTTTCTTTTTCTTCTATTTCTCGCTTTTCATATTGTTTACAGAGTACTATGTTTACATATTCTGTTGTGCTGCAGCAAGTAAGAATTTCATTGTTCTATCTGGGACATATGACAATAAAACAATCTTGACTCAAACCAGCCTCCTGCCATTACACAGTTCTTCCTCATGGCTGTACTTATATGCTCCCCAAACATCTACCTTGAATACATTTCACAGTTCTCGCTTGGCCTTTTAACTCAATTTAATTGTGTTATTACCAAAGTGTGTCCCACGTGAGTGAAACGGCCAAATATTTTGTAGGTACAAGGTAACCCTGCTTAACCTTCATTACTAAAAATCAAATAACAATAGTTACTGCCAAAAATAAATATCCATTTGTGGAAAAATAGAAGTTACATGAAATGAGGTCAGGCCACTCAAAGCGCGATACACTTTTAACCTTCATAGCAGAGATTCCGTGACAGAGCTATTTCCCCATAGCCGCTTTAAATTGGCTGGGTTGGGGAGGAAAATACAATTATGGGTAATATATTTTACTCCAGATTAAACTGGATATTTAAGTCTTAAGATTTGTTTTTAGGGTCAGGACAGTTGCACAAATAATAATAATACGGAAATGTCTCTAGTGACCAAAAATGTTGCCTTTGCCAATATACATAAGCACAAAGAATCCCTTGGATATAGCTATTTGTTGGCACAAATGGGCAAAAAGTAATAGAAATTCTTGAAATTTTCAGCAGAAAACAATCAAGGCTATTTTATAGAGCTGTACCCTGGTGACATGCAAGTATAAAGTTTGAAATTCTTTACAGAAAATATAAAAATCGGCTGAAAATAACATTTTGTTATAAAAATTAGTAATGTTCACATGGCAGTTTGAGAGCAAATTACGAGTTGATATATATGGATGCCAGATATTTTGTCCTAGAGAACTCTAGCCAAATCTAGTATGAAAAAAAAGGTTTGAGCAATATGTCTAGGCAGCACTGATCCACAGGGTTCGGCCCTTGCATGGATGTAGCTTATAAAACTATCACGCAATGTTTCACAAAGTGCTTTGGTTTCAGCAAATAAAGTCTGCCAAGTATTGCTCTACTCATATCCCAGTGGAGTTAAAAATTCAAATTAATATAAACAGGCTATACCCTTGGAACCTTTTAACACTCCTACTTTAGTCTGCAGTGTTTCAAACTACTTTAGGGACCTGCTTGGTTGGGCAAAAACCCGTGTTATGCAACCCCCCCACCATCCCAGCATTGTGTACTGATATTCTGCATAATGTGGGCTCTCAAATGAGTTTGAGGTTTTAGTCTGCAATTTCTCCCATTAAAAATCTCTAATCCATGCTAACTGTTGCCAAATAAAAGGGAAACACTTACTCTGTGGATGGGAATAATTATGATGGAACTAAACCAGTGCAGGTTTCAGAACAATTCCTCAGATGTGGTTCAAGAATGTCATCAAGAGACATCCAGAACCAAGTCATGGTGAACATTAAAAACACCATTTGCTCGAGCACAAGGAAGAGTGAAGTCCCAACCAGCTGTTTCTCTCCCTATAATACAATCACTGATCATTTGCATGGTTAAGAAACTGACTGCTGGCAATATCGGTACAGTGGCGCTTGTTCGAGCTTTCCCGTCCCGTATATTAATTGCTAACTCTTTTCAGGCATTTTCCCCAACAGGGATCAAACATTTATTTCCACCCAAAGCTGCAAAATTAAGATGCCAGAACAAATTTTAAGGAAACTTTAAATCAAACAAATTACTAGTTTGCCATTGTTTTCAGAGCTTTGTAAGTATCCAAAAATTGCTAATGTGGCATCCAAATGTAATCCTGTTCCACATATGGTGAGAGCACACACACCGCAAAGGAAGTCTTTCCTTGATCGGACTTTGCTGGCTTTACCTTGCACTGAACGTTATTCCCTTGGGTACTGTACTATAATACACTGTACATACACTGTGAATGGCTCGATTGTAATCATGTATTGTCTTACTGCCAACTGTGCATGCAACAAAAGCTTTTCTCTGTACCTCGGTACATGTGACTATGCAAACTAAACTAAGTCATGAACAGGAATGACTTTCACTATTCACTGGGATGCTAAACACACATCACCAGAGATCAACTATGTTTCGTGGAAAGCCTGTTGGTCTCTTTTCAAATGTATTTAACCATGTTTAAGTTAGACTCAATGACCGAAATTGGAGAAAGAAAAATATACATAGGTGCTGCCATTCATTAGTTAGTGCAGCATACAATTCTTTCTCTGTTTCATACCACCCAAATAGTCTTGCAATATCTTCACTTAAAGTGTCTTTCACTAAAAGTGTCTAATTAATGAACATCTTGATTTATCACTCACCTTCCCATCTCTACCTCACTGAAGTGAATTATCCTTATCAAGTGCTGTGCTGAAACGCTCATTATATCAGTGCGGCCATTTTATCTTCCAATATATTTACTGTATCTCATGCTCAATAGATAAATATTGTTCTGCCTGTAATAGACCGATCAAAATGTGGATTTGGAAAGAAAGCCAATGACTCTTTCCCCATCTTGCAGCACACTTGCAGGAATATTTCTGCAACAATGGGAAGACAGGTACCCATGTTGAGGTACTTCCTCAAAGGAATCCCAGGAATATATTTGCATTATAAACGCTACATGTTCGTAAAGATTTTTATAGTGTCACTTTTAAACAGTATTTCATTTGTATGTCTATGAATTCAATAACCACTTCTAGTTTAAGACGTGGATAATATCTGCTGAAATATTTAATCCACTAAAGAACAATTTGAAACAAATCAAATTAGTATTATCTTGGCATCTATCTGGCAAATTACCCATGTATGCATTACGCACAAAAACAGATCATGTATAATGCAGTCATTTGCTACCCTATCAATCTCTTAATCATCAGTTAGCTTCTGGAAGTATTATAAATAGCAACAGCGAGTGACACTTTTTGCAATTACTGTCCCCTGATGTTCAGTTTGGATCTGTCAGAAACAAATTGCAAAATAAATCACAGCTTTTGTCCAAACATGGATAGAAGAAATGCAGGCCAAGGATGACAAGAGAGAAGTTCCCCTCAACATCAATGCAGCATTCAGCTAATTATGTAGAAAGAAGTCATATCAAAACACACATAATGTGATGAAAGGAAAATTCTCTAGAGACTCTGAAAAGAAAGCAACTATCATTGCCAGAGACTAGTTATCACGGCATAGAATACTGTCCTTTGTTGCAAGGTCACAAAGCATTGCCATTCCAATCAACCCTTGAGAGAGCTGGGGGACAAAGTGCAGCTGGAAATGTGGGCAAGATATACAGGGTGGCCAGAGTATGGCCAAGGATAAGATCAGATATGCGGAAACCATAGGAAACCCAAGCAGGGTTCAGTTGGAAGCCAAGGGCCAGTGTATAGTTGGAGACATGACCAAGTGCCATAGAGGGAAGGAAGTGCTAAGGGCTGAAGGAGATGTATCTGTAGCATTATGGGAGATGGTCAATAAGCTGCAGGTTGTGAGGAGGAAATGAACTCTATGAATTGAGGAACAGGAAGCACAGAGGATGTGAGAGGTTTGTACTTCAGTCCAAACACATGGGTCTCTGAAAGATTGTGAGTGCATATGTATGAATGGCACAACGTGGGCAATGATCTGCTTTGTCTGTATTAAAAGGATCCCACATTGAAGGATTTTTGTTAAAATAACCCCAGCTTTGGAAACTGTGAAAACCACCAGCCTAAGATCTCTCTACGAAAGCTCCTGATCCAAATACAAACAGCTCCACCACTTTGTTCCCCTCTTTCATAAAGACCAACAGTTAGGGCGTTACGGTGACGCAGCGGTAGATTTGCTGCCTTACAGCGCCAGAGGCCTGGGTTCGGCCTGGGTTCAATCCCGACCACGGGTGCTGCCTGCAAGGAGTTTGTACGTTCTCCCCGTGGCCGTGTGGGTTTACTCTGAGATCTTCGGTTTCCTCCCACACTCCAAAGACGTACAGGTTTGTAGGTTAATTGGCTTGGTATAAGTGTAAATTGCCCCTAGTGTGTGTAGGCTTGTGTTAATGTGCAGGGAACGCTGATCGGTGCGGACATGGTGGGCCGAAGGGACTGTTTCCACGTTGTATCTCTAAACTAAACTTAGGCTGTTTTCTAAAACACTCAGTATTCAGTATCCATCACAATTTCTGGGAGTTGAGGCAATTAACTCCAATCTATACAAGGCCCTAAATTATATCTAATTTAGGCAGACTAAATTAGCAATTATTTTCACAAATGTGAAATTGTGACCACCAGGGAAAAGAAAACACCACATTCTCTTGTCTTAAATGTCAACATCACCCCTTGATGGAAAATGCTACAATAACTGATCAGAAATGTAATTAGAAAAGCCAATTAAAAAATGTCAACATTTTGGCTGGTCTAATTCATTACACTTTGTGATGTTCAAAACCACTCTTCACCATCACCAGACCCATGTCAGTACTGTGATAAACACTCACTACTGGTTTTAATAGGAGCAACCACATAACATCCAGGCAGAGCAGTTTGCTGCTCTCAATCCAAGAAAAATGATACATCAATTTTTCTAAATGGAATTGCTTAATTCCAAAATAATGCCGAAAAATGATTCATTTCTCCACATTTATTGGAAATGCTGTTTATCCAAAACACAATTGTTGCAACATTAGACCCTAATCTTTTGATCACCATGAAAGCACTGAACCATCATCTTATCCAAGAATGAATCACTTAATTGGCCCTTGACAGGCTACTTCTGCTTCATGACATACGGTAATCCACATTTGTATTGCAATGGGCTCCCTGCATGGATTATCCACAGATGGTGCCAGCTATCTAGTACTTTTTGTAGATGTAGAAGTCTGGGCAGGAGGATATTCCTCACGTGACAAGCTAATCAGGCCGTGTCCCCTGCTGCAAATAAGCCTCGGGAGGCCTATCCTGAGGTTCCCTCTCTGAACTGTGTTGACAGCTTTTCTTAGATTGCTCCTAGTTAAAATTAATGAAATAAATTAACTAAATATGCAATCCCAACATAGCTCACAGTGAAACATTATTCATCATATTTCTCTCCCTGTGCTCGAAATCCTACCCTCTGCCATCGCCAAATACATCAACTTTCTTATATAAATCACAATAATGCTTTAATTATAAGAAATACCCAACCATTTTTGTCGTTGAGCCCAGACTGCATAGATCGATATCCTATAACTTCACCACTCTTATTACCACCACCAACCCAGATGGAAATCTGCAAACCTTTGGCACCCCATTGCAAGATTATTATTTATGTGTCATCTGACTTACCTATCATCTACCTTACCACTGTTAGTAAGCACAGTGTAACACGCAAAGCATCAGTGGAAAGTCAATGAATGTGGAGTATTTTGTTTTCTTAAAGGTGCCGCATTGAAGCTTGCACTGACACCATAATGGAATGAATAGAAGCCTAACTGATAGAAAGTCCCAGAAAGATAAACGGACCATTTTCAGTTGGTAAAGTGTAACTGAGAAGAAATGTAGATGCTTTCCTATTATATTTCAGGAAACATCTCAAAGTAAAATGGATATTTTTTTTATGCTAGGGGATTTATCTTTGCTCCATAATTGTAATCAAATTAATGTAACAGGGTTTGTAATTTTTACTCAACGATTCAGAATCCAATTTAATGATTTAGAATGAAGACATCATGCATTATATTTAAGTTTGCTGACAATACAACAATACAATGATAGATTATAAGACAATTTTGGAGAAGGGCACAGAACTTTTGTAAAAGGATATAAACTGGTTAAGTGTGTGAATAGGACTATGAAGGATGGAGTATAATGTGGAGAAAAGCAAAATGATTCATTTTAGGAGGAAGAATAGAAAAGTAGGGCAGTCACAGTGGCGCAGCAGTAGAGTTGCTGCCTTTCAGCGAATGCAGCGCCGGAGACCCGGGTTCGATCCCGACTACGGGTGCTGTCTGTACGGAGTTTGTACGTTCTCCCCGTGACCTGCATGGGTTTTCTCCGAGATCTTCGGTTTCCTCCCACACTCCAAAGACGTACAGGTTTGTAGGTTAATTGGCTTGGTAAATGAAAAAATTGTCTCTAGTGGGTGTAGGATAGTGTTAATGTGCGGGAATCGCTGGTCGGCGTGGACCCGGTGGGCCGAAAGGCCCGTTTCCGCACTGTATCTCTAAACTAAAACTAAATATGACGACTCAATTGAATGCTGTTGTTCAGAGATACATTGGCATTCTCACAGAAGAAACGCACAAAGCAAGTTTGCACTACAGTAGGTAATTAGGAAAGTATAAGGAATATGGTTTTATCAGCCTATATTGCAAGAATAATAGGATCCAAAAGTAAGTAAGATTTCTGCAATAGGACATGAATTTGGTGAAACTACACTTGCAACACTGCCTGCAATTTTGATCTAATTTAAGAAACGATACTCTTGCCTTTGAAATAGTACAGAGATTGTTTATTATAAATATGAAGAGACAACATAATGAGGAAAGATTGGCACTTTGCACCTAAACTCGATGAAGTTTAAAAGTTTGAGAGGTGACCTTATTAAAACTTAGGTGTTTACAGGATGACAAGGAACCTGCTGACAGGATGTTTCCTCTGGTTTTGGGTATTGACATCTCAGGGAATAGACTCAGGAGAAGTGATCGCTTATTCATTTTTGAGATGAGGAAGAATTTTTGTTCTCAAAGGCTCATGAATCTCTGGAGTTCTATAATCCAGGTAGCTGTAGATGCCGACTCATTATGTATGTTGCAGTCTGTTCATTTTTCAACCACAGGGAAGCAGGAGTTGAAACTAAGGTCAGATCAGATATGGTTTGCATGAAAATCAAAACTGAGTCAAGAGGACAAATAGCATACCTCTTTCTTAAGTGGAGGGGTAAGAACTTCTTTAAATTTCTCTGCTTTTTTTGTTTGTTTGGAGGTGCAGATGTAGCCATGGCTTCATAGTTCATCTGAAACAATTCACATGGATGTACAAAGTATTCCTATGTTTTATGAACAAGTTTCTGGAGTTGGAGTTGAGCAACTCCCTGACTTAAAAGATGGGTATGCCACCGCTGAGCCACAATGATATCTTAGCTACTATCCGTCCTTCCTCTACAAGGTGTCTATTTTATACAACTATGATCAAAAGTGGACATATCTGCTTTCACAAACATTTGGATAAATGCCAAGGTAGACTTACTACATTCCAAAATTGGAATTAAAAAAAAAAAAGATAGACTCTGGAAAAATAATTGCTTTGCCTTACCTGAATTCCTTTAAATCCGCAAAGAAAGTAGTATTGCCAAAGAGGTTTAGTTGTGTCAATGTGGATCTTGTTTATATGAACACTATAATCCCTGCAGAAATAAAGATCATTGTTGAAGTGTATTCTAAAGAATAGCTAACTGCTGCCACCTGTTGGCTGGAAGCAAAGGTCACTAACAAACATGTCATTGTTCAAATCACAAATGCAGTAAAACTGTTAAGCCAGCACACTTGGGGCTTTGCTGGTGCTAGACTGGCAGATTTTCCAGTGTTTGGGATATAATTCCAATCAATATTGCAGCACACATTTAATGAAAAAATGTTTTAAGATAGTATCATAGCTATTCCAGTGAACCACGTACATTTCAAGGGCAAAGGACACAAAGTGCTGGAGTAACTCAGCAGGTCAGGCAGCATCTCTGGCAAACATGGATAGGTGTCGAGATGCATTGTCTCCAGAGATGCCACCTGACCGGCTGAGTTACTCCAGCACTTCATGTCTTTTTATGTATTAACCAGCATCTGCAGTTTCTAAATTTCAAGGAAACATGAGAACCAGGATTTCACTGATTTGAGAGGAACGACTGGAACCAGGGTCCCATTAATTCACAGGAAAGGTAGGCATCAGCACTTGACAAGATAGATGCTAAACAATTGAGATCTCTAAATTGTGTAGTATATTAACAGTGTTGCACTATAAATCCATTTAGTGGATCACTAGCCCAATAATCTAAAACAGTTAACAATTTAAAAGTTATTGCACATTTTAAAATTAAAATAAAATTAAAACTATAGTCATATTATCAGGCAGCCATACGAGCCTTAAATTATCAACTTGATAGAAATATTTTAAGTAATGGCTGTTTACTATAATTTATTATACTAAGTAATGAGTAACAGTTTTTTTTTAAAATAATTTCAATAAATGTTGAAATGGGGGTTTAACAATTAGAATTCCCCTATAGCCAAAAGGTCCTAAATATTTTCCAGATTCTTCAAGAGAAGAGAAAACATGCATCCAGTCTATTCTCCCTATATATACTCGGACAGGTCTGGAGGGTCAGAATCAAAACATTTCTAATCATCACACTGAGATTCAACTCTTCCTCACAAGAGGACTAATATGAAAGGGGAATCTGCAAGGTGCAGGTCATTATTTTCAATAATGCTAGATTTATTGCCCTTTTTTATCTATCTACAAACAAAAGCCTACCATACAATGAGCATATCATCTACTTCTTTAGAGGAATCACATCTCCAAATGATCAAACCAAGAACTAATAATGTTGACTTCTTCAAGCTGCTAACACCTCACATTACATCAAATAGCCACTTCACTAAATGCGAATGGGTCAAAAAGGATGAAAACAAAGCACAAAATCTTTGATCTTGAAAGCATTTTCTCCCAGAGAGTCATGACTATTTGGAAGACAGTGTGAAAACACTGTTTCTAAATATTCCTATGGTAGACACAAAATGCTGGAGTAACTCAGTAGGTCAGGTAGCATTTCTGGAGAAAAGGCGTAGGTGACGTTTCAGACAGAAGAAGAGTTCCGACCTGAAACGTCACTTATTCCTTTTATCCAGAGATGCTGCCTGACCCGCTGAATTACAGGTATTCCAGCATTTTGTGTCTATCCTTGATGTAAACCAGTTCCTTCCTACACATTTTCCTATGGTAGAGATGGATAGATATGGTAAATTATGGGAGAGGGAAGTAAATGGTAGAGATGGAAGCAAAAGGAAAATTCACGTCAGTTTAGACATCATCTTATAACAGAACAGACATGAGTGGCCAACTGGCATACTCCTGCTTCGTTAGTGTATTTGTTTATACAACAAATTGAAATTATTGACCTGAATGATCAGAGAAAGCAGCCAGATCCCCGATTTATCAGCATTCCCAAAGGACAGCACCTCAGTGAATATATAATTCCTCTCAATATTGTACAAATTACAGTTCTGCAAGTATTACAATGGGACGACATGACAGACAAACAATATTGACCAGAAAATTATGTTTCTAGAACAGAAATATCTCCATTCACAAGTTACCACTACACAGTGGCTTTTCTAATATCTGCATTGATTTTTTGGTAATTCTTTTAATGTTAAATCAAAACATTTATGATATTAAAAAAAAACTAATTTTAGTAAACATAGCCCTGATAATTTTGCCCATGTAAATGGTTGTTTAATGTTATAAAAAGTCTCCTCCCTCTTCTGTATAGGATTTCATTTAAAAATGTCATCTAAACTTGATGTTGGTCCATAACTTGTTAAACTTGAAACTGAAAGTCAGTGTCAAAGTTTCAATGCGATCACTTAGCTCTGCAGGAATTACTATAACTCAAGTGAAATCAGACACCATTGTTACTAATGAAATGAGTCATGAGTGTGGAGTGTAGAAATAAATTATTTTTTTTAGTGTACAATCTGAACCTCAATCAAAATCTGGAGCATATGGTGGTGGTGGTTGAAATAATGTTTGTATTAGCTTGTGATGGTTTTGCAAGGGTCAGAATGACATTTGTGAGAACATTTGTTGTTGACAGCTGCAGTGAGGCAGTACAATAAGGTCCATAATTCGGTAATCCAGCAGCTGGGAAAATTGCACTTCAGAAGATTTAATTTTAAATCACTTGACCTGTTCCTTGAAGCAGTCGTATATATATTTAGAAAGTTGAAGGGCCCACTTAGAAAGTTGACGTTCTCCCACAGTCAACATTAAACGTACTGCTTGCTGGTGCCTCATAAATGGCAACAAGTCCATAAACTTGATACACGAGTTGGGTTGAGAGCCCCGTCACGCAAAAGCTGGAGTAGGGAAGAAACAACTATGAAGATGTTCAGAAAAGGTTTAGATGATTTCTACACCCTACCTCATTTGAATGTCCTCCTAATTTCTGCTTAAAGCTCACTGGGATGATGGTGGTGGGGGGGGGGGGGGGGGGGGGGAGAGGAGACTGGTCGCTGCGGGTTTCTAGTAAGTACCTAAGCGAATAACACTCATTGAGGTAAATGTGGCCTCCTCCTGACAGTTGTGCTTGAAGAAGTGGGGCGAGGACGGGAGAGAGGAAAAAAAAAATCCAAATTAGTCCTGTAAACTAGTCTGTCCCCCCAAGCCTACAATAAAACTTGCCACTAACTTTAGTTGACAGCTCAGGACTTGGACATTTATGCATTTTACAATTACAAGACTTTTGGGATCTGAATTATATTATTGAACCATGATATTTAAATATTTGGGGATGCCTTGCATATAGCAGGCGTCTTGACACTTCTGAAAATAAAGTGAAAATAGTGAACACAACAGGTGACTAAATGTCACACAGGTCCAGTTAAAGTTAGTGCTGTCAGGTGGCATCCTTAATCACTTACACACATTGATTTAATTTTACTTTAAAATATGCATAAAAGCAGATATCAATATCACTGTCATCATCTTTGTCAATGCCCATTGCAATAATTTTGTATTTAGGAACTACTTTAGTAAAAAATTATTCCAGAAGAAATGGACATGTTACTTCCCTTTGATTAACATAGAACAGTACAGCACAGGAATAGGCCCTTCGATCCACAATGTCTATGCGGAACATGATGTCAAAACCAACACTTATCTGTCTGCACATAATCCAGATCCCTCCATTCCCTGCATTGGGAATTGCCTATTCAGAAGTCTGTCATATGTTATTTTCATAGCTGCCTGCACCACCATCCCCAGCAGTGTGTTCCAGGCCCTTATCACTCTCTGTGTAAAAACTTGCCCTGAACATCTCCTTTAAACTTTCCTCCTCACATCTTAAAGCTATGCCCTCTAGTATTTGATTGTTCCATCCTGGGAATGAAAGACTTGGAAGTTCGATACTTAGGTTAAGATACCAGTATTTTATCTATTTTCAATCTGAATCCAAACAAAAGTTTTCAAACAAAGTCAAAAGGTTTTCGACTGCTCCTACTCTAATTTGCTTCTAGTAGACAAGATATGAGCAACTTCCTCTTACGGGCAATAATAAAAGTAGGAGATGGGCACTTAGACCCAGCACAGTAAGTCATAAGGTCAAGTAATAGGAGTAAAATTAGGCCATTTGGCCCATCAAGTCTACTCTGCCTTTCAAACTAGGCTGATCTATCTCTCCCTCCTAACCCATTTCTCCTGCCTTCTCCCCATAACCTCTGACACCTGTACTTTCGAAAGTATTTTCTAAATAACCTTAAGTGCCCCAAACATAATCACCAACTGCAACCATTACCTCATTCAGTGATCAAATTGGAATTCCCATCTATATTTCTTAATTCTTGATCTATTCCCCCCCTACTGCCCAGTATCCCCATATTAATACAATTGATATACTGCTGTTACTTTTCATGCATTTTATAGCTTGGCCTGTATCTCAAGCTTGCCAAATCTGAAATGCACAATTAGGAAATTCATTAGTTCGCAATTTTTCAATTGTGCAATTTAGCATATGTTCTGAATCTAATTTAGCAGAAATACATCCAATGTGCAAAATATAATTTAAGTTGAAATTAAGCAAGTTGCAAATCAGAGAAAACTGGTGTATCTGTACTTCTAGAAAGAATACACCATATATTGTTATCTATGCTACTTTGGCTGGTAAACTGTAATATGAAATGGCTAAGCCCGAGTACCTATTACAAACAACAAACGTAGGAGATGGGAACTTAGACCAAGCACAGCAAGTAGCTTGAACAATACATATGTTTTAAATAGCTTCAATAATATAAACTCGTTCCCACTTAAAATTTGAAATATAAATAATCCCCAAATAATTGCGTACTCGTAGCTAAAATGTATAAAAATTCAGGTTTCATCAACGTTTGCAGATAAGAGTTTGTCTTGGCATTATGTTCGGCACAGGCATTGTGGGGCCTGTTCCTTTGCAGTATTGTATTATTCTACGTTCTATTTTAATAAATCTTACTCTTTCTGAATCGGTCCTTAACATACCTTTCACCTCATCCCTCATCTTTATGAAGTATCATCGCTAATTTGCTTTTATTTTCCTCATGCCATGAAGAGTTTCCCACCAATTTCTTGGTCAGATGACTCATTCCTGGATACCTGTCAACTGATTTCTGTTACCCGACTTCTCAGCAATCTACAACAGCAACACAAAGTAGAAACAAGCAATTGCAGATGCTGGTTTACACCTGACCCACACTTTATGTCCTTTAGATCAACCCAAAGTAATCTGTCTCCAATTTTTCTTCCTCTTTATTTTTGGCATTTATTAGAAAAGCACAGCTTAGATCAGCAATACACCTCATTAAAAACGTACAGATTCAAACCAAGATCTTTATAACCCCATGGTGCACTCTGCTATAATTAAAATACTTTAAATAAAATTAAATATTAACTTTAAACATAAGAATACAGAATTCAAATTTAACGCTGTCAAGACTTTTCAGTAAACACAAAGCCCCATTAAAAAACTGGAATAAAAACTGCAAGAGTTCTTTCTTATTCCTGTTTCAAATTAAATTGCTCACAGGTATACAGGATTAGTGTTTGCCAGCTGGATGATACTTGTTTGTGTTGGTGTGACAGCTGCCAAGATATCTTGTTCTAAAGCCATTGGAAGTACAGCGTAGCCACTGTAATCAATGTGTTCCCCTGCAAAATATTTAAATGACTAAAATTATACAAGCATTTCATAACAAAAAGATTACATAAATTAGGCTAATTAAATAATTTTAAGAACGCTTGTCAGATTTCAAGTAATATAGAAAGTGGGTATTTTCTATCCCACTTCCTGATAACAGACAACCAAGGTATAATATTCCACATTTATAGATCCTCCTATTCAAGTAGCCATTCTTTGGCATATTAGCTGATCAGAGCCATTAGATTAATAAAATGTAGCTAGATCCTGTCCTCATGCATGTTTTTCAGCAACATCATGAGATAGCGATCAGATGGCTGTTTTGTGTCCTTCCCCCAAAGGATTGTGCATGTCAATTGGCAATTTACAATGTAGATTGAGATAATCTTTTTCACCACAAGGCAAGGATCTGGGTGCTTTGTAAAATTAAGCCATGATTACTGTTGCCCACTATGTAATTGTAGTAAAAAGGAAAGCTTTAACAACTTTAATTAACAACATTTGGGCCACAATCAAAGCACTGCATCTAAAGATCTAGTTTTCTAGTTCAAAGTGTTATCCTCACATGCTAACGATACTAGTTTTTAAATCATCCTCACTTAATTGCCTTTGCGGATTAGTTGTGTAACCATCTGATTTTCATCTTTTCCAAGAAACAGAACACAATGCATATTTTATGCTGTTCCCAAAATCTGCCTTTAGTTCACAAGTTGGCCCTTAAAGAATCGATAGAATGCTGGAAGAACTCAGCAGGTCAAGCAGCATATGTGGAAACAAAAAGGTGTAATACTATTGATGCTGCTTGACACACCATGTTCTTCAAGCATTTTGTTTTTGTTCTCGACTCCAGCACCTGTAGTCTATTTTATTTAAAAGAATCCAAAGTACATTAATGTAAAACTAACATCTATCCAACTTTGGTTAATTCACATATGAAATTTATCATCGCCAGTTTAAAGCTTAGCATAATTGACAAATTTAGGGAGTTCAATGCTTATTCCAGTTCCTGACCATGTATTCCAGGCTGATATCTCCATGAGGTATTGAGTAAGAACTGCATAAAATGAGTTCATGCCTTTCAGATGAGATATTAAATTGAGGTCCCATCTACATGATATCCAAACCAGCATTTATCCCTGAACAAATATAACCAAATCATTCACCTTACTGCCATTTTCAAATGTATGTACAGTTATATTTCCCTGACATTATAACATTGAGCAACTACACTTCAAAGGCAATTAATTAGCTACACTAAGTTGTGGGATAATTAACAGTTACAGACAGATTCATGAATGATATTAATAACAATTTAAATCACACAATAACATTGTCCATGTTTGTGGGCGCAACATTTAAATAAATGCACACCATGCATCAATAATAACTTTGCTGAGTACTAACTTTTTTTTTAAGCTACCGACAGCAACTATTCCGATCAATTGCCATTAACTTTTGTTTAGTTTGGCTCACTGAGGTCTTTCCAAATAGTTCCTTTTCAGCAACACGTGTTGAGGATTAGATGAATTACTGAATCTGACAAGTGACACAAAGAGTACAGTCCTGCCAATTGAAGCTAGTAGCAGGGGAAGTGACCACTATCCTTCTTGTGGCACTTTTCCACACAACTGCAGGAGGTACAGCAGCTGCCCTCCCATCTCATCCCTTCCCACCATCCAGGGACCCAACTGTCCTTCGGGGTGAAGCAGAAATTTGCTTGCACTACTTCCAACTTGGGTTGTAGCGTTTAGCGCTCACAACCCGGTCTTTTCAGAACAGTCAAGCTGCATGTCATTTTAATTCTACATCCCACTCCCTCTCTGATCTCTCCATATTTGACCTCTCACATTGTTATATTGAAGCCCAAGCCACACTCGAGGCACAAGTTCTCATCTTCCATCTAGGCACAGAACTCAGGACTCCATAATGAATTCAATTATTTCTGATAATAAGACTTTATTGTTTATGCTTGAATTTCTACTCACCATAACCTTAACTCTGTTTCTCTCACTGCATAGTTGCTGCCTGACCTACTTAATATTTCCATTATTCTCTTCTATTTCATGTTTGAGGTAGCTAATGTGTTCCACATCTCAAGTCCAATCTTCCTTCATTGTTTTTCCTCTATCTTTTGTCCTCAATCATCTCCCTCATTTTACACTACTATCATATTTGGTATAATTGACAAGCCGTCACCACCCTCACTCTGACAGCACCAACAGTACAGTATTTGTATAACCTGGATTCTCCTGGTCTCTACTCATCACGGGCATTCCCTTTGTTCTCATCATCCCTCCCTCTCTCCTATCTTTTAGTTTGGTCCAGTAATATCATACCACATGCAATATTTGCACGCCAATGCTTTTGCGTAACAAGCAAATCACAAGCATATTGAAAGAAATTAGTAACGTAGCCAATAAATTTTACTTAGTCATTCTCCTGCTTCAGAATAAATTTAAACATGATGCTATTGAATGCACAGGCGTCACTGAGGCAAATCTTGAAAATGACATTTTAAACTAATTTAAATTTGAAATACTTTTAATATTTATAAAACAGAATACAATGCTACTAATGGCTGTGGCAAAATTGTTACTCAAGGTTTATCAAGAGGTTGCACACATAGTACCAAAATGATGTTGAAGCTGATGGATACTTTTAACATGTGGCAAAATTGCAATTAAATATGAGATAATACATTTATTTATTTTTAAGTTGTTGATAGTTTATTCAATATTTATTCACATACCAATTAAATTGACTCGACCAGGAGCCCGTGCATAAAATGCAGGTGGCATGCCATATTTAGATATAAAGGCATCTTTCAATTTTCTGAACCTGCAAAAAAAGTAATAACAGAACATAAATTATTTTTGCAATGCTTAGGAGGCAGTAAAACACCCATCTTTATTTGATTTTCATGATGTTTTCAAACATATTAATATTAAATTATGAACTCAAAATAGGGGAAAAAGAAATCATAATAAGTCCATGCAGCGAAGCTCTAAGTAAAGAAACAAAATGGAATTTTCCAACAACACAGAAAAAGCTGGAATAATGTCAGCGGGTCAGGCACCATCTGTGGAAAGAGAGATAGTTCATGTTTCATGTTTGGGACTTTCACCAGAACTGAGGAAAAAGATAGACATGTTATTCTAGATCAGTGGTTCTTAACCTGGGAGTCGTGACCCCCCCCCCCATGGGGGTCATTTGGGTTTTTTCCGGGGGTCCTGAAAGGGTCATAAATAACATATCAATTTGTTGAGCCCATTTTTAGGAGCCTAGCAAAGGTAGGCCACGGATTTTGAACAATGCTTGTGAAGCCAAACTTGAGAAATGCTTCACTATGCGTGCGCTTCTTGGCAGACATGGTTCACAACACACACAGTATTTTGTTTACGTATGTGATTACGAACTGTGTGTGTTGTGAACCATGTCTGCCAAGAAGCGCACGCATAGTGAAGCATTTCTCAAGTTTGGCTTCACAAGCATTGTTCAAAATCCGTGGTCAAGCCGCAATGTGTTTTAACAATCTGTGCCAAAGTTTTGAGCCACGAGAACATGAAGCCCAGCAAACTGAAGATCCATTTGGAGTTTTGTCACAGCGACCTGGCGGGGAAGGGCGTGGACTATTTAAAACGAAAAGAAGCTGCACTCAAGAGTTCCCGCATCGATTCGACGGGTCACTGCGCTCGTCAAAATGAAGCAGCGCTGGAGGCTTCATACCGGTTTGCTTATCAAATCGCACAGACCAAGAAACCTCACACCATCGGTGAAGAGCTTATCAAGCCATGCCTTCTGGAAGCAGCGAAGTTGGTGCTGGGGGAACAGCAGTCAAACAAATTTAGACAGATTTCCCTTTCGATTGACAGTCAAAAGTCGAATCTCAGATATGAGTAATGCTGCAAGTAGTGAGCACTGTGAAGAGCAGTCCAGTGTATTCACTGCAACTGGACGAGTCAACAGATGTTGCTTCATGTTCCCGACTGCTAGTCTACATTCGTTACCTCGACAGAGAAGCCATAAAGGAGTAGTACCTTTTCTCGAAGTCATTGGCCACTACCACTCGGGAAGATGTGTTCAGAATGCTGGAAGCCTTCCTCATCAAACATGAGCTTGACTGGGAACAACCTGTCGGGGTGTGTACAGATGGGGCACCTTCCATGGTCTGATGCAGATCTAGCTTCAAAGCCTTCATGAAGGATGTCGCTCCCCATGTCTCCTTCACCCACTGCATGATACATCGCCATGCTTTAGCAATGAAGACTCTCACTCTTGGTCTTCGTGAAGTGCTTTCAGATGTGGTGAAGATTGTGAACCACATCCGAGGGAGCGCAACAAACTCAAGAATCTTCAAAGCGATGTGTGAAGAAATGGGCCCCGATTTCACTGTTCTGATATTCCACACAGAGGTGTGCTGGCTTTCGCCTAGTAAAGTTCTCAATCGTGTGATTCAACTTCGAGAGGAAATAGCGCTGTTCTTGGAGAGAGGGTGTACCGAGAAGGAGAATCAGCTTCATGAACTGTTCGTGATGAAGGTTGCTTACTTGGCTGACTTCTTTGCCGAGGTGAATTCCTTGAACCTGTCACTTCAAGGAAACCTCCCAATGCTACACACAGCCCGTGACAAAGTGGCAGCGTTCAGGAGAAAGATTCACCTTTACCAGAGAAGAGTCCAGGACGGTGACACGACTATCTTCCCTGAGCAGACGACTCTCCTGGACGCTACGCCAGATGCTGAATGCCACTTCCACGAGGAGATCTCAACCCACCTTCTGGCAATTAGTGATGCCATCGAACGTTACTTCCCCGGACTGGACGAACCCTCGCGTGATGAGTGGATCGTCCGACCCTTTTCCGTTGAAGACGGTGCCATCAACAAAACTGACATGGCTGCGAAGGTTGAATTTTACCGAATTCGTGAAGATGCGCAGCTCAAGAGTGACTTCATGGAACAAGAGCTCGCCACGTTTTGGCTGAAAGTGAAGGACTGTCCTGTCCTTTCGAAGAGGGCCCTGACCCAATTGGTCCCGTCCCCTTCAACCTATCGCTGTGAGGCTGGATTCTCAACCATGTTAACTCTGAAAGCGAAGGCACGCAATAGGCTTGTGATCGGCGCTGACGTGAGGTGTGGCCTGTCAAGCATTCGTCCTCGTTTTGATCGCCTAATGGCTGCAAAGCAATTTCAGCCATCCCATTGACTGAGTATTGGCAGACATGTTTTAATAAATCGGGCTGTTTTTTTCAATTTTTGTTTCGGGGGTCACGGTACTGACCAAGAATGTCTGATGGGGTCATGGGGCCAAAAAGGTTAAGAATCACTGTTCTAGATAGTGGCAAATATGGGAGAGGGCAATAGGTAGAATAAAGGGAATTGCCCTATAAGGTGTCTGACACTTTAATTTGCCATTCACTTTCACTCCAATCTCTGTCTGTGGTCTCCTCCACTGTTACAATGAGACCCAAATCAAGCTCAAAACACGATGCCTTAACTTTTACCTGCACATATTGCTATTTCTCTAATTTCTTCCATTTTTCACTCATTCTTCTTATTTGCATCAGGATCAGACATTTTTACCTGTCATCTCTTTTCTCCTTTTTATAAATCAGACTATACAAACATGTTGCTCAGACAAAGAAGCTTATCCATCCCCTATTTGCCATTGTTTCCACCATAATCAGAGATATTCCCTTTGTTCCACTGATTGGCCTCCCTTACCTTCTCTACTACCTGGGATAATTTATTTCACCATGTCTGAGTCCCGATGAAAGAACCCAGAACTGAAACATTAACTGTTTCTCTTTTCACTGGTGCTGCCTGACCTGCTGAGTATTTACAGTTTGACAATATTTCTATTTACAGCATTTATTTTCTGTTTCTTAGGGTGGCAAAGTGGCGCTGCTGCCTCACATCGCCAGAGACCTAGTTTGATCCTGACCACAAAGGCTGTCTGTAATGAGTTTGCGTGTTTTCCCTGTGAGTTTTCTCCCGCTGTTCCTGTTTCCTCCCACATCCCCAAAATGTGCAGGTTTGTAGGTTAATTGACCTCAGTAAATCCCTCACTAAGTGCGCGAGAAGGTAATAAGAAATTGCGATAACATAGAATTAGTGTAAATGGGCGATCAATGGTTAGTGTGGACTCTGTGTGCCAAAGGGCCTGTTTTTACGCTGTTTCGGTTAACAAAACTAACTTTCAGATATGCAGCATTTGTTTTTATTTGATTTCAAGGAATTTACCACTTTAATTGTCAGGATTTCTTTTGTAGATTTATACCTACAAAGTAGTGTGCAATATTTACTTTGCTTTAAGTCATTGCAGTTATTGTTGCTATTACAATATATTTGGTGGAACATCAGGCAGCACGACAAAATTGCTCAAAGTTGTGACTTTCTAGAAGTGTATAAATTGAAAAGAGTTTTGATCATCCTTGAAAAGACAACCTTTCAGAACGTTTGACTGGGGGGGCGTGAGAAAATTCTCATGAAAAATGGCAATGGTAACATTTCAACTAAATGGCATCTTTTTAAGGAAGAACACAAAGTGCTGGAGTAACTCAGTGGGTCATGCAGAACATATATAGGTGACGTTTCAGCTCAAGACCCTTCTTCCTTGCAGATGCAAAATGCAGAATTAAATACAGCACAGCAACTGGCCTTTCAGTCCAAATGCTGTAAGCCAGGGGTTCCCAACCTTTTTCGGCCTGTTTACCCCTGGCAACTTTAATAGCCCATAACAATGTTCTTCCACTTATTTATGAACAACTAATGATGAACAGATACCGGTATATCAGAACCAAACACATTCAGTCAATGAGAAAAAATATGTACAAATCCAGAATCAACAAATTTACCCCCTTGGTAGGCAAAATTTACTTCCTGGGGGTAAATTTACCCCAGGTTGGGAACCCTTGCTATAAGCCATTGTTTATTTTCTGCATTATGCTTCTTGCACGCCTGATAACCGTGCCCTTTCTAGACATTCTTAACTTTTACTCACTCTCGCTTTGACTAGTTTCCTTTTAAATTGTTTCTGTTTCCTGGCTCTAACATTCTCCCTTCTCTTGGACTCCCCCTGCTGGCCTTCAAATCTCTTTGGGCCTTTTTTATTTCCAACTGCCAGTGTGACATCAACTGTCTTGACTTCCCTACTCCGTTACCCACTCTAATTTCACCCCCTCTGAACGCGCAGCCCATCATTCACTGAGCAACAGTTGTTAAACCCGCTAATAAGCGAGGTGCCGCTGTGGTCTGGTAGGCTGCCCTGTACAGTGCTGAGGCCAGGCACCAGCTCTCAGACACCTGATCATACTGACCCCTTGACCAAGACTCCACGGACAAACAGCAGGCTATCATCTCCCAGAATGTTTCGAATCTCATCACCTCTGGTGATCTGCTCTCCACAGCCTACAACCTTATCGTTCCGCAGCCCCACACTACCGGCTTCTATCTCCTCCCCAAGTTCCACAAACAGGACTGCCCTGGCAGACTCATTCTTTCCGCCTGCTCCTGCCCCAGAGATCTCATGTCCATGTACCTTGATTGGATCCTATACCCCCCTAGTTCAGTCCTTTCCCATCTACATCTGAGAAACCTCACACACCCTTCAACTGCTCAATATTTTATTATTTCCATGCCTTCATTGCCTCATCGTTACCATGGAT
Organism: Malacoraja senta; assembly: GCA_038087875.1. Classification (NCBI taxonomy): domain Eukaryota; kingdom Metazoa; phylum Chordata; class Chondrichthyes; order Rajiformes; family Rajidae; genus Malacoraja; species Malacoraja senta. The sequence continues at coordinate 20,289,532 of CM075989.1, forward strand.
GTCCAGTCCTTTTACACCTCCATCCCCCTCCACCAGGAAGGTCTCAAGGCCGTCTGGTTCTTCCTTGAACAGAGACCCAATCAACGCATGTCCACACAAATAAATCATGCTGGGTGTCAGGGGTTATGGGAAAGGGCAGGAAAATGGGGTCAGGAGGTAGAGATACAGTGCCTTCTATATTGTTTGGGACAAAGACCCATCGTTTATTTATTTGCCTCTATTACAAATCTCAAATTGTGGAGTACAGAGGCAAATAAATAAATGATGGGTCTTTGTCCCAAAACTTTATGGAAGGCACTGTAGATCAGCCATGATTGAATGGTGGAGTGGACTTGATGGGTCGAATGGCCTAATTCTGCGCTTATCACTTATGACCTTATGAAATAGTGTGTGTGAGATGGCAAACAAAGAAATAATCCTTGAGGTTTTCTCTTGCGTATATTTTGACTATAAACAGAAAAGGATTGGAAGTGCTATTTCATTTTGTGTGTAAAAAAACAAATAGAACCTGGAACATTTTTTTTTTAATCCTTGAAACCTTTGATTTTACACTTGCTATTTTAATAACTATACTTCCGAGTTTTACTGCATGTATTTTCCATTTTTTCCGCACATAACACTCAGAAACCAGACATCGGATTTGCTTCTAGACTTCTGCCACGACTTATCTGCAACCAAACATTAGCATCAGACTTTTTCCCTCACACAAGGGCAGAATATTTGGCCTCAGTTTAGTGCCAAGTAAACAATAACACAGTCAAGATAAGTCACAGGATATGATGACAGCGATGTCAACATTTGGAACATGGAAGATGGACACGAAAGAGAAGACAGGATATGGCATTGAGGTCAGACTTCACATTCCATTCATCATGTCACATACAGGGTTAGATTTAGCTCTTAGGGTTAAAGGAATCAAGGGATATGGGGGAAAAAGCAGGAACGGGGTACTGATTTTAGATGAACAGCCATGATCATATTGAATGGCGGTGCTGGCTTGAAGAGCCGAATGGCGTACTCCTGCACCTATTTTTCTATGTTTCTATGTTACTATATGTACTCATTTCACATCATGATTAACTCAACAGAGATTGGAACAGTGAACTTCACCGAGCTCATAGAGAACTACTATGTGTTGCATTGGTTACCCCCCAAAAATGTGGTGATTCCTAACCACAAGTTATTACTAGCTGCAATATATGCCAAGGACATTGTGTCAAAGAATGTTAATATCATACAAGGGTACATAACATCTGTGGCGGTTGGGTTCAGATCGGGTGATTGCCTTGGCCATTCAATTGGGTTCAGATCGGGTGATTGCCTTGGCCACTCAAGAATTGACCATTTTCTAGCTTAGAAAAACTCCTTTGTTGCTTTAGCAGTATGTTTGGGATCATTGTCTTGCTGTAGAATGAACTGCCAGCCAATGAGTTTTGAGGCATTTGTTTGAACTTGAGCAGATAGGATGTGGCTATAAATACAACAGTCAATAGAGTTTAATTGTCATATGCACCACGAACAGAACTACAAAATTCCTATGTAGCTTAGATATACGGCATGAAAACAAGCTCTTCGGACGACCAAGTCCACGCCAACAAATGATAACCTGCACAATAGTTCTATCCTAGAAACCAAGGTTAATTTACAGAAGTCAATTAGCCTACAAACCTTCCCATCTTCAGAACATGAGAGGAAACCGGAGCACTCGGAGAAAACTCACATAATCACAGGGAGAACATACAAACTCCATACATACTGACCAAGCATGGTCAGGATTGAACCCAAGTCTCTGGCAACTCTACCACTGCGCCACTGTTCCGCGACTATTTGCTACAGCTTTACAAGCACAGTAAAGGGGGGGGAGATAAATAAAAAAATTTAAAGGGGCTTTGTATGTTAGTTCCCTAAAATGGGAGAACTGATCCTTGGAACGGACAGCATGTCTATGCTTTAAATACGTACGACAGAAAATAGGCAAATTCATTGGCTGCAACCTCCCTTTTTCAGCAGAAAAGTTTTTGTTTTTTTAATAGAAAATTAATTTCCACCAAGGCAGCACGATTGTATTTTGAATGACTTCTGACCGTATCCATGATAGTTTGAACACTACTTCAGGGCTGTCAACTCTCACGCATTGAGCGTGAGACTCACGCATTTCGACAAATTCTCACGCTCTCACGCTGATCACAAATTTCTCACGCTCTGTCGTGAGAAATTCTGTGATCAACGAGAATATCAAAACTCATATCAACTGCATGGGCCGCGGGTGTTGGAGAGCCGGGGCGGAGGGAGGGATGGAAGCAGAAGCAGCGGCGGGGACAGATGCGGACGGGGAGCCGGGGCTGCCGAGTGTTTGCCGGGCTGGCGAGTGTTTGGAGGCTAGCGAGTCGCTCGCTGCAGCTCTGGCCATGGAGCAGCCTCAGTGCAAGAGTCCCGGGCCTTCGGAGGCGTCGGAAGCGTTGCACCGCTGCCTTTAGTCTCTTTGACAAATTCACCCTGGTGACCGGCATGGATCAGGCAGCGTCTCTGGAGAGAAGGATTGGGTGACGTTTCTGGTCGTGACCCTTCTAAGGGTCTCAACCCGAAACCTTTAGAAGGGTCTCGACCCGAAACGTCACCCATTCCTTCTACCAGCGATGCTGCCTGTCCCGCTGAGTTGCTCCAGCATTTTGTGTCTCTCTTCGGTTTAAACCAGCATCTGCAGTTCCTTCTCACACAATGAGACCCAACAAGACAACATTGAAGCTAGTACCACACGGGTGGGGGAGGGACGGAGAGAAAGGGGATGTTAAAGAAATCGATATTCATACTCAATCGGAGAAATTAGTTGTCTTTAAATTGATATTTTGTTCATCTTTAAATGTAAGTCTTGAATTCATGTATCGCGGGAACAAATAAGCAAAGGCAAGATGGTAAATATAAACTACAAATTAACTTCAGAAAATGAAACATGTAGAGATGAACTTTGCCCTTCCCTTTACAAAGAATAACCTCAGGGATTATGCAGTAAACGCCATTCAAATACTCTGCAATCTTGCGATAATATTGTTCATGTTCAAATCCGATAGGTAAGTCTTGATTTGTTCAATATTATAATTAGTTCAAAGATAGCAACTGGCCCTTCGGCCCCTCGAGTCCGTGCCGACCATCGATCACCCGTTCACACTGGTTCTATGTTATCCCACTTTCTCATCCACTCCCTACACACTAGGGGGCAATTTACAGAGGGCCATTAATCTACAAACCCGCACGTCTTTGGGATGTGGGAGGAAACCGGAGCACCCGGAGGAAACCCATGCGGTCACAGGGAGAACGTGCAAACTCCACACAGACAGCACCCGAGACCAGGATCGAACCCAGGTCTCCGGCGCTGTGGGGCATTATTGTAATGCTAATACTTGGGCCCCCTCTGATATGCCGGGATGATTACCCAATATCACTGAATATTAATCCATTGTATTATTGATTATATATGTTACGCCCGTTCTCCTTTATCTGTACATTGTGAGCGGCTTGCTTGCATTTACCGGATAGCACGCAATTAAAGCTTTTCCCTGTACCTCGCTACAGGTGGCAATAGTAAATTAAATCAATCTATTTACATGTATCTGTGTGTTGTTGCTTTAACCGGCCTGTTAAGGTGCAGCAACTGCGAATGTCATTGTTCTGATGTCACTGCACGCGACAACTAAACACTCTTGTCTTCATTCTACACTTGAAATTACCACAATGACATTTAAACGGCATTTGGACAGGTACATGTGGAGGAAGGAACTGCAGATGCTGGTTTAAACCAATATACACAAAGTGCTGGAGTAATTCAGCGGGTTAGGCAGCATCTCTGGAGGGAAGCAATGGGAGATGTTTCAGGTCGAGACCCTTCTTCAGACTCAAGGTCTGGTTAATTGGCTTGGTATAAGTGTAAATTGTCCCTAGAGTGTGTAGGATAGTGTTAATGTGCGGGGATCGCTGGTCGGTGTGGACTCGGTGGGCCGGAGGGCCTGTTTCCGCGCTGTATCTCTAAACTGAACCCTGTCCGGCTAGCAGGGCTGTGTAGGGCCGAGTGCCGGGACATGGTGACATCTGGCTCTGATCTCCACAAAGCCAATCACGTATCGAACAGCGCCGCAGATCAATGGGCCTCTGGTGCTTGGAGTCGGTCCACAGACCCAGAGAGGAAATTGGATGTTATTCCATCTTGTTGTGTCAATCGGCGATTGGGAGAGTGGGCTGGACAACAAGTGACGCAGCTGGTCGCAGCTCCCCTGATCTACGCTATTCCCACGCACTTATGGGCCTGTCCCACTGAGGCAACTCTTTAGGTGACTGTCAGGGATTAGTTTTACTAGCATTCACCTACGACACCTCGCTACATCCTACGACAACCTCCGACATCAAAAATTGTTGCCACTGTCGCTTGTAGTCGCCCAAAAGATCGACTAAGTGGGACAGGCCTTTCAGGCTGCGGTTCGGTGCCTCTTGGAGGACAACCAGTGGCTGCTGGAAGTAGGTACCAAGCACTGGGTAGAAAAGGTGGAAGATAGTGGCCTTCAAATGGGGGTGGTTGGAGAAAGCATCCTGCTTGCCTGCTAGAATTTCACTTACTGTAACTGCAGGAAAAATGTTCCCGATGTTGGGGGAGTTCCGAACCAGGGGTCACAGTTTAAGAATAAAGGGTAGGCCAGTTAGGACTGAGATGATGACAAACTTTCTTCACCCAGAGAGTTGTGAATCTGTGGAATTCTCTGCCACAGAAGGCAGTGGAAGCCAATTCACTGGATGTTTTCAAGAGAGTTACATTTAGCTCTTGGGGCATGCGAAATCAAGGGATATGGGGAGAAAACAGGAAAGGTACTGATTTTAGATGAATAGCCATGATCATATTGAATGGCAGTGCTGGCTCGTAGGGCCGAATGGCCTATTCCTGCACCTATTTTCTATGTTTCTATGCTTGAGTATATGGCAATAAAACTCGACCACTTGATTTTGAAGCATTCATGCATGGTGGAGGTAGAATGTAGTCATAGAGTGATACAGTGTGAAAACAGGCCCTTCGGCGCAACTTGTCCACATCCGCCAACATGTCACAGCTACACTACCTGCTTTTGGTCCATATCCCTCCAAACCTGTCCTATCCATGTATCAGTCTAACTGTTTCTTAAATGTTGGGATAATCCCTGCCTCCACTACCCCCTCTAGCAGCTTGTTCCATACACCCACCACCCTTAAAAAGTTACCTCTTACAAATACTTCAAACAAAAAACATTGAAATCATAGTTCTACAAAGCACTAAAACATGAATTTAATACATCAAATTTCAAAAAGTCCCTACCGTGGAGGGGGAACACCCCCCTCCCACACCCTCCCCCCCACTTGGTTGCTCCACTCCCTCGCCGGGTTCCCCCAAGGCCAGTGATCAGTGATCGCTCAGCCCTCCCACTTTCAAAAACGCTCCGTGGCCTCTGGTTCAGACAGAAAGCACTGCCAGATGTGAGCGGGGAACTGAGGAAAGTTGTCCGTGATGTCTGGATCCCAATGCTCAGCATTTCGTGTTTCGGAGTTGGCTAATGTTTTTGATTTGTAATTAGCCTGATTTGTAATTAATTGACAAAACCTAAATTTATTAATCCGGAATATCCAGGGGGATGGGATAAGTGTAATATTAAAATGACATGCAAGGTGTCAGGCTGTCTGTCACAACATACAGCCCCGATAACCCATTATTTCCTTCAGTTAAATATTGGGAAGGTAGCACTATTGTCATTTGCCACTCAACTATTATGTTTGTTTACCTCACTGACTATTTCTAAACCCCCTCCCCAAATTTCCTTGACAGGTTGAATAGAAATGTCCCCAATCTCATTGTTTTATTAATTGAACACGTAGATCAACATCCTCAAAGAGTGTAACCAGATGGAAACTGATTCAGATGCGATATTTAAGAGCTTGTTCAAAGAACGGTCATATTTTAAAGGAGTGACAGAGATACTTGCAGGGGAATGTGTGAGGAGGTTATTATTTGTCTTTAGTTTTAGCTTGAACCAGGACATCTGAAGATTCAAAGTTTAATATACTAATTGTACTGATACCGACACCAACCAACCACGTAATGAATATCATCCATTCCGGAGGTTTTATTTTTATGATGCCATTTAAAATTCACTTGGATTTCAATCACTTCAATGTAAAAGAAATTGGGAATGGGGAGCATTGGAACAAAAATTTGCCCTCGGTACATATTAACTGTAATATAATAATGTATGCATGTTGGTAGGTGCAATCAAAACAAAGATCTTTTTATCATAGTTGTGTTATGAATACCACAGAAAATATTATGTACTCTCAGGATCACATTTAATAGAATAATATTGCTTAAATATATAGTTATTGGATTTTGTGTTTCGAAAAAGTCCCAGCTGAGAGTCCCAGCAAAATACTGAAAATATTGGGGGTGAAAATGACTTCAGGACAGTTTGTTAGGAAATAGAATACTTATACAGCTGAGTATAATTTTATGGATGAGAAATTTTGTTCAACCAATTGATGACTTCTTTGACAAAGTAACTAGCATGTTAGATAACAAGGAAGCCAATGGATGTAGCAAATTTTGTTATACAAAATTTGGTCCGTGAAGTGCCCCATAAAAGATCACCCCATTAGATAAGCACCTGCGGACTTGAACGTAATAGGTTAAGTCCAGGGGGTCAGATATAGGGCTTTATGTGTGGGCCAGATATATTGTCAGTGCGGAGGAGCTAGGAGCAAGGCCACGTGTGCATCCAGACTCTAGGTCTGGAATAGTACTAGGTGTGCAGTCAAAGCTGGGACAATGGGAGTGTTCAGCACTGGGAACCTAAGCAGGTAAGCAGCTAAGATCAGGGTAAAATAGGGGGCCAGGTGTAAGACTGGACTCAGGGTCAGGAATGAGAGAAGGTATGCAACTGGAGTCAGGGTTAGGAGTTAGGTGTGCAGTGAGACCTAGGTTGGTCAACATGGGCCAAGTGTGTTATAATCTGATTTCCATACATGAATATACTAAGATCATTCATGTGCTGCACCTGTTGATCAGAGCCTGGCTCTACAATGGAATGTAATTAGGAATGTAATTTAGCCTAATCTTATTCATAGCTAATCCAATATAAAACATAAATATTGCATTCAAGTGTAAATTAAAAGACTAGCTACAGTATGCACCAGATTGCACAATTTCAAGCTGAAAAATGCAAAAGCTCGGTAGGGGGGTGGGGGGACACCCCTGTGTCCTTGGCAGCCCTGCTACTTTAAAACCCCTAGCCAAACACTGTCCACCAATATGTGCCAGATATTTTGTGTTACTTTGGTGTCATGCACACTTGGCCACTGTGCACACACGAGCCATGACGGAACTAAACAGTGTAACCGTGTTGCACTCGTGACAGTCCTTGCGCACCTCGTGACATAAACCCAATTAAAATATCTTTAAAACGTTTGAAAACTATGACGAACGTAAACGACTGGGTAAGAGTAGTCTGTCGATTAGGGGAATGTATGCAGTTCGTCAAATAAACCAAATCAATTGCGTTATATGTAAAATGAGTGATTGAATTGACGGAATTTTCGTGGACGGGTGTCGACTTACACCATGTTATGTTCGTGTCGAACATAACACAACTGATCGCGTCTTGTCAGATGGATATTTCAGAAAAGCTGAACTCGACATTGTTTCATCATTAAGCATCCCAAACAGTAAAATAGAGACATAAGGAACTGCGGCTGATGGTTTAAAAACACACACACCAAGTGCTGGAGTAACTCAGTGGATTACTCAGCCAAGTTGCTTAAACCGCGGTAAAGTTGCGAGGGCTCTCTACCTTTCATTTTCTGACACCTGCAACAACTGCTGCGGCGGCGTGGCGCCGTCCTCCATCCCTCTTCCTCGTGGGAGGGGTTCTGTCCTGCCTTGAAATCACCCCCGGCGCTGGTTTCCCTGGTCTGGGGGCGAGGAGGCGTCCTACCCTGTTCTGGGATTCCTTCCCCCGGTATCTCCTTGCACAGGGTATGGAAGCACCTTGTCTTGACTCCTCGCACAGCCGAGAGCGAGGAGATGCCTTGGCTCGGGATTCCCCTGGAGGCTCCTTGTCCTGTCGTGGGATCCTTGCACAGCTGAGGGCGAAGAGGTGCCCTGTCCTGATCTGGGATCCCTCCCCCCCTAGCTCCTTGTGCAGACGCTCTATCGTGGCTTGGAACTCCTCCGGCGGCTCCTTGCTCTGCCCTGGACCACCCCTACGCCAGTCTCCTGGCACGGCCGAGGGTGGGAAGGTGGGTGCCCTGTCCTGGCTTGCGATTCACCTGGCGGCTCCTTGCCCTGTCCCTACTCCAGGCTACCTGCACAGCCGAGGGTGAGGAGGTGCCCTGTCCTGGTCCGGGATTCCTCCCCCGTAACTCCTTGCACAGCCGAGGGTGTGCAGACGGCCTGTCCTGCCTTTAGGATTGCCCCTGGCGCCTCCAGTCCTTGCCCTGTCCCTACGCCAGTCTCCTTGCACAGCTGAGGGTGAGGAGGTGCCCGGGCCGACGTCCCCACGACTCCTGGCACAGCCGAAGGTTTTTGTTCTGTAGACGTGGGGAGGGGTTCTCTCCTGCCTTGAAATCACCTCCTTGTCTTATCCCTACTCCCCCTTCCCCACTCCTCCTTGCCCTGTCCCCACTCTCCCCTTGCCCTGTCCCCACTCCCCCTTGCCCTGTCCCCACTCCCCCTTGCCCTGTCCCTGTCCCCACTCCAGGCTACTTGCACAGCCACAGTACAGGGTGTGCAGACGCTCTGTCCTGCCTTGGGCTCTCCCCCTGCGGCTCCTTGCCCTGTCCCTGTCCCTGTCCCCACTCCAGGCTACTTGTGGAGCTGAGGTTTTCGAGCCGCACTCCTTCCTTGGGCCAGGCTCCCAGATCCGCTCACCACGGATATCCTGCCAACCGATGCCGGAATTACCCCGGAGGGTGTGTGTGTGAAGGAACTGCACATGGCAGCTGCTTTACACCCAAGATATGGACACAAAGTGCTGCAGTAACTCAGCGGGACAGGCAGCATCTCTGGAGAGTAAAAAATGGGCATCATTTCGGGTCGGGACCCTTCTTCAGACTGAGTATTCAGGAACGGGAACCGCAACCATAAACACGAACCCACTGCGCTAAACTCCAATATAACGTCCGCCCCCATCCCCATCCCCTCCCTTTGCAGATGTTTTGTTATTGTTTAACATTTCCCCTCAGAAGCCCAGCACAGGCCCCGCTTCCGCCGGGTTGCTAGGGCGGGTGTCACAGGCAGCAGCTTCCCCCGGTCGGCGCCGGGGGGGGATGGTGAAGGGGAGCGCACTCACACACGCCAAACTACTCCCAAGATGTCTGACATGGAGGATGACTTTATGTGCGATGATGAGGAGGACTACGACTTGGTAGGGCTCTCGTGTCCGCGGTTTACCGCGTAGAATTAGATCTCGTTTTCTTTTGGAGGTAGTTCCTGGCGGCTGAGGGTGGAGAGGCCGGTTTTATCCTTCCTCCTGCAGCAGGAGCTGTGGCTGCTGTGTGTGTGTGACCGAACTCCAACATTTCAACCTTACTACCTGCAGGCGGAATCTCAGTACGAATTAAAACGCAGCTGGGGTTGTTCTGCCTTTCATTTCTTTCAAATCCATACTATTCCGGGTGGTGTTTTAGTTGCTGATTCCCAGATATCTGGTAACCTTGTGAGACGGGCCTAGCCCGCTGGGTTAGGCCGAAATAGATTGGGCCTATTCTTGTTTCAAGAGACCCAATACTTCAAAATTATCTCACGGTGTCTCTTGTACGATTGCTATTAATTCTAATTATGTAGGTTCCAGTACGGAAATTGTGAGTTTCAACGTGTCAGTTGATCTAGGGCCTCAATCTCCCTGAACATAAATAATCTACTGTGTTTTATACAATTGTCATTAGTTCCATTCATATTGGTTCTAGTATGAAAATTGTGAATCGCCAATGCCATCTCATTTAGGGCCTCCTAATTTGCCTGAACATAAACAATGTACTACAACAATCTCTGAATACTTATACTGAAATTGTAATAATAACTAAGCTATTGGTGTTAGTCTGTAATGTTTTGAAACTGCAGCTCTCTGTCATACATGCATTCGGTACATTTTGTCATATTTATCAAAATGTGTATTTGTCTGTTACTTATGTGTATTATCACAAATTCTTTTGAAATCAAAATTAAGCAGTTAATCAAAATTAAATCAAATGTGACTTTTATATAACCTCAATGTTTCTATAATTTCAATTTAAATCAAGTGTTTTTTGCCTTCATAGAATTGATCGTTTTGCAAAATAATAGTAGTCAGATTTATGAAAATGAATCGTAATGAATTTGAACAGCGTTAATACGCTATCGACATTGTCATTGAATTTTAGGGAAATGTACTCAAACTAGGATTGTGCAAGCTTTATTGACAGAAAAGCAATTTAGTAGTTAATCCATTGATGGAGATTATTGTTTATGACATAATCTGTTGAAATCACCACTGTCACAATTCACCTTATGTATATATAGATAAGTTTTGAAAGTCCTAATTCAGGATACACTTTCCATGATATTGAGGGTGTAAAATTTAGTAAACATGCAATAGTGTCACAGTTTGGTCGAATCAAATGATTAATCCAAAACCGGTACAATCTATGAAATTTGCTGCAGATACAATTTTCATAAGATACTCTTAGAATGTGGTTATTTTAGACATCCCAGTCTCTGTGCCCCTCATTTCAAAAGATTAATTGTTTGTTTGAAGGATATTTTTAAAATGTGAATATCTGGGGCGAAAATAATTGTATTCTAGGTTTAGTTGTGTAATAATGCAAATTTTTCAAGGAACTGCCAGTATTTCATTTTATGCATTTCACCAGGGGTTCTTTTACAAAGGATTATCACTAATGTTCTTTCATCCATTCTTTATTTGAACGGAATACCTTTCACTCATTAGTTAGCAAATTTATTTTAATTATGAATCAATGTGCAGTTTCAGGAAGCTAAATCAGTAAAGGTACTATGTAGTTGCTATTCATTGGCGGTTCTGTTATCTTTCTATTTTCACTTTCTAGTGTCATCAGATGAATATACTTTCTTGCAAAATCCATTTCCACGTTATTATGCATACACTGAGGAAAATTGTAAGGAACTGCAGATGCTGGTTTACACCTAAAATAGACACAAAATGAATTGAAGGTAGACAAAAATGCTGGAGAAACTCAGCGGGTGCGGCAGCATCTATGGAGCGAAGTAAATAGGCAACGTTTCGGCCCGAAACGTTGCCTATTTCCTTTGCTCCATAGATGCTGCCGCACCCGCTAAGTTTCTCCAGCATTTTTGTCTACCTTCGATTTTCCAGCATCTGCAGTTCCTTCTTGAACGAAATGAATTGAATTTAATACTTTATTGTCACATGTGACAAAGTCACTGTGAAATTCTTTGCTTACATACCCAAAGTATGCAAATAGTCGCCTATCGGTGCTTATAAAATGCTGGAGTAACTCAGCGGGTCAGGCAGCATCTCTAGAGAAAAGGAATAGGTGACGTTTTGGGTTAAGTCTGATGATAACATTAAGATACTCTTTAAGAGTAGTAACTTTTGACGTCCAAGTCTCTTCGGCCCTTCGGGTCTGATGAAGGGTCTCGACCGCAAAAACGTCATCTATCCCTTTTCTCCAGAACCTGCTAATTTACTCCAGCATTTGGAGTCTAAAATTGTAATCCTAACTTGTTTGAATGTTGAAGCAGAGAGCTGTTAGTTATAACACTTCCGCATAATACAGTTAGTTATTTCACATCCTCTAATCTCAAAATGGTTTTCCAAATATTTTGGTTGGACATGAATTATTCCTTTTTTTTTAAAATGTCAGGAATATTCTGAAGACAGCAACTCTGAGCCAAATGTGGATTTGGAAAATCAGTACTACAATTCCAAAGCGTTGAAGGAGGATGATCCTAAAGCAGCGCTTAGTAGCTTCCAGAAGGTAAAATATTTATAGGAATATACATTCTAATTCAAGCAAGCATTTCGACACTATATTATCAAATGCTAAGGGTGATAATATTATGTACCTGTTGAGAAAAGATAGTTCTATCATTCTGAAATTGTAGAATGTCACCTATTTGAGTGATCAGATCTGCACTGATCTATTTTGTATGAGACATTTTAGCAAAATCTAGTGATTTCATTTCATTGTTTTATGGGAAACAAAGGAATAATCCTTTGTTAAATTATTTTGGAGAGAATTAGAAGTATCTGGAAAAAGGGCAGTTGAACAAATTTGTTCAAACAGTTTATGATTAGTATTTCTATATTTTATTTTCATTGTCATTTTTATTATCTTGAATTTATACATTAATTTCGTGACCCTTTCACCAACCAGTTTCCACAATCTATCATTATTTGGTTTATTGCCACTGTCATCTTAAAATCCATTGGGTCTCTACGTTATTTGCTTCAATGGAAAAAATAACATTGGATTCAAACAAGGGGACATGACTTGAGAATTAAGGGACAGAAGTTTAGGGGTAACATTAGGGGGAACTTCTTTACTCAGAGAGTGGTAGCTGTGTGGAATGAGCTTCCAGTGGAAGTGGTGGAGGCTGGTTCGATTTTATCCTTTAAAAATAGATTGGATGGGTATATGGACGGGAAAGGAATGGAGGGTTATGGTCTGAGTGCAGGTAGATGGGACTAGGGGGAAGTATTTATTTAATTTATAAAAAAGTTCGGCACGGTCTTGAAGGGTCGAGATGGCCTGTTTCCGTGCTGTTATGGTTATATGGTTATTTGCAAATCCGTCATGTTGATAAGAATCAAGCTTGAATATTTGTGTTTGTTTTTATGTCCCTAGAATAATGAGATGTCCAAAATTTGCAATATGCTTGTAGACTTTAGAGAGATAGTGTGGAAACAGGCCCTGCGGCCCACCGTCCGCACCGACCAGCGATCACCGTGTATACCAGCACTGTTCCACATGTTAGGGACAATTTACAGAAGCCAGTTAACCTACAAAACTGTACATCTCTGGAATGTGGGAGGAAACGGGAGCACCCGGAGAAAACCCACACAGTCATAGGGAGAACGTACAAATTCCGTACAGACAGCACCCGAAGTCAGGATCGAACCCGGGTCTCTGTTGCCATTGCTGTCGCTGTAAGGCAGCAACTTTACCGCTGTACCACTGTGCCATCCTTCAACTAACTCTTAGCACCCAGATCGTGTAATTTATTTTATATTCTATACCACCAGACATAAATCAAATTGTATTTCTCTTTATTGAACAGACTCTATATCTGATGCTATTAAAATGAGTTGTAAATTTGCAAATCTAAATCCCTCTTGTCCCTATTAAATAATAGCATTGCTTTGTTTTCCCTATTATTGTATTTTTTTAAATAAGTTATTTTTCTATATTAAGCTGCATCGGTCAACTATCAGCCCATCCTCTTGCAGTCTTTTACCAATCTTTCTCATGACTGCCATTCCCCTCCTCTGATTTGTGTTATTTAGTATATCTTTTCATGTACATCCCACTGGACATTTATCTCTGTGAGTCATAGTTAAATACATGGCAGCTGGAATTTAAATTTACTTTGCCCAGTTGGGAAATCAGTAGTGAGTACACATTCAAAATGAATTGATCTGAAGTAAATGTTACTCTTAATTTATACATTTAGTAAAGAACAGTACACACTCCATAATTGATAATTCAAAATATAATCTAGTAAATAGGATTTTATCTCATTTAGGTAATTTCCCTACATCTGTAATTTATGATCATTGCCATATTAGATTTGTTTTCGAGGAACCTGTTGTGTGAAATGTTAATATCGTTCCAGTTTCTGCTCATTAGTTTTTTTTTGCAGGTTACAAAATTATGATTCTTATTTAATGAATATATGAAAGTGCAGTTTCTGGTGACAATTTTGTAAATGATTCCCCCATGCTCCATGAAATTCATGAGACTTACTGGTCATGAATATTTATGTATCACCAGTCAAAAGACCATTCCTCCACCACTACACTCTGTCTTCTTTGACTGTGCCAATTTTGTATCCAACTCGCCACAGATCCCATGTGACTTAATAGGCTAAACTTTTTTTTTCTGCACAGGTATTGGAACTGGAAGGTGAAAAGGGAGAATGGGGATTTAAAGCACTCAAACAGATGATTAAAATCAACTTTAAGCTGGTAAGAATACACATAGAATACTATTTTAACATAGAACATAGTACATAGAACAGTACAGCACAAGAACAGGTCCTTCAGCCCACAATGTCTGTGGTGAACATGATGCCAAGACCATCACTTATCTACCTGCATATACCCCACATCCCTCCATTCACTACATAGAAAAACAGTTGCAGGAGTAAGCCATTCGGCCCTTCGAGCCAGCACCGCCATTCAATATGATCATGGCTGATCATCTAAAATCAGTACCTTGTTCCTGCTTTCTCCCCACATCCCCACATATCCATATGCCCATCCAAAAGTCTTTCAAATGCCACTAACGTGTCTGCTTCAACCACCACCCCGTTCCAGGCACCTACTACCCTCTGGGGAAAAAAATCTTGCCCCACACATCTCCTTTATCTCATTTTTGTTCCCTTCACTTTAAAGGTATGCCCTCCAGTATTTAACTTTTTTTCCCCATCGTGGGGAAAAAGATGCATGTTCAAGTGCTTATGCATTGTAAAGAAGAATATTTTTGAATTTCAAAGAGAAGTAAATGAAAGATGCATTTGCTAAATATTATTATTTTGTCAATACAGGGGGTAACTATTGTCCAGAAACGCAACTGGGTCTTCCAATTAAATACTGTAACTACAGGAGCATTTCACGAGTTGCTTGTCCTGCAGTGAATGACTCGCTTCCTAACACCTCAAAACAATTCCACCCATTCAGTTCCACTGCTTAAGAAACTTTAAGCCCTCATGATTGGCATCCCATCCACCATCCTAAACATTCATTCCTTTTCAGTTTAGTTTATTATTGTCATGTATACCGAGGCACAGTGAAAAGCTTTTTGTTGCGTGCTGTCCAGTCAGAGAAAAGACTATACATAATTACAATCAAGCCGTCCACAGTGTACAGATACATGATAGAGGATATAACATTTAGTACAAGATAAAGTCCTATTAATGATAGTACCAAGTTCTCCAATGAGGTTGATGGAAGTCTGGACTGTTCTCTAGCAGGTGAGAGGACAGATCAGTTAGCTTTTCTCATTGTGGTTGTAATATGTACTGTCTACAGAATGCACTACTTACCAAGATTCCTTCAACAGCATCTCCCAAACCTGCACATTAAGTAGGGCAATGGGGCTTGTTCTTGTGCTGTACTGTTCTAATAGCAGTGTGTCCAGGTTAACACCACCATTCCAGGTCCTTTCTATGTCTCACGCCTTTTTGACTGGGAAATGCATACATTTATATCACTGGGCCTAAATCCCAGATCTTGCTTTTCAACAGCACCCATGGGAATACCCTCACCGGAAAGATTGCAGTGGTTCAAGAAGGCAGCTTACTGTCACTTTTAAAGGGCAGTTAGGGATAAGCGTGAAACACAGGCCGTGCCATTGGTGCCCAGATCCCAGATTTTGACTCTAATGGAGTGCTTTTGATGACACGTTTCTTCGTACATGTTCAACTCTTTATTAATTCTTAATGTTTAATTATAAATATGGTCAATTAAAGACACAAATGGAAGATAATTGGGGCTTAATCCACAGGGTAACTATCCAGAAATGATGAACAGATATAAGCAGCTGTTAACATACATCAGGAGTGCAGTTACAAGAAATTATTCGGAGAAATCAATCAACTCCATCCTTGATTATATATCCACTTCTAAACAGGTATGCTTTTAAAATTCATCTGAAAAGAACTTTGTTATTAACTTATCATTTTATAATGGGGTAATATTCCAGTGAAATCAAGGTGGACCTCTTGGCAGATTAACCTATGAATGGTATAACTGGGAAGTGTACCCTTCTGTTCAATTGAGTGCTAGTGGAACTCAAGAACACTAAACTGGTGACTACATTATAATAGGTCAGCACCAACCTGTGAACGTCTCCCATGCTGGGAAATGTGATTGATGAATCCACACCAAGTTTTTCTGGCACAACCAAAGCTGGCCCATCAAGCAGATGAAATGTGTAGGAAGGAACTGCAGATTCAGGTTACACCAAAGATAAACACAAAGTACTGGAGTAACTCAGTGGGACAGGCAGCATCTCTATAGAAAAGGAATAGGTGATGCTTCGGTGAATAGGTGAAGATGGGTCTCGACCCGAAATGTCACCCATTCCTTCTCTCCGGAGATGCTGCCTGTCCCACTGAGTTACTCTGGCATTTTGTGCCTACCTTCTGGCCCATTGAAGTGCATGGGAGAAATTGACAGCAGGAGAAAGGTTTAGATTTTATTTACTTTTAAACGTATGTACATGATTTTACTTCTTACATTTAAGAAGTGATTTTGAATGTTTGTGATTGTCAATTGGGCTCTCTAGTCAATGCCTTCTGACAGCACAGCTGATCACTTGCCCAAGGCCACATCAGTGTACTGGAAGCCAGCTTCCCTGGAGAAGACTGTGCCCAGGAATGTGCTGGAAGAAACAGCCTGGTTCAGTGTTCAAACAGCGGGTGGCAGTGAAAGAACTCTATCAATAGTTAATTGAATCCACAGCTGTAACAATGTTGTGGAGAGAGGAAAAAAAATTGCAGAATGTAAATATGCTGTTTGTCAAACCCAAACCCATACTTCAAGAAGTGTGAAAGTGTAAATATTCATAAATACATTTTTATGTTGGATCTGTAAGGCTGGCAGGCAAGCGGTGGATGACTGTAACGCTAGATTGTGAGAAACAGATGCCACAATTTAAAGTTGACAAGAAAAAAAGCTTCTGGTCCTTACTGTTTATGACTTGCAGGATGTACATGAATTGTCAAATAAAGAAATTAAACCTTGTATTCAATAACTTGGAGTGAAAAAACATGCTGGATATGAGGCACTGCACAGAAGAATAACCTGAGAAACATCAGTACCAAGGCCAGATACTAATAGACTGAAAAACAAATGGGTATTGGATTAGAAAGGATGAATAAAGAGACATGAATTTGGTACCTACATTTTTGAATGCAGTGGAATACAGACCTGCTGAAGTTATACCTACTCATGGTGGGTTCGAAGGAGTCACGAATCGACAAGAGGCAAGAATGCAGCGTTCCGGGGGAAGGATGAGGCCATGTGCAACAAAATAATGGTGATGCTAGTTATAACCTGGACTCGAGTAGTTAATGTAGATCGGGCCATTAAGCTTAAAATTTTACATGTGGTTAAATTCACGGGTTAGGTTGATTAGCCAGGTGAACACTGGAATAGTTCATAGAGGAGTCAGCAAAAGTATGGATAAGGATCCATGTTGCAAGTATGAGAGAGATGGTGATGAAGAGAAAATTTGGCTTTAGAAAGGGCATTCAGATGCTAACAGTGTAGCTTAACCTGAGTGTGCTGGGAGAAGGTGGATGAATCTGTACCAGGCTTTGGAGCGATGCAGCCACTGAAGATGAGGTTTATGTGACGTGAGCATTTAGTGTCAGGATTTTGAGTCTCATCGAAAGCCAAGAATGTAATAGTGTGATTAAATTTCACATGACGTTTGTATGCTGCGGGATCCAACGTGAATGTGCTAACAGTTGTTTCTTTTTGCTGCTTGGGATTATTCTCTTTGACATTTGATGCAAGTAAATTTGTACTTTCCAAGTCACCTTTCTTAAAATCAGAAAACTGAGTTCAATCATCAAATAACACTTGCACCTGTCACTGAAATATATCATCAGTTGACTTTTTTTTCTTTTGCACCTTGTTGTTTTATTCAGCCATCAGTAAATCATGCAAACAATTGAACATGATCTCTAAGCTAATGTTGCTTATCAAAAAGGTTGAGGTGATGTCCCATGTCTCAAGATGGAGAGTAGTTGCTCTGACCATTTAAAATTTGTCTCTTTAATCGGAACACTTTCTCTTAATGTATTTAACAGATTAAACCTTGTTTAAGATTGTTTGAAAATGGGCAGAAAGTTTAAGGGGCTGAACTTATTTTTTGTTAGAATACCCCAATGCCTTTCTTCTGTCAGGATATTATTGTACGATTGCTGTTCCGTGATGACTTGCTGGAACACATGCACACATAGGTATGGTCATCAGTGATGTATGGCAGCATTTAATCCATTGACTCAGAAAGAGTAGCGATTTGGGTGAAGGTCTGGAGGATGCTGCATCAAGAGCATGAATCAGAAAATTTACACTGTGAAAGCCACTTAGCCCATCGTGTCTATGCCAGTCAAAGAAGAGCTATAATCCCACCTTCCAGCAGGAGACCCTCTGGCAGGGTTATCATTCAATTATATGTTTAATTTCCTCAAATATTAAAAGCAGATTGACAGCTTAATTTATCTAATTTAACCAAATCCTACGTATCCTTGAATTTTGGTATGCCTTCTGTTTAGCATAGTAAATGCATGTCCCATTGTGTTTATTTTGATCTTCTGCAATGTGTCACCGATAAAGGCAAAAATGAGAATTTAGTATTAATTGAGCACTTCAGTTTGCCACTGGAATGCCAACTCTTCTGTGTTATGCCTCTTAGAATCTGCTATATTGTATATTCCAGAGGTTCACAAACTTGATCTTTCTGTAATACTTTTTGCATGAAGGTTTCAAAAGATAACTAATTTCTTTGTCTTTAGTGATCCTTGAGTTCAAGTTCCAACTTTGCAGTCCTTCTCTTCTGACTAACAGGCAAAGTTTATGTAATGAAAGGAAAAGATTATTTTGCATAGTTTATAGCCAAAGCCACACTTTTAATACAGCCACATGTAATAGAGGAAGATGTGGAGCTGCTTATATTTTAGAGCAAGTTGTGCAAACATCAGTTATATGTGAAATAGAGGGAGAAATATCCAAGGAACACCAGGAGATCTCCTCTGTACTTTGGTGCTGTTACATTATTTGTATCCATGTAGGTCGGGCACCGTCCACTTTAAATATCTCCTCCTGAAAACGTGACTGCCCACAACACCCCCCCCCCCCCCAAAATATCATGCTTGAATAACTGTTCAAGTTCCTGAATAGGTTATAAAATGTAAATCAGCTGAATCTGGTGAGAATCCTATGATGGAGTCTTGACAGGTAGAATTTGGATCTTTGAAGCAAGCACCCTCCCACCCCAGTTGTTAGTTTCCATGACATTTCTTGTGTTTCTGTACATTGCAACACTAATCATAGTGATTGAGGTTGGATTTGCACAAAGGTTGAATCTGACGTGTTCATGGGCATTTATTAAACTTATTGCAAAATCATGATGTACAGAACAGGCCACCACCAATGATCTGTAACGGGAAATGTAAAAAAAAAGTTGCCAGTTAATTCCTGACCACTGCACCAACTGAAAATAATGTAATGTGAACAGCTTTAATCATGAACTGTGAAAGACGGTGAGATTTCAGTTCTCTGCAAATGTGGTGGTACTGTAGAGAAATGTTGCTCTTGGTGGCTTTTTTTTCTATAGCCACCAGAGGAAAAATCATAGCTTCCAATCCAAATGTTCTAAATCTCTGCATCTACTGTAGAATTTCCCCCACTGCAATCGATACTCCTGCTTAATACATGCACTATTTGACAGCATGAAGTGTATTAGATCGAGGTAGAATGAGTGTCCACTGTATTTTTATTTTTTGCCTTGTTTATTTGACACAGACCCATAAAAATTCCCATCAGCCCTTTTCCTCCACAAAACTCCAAGTTTCATAACTTGCCATGATGAGGAAGTTGGAAACATCCATTTGGTATTCCCAAGTAAGAATAGTAGAGAAAATTATGATGGGGAAGCAGTCTAGGAATCTTTAATATATTTTATTCCAGTCTTATTTCTTTCAATTTTGTTTTGCCTGCTTTTATGTTTTATTTGCTTTTTCATTTTTGTTTCTGATCTTGTGTTTATTTTAATGTGATGTCTTCCCCCTCTGAACCCGTTTTCTTGAATTATTTTTCTTTTTTTTGCCACATTACTTTTTCTTCCCATTTTAACATCTTTCTGTCCTTTTCATATTTTTATTTCTATCTCCTCCTTACCCATCCCTTTTTTCCCCCACCTTACCTGCCCTCTCTGGAACCTGTTGCAACTACCTTGGTCAAGCAGCAGAAATCGATGAAGAGGCAGGGTAGCAGCGGGGGAATCGCAGAAACGGACCTGAAAGCTTGCTTTGGCGGGGAAGCTGAATCAAAGGTCAGAAAAAGATTTGCATAATGTCAGGAGGGATAGATGTGACGAAACTGTAACATCAGTGCTTGCTGTTTGTTTTTGCTGGTGCGGGTGGTGAAGTGGTTAAGTAAATCAGTTACTTCAATCTGGTATCAGTCATCTAATTAACCTGGCAGTAAGTTCAGGTATAGACTTATGGAAATGGCAGGATTGTAAGCACATTTGAACTTTCTACCATTTCAAAGTAATGTAAATCATGTTTAATTTCCAAGATTTGTGTTGTTGAGGAAGCCTCTGGTCCCATTGTTATCTACTTATAAAAATGTTGGTAATACAGAAGACTAAATGATGGAAACAAATTAACTAAAGTAATATTCTGGAGGCTTTAATTTCTGCTTTTGAGACCCATTGTACTTCATAGTGTATTATATTTTGCAGGAAACACTGGCTCTTCAAACAATGTCTTTGGTTCAGTGTCAAATTATTCAGATCTAAACTGAATAAAAATAATGTTCTACTGTTGAGGAAGCTGGTTAATATTAAAGTCGGAAGTAAATTGTTCATAACTTAAAACAAATGAAATTTAGTGCTCCTTCAACCTCACGACCATACTTCTATGATCATGGAAAGCAAACTGTCTGTGGCTGCTGAATGGGATTAATTTTGCAAAACTTTGGAATGGCAGTGAATAACACTGAATAATGTCAATACAGGCCTTCCCCAGGTTACAAACACCTGACTTATGGACACCCTGAATATATATTAGATGTGACGAAATATATATATACACAAGAAATATATATATATTCTCTCTCTCTCTCTCTCTTTTTAGTAATGGTTCTTTCTTATCATTCTTGCGTGCTTTTAATGCCATACATTACAATAGTGACGGTATCGTGTGATTGTTGTGTCTTTTCTGACTGAAATTGTCTTGTGTATGTCTGTAAATACGGAACCTTTTTATTACCTGGGGACGGCCTGTAGATGTAAAAATAAACTGTGCCCCAAAAAAATAACTATGTATGGTGGATAAAGGGGTAAGGGCACCAAATAGAAGATAGCTTGAGGTCCAGTATAACACCTTGAATTGGGTTGAGGAAGGAATGGCCCTTTTCTTTTTATTCCTTAATATTAATAACGACCAGTTTTATAGACCCAATGTAAACATCTGATCCATTCATAATAATAATAATAGACAATAGATGCAGGAGTAGGCCATTCGGCCCTTCGAGCCAGCACCATTCTTCTGGTTGCAAATATTCCAGATTTCTGCTTGTGGTCCAAATCGAATCACTCTCAATACTTTAAAGTGGATACTTCAAAAAGCCACACTGGGGGGAATTGCAACTCTTTGCATGTTTATTTTTCAGATGGACTTATTGCAAGAATTTTATGAAACTACCCTTGAAGCTTTAAAAGATGCAAAAAATGACCGATTATGGTTTAAGACAAACACAAAGGTAATCCTTCTATTTGTTGAATTGGATTCTAACCAGCTTACGATCCAGCCCTTGATAACTATTGTGAATGATGCTCAATTGATCACTGCATATTTGTTTTCAGCTTGGCAAGCTATATTTGGAAAGAGAAGAGTTTGGGAAATTACAGAAAATATTACGCCAACTCCACCAGTCATGCCAGGTATTCTGATTTTACTTGGAAAAATATTGTAGGGATTATATAACAGTGTTTTGTTGGGAATAACCTTGTGATGTTGTCCATGCAAGAAGCAAGTGACCTAATTTACCCAACAGTAAAACTCCGATGATCTGGGACAATAGGGTCAGACGTATTGCCTCAAAAGTGTCACAAATGTTAGTGACGGTCTAAACAAGACATTGGTTATGATGACGGCAATGCCTGTAAGCATTTAACAACTTTTAAAGGCTCGTGGAGTCAATATGCGTTTGGCAAGTTCTCTGAAACAGCAATGAGATAAACGACCAGGATGATTTAGAGTCATAGAGCTGAACAGCACAGAAACAGGCCCTTCATCCCAACTTGTCCATGCCAACTCAATTTGCATTGTGTACGTTGCCCACATTTGACCGTATCCCTCCAAAAGCTTCTTACTGGTGGAACACAACGAGATTTGTGCACAGATTTGCTGTCATGTCCAAAACAATATACTGTCATTGGATGAAGTTCTTAAAAATACCAAACTAATTTAAGTGATGAGAGAATTACCCTATCTAATTAGATCTCTGGAGGTTGAGGGGTGACCTGATAGTAGTACAGGAATCTGGATTTTATTAACTTCTCTGGAGAGTTGTGGAAGCTAGTACTGGAGATATTTCAAGAGGAAGCAGATATATTTTTGAAAGATCCACTACGATCATATTGCACCAGGGTCAAGGTGATCTACTCCTGCTTTCTTTTTATGTTCTTGTGTCCCAAATGTATTTTATTATTTCATAGACTGATGATGGTGAGGACGATTTGAAGAAAGGGACACAACTTTTAGAAATTTATGCTCTGGAGATCCAAATGTATACCGCACAAAAGAATAATAAGAAATTAAAAGCACTATATGAGCAGTCCTTGCACATCAAATCCGCTATTCCTCATCCACTTATCATGGGTGTCATTAGAGGTGAGTGTTCACACAACAGAATTTTTGAGAATTACTGTGATTTTGTTTCAAGGTTTTCTGGACTTTTAAATGTTGCAAAAGCAAGAACTGTTAATGTTCAGTTAAATAGTACTTCTGCAAATATTTCCATCTTTGCTTGTTCCTTTGTGAAGTTTTAGTAGTTAGATAATATGTCAACGAAGATAGACACAAAAAGCTGGAGTAACTCAGCGGGTCAAGCAGCATCTCTGGAGAAAAGGAATAGGTGACGTTTCAGGTCGAGACCCTTCATCAGACTGAGAGTCGGGGGAGAGGGAAATGTGAGATATGAAAAGGTACATGGAACAAATGAATAAAAGGTATGCAAAAGGACAAGTCAAAGCCAGAAACGATGATCAAGGAAGGATGGAGCCCACAATGATCCACTGCTGTCAATAGACAATTGGTGCAGGAGTAGGCCATTCGGCCGTTCGAGCCAGCACCGCCATTCAATGTGATCATGGCTGATCATCCCCAATCAGTACCCCGTTCCTGCCTTCTCCCCATATCCCCTGACTCCGCTATTTTTAAGAGCCCTATCTAGCTCTCTCTTGAAAGTATCCAGAGAACCTGTCTGTGGAGAAGGTGATAACTAGTGATACAATCAGTGAAACTCAGCAGAACGACAGTGAAACTAGTACAGCAATTAGGGTGGGGGAGGGATGGAGAGAGAGGGAGGGGATACAAGGGTTACTTGAAGTTGGAGAAATCAAAATTCATACCGCTGGGGTGTAAGCTGTCCAAGCGAAATCTGAGGTGCTGTTCCTCCAATTTGCGTTTGACCTCACTCTGACAGTGGAGAAAGGTCAGTGTGGGAATGGGAAGAGGAGGCAAAGTGTCAATTTATTATTACTGGAATATTAAACACATATGATCACTTGTTACATTTCGGTGCTGCAATGGAGGTATATTTAAACTGACCTATCATTCTCTTTGCTGTAAAATGCAGAAAATTGAGGATGCTTAAAGTTAAATACTGAATGAAATGTTCTCATTTCCAAACGTAAATTTCCGGTCAATTTGCAGATATATATATCGCTGAGAATTAAGTAATGGAACATGATGATTGTCTTATGTTGTGAAAAGGGTTACTCGTTGATAATTTCTTTGTTAATGCTAACTAATAGGGACGGTTCCATAATATGTCTTTGTAATGAAAGGCTGATGTGCTAACCCATGACTGTTTAAAACAGGTTTATAATTCTTAGTTCTTAATCGAGTGGAGTGGGTTCACTATTTTGAATGGGAAATTGATAGGAATATTGAAATCTCTAGCTTCTGGTCAAGGAAAGAACAGCGTTGTCTTTCTTTGTCTTGTGGGCATCATCTGGTTTGTGATTTCTGAGGTATAACTAGACCTTAATTATTTTTGAATATATATATATATATATGGATAGCCATTTTGGGGCTTCATTTGCGCACGCTTTCTGTCCTTAATCCATTCTTTGAACCAGTCTACCACCATTCTTGGTTGGTGGTATATCAGTTTAAAAGAGTGGATTTTGCAAACCGGCCTTGGGTGTTGAAAATTGACCAATTCCAAAAGTCCTTGCAACCCATCTACTGCACTGCATACTACCGATTTTGTTATAACTATATATTTCTAGAACCTAAGTTTCAAATCCATGACTGGATGCCAATTTCCGCCTGTTTTTTGAAAGTGTGTCTATAATTTATTGCAGAATGTGGAGGTAAAATGCACTTAAGAGAAGGAGAGTTTGAAAAGGCCCACACTGACTTCTTTGAAGCATTCAAGAATTATGATGAATCGGGAAGCCCTAGACGTACCACTTGCCTGAAATACTTGGTATTGGCTAACATGCTGATGAAGTCAGGAATTAATCCCTTTGATTCTCAGGAGGTAAAGTGATAAATTAGATTTCAGTCAGAGTCTTGAACTTTGGTGCAGCATTTTATTACAGTACTTATTTATTCTATTTTCATCAGGCCAAACCCTACAAAAATGACCCAGAGATACTTGCAATGACAAATTTAGTAAGGTAAGTCAAACTGTGGATAAATGTGTCATTTTCCTGAGTGTTCAAGAAGGAACTGCAGATGCTGGAAAATCGAAGGTAGACAAAAGTGCTGGAGAAACTCAGTGGGTGCGGCAGCATCAATGGAGCGAAGGAAATAGTCAACGTTTCGGGCCGAAACCCTTCTTCAGACTGTTCAAACTGGTTCAAACCCAGTCTGAAGAAGGGATTTGGCCCGAAACGTTTCCTTCGCTCCATAGATGCTGCCGCGCCTGTTGAGTTTCTCCAGCACTTTAGTCTACCTTCATTTTCCTCAGTACTGTGTTCGATTTGCAAGCCAAAATCATTGAACTTAGAGACTTCATGTAAAAGACAATTTAGAACAGGTCCACCACCGATTTTCCAGCCTCCTTGGTTCCAGAGCTTTGCTAGATCACCCATTTTGCCAGACCAACAGAGGTCACGACCTCTGACAGAACTCGAATGGTACCAGAATGATCCACCTAGGCTGCTGGGTGGCAGAGATACCGGCCCCCATTATCAGCTTGGTTGGCAATGGGAACAAATCCGCTAGCTCCAGCCAGAGTTCCAGTTTCCTGACTCCTGGGGATGAATTCAACCTGCCGATCGGAAGTCCAGCTGCGGAAGTCCCAATGAGGTCAAGATTGGCCACCTCATCTGGCACAGGTGCCACTTCTGGGGGGGATTTAAAGTATGCTCTCATAATTTTGTCCAGATTAAAGGACGTGCCAGACCATCAGTTGCCTGAAAATCAGTGGTGGACCTGCATATTTTTTTTCTAGTTTAAAAAGTGAGTATGATGTAGTTTGAAAAATATATTTTTTCAAACGTTAACATCAGAGCCTGGATTGGTGAGATGATTGAGGATGCCTTTGGGCATCATGAACTTGGTGCCAAGTGAGGAAGGACCACTCGCTGGATGTTTCTAAGCCCAAGATATTGGTATAAACTCAACCAATTACACAGGAACAGTGTGCAATATTGTTCTGAATGAAACCATCAATTTTAAGGCAGTGCAGTTGTTTAATATCAACAAGTTTATTTTGTTAACGTACAACTTGGCTGTAATGACGACTGTTGGGGATACTCTCGTAAGGAGATTGATTGAAAGATACAGCATGGAAGCAGGCCCATTGAATCCACATCAACATTCGTTCACACGTTCATACTAGCGTTATGTTATCCCACTTTCACATCCACTCCCTACACACCAGGGGCCGTTTAACCTACAAACTCGCACGGTGGGAGAAAATCAAATCACCAGAAGGAAATCCACATGGTTACATGGAGAATGTGCAAACTCCACACAGACAGCACCCAAAGTCATGTTTGAACCCTGAATCCCTGGTGCTGTGAGACATCAGCTCTACCAGCTGCACCACCGTGCTACATTTATTAAACTCAACAAAAAAAAAACCTGGTTGTAGTAGACTAGAAAGATGTCTCAATGATTGGAAGTAATACAGTGGGACACAAATATGCTGGAGAAACTCCGGGTGCAGCAGCATCTATGGAGCGAAGGAGATAGGCAACGTTCGGGGCCGAAACCCTTCTTCAGACATACAGTGGGACTGGTAATAATACACATGACGGCTAATGAAGAATGCTTTAACAACAGATGGAAATGTTGATGATGTTGACCGAACAGGGAAGTGAACAGTGCAAAGGGGTGAAGCAAGGCGATTAGAGACAGCCAAATGACTGATGCAGCGATGCCAGAGACTTGTAGCACCCTCAATTAGCCAACATCAGATGTGGTGGAACATACTAATGAATCAATAAACCCCACGTCCCCCATCATAAGAGGAGGCGATGGAATAGGGCATCCCATATTGCTGTCACTACGACTACTTAAGAGGCTTACTTGAGGGAAGCAAGAGATGATACCAAAGGGTGCATCACAAACCGTGCAGGATAAGAACAGGACAGCTCAATCTCAGACTCCAGGAGAACTGCAGTCAGTTTAATCCCAAACAATGGTTCATCAACCCAAATATCTGAAGGATTTTGTGCTAACATAGAGACAGCTGGATAGTTACTTTGAGTGTTTTTTTGTCCTTTGTATTTCATGCTGTTAATGATAGATCTAATACGTGGTTTATATAATATTGGGTTTGTTTCCCTTTAAAAATTGCCGCATATGACCATGTGCTCTTTCACTGTAGCTTGGTACATGTGACAATAAAGTACCATTGAAGTGTAACAATATTCAACCATGCAGAGCTAGTTTTCCTCTGGGAACTGCTATAGTCCCTCTACATTTTTTAGTTTTAAAGCACTTTTTTTTTTTTTGAATTACCAGATATTCGCCATTATCTCAAATGGGACTAGCTGTGATGGGGCATCGTGGTTGGCATGAATGAGTTGGGCCGAAGGGCCTGTTTCCATGCTGTATGACTGACTCAGTGAATGAAGAAAGCATGCTGAGAGGTGTTGTAACCCAGAGTGTGCATTACCACACCTTTAGGGCCTGATGTGAATGGCTTCATTAAAGTCCATCATAACAACAAAAGACAACACAATGACTGTTATACTCACACCTTTAAATTGTTACAATACCGACAGACAAGATTTTTTTTTGTTTTAAGTAATTTATATCAGGGAGGATCTGATATCTACTCAAACTCTGGTATTTACAAATTATATTTTGCCTGCAATATAAAACAGATTTATTCCAGATACTGTTAATTTCCTGATATTCTCAATTTTAACAGGCAAAGGTAATTTAAATAAGCAAATTGTGCTTTTTACTATAATAGAATCATAGATTATTTTTATTACTTTTGATTTTGGAAAAATAGAGTTCAGAAAACCCATGTTTGAAGAGAATTGAAATCGATGTATATTTTTCCTCAGTGCCTATCAAAATAATGACATCACTGAATTTGAGAAGATTCTGAAAACCAATCACAGTAACATCATGGATGATCCCTTTATAAGAGAGCACATAGAAGGTATGGGTCGCCTATTACAACTTATTATCTCGCGTGTTAGTGTGCATGCATTTCAAAAACATATACTCAAAGTCTAAACTGTCTTCCTTCACATTATGTTTTTGGACATATTTCTACAGTTGTAATTGCAAAGGCACCTTGTTGCATGAATGTAAAGAATGAAATGTACTGATGATATTTCTGAAGGCATTAAAATATTTCATTGTTCCACCGTTTGATATTGCCTATATTTTAAAAAATCCCGTTATTTTCTTGGCTAATAAAATATCATATGTTTGCATACATCTGAACAAAACCATGTTAACTAATCAGTTGTATAAGGCCCTAAAAGCTTTACAATAGCACAATTCATTATGCTTTCTTATCCTGCAGTACAGTACAGGTGATGTGTGTATATAAAATAATTATTAGCAAATTTATTCCACTAGACTGGAGAGAGCTAACATGGATATTATAGAGTTTCCTGCAGTTTTTAAATGTTAAAAACTCCAGTTTGTGGGGTTCTGCAGGTGCACAATTGTTGCACCAATTTGCAAAGTTCAAATTCAAGGAAGTGTGTTCTCTGCAAAACTATAATACTGGATCAGTTCATGATTATTCTGGAAAACTAGTTGGTAGCAGTTAAACCAGTTTCTATTTCATATCCAAATGATTAGTGTTTAAAATCATGTTGAAGAAGGGCCTTGACCCGAAACGTCACAGATCCATGTCCTCCAGAGATGCTGCCTGATCCGCAGAGATACTCCAGCACTTTTTCTTCCTTTAAAAATGTTACTTCCATAATTCCAGTGTTTGAAATGAAATTAAATACCGAGATGAAGGATTTGTGTTTTGGATTTTAAATTATAGATTCACTATGAACAAACATTTAAAATCCAAAACACTCTAAAATGTAAGAACACAGATGAAGATCATCAGTGTATATTCTATATTTTTATTTAAACAGGTCATCAAATATTACTACAACAGTAAATGTTGGGAACAGAACCAACAGCGGGTAAACAAGCTGAATGATTGAGTTCCCAAAGATGCTGCCTATCCTTCGTGTTGCTACAAAAAAAGTAGCCAACATTTCAGATTACCAGTGTTTGCGAATTGTTCCGTTATTGATAAATGTCCCACAATTAATTAGTAGTATTTGTTTCCTATGAAGTAGTCATAAAATGATTAGATTTAATATTTTCACACAACTTCTCTAGTTTTATTCACTTTTAATACATTCTCCCATTATTTATTCAGTTGCCTTTACAATAAAATCTCCACTCAACAATGATGAAGAATATTATCTTGCATGTTTATTATGGAGGGGAAAAATATTGCCATTTTGTGTGTGTTTTGGTTAAACCTTATACTATATAACGTGCAGCTCAAATGCCAGTATCCTGCACTATATTTGGTGAGACTGTATTACCCAGGTATTATTTAACTTTTTTTTCCTCTTGATGGATTTTACCTTCCCACAGAACTATTGAGGAACATCAGAACCCAAGTCTTGATAAAATTAATAAAGCCTTACACTAGAATACATATACCATTTATTTCAAAGGTGAGTTATTTTACAGTTAATATTTGTCAGCTTTTTATCAACACTCATTTGGTAAATGTGAAAATCCACAACAAATGAGTGGGGGGGGGAGAGAGGAGTCGAGTGGAGCCGAGATCACCGAGCACACTCACTTGCTGACTGATTGACTCAGTCATGAGGCTGGTTGGTGGCAGCTCTTCCCTTCACGGCTGTTTCTGTGATCTTCTTCGACGCACTGTTTTTCTTCATTTGTGACTTTGGAAAAGTTTGGGTTGTGAATGCTTTTAGTTTAGTTTAGGGATACAGCATGGAAACAGGCCATTTGGCCCACCGGGTCTGCAGTGTGTCAAACAATGTTAACATCAGAGAAGGGTACATAATATCCCTGGCTCTAAGTACCACAGACAAGAGTGTTTAATTGTTATGTGCAGCAGGAACAGAACAATGAAATTCTTATTTCGTTTAGAGTTCAGATACACGGCGTGGAAACAAACCCTTCGGCCCACCGAGTCTATGCTGACCATCGATCACCCGTACACTAATTCATTCCCATACACAAGGGACAATTTATAGAAGCCAAATAACCGACAAACCCGCACATTTTTGGAATGTGGAAGAAAACTGGAGCACCCGGGGAAAACCCATAGGGTCACGGGGAGAACGTACAAACTCTGTACAGCTAGCACCTGTAGTTAGGATCGAACCCGGGTCTCTGGCACTGTAAGGCAGCAACTCGACCACTGCGCCAGTGTGTCGCCTCTTATAAGTTTAGAAAAGATAATTTTAAGATTTAGATAAGTTTAAGAAATAAATTATTTTGCAACACAGAGACTGCCTCTAGACATATAATCTTTAACATTTTCATGCTTAATATTCAGTTAACCAAATTTCAATACTGTCTATTCCCAAACTGTTGTTATAATCATCATTGATGTTTTGGTCATGTGTTCTGAATAAATTGGCCACAATGAATTATAAACC
The DNA here is from genome assembly GCA_038087875.1 of Malacoraja senta. Classification (NCBI taxonomy): domain Eukaryota; kingdom Metazoa; phylum Chordata; class Chondrichthyes; order Rajiformes; family Rajidae; genus Malacoraja; species Malacoraja senta. The sequence continues at coordinate 20,319,901 of CM075989.1, forward strand.
ACCCCCTTATTTTAAATGGGAATTTGAATTGCTAATTTTATGGCCCATTGTGATGGATGTTGGTAAAACAGCGAACTGAATCATTGAGTAATTGAGAACATTCCCAAAATCAGCCTCCCCATTTAGAACTGATGGCTGTCCACAGTGACTGTGTGTCTGAATCACCTCATACCCTTGAGACATTGGATAGTTTGGGAGATGGGATTGTAAATGGTTACATGAAATTCAACCAATAATTTGTCAATCGTGTTTTTGCCATAGGAGTTGAACATAGACGTAGGAGATGTAGAGAGCTTGTTGGTGCAGTGCATACTGGACAAGTAAGTACCCTTACAATCCAATGCAATGAACATTGAATTCACCAACCAAGCAATCCAACACCCCGATACGCCCCCCCCCCGCCCAAACATAGCCCCTACGTCACCCATTTCCTTTCCCCTCTTTCATACACTCATCTATCATCCCCAAGTCTATCCTATCTCCTTCCACCCACATTCCTCCATCTGGCATTACATTTTACATGTCTTCTCCTCTCCTTTTCACCTCTAACATTTGTCACTCACTCCACTCATCTGCCGATCAACACCCTTCCCTACCTGAATCCACCTATCACTTTGCTCCATCCCCACTTTTCTTTTCCAACTTTCCCTCGACGTACTCCTATGAACTTTATAAGGGTCCTAGCCCAAAATACCTTCTTTCCATTTCTCCCAAATATGCTACCTGACCTGTTGGATCTCCAGCACTTTGTGTTTTGACCCTTCTTGAAGTAGATGTATTTCAATTGAATGTCTTGAGTTGGTGCAATATTGCCAGATTCATCAGTTGCAGCAAAGGAACAAAGATATATTTCATAAATTAGTTACATTTTATTATCACCTTCATTGCTTAAAAATAGAACAGTACAACACAAGAACAGACCCTTCGGCCCACAATTTCTGTGCTGCACCTGCACATGATGCCAAGACCAACTCTTATCTGCCTCCCTATCCCTTCATTTCCTGCATATCCATATGCCTAGGCAAAACATCCACTGCCTATCCTTATTTATCACCTTCGTCACATCCTCAAAGAAAACTTGATCAAGTTAGTAAGACACAACCCAACGTGTACAAAGCCATGTTGATTGTCCCTAATTATCCCATTCTCTTCCAAATGGGAGTAAATGTTGTCCCGGAGAATCTTCTCCTATGGGTTGCCTACCACTGATTTGAGGGCCTCCGGCATATAATTCCCTGGATTCTCTCTACTTCCCTTTGGAAGTAGAAACAACTTTAGCTACTCCCTGGTCCCCAGGGACCTCACCTGTAACTAGAGAAGCTGGTAAAATATACATCAAGGCTCTCACAATCTCCTCTCTTGCCATTTTCAATAACCTGGGATAAAGCTCATCAGGTTTTTGGGATTTATCCATCTTAACACTCTTCAAAAGCCCCAACTCTCTTAATTTCAAACTTTCGTTGCATATGAGTATTCTCCACACTGATCTCACTGTCCTCCTTGTTGAAAACAGATGCAAAGTTCTCATTTAGTACCTCACATACATTCCCAGACTCCAAACACAAATTCCCTTCTTGATCTTTGAGCACTCCTACCTCCTCCCCAGATACACTCGTTTTTTAAGTCTGAAAAAGGGTCTTGACCCAAAACGTCACCCATTCCCTCTCTCCAGAGATGCTGCCTGTCCCGCTGAGTTACTCCAGCATTTTGTGTCTACCCTCGGTTTAAACCAGCATCTGCAGTTCTTTTCTACACTCTTGTTTTTAATGTATGTATAAAAATCTAAAGCCTTATTATGGCCCCTTTTGGCCATTGAAATTGTCCGATAGATTTCATTCCTCCTTTCTTTATATTCCTCAAAGGCCCTGTCTGATTTCATCCTCTTAAATCTTTTGTGAGATTTTTTTCATTTGAAAGAAATGAAGAAATTCCCCTTTTCCCTTTTTTCTTGTTGACCAACTTTACAACCTTTGATCATCTGTGGTTCCCTTCCATTACCATCCTTGTCCCTCCTCCATGCCGGTTCTGAACTTCGATTAACTATTGGCATGAGATTTACCTAATTTAAAATGAATTAAATGGCGCATAGTTACTTCAATATATTAACGTTAATGGAACATTCTGCATTCTGTGTTGAACAATAAATGAGAGGATAATGAAAACTTTCTATTCAACCTACTGAAGCAAATGTTTTGCTCTACTTGCAGCACTATTCATGGGCGGATCGACCAGGTCAACCAACTTCTTGAATTAGATCATCAGAAGAGAGGAGGAGCCCGATATACTGCATTAGATAAATGGACCAATCAGCTTAATACACTCAACCAAGCAGTTGTCAGCAAACTGGCTTAATGCAAGTTAAGCTTCTACATTAATGCGATATGGAAAAGATGCAGTGATGTAAACCTGTAAAAACTGAGAATGGCTGAACTGCTGCTGTTGGTTGGCCCTGAAAACCACCAGAGCATAGGCAGAAGTGCTTTTTGATCAACTGGTTTGTGTTTTGTTGCTGCATTTGTCCCAAGACCACAGCTTTAATGTGAAGAAAGCCAAACTGCTGCAGGATTTATGATGTCTCGACATTGTGCCCTCCATCGTAAGGGAATTGACGATCACAGAGCTGTTTGTGTCATAATTTCAAAACGGACTCTTCACTTTGACATCTAAGTATTTTATCAGTTTAAACAAAAAAAAAACTCACTGAAATGTTAAAACAAAACTTGCAATAATTTGATATGCGTACTAGTTTTTGAAGATGCATTCTTTCATGTACGATTTGGCATGTTTGCGTCTTTCTGCAAAATGTCATGTCAACTTTTAAGTTATGTGGCCCATGAGTTTTCTGTACCTGCAGTGTAGTAAAAAAAATAGACAGGAACCTCCTTCTGTGGCATACTGTCACATCAGGTTTAAAGCAGCAAAATAAAATACAGCTCAGAAATGGGAAATGCTGTAATTTTGGAGTGCTTCCATTTGTTTTTTTTTCTCTCAACAATTCATATGAAAACCATGTGCATATTCCATCTCTTTGGCCCCGGTAGATCTGCATATATTGTGAACTCGAGCATTCATTCAGACAAGACAGGTTTGTCAACAGAACAATAACTTAAGTTTACAATTTTGGTCTCGTTTCGAAGTAGTCTGTTAACTAACTCGAGTACATATAATTGAAAGCACATCATTTAGTAGTTTACCTTCTGACATATACAAGACTTGGTGGTTTTGTGTGCCATAGTTCGTTCAACCTGTGCAAAGCTTTAATTGGCTGAGGCTGTTTGACTGCAATTATTCTTGAGGGTGCTGCCTGTGTGATTAGTCAAAATACAGCACTTTAATTTTGGATATTAAGAATGGCTTTGTTTTTAATGTCTTATACCGTTAAATCAGAAAAATAAACAAATTATCTCAATTGTTCAGTACTCAACATGTTGTTACCCCAGATGTGGTGAACACATTTTCAGTTCTTCCATGTTTTCTAGTTAACATTGTTGCCTGAGTTATTAGGTTAAATATCTCAACATGGCCATTTATTTCTTGGTTGTTTGTCTCAGCTGAAGAATTATCTTTTTTTTTTTTTTTCTCATTTGAGACTTCCATTTTTAATTTCTTTCCTAAACATTTCATTATTTCCATTGCATGCTTTGACCCATTTAAAACCAGGAGTCCTTTTCTACAGCAAAGTTTTACCTTTTACGTTGAACTGTGCTAAGCATGATGTATGCTACTGTTAATTTTGGTTATGCAATTGGCATTCCTGTTTTAATTAATTTAACAGAAGATAAATGTACATGATTACAAATTCAGATAGTTTATATATGATGTGGTAAATTTGCAAATGGATTTATTATACGTGATGTATTTCATAACGTGCTTGGGAGAACTTTCTATAAAGACAGCAGACTACTGACCTAGAATGATCTGTGCATTCCAGATCTTGGGCTCAACATTTATATTTTGTATTTAAAAGGTTTAATTTATCATTTACAACCAAAAAGAAAACGCCCAAGCTGAAAGCTTATTTTCTAGTATTTTCAGCAACATTAAAATTTATAATTTTATATTGAATGTTTAGCTTTGCATTAATAGTTTTCCAGCTAATTATATAATGAGGATGTCGTGGGCTGAACATGAGAAACTCAACTTAATTTCCAATGATTTGCTTTTCATTAAAGAGAATGCCTTTCATTAAATCAAAACCGTGCAAATGGTTTTGGGATCATTTGCCGGCTTGCAGCCTTTGGTTCATCTAAGTGAGAATTTCCACAAAAAAATGAAATGGAACCTTGCAGAAGGAATGGGGAAAAACAACAGCTTCAGGTAACTTTTAAAGTAGGAGAGATGGAGATTAAATCAACAGCCTCCAAATGTCCTTTCCCGAAGAAAGACTGAATGCATGATTCTGCCGTCAGACTCCGTCCCAGTCTCTTGGCATGAGCGCTATGAGAGTGAAGGAACGAGTTGGGGTTTTAATATAACCTCAGGATTATCAAGATTATCCTAAACTGCACATAGGCAGATTGGAAGATATGATTAATCCAAAACGGACATTAATCCAGTCACCCGATTAATACAAATTATAAATGTAACAATAATCTTATTTCTATATTATTAATTGCTTGAGGAAATGAATGGAAAAATAAATAGATTTCAGGTAGATCTATTTGGGAAGTATACAATTCATGATTTTGATAACAGCAAGTTACCCTTTTGCCTTTTCACTGGTATTTTTAAAATTACTATTGAAAATAGCATGGTTTTAATGCAGCAAATAGCTTCCCTGTCCAGCTATTTACTATTAACATTTTAAAGTATCATATAAGCAAGATGAATTAAGTGAAGGGTTGAGTTTATAATTATGTATATTTATTTATCTATGCCTCTCCCCCATTCCCACCCCATATTTCCTTGTATTCCCTCTACCCTCTCCCTGTCCCCATCTAATATCCCTCCCTCCAGTTTCACAATTCACTCATTTGACAACCTTCAATCCCCTTTCCACCTCTTATTCCACACACCTGCCAACAATCACATGCTCACTTATCCATCTTTATCTATCACTTACCAGGTTTTGCTGCACCCCCACCTCTTTTCCATATACCCCCCACCCCAACTGCAGCAGTCTGAAGGGCACTTAAAATGTCACCTGTCCATTCCCTCCGCAGATAATGCCCTCCTTGCTGAGTTACTCAATACTTTGTGTTTTCACTAATGTTTTTTTTAATTCGTGATTCAATGTTGTGTCTGTCCCTCTGTAGTTATGTTTTTTAATTACTAAGATCATTCAGGTTTGTTAGTATGCACTTGATAGCACTAAGAAGCTAATTAAAAGTGGCTACACAATTTCATACCTGAAGTATTCAAATGTCCATTGTAAATTGCTATTTTCCACTCATCTGACCATGTACAATTAAGTGGTTTTCCATTGCAGTTATTTCAAACACTGTTTTTGATGTGTATCGTTCAACAGTGATTTTTATTTATTTATATGAAACCTATTTTCACCTACGGTGATGTTGCAATGGCATTTTGCAATGAATAGACCAAGAGAGCAGAAGTCAGAAGATGGATCATGGATTCTGGAGGTGAGGATCCAGGAAATTGGATGGAAAAAAAAGAAAATTAGGTTGTCACAAGAAACTGAAGATGATGGAGTGTGAAGCAAAATCAAACTGAGGATCAGGCAGCATCTGTGGTGGGAAATGAACTGAACTTCATCTGAACTGAAACGAGTGGAGGGGAGATGGCCAGTATAAAGAGGTGAGGGATGGGGTAAGAGTTGGCAAGTGATAGGCGAGGAGGGGTGAATTGGTGGATGGAGTCAGGAGAGGGGTGGAGATAAAGACTAGCTGGAACATGATTGGTGGAGCTGCAGATGATGGGGAAACAAAGATATGGAGTATGGGACCAAATAAGAGGTCGGTTGGGCAGATAGAATCGGTGCAGGGAGGAGTGGGTAGGTGATGGACGGATAGGGTGGGTGGGAGGTTTGTGGGGCAGAAGTGTATGTGGGAGAATTTAGGTAAAAAAGGAACCAAGAGGAAGGTTACCTGAAAATGGAGAATTCATTGTTCATGTTTAGAATATAAAGTGCTGGAGTAACTCAGAGGGTCAGGCAACATCTCTGGAGGATATTGATAGGCGGCCTTTTGGGTCAGGTCCCTTCTTCGCCTACCCATGTCCTCCAGAGATGCTGCCTGACCCGCTGAGTTACTCTGGCACTTTGTGTTCTATGCACAATTCCAGCATCTACAGTTCCGTGTGCCTATGCTAATGGATTGTAGAGCACCCATGCAGAATACAAGGTGATGTTCCTGTAGTTTGCATTTGGCCTCATTCTGAATGGAGGAGACAGAGAACAGACAGGTTGATGTGGAAATTGGGAGGGGACTTGAAATGGCAAGCAACCGAGAGCTCCAGTTTCCTTGATGGGCAAAGTGCAGGTGCTCGGCAGTGGTTGTATCATCTGCATTTGGTCTCACGGTTTGTGTATCCTGAAAGTGGTGCTACAGCGTGCTCTTCTGGTGAGCCAGTACATTGCAGGGAGGAAACAGAGTTACTCTGAGCTATCTGCTATTTACATTCTACTATTTTTTAAATTTGCATCTTCTATTAACGGTGTGTGAATATCAGTTTGCACCTCGGTTTTGATTAAACTTTAAAGATTAATTTAGCAAAAAAAAAAGACAATGGAGAACTAGAAGAGTTATCTCCGAGATCAGAACTAGCATCAGTACCATTGGTCAGGCATAAGAGGGCATGATTTGGTAAGGAGTTATCTAAGTCAAGCAGTACTGCCTCAAGAACCACAGTATGGTTCATGACAGAAAATGCCTAAATAGTAGAGAACATTATTAATCATATTATTCTGCTCAGGACTTCAATACCTGCTGCAACAAATTAGAGAACATTATTAATCAGATTATTCTGCTCAGGACTTCCATACCTGCTGCAACAAATTGTTCCAACAGCTAAGAATTTCATTGTTCCATTGCCAGTGCATATGGCTGTTAAACGATCTTAACTCTTATAGTTTAGTCATGGGTGAAAGGTGCGGCAAGATAAAGAAATTGGGTAAACTGACCTAAATTATGCTGGTCCTGTTGGAAAATAATCGGCAAATTGCAAAACTCCTCAATCATATCACCTGCATGTTTAGTGAAATAC
>CM075989.1:20327264-20354284 GCA_038087875.1 Malacoraja senta
ACTGACCTCCCCACCTTCAAAGGGATCTACAGGAAGCACTCCTACCATCAGGGACAAGATGCAGCAGCCTAAAAATCATGACCAGCAGGTTCAACAGCTGTGGCAATGAATTCCACTCTCTTGAATCTCTCATTCTTGCTAACTTGCTAACATTTTATAGATCATGACCCAGAAATTGCTCTGCCACTTTTTTGTGCTGGAAACAGGCCCTTCGGCCCAATTTGCCCATACAGGCCAAAATGTCCCATCTACACTGGTCCCAACCAACCTGCATTTTGCCCATATCCCTCTAAACCTGTCCTATCCATATACTTGTCCAAATGTCTCTTAAACATTGCGATAATACCTGCCTCACCTACCTCCTCCGGCAGCTCGTTCGTTACACCCACCACCCTTTGTGCGAAAGTTACCCCTCGCAGGGTTCGATTAAATCTTTCCCCCTTTGCCTTAAACCTATGTCCTCCGGTCCTTTCACATTGTTACTTTGTATGAAGATGATAAAACCTTCTGTACAGAATCACATTTTGCACAGAAGTTCCCAGGGCACCTCCAATACAAGCTGTGCACTATTTAAATCCTCCCAACATATACCTCGAAAAAGCACACACAGAGTGCTGGGAGTAACTCAAACGGTCTTGCAGCCTCCCTGGAGATCATCTAAAGGGTCACGACCCAAAACATCGCCCTGAGACTCTATTGCTTGGAATGCAGGAGGATGAGGGTGATCTTATGGAAGTGTATAAAATGATGAGAGGAATAGATCGTGTAGATGCACAGAGTCTCTTGCCCAGAGTAGGTGAATCGAGGACATATGTTTATGGTGAAGTGGAAAAGATTTTATAGGTATCTGTGTGATCACTTTATCACACATAGGGTGGTGGGTGTACGGAACAAGCTGCCAGAGGAGGTAGCTGAGGCAGGGACAATCCCAACGTTTAAGAAACAATTAGACAGGTACATGGATAGAACAGGTTTGGAGGGATATGGACCAAACACAGGCAGATCGGACTAATGTAGCTGGGACATATGCAGATGTTGGGCCGAAGGGCCCATTTCCACAGTTTCCCCATCACCCTATCTGCAGTTTCTTGTGATGCCTAAATATAATTAACTAACCCACCATGCTTTGTTCTACCCATCCAATCTTCTAACCTTCTTTCCCCCCACCCCTGCAATCAGTCTGAAGAAGGGCTCTGACCTGAAACGTCAAGTACCTGTCTAAATGCCTCTTAAAAAGTTCATTGTTTATGAACTTCTGAAAAAGAACAAAACATTTTTTTTTTACCAACTTTGACCATTCAACCACTTTGACCATTGAGTCTCTGCATCCAATTCAAGCCACGAGCCAATGAGAGTCGGCCACCGACTCCCCGGCAACCAATCCGGAGCAGCCACGAGCAGCGACGGCGTCACTTCCGCTGTCTCTGCGGCGGCGGGTGGCCCGCGGGGCAGGCTGGGAGTTGTAGTCCGGCAGCCGCGGGTCAGCGCGGAGGAGGCGGGGCAGAGGGACTACAGTTCCCGGGGTGCGCCGCGCGCTGCGGGGCCGCAGCCCTCCATCACACCCGGGGCTCTCGCCCGCACAGGAACGTGTGGGGAAGCAACGGCCGTTTCTTGTGAACCCGTAATAAACTAATTTAAAAAAAAACACACACATCTTCTAACTCTCTTCCCTCCACCCCACCCCTGTTGCAAAACATACTTGGCTAATAAATGACTATTATGATAATAATCTGAAGAAGGGTTCTGACCTGAACCGTTTAGACACAACGCGGAAACAGACCCTTCCGTCCCCGCACATTGACATAAATGAACTAACTAGCTAACTAACACACACACACACCACAATTTTACAGATAAAAACCCCAACAATTAACCAACAAACCTGCATGTCTTTGGAGTGTGGGAGGAAATCGAAGCCCCGGGAGAAAACCCCGCCACAGGTCAAGGGAAAAACGTGCAAACTCCACACAGACAGCAGCACCCGCTGTGAGGCGGCAACTCTACCGTTGCACCACCTGGTTGTGCAGATGCTGGGCTGGTAAAGGTGAGGCCCGGCACAAATTGGAGGATAAACACCTCATACTTCGTTTGGGCAACTTACACCCCGGCGGTGTGAATATTGACCCCTCTCACACCAACCCTTGCTTCCCTCCATCCCTCTCCCTTCCTCCATCCCCCCCTCTCCCTTCCCTCCATCCCCCCCTCTCTTCCCTCCATCCCCCCCCCTCTCTCCCTCCATCCCCCCCTCTCTTCCCTCCATCACCCCCCTTCCCTCCATCACCCCTCTCTCTTCCCTCCATCCCCCTCTCTCTTTCCCTCCATCCCCCTCTCTCTCTCTCCCTCCATCCCCCCTCTCTTCCCTCCCTCCCCTCCTCTCTCCCTCCCCCCTCTCTCTTCCCTCCATCCCCCTCCCTCTTCCCTCCATCCCCTCCTCTCTTCCCTCCATCCCCCCTCTCTTCCCTCCATCCCCCTCTCTCTTCCCTCCATCCCCCTCTCTCTTCCTCCATCCCCCTCTCCTTCCGTCCATCCCCCTCTCTTCCCTCCATCCCCCCCTCTCTTCCCTCCATCCCCCCTCTCTTCCCTCCATCCCCCCCTCTCTTCCCCTCCATCCCCCCCTCTCTTCCCTCCATCCCCCCCTCTCTTCCTCCATCCCCCCCTCTCTTCCCTCCATCCCCCCCCTCTCTTCCCTCCATCCCCCTCTCTCTTCCGTCCATCCCCCTCTATCTTCCCTCCATCCCCCCTCTCTTCCCTCCATCCACCCCCCTCTCTTCCCTCCATCCACCCCCCTCTCTTCCCTCCACCCCCCGCCCCCCCAAACTTAGTGGTTGTACTAGGATTGAAATTCCCTCTCTTTACATCACAATGGGGCTTCATTATTGTCGAGCTTCTTGCCAGATTCCTATGTAGACATTATTTTCTTTCAGGCTAGGTTAGTACTTTGTGCTAAATGAACTGTAGGAGATGGGCAGCTTACGACCCAGCTGTATCTGTATGAATATTGATTTCTCTAACTTCAAGTAACTCTTGTTTTCCTTTCTCTCTGTCCCTCCCCCACCCTAGATCCCCAACCAGTTTCACTTTCCTCCTGATTTTCTGCCTCCTCGTCACCCTCCCTTCAACTAACAATTCTACATTTCCTTGAGCAACGTCTGCTTTGATCTGTCCTTTTCACACATTGCCCTTCCACATCTGTAGGCTCTCTCCCCCTGGCCCTCGGTCTAAAGAAGGGTCTCGACCTGAAATGTCGCCCATTCCTTCTCTCCAGAGACGCTGCCTGTCCCGCTGAGTTACTCCAGCATTTTGCGTCTATCTTGCCTGCAAGAGGCCGGCCTCACGCATCTTTTATTCCTCTCGGAATCAGTCGTTGGGGATATGGGGAAAGGGGGGTCACAGAGCCACCTCATACCCTCCCCTCCCTCCATCATTTCCCCTCCACACGACTCACCAGGGAGCGAAGAACTCGACCAGCGCCAGGTCGTGGTCGTCGATCTGATCCTCGAAGTCGTCGTCCGTCAGTTCGACCACGTCGGTGGCCAGCGCGGCGCCAGCGATGGAGCAGACGAGGAGCAAGAGGCGGATCATGGCGGGCTGAGCCCGGGGAGGGTGGCGGCGGCGGTAGTAGTAGTAGTGGTGGTGGTGGCGGTGACAACGACAGCGCTCCCTTCTCCCTCCTCACGGCCGCCCGCCTCCGGCCCAAGTGACGGCGCCCGGCCCGCCCCGCCAGCCAGCCCAGCCCCGCAGTGTGGCGCCTCGCCATTGGCCCGCCAACGCTCACGTGGACTCCCGTCAGCCAACCCTAGGCGCCGTACCATTTCCTCACATCCGCTGATCTGGACCAATGGTATCGGAGGGCGCGATTCTGCGCACTTGGATCTGCTCTGTCATTTCCCCCTTCATGTTCAACTGCCCCATTAACTAACATTACTAACTGCAAACTGCCCCATTAACTAATATTAATATAGCGAACGTAAGTAATTTTCGGCTGTAATCTGCTCCATTAACTAACATTAACATAGCTATCTAACATAACTGATGTTCTGCTGCAAACTATCCATTAGCTAACATTAATATAACTAACTAATATAACTAATGTTCTGCTGCAAACTGCCTCAGGATTAACATAACTAACTAACATAACTAAACTCAGGACTAGCATTAACACAACTGACTCGCATAACTAAACTGACATTAGGACTAACATTAACATAGCTAACTAACATAACTAATGTTTTGCTGCAAACTGCCTCAGGACTAACATTTACATAACTAACTAATATAATTAACGTTCTGTTTCTAACAGCCTCAGGACTAACATTAACATAACTAGCCAACACATAACTAAACTCAGGACTAACATTAACACGACTAACATAACTAAACTCAGGACTAATATTAACATAACTAACATGAATTCTGCAAATTCAACAACCTCTGACTAAAGAAATTCTTCCTCATCTCCTTAAAGGAACGTCTTTTTATTCTATGGCCTCTGGTCCTAGACTCTCCCACCAATGGATACATCCTCTCCACATCCACTCTATCCATGCCTCAGGACTAACATTAACATAACTAACTAACATAACTAAACTCAGGACTAACATTGCATCAGTAAAAATATTGAATTTGTTTCTTAAACAGCAGCAGAAAACAAGCCATCTGCCTTTCAAAAAATTACATCAGACCTCTTTAAATGGGATCCTATCATATGAATTCCATGTGTAGGAAGGAACTGCAGATGCTGGTTTCCACCGAAGATAGACACAAAATGCTGGAGTAACTCCGCGAGACAGGCAGCATCTCTGGAGAGAAGGAATGGGTGACGATTCGGGTCAAGAACTTTCTTCAGACAGTCAGGGGAGGGAAACTTGAGGTATGGAAGGGTAAGGTGTGAAAATGACAGATCAAAGCAGACAACAGCCAAGGAAATGTAGAATGGTTCATTGCTGGCTGATGGGATGTAATTTTGTACCTCATTGCTAATTTCTAGCACTATCCCCATATCCCTTTATTCTCCCAAAGTCTGGAAATATAACACTGCTTTAACAAACATGACAGGTTCTACAGGGAAGAAAATTCCATCTAAATGGTGAAACCACCCTGCTCACATCTAGTCTGTCAACCCCTATGAGTCTTCAAATAACCCCTGCATTCCCTCTCTCTCCATCCCTCCTTCACCCAAGTCATACCAGCTTTTTGTTCTCCTGTTTCCTTTGCCATTATTACTTTTTTGCATATCTTTCATTCATTTGTTCTATATCTCCCTACATCATCGTCCATATCTCTCGTTTCCCTCTCCCGTGACTTTCAATCTGAAGAAGGGTCTCGACCCGAAACGTCACCCATTCCTTCTCTCCAGAGCTGCTGCCTGCCCCGCTGAGTTACTCCAGCATTTTGTGTCAACCCTATGAGAGGTTTGTATGTTTTGGTGCAATCTCCTATCATTCTACTTTTGAGAATACAATTCCTAGCTGCTATATCCCTCCTCCCTACCATTTCTGAAACCAGTCCCGTGAATATTTCTACATGATAGCAATGTCAAGTATATATTTTCTTAGGTAAGGACACTAATCCCTGTGATGCCCCACTTGTCAAAGCAAAACAACCTGAGAATGATCCATTTATCCCCACTCTTTGCTTTATTTCTGATAACCACTTCTCAATCCATATCAGTAGTTTATCTCTAATTCTGTGCACGCAAACATTGTTGACCGATCTCCTATCTTGGACTACATTGAACTTGTGTAAATCCGAATCAGGCAACAGTATTTGCGTTGGTGAACACTTTTTTTGCAGATTTAGGTGGAGACCCATTTATAGTTTTTGTTTGAATTAAAGTGTGCAATGGGCACGTCTCCTATTCAAAGCTGCTGGAAACTGATATTCTCAAACATAAACGCACACAGGCCATAAACCCAAAGTTAAAATAGAAACAAAAGAAACTTATCAATTCATAACACTATTCCTTGTATCTATAATTAACGTGTTTTTTCAGGTGTCCGGATTATTACGCTAATCCGTAACATTTTCACTTCACGGATGGTTTCCTGTGCACAGTGAGATTTCCTGTGCACCATGCATTCTCTCTCCTAACTGTTGGTGTAAGCATATAAAGAAGCCAGGCAGCCAAAAGTGATAACCCCTTGACTGAGTACGACAAACTGGAATGCTTAGATTCCACTATCACTCTTTACCTCCATTCTATCTCCTTTATCTAACATCAAGACTGGATGAGTAAAAACATGATCGAACTAACTTCTGGGAAATTTAAGGGCAATGTCCTTGGACCCAGGCACAAACTCAGTCACTCTTGGCAACTGCCATAGGCTGGCAACTTTGCCATTGTATTTAACCCTGAGACCTGCTTCTGATCACATATCTGTGCTTTCACTACTTTCACTTCTTTAAGTTGTGGTGCTTCCTCCTTGCTTACTTCCTGGTGCTGAAACTCTCATTTATTTCATTATTAATCAAGAATTGACTGTTCAAATACTCCCTAAGGGAATTTTTCAATTTCCACCCAACATAAATCCAATTTTATCTAAGACTTTCATTTGTACCATGCCATTTACTCATTACATCTGGGTTCACTGATATGCATTTTTTTCCCCAACTAAGAATACCCCCATTTGAAGTTTCTTATCCTTGTTTACATATCTTTCACTTTCTTTATCACATCCTCCAGCCCGACAAGCCTTGAGTTCTCTTTCTATTTCTAATTAGAGTCATCGAGCCATACAGCACAGAAACAGGCCCTTCAGCCCAACTTGTCCGTGCCGATATCCCGTCAAGACTATCAAGACTAATCCCCCTAGCCCTCATTTGGCCCATATACCGCAAAACCATTCCTATCCATGTACCTGTCCAAATGTCTTTTTAGATTCTTTTAATTCTGATCTCTTCTATTCCCACTAGCCCCCCCCCCCCCCAGTTTTAATCACTCCCTCTCTAATGGGCATTTCTTTAGCTGCTTCTACTGTGCAACTTCAAATTCTCTCCACTAATTTCTTTGTTTCAATTAGAATATAGAAAAGTACAGCACAGGAACAGGCCCTTCACCCCACGATGATTGTGTCGAACATTTGTACCATTTTTAAAGGAACTAACTTCTAAACGGTTTTGACGGTTGAAAAATGGGTTTCTAGATATTGTCTAATAAGGTCTGGACGACTTAAGACATTTTAAAACATTACACGTGGAAAATAAATGATAGCTAATATTATTCTGGTTTAGATTGACGTTAGTCTGGGTAACCTAATTGCATTAATCGTGAGCCAAACTTGATCAAAATGAAAAAGTTAGTTCGTTAAGTTTAATGATTATAGATCCTAAAGACCTTGATTTCCAACCATTAGAAAAGGAAGATAAGAATGCCAGTGCAGGTGTGCCAGTCTTGTTATCTGCATGTTACTGTTTATAAGAAAATAATTTCACGTTGCATTTGGGACAATAAAGCAAATTTGAACCACTTCTCAGATACTTATGCCTCAATGTGTACAACTCCTTTCCTTGGACCATGCAAACAGTTCCATAGTGACACAAAAAATGGTAGATGCTGGAATCTTGAGCAAAATATAAAGTGCTGAAGGAACTCCATGGGTCAGGCAACATTTATGGAGAGCATGGACTGAGGACAATTTGGGTCGGGGCTCTTCTTCAGTCCCGACCCAAAACGTCACGTATCAATTCCCTCCCCAGATGCTTCCTGATCTGCTGAGTTCCTCGAACACTTTGTGTCTCAATCATTTGCATGGTTGACTAAGGTTCTTGAAGCTGACCAAGCTATGCTATGCAAACTTTGATAGGCAAATTTGCAAGTCAGTCATAAAACATAGGCAGGTACACAAAAATGCTGGAGAAACTCAGCGGGTGCAGCAGCATCTATGGCGCGAAGGAAATAGTCAAGTCAAGTGAGTTTATTGTCATGTGTCCCTGGTAGGACAATGAAATTCTTGCTTTGCTTGAGCACAACAGAACATAGTAGGCATTTACTACAAGGAATTCTATAAATATATACACAATGGTCAATATACTGATAAAGTGCAAATAACAGTATTGGCTAATAAAGTTCAGTGTTATGTCCGAGCCAGGTTTAATAGCCTGATGGCTGTGGGGAAGTAGCTGTTCCTGAACCTGGTCGTTGCAGTCTTCAGGCTCCTGTACCTTCTACCTGAAGGTAGTAGGGAGATGAGTGTGTGGCCAGGATGGTGTGGGTCCTTGATGATGCTGCCAGCCTTTTTGAGGCAGCGACTGTGGTAGATCCCCTCGATGGAAGGGAGGTCAGAGCCGATGATGGACTGGGCAGTGTTTACTACTTTTGTAGTCTTTTCCTCTCCAGGGCACTCAAGTTGCCGAACCAAGCCACGATGCAACCGGTCAGCATGCTCTCTACTGTGCACCTGTAGAAGTTAGAGAGAGTTCTCCTTGACAAACCGACTCTCCGTAATCTTCTCAGGAAGTAGAGGCGCTGATGTGCTTTCTTAATAATGGCATCATTGTTCTCGGACCAGGAAAGATCTTCAGAGATGTGCATGCCCAGGAATTTGAAGCTCTTGACCCTTTCAACCATCGACCCGTTGATATAAACGGGACTGTGGGTCCCCATCCTACTCCTTCCAAAGTCCACAATCAGTTCCTTGGTTTTGCAGGTGTTGAGGGCCAGGTTGTTGTGCTGGCACCATATGGACAGTTGCTTGATCTCTCTTCTATACTCTTCTATCTCTCTTCTAAATAGGCAACGTTTCGGGCCGAAACCCTTCTTCAGACATAAAACATAGGCAGTTGTGTTTAGTGGCTGCAAAGGCACAGCTTATTAAACTTTAATTCCAAGAAACCGTAGCAGATTTACATAAAATTTCATCTCAATGCACCATTGTATCATGTGGGTCACTGCTGCGTCATTTGCTAGATTCAGTAATTTCATCAATTCCTCTTCAAACAGAAATGTTCGTCATGTTGTGGATTCATTCTGAGTGCAGTGCACAACTGACCAAATGTGGGAACAAACCCTTAGACTGAAGAAACCCTTAGACCCAACCTGAAATATCGTCTAAACATTCCCTCCACAGATGCTGCCTGACCCATTGAGCTCCTCCAACAAATAGTTTTATGCCCAAAATTCCATCTGCAGTCTCTTGTGTCTCCATACTTAATGGATCTTATTTATACCTGTTTTAATGTTGAAAATTAGAGGTCACTCATGTCTTCGATGTTGTGGATGATCAGCCATGATCCAAATGAATGGCGATGCTGGCTCAAAGGGCCGAATGGCCTACTCCTGCACCTATTGTCTATTGTCTTAAAATTCAACTGATCAGCAAATTATTCAATTAACTGCTTCCCTGCTATCTCCAAAAGATAGAAATTTCCAAACCAGTCATCAACATGATGTGGCTTTGGTTCGGACAAAGTGACTTTGGGGCTGTAGTCCAGGAGTTCAGGAAGAGTGGAGCCCATAATGGCCCAATGTTAGCTGGGGAAGGGGTGATAAGTATAACGAGTATTACACAAACTCGAAAAAAAACAGCGCCTCATATTCCACCTGGGTAGTCTACAACCCGATGGCATGAGTATTGAGTTCTCCAATTTCAAGTCACATTCTTCCCCACTATCTCTCTCTCGCTCTCCCTCTGTTTCTCTCCTTCTGATCTGCCCTGGTCCTCTCACACATTCATACTTCTTCCCAAACCCTCCTCCACCACCGCCTATCATCCAGTTTATTTTCCTTGTCCCACCCTCTCTATCTGCCCATCACCCACAAAATCCAGAAATAGATCCCCTCCCCTAAAGATTCCCATCTGATCACCCTCTCTCCCTTATTTATTTCCATGCTGGGCGGCACGGTGGTGCAGCGGTAGAGTTGCTGCCTTACAGCGAATGCAGCGCCGGAGACCCGGGTTCGATCCCGACTACGGGTGCTGTGTGTACGGAGTTAGTACGTTCTCCCCGTGACCAGCGTGGGTTTTCTCCGAGATCTTCGGTTTCCTCCCACACTCCAAAGACGTACAGGCATGTAGATTAATTGGCTTGGTAAATGTAAAAATTGTCCCTAGTGGGTATAGGATAGATGTTAGTGTGCGGCGATCGCCTGTTTCTGCGCTGTATCTCTAAACTAAACTAAACTAAAACCTTCCTTTCCATTATCTGCAGCCCTTTGTTGCTGCACATATCACCTCCCATTGTCACCATCCCATTTCCACCCATCCCTCTCCCATCTGATCCATTTGCCAATCAACCCTTCCTCACCTGGACTCACCTAATGTTTGCCAGCTCTTACCCCTCCCCCTCACTTCTTTCTGACCAGTTGGAGTGTTCTGACCTGAACGACGACTGTCTAGTTACCTCCACAGATGCTGCCTGACCATTGACCTCCTCCAGACAATCTGTTCTCTGCTCTGTATACTGGTTAGTAGATTGGTGTACGTGCTGTCGCATAACGTAGCCAAGATCAACAAAATGATCGCTTCCTGCTTGCATCCTGTACAGTTTTTCTAGTTTATTTTTGTGATAACCAGAGTGAAGAGAAAGATGGTAAAAAAAAATGTTCACAAAATGATTAAATAATTGTCTCAGGTGGTGTAAGTGAGGACAGAAACCCAACCATTAAATTAAATACATTGCATTTCCAAAACAAATCTGTTATAAGATACAACATGGAAATAGGTGCTTCAACCCACTGAATCCAAGCCAACCATCAATCACGCATTCACACTAGTTCCATGTTATCCCACTTTTCCAGTCACTGCCTACACATTAGGGGCCAATTCACAACAGAGGCCAATTCACTTACAAATTCACACGTTTTTACAAAATTCTTAAGGGGTTGGACAGGCTAGATGCAGAAAGATTGTTCCCGATGTTGGGGAAGTCCAGAACAAGGGGTCACAGTTTAAGGATAAGGGGGAAGTCGTTTAGGACCGAGAAGAGAAAAACATTTTTCACACAGAGAGTGGTGAATCTGTGGAATTCTCTGCCACAGAAGGTAGTTGAGGCCAGTTCATGGCTATATTTAAGAGGGAGTTAGATGTGGCCCTTGTGGCTAAAGGGATCAGGGGGTATGGAGAGAAGGCAGGTACAGGATACTGAGTTGGATGATCAGCCATGATCATATTGAATGGCGGTGCAGGCTCGAAGGGCCGAATGGCCTACTCCTGCACCTATTTTCTATGTTTCTATGTTTTGGGATGTGGGAGGAAACTGGAGCACCCGGAAGAAACCCCCACGTGGTCACGGAGAACATGCAACCTCCACTCAGAAAGCACCCTTGGCCAGGGTCCCTGGCGTTGAGAGGCAGCAGCTCTACCAGCTGTGCCACTGTGCTGCTCCGATGGAGCTACAGGGGTTATTTCCACAAACGCCTTAAACCCTTGGCATGTGTCCTTGATCCTATTGCGTCCTCATCAAAAATATCTGCATCATTTCTTCCCATACAATAGGCTAGTTTGGAGCTTAAATTAATATGAATCATATTGAGCAGTGCAACGCAAGGGACAGGTATATACAGTGTCTACTAGCCTAATCGAAGAGGATTCTCCTACAGGTGCACGGTAGAGAACACGCTGACTGGTTGCATCAATAGACAATAGACAATAGGTGCAGGAGTAGGCCATTCTGCCCTTCGAGCCAGCACCGCCATTCAATGTGATCATGGCTGACCATCCCCAATCAGTACCCCGTTCCTGCCTTCTCCCCATATCCCCTGACTCCGCTATCTTTAAGAGCCCTGTCTAGCTCTCTCTTGAAAGCATCCAGAGAACCTGCCTCCACCGCCCCCTGAGGCAGAGAATTCCACATCGTGGCCTAGTTCGACAACTTGAACTTCCAGGAGTAAAAAAGATTACAAAAAGTTGTGACCACTGCCCAGTCCATCACCGGCTTTGACCTCCCCATTGTCGAAGGGATCTACCATAGTCGCTGCCTCAAAAAGGCAGCCAAAATCCACAGAAGGTCTGGCAACATCTGTGGAGGACGAATCAATCAACAATTTAGGATGGTGAAATATCATTAATCTGAAGCATTATCCCTTACTTCTTGTCTGCAACTATTCCCTCCACACATGATGAGCACAGAATTTCTTGCTTCTATTTCCCCTGAAGCTTAGTGCCTTTTGAAATGTGATCTTACGCTCGCAAGTGTTTGACTAGTGGGTGGAGGATTTGTGTGGGATGTCAGTGAGCGTTTATAAGGATGGTGGTTGCTCAGTGTGTCAAAAAAGATCAGAAAATGATTTAAAGTTACACTGAATAACAGGGTTTTCTTGTTGAGATTACATCTACAGTGATTTGAATCACGACGCCTGGTAGCTTGATTTTCCTGGGGGGAAATCTGATTCAGCTTGTGCCAATTATCTGTTGCTGAAATTAATTCCTGTGTAATTGCGGGGACAATGTGCATATCCAAGTTTGGCCAGGTAAGCTTCAATAGATTGCATGTGATGGACGATAGGCCCCAGTAATTGCATTTATCAAAGCAGAATGACCCTCGGGCCGTGGCTATCCCCCCCCCCCCCCCCCACAACCGAACCTGAAGGGGGAAGCCGCCGAGCCCGGCCCCTGCTCGTGCACGAGGACTGGAGAGTGGTGGGAGTCGTCGACAGCAGACCCAAGGACAAAGGGCCAGGAAATGGATCCGGGGTCTTACCTTACATGCCCTTAAGCTAGGCCGCGGGAAGCGCCCCCAGGGTACAAAGGCAGAAGGTGGACGGGGGGGGGGAAGGGGAAGACGGTTCACAGGATGATCCAGATCGAGGTCACCACTCTAACACCCCACTGGGGATTTAATGTGTGCTTTAGTATGCTTACAGTTAGACTGATCTTGAAACAGTTTTGAATCGCAAAGTGCAGGAGCAACGCAGCGGTTCAAGCTTATCTCAGGCGAACGTGGATAAGTGATGCTTTGGGTAGGGACCCATCTTCAGTCTGAATGTAGTAGGGGGGAGAAAGCTGGATGTGAGGTGGGGATGGGACAAAGCCAGGCAAGTGATAGGTGGAAATAGACACAAAAAGCTGGAGTAAAAGCATCTCTGGAGAAAAGGAATAGGTGATGTTTCGGGTCGAGACTCTTCTTCAGACTGAGAGTCAGGGGAGTCTCGACCCGAAACCTATTCCTTTTCTCCAGAATATTGCTATCTTTGGTTTAAACCAGCACCTGCAGTTCCTTCCTACACAAGTGATAGGTGGATACGGGTGATTGGTAGACGAGTGGATAAAGGCCAAAGATGGGAAGAAGACTAAAGTATGGTTATATATGTAACTGCTGCATAATCTACCTTGGTAAAAGAGAGGGGAGAAAATGAATAGCAAGTATACCTGAAGCAGTGAAGGCCTCTGCTTTCAATGTTTCTGCAATCATTTCTTTGCCTCCATGTTCATAACCTTTTGCGCTCTCTTCTCATTACAGGTCTATGATGGCAACATTGAGGACCACACCTTACCTGCCTTGTTATCTGAAGACTTTGGAAAAGAATTAAGGAAGAATTTCATGCTGAAAATGAGAGGAGATATATCCACTCAAGAGTGCAGGACGCTATCCAACTTCTGTGACTGTACAGATATGAAGCTATAACTTTATCCAGATGATGTGTTTGCCAAATGTAATGGAAGATGCACTCAGCATCTTGATATGGTTAAATTACATGGTTGAACAAGTTGTGCATTTAGAAAGGTGAGCAGTTATTTGATATCAATGCATTCTTTGGTGGCAATGCAATTTGTTTCATTATATTATATCATCACGTCAGCCTTTTTATTCTGTAAATATATCGTTATAACTTACTCAAACACTGATAGGTAAATCAAAGTGCTTTGAGCAATCGGAACAGTGATAAGACGAATTAAGTAACGAGGTGGGAGGACAGATGTAAGAAGGGTCTCAGGATCAACTTTTTCACTCAGAGAGTATCCATATCTCAAATGAGCTGCCACAGGAAGCAACTATGTGGATATAACTATTACTTTCAAAATACGTTTGAACAAATATATGGATAGCATCTATGGAGCGAAGGAATAGGTGACGTTTCAGGTCGAGATCCGAAACATCACCTATTCCTTCGCTCCATAGATGCTGCCTCACCCGCTGAGTTTCTTCAGCATTTTTGTCTACTTTGATTTTTCCAGCATCTGCAGTTCTTTCTTAAATAAATGGATAGGATGAGTTGAGAGGCCTGTGGGCCAAATGCAGGCAAATATGCCAATTTGGTCAGCATGGACAAAATGGATAAGAAAAGCCTGTTTCTATGTACAGCTCTATCGCTCTATGAGTCCATAACTCAGCTAATTGATGAACACAATGTGAATATGTGTGCAAAGGAACTGCAGATGCTGGTTTAAACAAAAGATAGACATAAAAAGCTGGAGTAACTCGGCGGGTCAGGCAGCATCTCTGGAGAGAAGGAATGGGTGACGTTTCGGAACGTCACCTATTCCTTTTCTCCACAATATGAATCTGGTCAGAAGATAAATGTGTACGCCTGTGAAGAGACTAGAATGGTGTTGGGATGGTGGCTACATAAGGTTGAATGCCCTGGTAAGTGAATAAATTTCAACCGGGCCTAATGAATGGCTTATGAAATAGCTAATGGTCTTCATTGTTCTAGAGTTCTAAATACGATTCTAAATACTGTTCTCTTTCATGTTCTTGTATGATATCATAATATAGTGAAGTCACTATGGCAAGGAGAGTATTTTTTGATATGAATTATTCAAAAACATATTCACCCAACATGGATAAAATTTGTCGACGGTGTGATATTTTAGAAGTACAATAACACCTCTGCTTTTCTTCTCAAGGTCTTAACTATCAGGTAAGACCGAAAAATAAATGAGCTGAGATCCCAAAATCAAAAAGAATCTAACATCTTGAAAAGTATATGATTAATCAGTAACAAAAGATTGTAATAGTCATAGAGTCATGGAGTGATACAGCGTGGAAACAGAAGATAGACACAAAATGCTGGAGTAACTCAACGGGACAGGCAGCATCTCTGGAGAGAAGGAATGGGTGACGTTTTAGGTCAAGACCCTTCTTCAGACTGGAAACAGGCCCTTCGGCCCAACTTGCCCACAATGACCAACATGTCCCAGCTACACTAGTCCCACCTGCCTATGTTTGGTGCATATCCCTCCAAACCTGACCTATCCATGCACTTGCCTAGCTGTTTCTTAAACGTTGGGATAGTCCCTGCCTCAACCACCTCCTCTGGCAGCTTGTTCCATACACCCACCACCCTCTGTGTGAAAAAGATTACCCCTCAGATTCCTATTAAATCTCTTCCCCTTCACGTTAAACCTATTTTAATTGTGATATTGAAAAGTTGAAAATAAAAATCTTCATGAGGGCTTATAAAAAAGGAGAAAATTCATAGTCATGGAGATATACAGCACAGAATTTGGACTTTCTGCCCAGTGGGTCCCCACACATTCACACTACTTAGTACTGGCAATGGTTTGGAAGAAAGAAACTGCAGATGCTGGTTTACACAAAAGGACACTGAATACTGGAGCAACATGGAAACATAGAAAAATTGAAAAATAGGTGCAAGAGTGGGTCATTCAAGACAACACCGTCATTTAAAATGATCATAGGCTGATCATCTAAAATCAGTACCCCGCTCATCCTTTTTCCCCATATCCCTTGTTTCCTTTAGCCCTAAGAGCAAAATCTATCTTTCGCTTGAAAAATCCCGTGAATTGGCCTCCACTGCCTTCTGTGGCTGAGAATTCCACAGATTCACAACTCACTGGATGAAAAAAAAATTCCTCATCTCAGTCCTAAATGGCCTCTACCCCTTATTCCTAAATTGTAACCCCTGGTTCTGGATTCACCCAACATGGGGAACCTTTTTCCTGCATCTAGCCTGTCCAATCCTTTAAGAATTTTATATGTTTCGATAAGATCCCCTCTCATACTTCTAAATTCCAGTGACTACAAGCCCAGTCGACCCATTCTTTCATCATACGTCAGTCCTGCCATCCCGGGAATTAACCTGGTGAACTTACACTGCACTCCCCCAATCGCAATAATGTCCTTCCTCAAATTAGGAGACCAAAATTGCACACAATACGCCTGGTGCAGTCTAGCCAGGGACCTGTACAACTGCAGTAGGACCTCCTTGCTCCTAAACTCAAATCCTCTCGCAATGAAGACCAACATGCCATTGGCTTTCTTCACTGCCTGCTGTACCTGCATGCTTACATTCAGTGACTGATGTACAACCACATCCAGGTCTCGTTGCACTTCCCCTTTTCCTAATCTGACACCATTCAGATAATAATCTGCCTTCCTGTTCCTGCCACCGAAGTGGATAACCTCACATTTATCCACATTATACTGCATCTGCCATGCTTCTGCCCACTCACCCAACCTATCCAAGTCACCCTGCAGGTTCCTAGCATCCTCATCGCAGCTCACACTGCCACCCAGCTTTATGTCATCCGCAAACTGGGAGATGTCACATTTAATTCCCCCGTCTAAATCGTTAATATATATCGTAAATAACTGGGGTCCCAGCACCGAGACTTGCGGCACCCTACAAGTCACTGCCTGCCATTCTGAAAAGGACCCATTAATTCCTACTTTTTGCTTCCTGTCTGCCAACCAGTTCTGCTCTAATTTTGGACACTAATCTCTTGTGTGGGACCTTGTCAAAGGCTTTTTTGAAAGTCCAGATCCACCACATCCACTGGCTCTCCCTTATCTATTCTACTTGTTACATCCTCAAAAAATTCCAGAAGATTAGTCAAGCATGATTTCCCCTTCATAAATCCATGCTGACCTTGACCGATCCTTTCACTGCTTTCCAGTGGTTCAGTGGGTCAGGTAGTATCTCTGGATCCCAACCCGAAACATTGCCAATGCATGTTCTCTGGAGATGCTACCTGACCTGCTGAGTTACTCTAGCATTTTGTGTCCTTTTTGTATTGAGTTGTTTTTTGTTGTTGTCAGGTTTACTGACATACAAAGTAAAACATTGCTTTGCATGCTCTCCAGGCAGAAGAAAATAAAATGTGGCGTTAGGGCTACAGAGGAAGGGCAGAGTAATTTTAAAAAAGTGCATTGGGCCATAATAAGCTGGATTGGGAATCATCTTTAGCACATGAGAGGTCTGTTTATGGGACTGATAACAGCGGAGAAGAAGAATTCTCTTGATGAGAATATTCATTTCTTAAACATTAGTACCAGAAATAGATTGATTATTACAGCATCTTGTTTGCCTCTTGTAAGCCTCTACCAAGCTGAAATAACCATTGGCCGCACAACGCAGCAAATGCATTTCAAAATAATTAATTGACCTTCAAATGCTTTCATATAGATAAGGTTTATCTTTATGTAAAACCCTTGCTTTTGTTTCTTACTTACGGGTTAACTAAACATATATACTGTGGATTTTTAGCTGACCTTTAGTTTAGTTTAGTTTAGAGATCCAGCGTGGGAACAGGCCCTTCAGCCCACCGAATTCGAGCCGACCAGCGATCCCCGCACACTTACACTATCCTACACACACTAGGGACAGTTTTCAATTATACCAAGCCAATTAACCTACAAACTTGTACGTCTTTGCAGTGTGGGAGAAAACCGGAGATCCCGGAGAAAACCCACGCAGGTCACGGGGAGAAAGTACAAACTCCGTACAGCCAGCACCCGTAGTCTGGATCGAAGCCGGGTCTCTGGCGCTGTGAGGCAGCAACACTACCGCTGCGCCACCTCTCATCAAGAAGTCACATCTGACATCCTATTGTGCCAAGTTATTTACTTCCACGTGTAAAAGCCCTGTCCCACGGTACAAGTTCATTCCAAGAGCTCTCCCGAGTTTTTAAAAAATCAAACTCGTGGTAAGCACGGAGAATGAACGTAGCGGGTACGTCGGAGCTCGGGGACGTCTCTTAGCGGCTCGTAGCGCCAACGGCAGATACTCGGGAAGACTCGCTAACGGCAGGTAAGCACGGGAAGACTCGTGAAGATTTTTCAACATGTTGAAAAATGTCCACGAGAGCCCTGATACCGACGAGTGGCCATTACCGTAAATCTCCGAGTTCGAATCAGGGCAAACTCGGGAGAGCTCTTGGAATGAACTCGTACCGTGAGACAGGGCTATAACTATATTTACATATTACAAGCAGGATCTTACTGGCATTTAGTTATTATTTACACTTTACAAACAAGTTTAACAAGAAGGGAAATCGTCTGCATGATTGGATTATAAGACATTTGGTTTATATTTAGGTTGAGAGAATGACTAATTAATTATTATTATAATGCAGCTTCTGAATAGCTCCAATCAGTGCTTTTATGTGATGGTATGCCCCAATAGGAGGTACTGGCACCTTCAAGATGATAAATGTCATTATTTTGTTTATTAATTGTGCATACACGCACTGTTATGTCTAAAAACAACACTGGTTACATGTTTGTTAATGCCACGTATTATCACGATCAATTGTATATCGCAGATTCAGAGAATTACTGTTCCACCTCTTACAGGCTAAGATTTATAAATAATTAATTGACACAGCAACCGATGGTTGATCGTCTGCAAGTGGTCAGGGTTTGAAAATGAAGGTAGAAACAAGGAACTACAAACGCTGGCTTTCATAAAGTGCTGGAGTCACTCAGCAGGTCAGGCAGCATCTATGGAGGAACATGGATAGGTGGCATTTCGGGTCGGGACCTTCCTTCAGAATGATCAGTGCTGAAGGAGGGTCCCGGCCCGAAACATCACCTATTCAAGTTATTCCAGAGATGCTGACTGACCTGCTAAGTTACTCCAGCACTTTGTGTCCTTTTTGGAAAAGGAATGGATCTTTAAAGGTTGTAGATGTGGAGATCGCTGACAGTTGGACATTTGTATAATGGGTGCATTTATACGCTTTTTTCTCCGTTGAATAGATTCTTAAAAATGGAGTCATCGAAATACCTTTTGGAACCTAAAAGTGTTTCTCAGATACATTCAAAGGAGAATCCTCTGGCACAAGTTATCCGATCAAAGCTCATTCAGGACTTCAATTTGTTGGATCATTTACAAGGATTAATCATCAATGATCCAAAATATAATATGAATGATATTAAAGGTATTTTTTGAACCATTACATTGACAATATTGATTTTGGTTGTTCACATAATAATGAAAGAAAAAAAGAATCGGAAATGTATGCTGTGTCAAAACACAGTAAAATGGGAAATTGTATTTAAAGGTGTCTCTTCGCTACAACCAAAGTCCATGTGGACAAAGTGCAAGACCAAATGTTTACATATGCAGTGGAAACATTATGTTACACAACAATGGTAAATACTGCAGAAAAAGACACTGCTTTTTTTGCTATCTTTCTGATCTTTAATATTCTGAACTTGGAAATTATACAGTATGCACCTTAGTTTTTCCAGCAAACATTTTTTTAAAGCATATTTACATACTTCCTTACGGTGCCAGAGATCCTGACTACAGGTGCAGTATGTACGGAGTTTGTAAGTTCTCCCCGTGACCAGTCGGTTTTCTCCGGGTGCTTCGGTTTCCTCCCACACTCCAAAGACGTACAGGTTTGTAAATTAATTGGCTTTGGTAAAGTTGGAAATTGTCCCCAGTTTGTAGGATTGTGCTAGTGTACGGGGTGATTGCCGGTCGGCGTGGACTCGGTGGACCAAAGGGTCTGTTTCCCTGCTGTATCTCTAAAGTCTAAAGTCTAAAACTCAGCGGCTCAGGCACTGTCTGTGGAGGGAATGGACAGGTGGCGGTTTGGGTCAGGACCTTTCTCAGACTGATCAAGACATCAGTCTGAAGAAGGGTCCCTACTAGAAATGTAATTTGTCCATTTCCCTCCACAGATGCCGCCTGATTGAAGAGTTCCTTACGAATTTTGTTAATACTGGAAATACCCAGCTCACATGTTATCTAAAAAATCTGAATTAAGTATATTTAGCTTATTTGAAACACTAAGTGCTACAGGAACCCAGTGGGTCAGGCAGCATCTATGGAGGTGATGGTCAGCCAGCAATTCAGGTTGGAACCGTTCTTCAGTCCCGATCTGAATAACTGAAATGTTGTCTGTCAAATTTTTTCCACAGATCCTACCTGACCAGTTGAACTCCTCCGGCACTTTGTGGTTTGCTCAAGATTCCAGCATCTGTAGTTCCTTGTATCTCCATATTTATAGTGGGAAGGAACTGCAGATGCTGGTTTACACCGAAGATAGACACAAAATGGTGGAGTAGCTCAGCAAGTCAGGCAGGATCTCTGGAGAGAAGTCATGGGTGACGTTGCGGGTCGAGACCCTTCTTCAGACTGAGAGTCAGGGGAGAGGGAGTCGAGATAAGGAGGGTCAAGGTGGGAAAATGACAGATAAAAGCAGACGATGATAAGGAAATGTAGAATGGTTCATTGTTAGCTGAGGGGAAGATGACAAGGATGCGTATAATCAGTAAAATTAATCAGAAGGACAGTGAAACTAGTCGGAGAACTAGGGTCGTGTCCCGAAACGTCAACCATTCCTTCTCTCCATAGATGTTGCCTGTTCCACTCAGTTACTCCAGCATTTGGTCCATATCTCCATATTCATCTTATTTCCTTCCTGCCCTTTTCCCCTACTGAAATGATTGGGAAGTTGCCTTTGAGCCATGTTCAACCTGGCATAGATGTTAAAGTGGGATTCACAGATTTATGATTTTCACAACTTTATGCTCCTTCACTGGAGTCCTTGAACAGTCCAGCATTGGAGCCTATTTGCGAAAACCATCACCAACAATTGGCCATTACTTTGAGACTTACACATTTGACCAAATTCCCGAAGTTCAGACAATTGTATTAGAAAATAATGGGTAGATACTGCGAAACTTGGCCTTTTTGTAAGTAGCTTGGAAAGTAAACTACTGATTTAAAATTTGAGTCTATAATAACAATTGTAGAAATTAAAATTGCATAAAAGGCATTTGTCGTAAAATATGCGGCTTGGATGTAAAAAAAGAAGGTTTGTAACAATAGGTCCCTATTTTTTCACAGACCCAAAAAAGTTGACCAGGTTGATGATTGAAGATCCACTGCAACTGGTGCGTTTTGAATTCAATCCAGTTCGGAATATAAATGTTTCCTCAAATGACCGAGAGAGAAATTGTCTAAAGAATCGCTATGTCAAATACCCACCACTCAACATGTGGGCACAGTGGATTTTAGATAGTATCCTTTATTAAATCTATGACACTTTGAATTTAACATTCGTTTAGAAAATAGTTTAGTTTACTGTCGTGTGTATTGAGGTACAGTGAAAAGCTTTTGTTGCGTGCTATACAGTCAGCGGAAATACAATACATGATTACAATCGAGCCATTTACAGTGTACAGATACATATGAAGTCCGAGGGTCACCAAAGTGGTAGATAGTAGTTCAGCACTGCTCTCGGGTTGTGGTAAGATGATTCAGTTGCCTTATAACAGCTGGGATGGAACTGTCCCTGAATCTGGAGGTGTGCATTTTCACACTCCTATATCTTTTGCCTGTTCAATGCTCAATAATTAGTCATAGGTTCTCTGCACAGCCAAGTTTGAAAAGTAATTGAGGGAATTTTCCCGGGGTAGGGTAATCAAGAACAAGAGGGCATGGGTTTAAGGCGAGAGAGGAAAGATTTAATAGTAACCTGAGGGGCAACCTTTCTCACTCAGAGGTTGGTAGGTATATGAAACGAGCTGCCAGAAGTAGTGGTTAAGGTAGCTGCAATAATATCATTTACAATAAATTTGGACAGGTGCATGGATGGGAAGCAATTAGAAAGATAAGGGCCAAACATGGGCAAATGGGACTAGATTAGTTGGGGCATCTTGGCCACCACGGACAAGTTGGGATGAAGGGCACGTTTCCGTGCTATATAACTCTATGTGGTTTAAATGGAACGCCTAGCTCCTTATCTGACCTCATCACAGAGGTGAATGAAAAGAGCTTGAAATAATGTTTTATTTAAGAGAATATCTCAGACATTGCAGCCTCAAAATGCATTGTTAGTTAGTTTGTTTTGTTTATTGTCATGTGTAATGAAATACAGTGAAAAGCTTGTTGTTGCCTGCTATCCAGTCAGCAGAAAGACTGGACATGATTACAATCAAGCTGCCGACAGTGTACATAGAATATAAAGGGAATAATGTTTAGTGCAAGATAAAGTCAAGTAAAATCTGATTGATGATAGTCCGAGGGTCTCCAATGAGGTAGATGGGAGCTCAGGACCGCTCTGTAGTTGGTGTTAGGATTATTCAGTGGCATGATAACAGCTGGGAAGAAAGTGTCCCTGAATCTGGATTGTCGTATCATCCTGGTGTTCTTGTTCTTGATGTCGGGCTTGGACTTACCGTCTTTGGAGATTAGCCCTCTGCCAGTCACAGAGTATGGCTGGGCATTATGAAATACCAAATCTAGCCGTGGCTACTTAGCACAGCCAATATCACCCGGTACTCATTTAGAGGTCGAGAAGTGAAGCATGGCTTAAAATATTGTCATCTTGCTAAATCCTGGAACACATCATGCAGCGTGATGAACCACGTGGTTCTGCTTCTTAGTTCAAGCTCTGCTGCCAGTCAGTGAACAGTTATAAGAATTCAGTACATGTTTCCTCTTTGATAATATATCAAGCTTACGTTTGATATGCTATCAGTTTACATGGTAAAGTGAGATTGTGAAAAGCAAACTCAATGATGGATATTGCGATTGTGGTAAGCTTTTAGAAACCAGCAGCGTACTTCTCCAGTCTATTTACTCCCTCTGACATCCCTGTTCATGCTTGGGACGGGTAAGAAGACTCTCTCCACTGCACCACCTTCACCCATCTTCCCATTTCCCATCCAAACATGCCGGGCAACACAGTGGCGCAGCTGGTAAGAGCTACTGCCTCACAGTGTCAGAGACCTGGTCATTTCGATCTTGATCTTGGGTGCATTTCTGCATAGAGTGACCATGCGGGTTACCTCCAGGTGCTCAAGTTTGATCCCAAAGACGGGTTTGTAGCTCAATTGGCCTCAGTAAATTGCCCCTATTGTGTAGGAGTGGATGCGAAAGTGGGATAATAGATAACTAGTGTGAAAAGGTGATCGATGGTCGGCGTGAATTCGATGTGCCAAAGGGCTGTTGAATCTTTCAGTTATTCAATCAATCAATCAATCGATATCGATCCATCGAATAAATGAATAAATAGATAGACAAATAAATAAATAAATCAGACCACTTTTCTATGAAGCACAGTTTGTATCATGAGATTTGAAAATGCAATTCCAAAAATGAATATCACCTTTCTGGAGCTGGTGAATCCATTTCCAACCCTGGCCAATCCACTCTGCTCCACTTCTATTTTAATCTCTGCATGGTCTAATCTCTCCCTCTGCCCCACTCTGTCGTGTTCCGTAGCCACACTGATTTCCTTCACTTGCATCATGATGGTGTACATGGAGTGTGCAAAGTCTGTTTTACCTACTTGAGCTTTTGTTTTCAACACCAAACAATATTAATGCAGGGAGTCTTGGACAAAATTGTTGCAGGCTCCCCACACAGGAGGTCCATGTTAATGTTTCCCTTCAGGCTAGCCTGGTACCTTTGCTGTCCTAGTACCTAATTCCACCATGCTGTGCACCCATTTCTCCCACCGCCTCCCACCTCCCCAGTCAACCTACTCCTCTACCTCCTCCCATATACTCGTCTCCCATTCCTGAATCCCATATTTCCTTCTATCTTCTCATTCCTGTCTCCTCCCACCCATATCTCACTCCTCCTCTTCTTTCCTTATATGACACCATTTTATTTCCATTTCACCTATAGCCATCGTTAGAATCACCACCCCCCACCTGTATCCACCGATCACTTGCTAAACTGTGTCCCGTTGCCACCTCTCTTGTCCAGATTCCCCCCCCCCCCTCCAACAGCATCAGTCCGTGTCCGAATTGTCATCCGTCCATTCCATCCATTGATGCTGCTTGACTTGCTGAATTCCTCCCGCATTTTGTTTGTAGCTCAAGATTCCAGCAACTGCAGTCTCTTGTGTTTCCATAACACCTTTGAATATTTGCTTGATAAGAAATTTAATAAATGCTAATACTGAAAAATATAATTCTCCCGGGTCAAAGGTAAAATGCTGGCTAATGTTAATTCAACTACTAAATGATAAGATAGTAATATATATTATTTAGTCAACACCATTATTTAAACATGTCCTTGAATATGATATTGATACCTTGAATAATTCATTGATTGAGAAAAATATAGTGTGCATTTTCCTGATCAGATTCATGCAGGTTTATTTTTCAAAAATCTGATTCTGTATCTCATTATCATCAATATAATTGTGTTTGGCGTGTTGGCAGGTACAAAATTGCAATGTTTTTCACTATCTTAAAAATGTGAATAATTAAACAGCTCATCAGTTTACAGCTACAATTACTGTATTTTCCAAATGGTGATATACACAAAAATAAAGCCAATCTATTTATTTTAAAAAGCATTCCATATGCATAGAAGCCACTGCTTACATCTGTATACAAAATTATGGTATTAATTCAGAAATTCACGCCAACGGTTTTCAGGTCAAGTACATTTTCTATCATTTGGCTACATTCATTCTTTACGGTATGAAAATGAAAAAAGAGTGCATCCCCCTCACAAACCATTAGAATCTGCATTCTACCAAACGTTTCACTTAACAAAAAATCTATTTCTCCTCAAGCTATCTTGAGGGATATTCGTTATTTACTTTTATGCAACTTCAGGACAGATGATACAGGTCGTACTGTTATAATGAGATAGCTGCGTTCCTAAGAGAACACATTTGTGTTATAAAAACAATTGTGTCTATGGGAAACAGGGGGGTTATAAAAACAATTGTGTCTATGGGAAACAGGGGGGTAAGGGATGAGGAGTTTCAGATTTTTAATAATAAAGTTACTTTTCATGCAAGATTTTCAAACATAACTGTTTTCATTACTGCAAGTTAAAAATATTGAAAAGTGTATTTTTACAATGTTTTATGATACATATGTCAATTGCTCGTCAATTTCTAATTGTCTCCCACCGAGATAATGTTGTATGATTACTGCAGTGTGGTTACATGAAAACAGTTTTTCTCCTAGACTTTTTGTTTCCCACTGCAGCATTTTTTCAGCTTGTCAATTTCCAAAGTAACTTCCAAGTGCTTCTCCAGTCACATTATAACTGATTCATGTCATGTAAATAGTGTTCCCCAATACATCAATCGTGTTATGTCCAATTTGCATTATGGAAACATGGTTAAAACTGATCTCAATGGTGGTTCAATAGTTCTTTATTGTCACATGTGCAAATCCACAGTAGCGGGTTTCTCTTCTTTAGAAACATAGAAAATAGGTGCAGGAGTAGGCCATTCGGCCCTTCGAGCCAGCACCACCATTCAATATGATCATAGCTGAATCAGTACCCCGTTCCTGCTTTCTTCCCATATCCCTTGATTCCGTTAGCCCTAAGAGCTATATCCAACTCTCTCTTGAATACTTTATCTGTTCATCAGTCACAAATGTATCAAGAGCTGTTAAGGTTTAAAAACACCAGCTTTAAAAAACATAACCCTTGACTTGCGGCAAAGAAACAAACCGTGAAACATTTTACAGATGCACTGAGTACAGAGAAGTAAATGAAAAATGTTGATGGTAACTTATTTTTTGTGTCAAATATACATTGTTTGCATTCATTAAATTACAATGTGTGATTCTGATACATCCTCAGATGTGTCTTCCAGCCTGGAATGAAATACACTATTTTATTGATCATGCTAGTCATCATCGACTGGTCCATCCTTTCAGTTTTAGTGAGCGAAATCATCCTCCGGTGGCTTCAAGACTTTGTCAAATTTTGGAGCAGCGGCTGGAATGTCTTTGACTTGACAGTACTAATCATAGTAAGAAATACATTATGTTTAGAAGTAAAAACAAGGAACTGATGGTTGACCAAAAAAACCCCCGCAAAGTGCTGGAGTAACATCGGGTCAGGCAGCATCTCTGCAGATCCTTCTTCAGATTGGAGAAAGCTGGAAAAGAGTGGTGGGGATGGGACAGAGCATCAGGTGGATAAAGGTGAAGGGGGGGGGGGAGGGGGGGGGGGGCAGGTGGTGATTGAATTTCAGGTCCCAACACAAAATGTCACCTATTCATTCTCTTTAGAGATGCTGCCTGACTCCCTGAATTACCTCAGCAATTTGTGTCTTTTTTTAATATATAGAAGACTGTTTTAATTATTGTTGTTGTCTTCCTCTTTCATTTAAATAGATATTACGTTTACTTAAAAAA
The DNA here is from genome assembly GCA_038087875.1 of Malacoraja senta. NCBI lineage: Eukaryota > Metazoa > Chordata > Chondrichthyes > Rajiformes > Rajidae > Malacoraja > Malacoraja senta. Next base: position 20,353,530 of record CM075989.1, read on the forward strand.
GTTTGCTAGCTTCTTGGAGTGAGTATCGTTTGATTACCAGAGTCTTTCAGTGCATAGATTAGAATCAACTAGTGTGGTGATACCTTAGACTGTGTTAGTGCCTCCCCCATAACTGCAGTTTAAGCATTATTGTCAGTTCATGTCCAGCGAAATTGATATAAACAAAGAGAGATAAGTAAAAGTAATTATTGAACACACCAGGAACTGGCTGAACACATTGTGTTCAGTTTTGGTCACCCTGCTATGGGATAGATGGCTTCTGTGAATATCAGCAGAATCAATCCGTGGATCATGTGTTGGAAGGATCTGCAGATGCTGGTTCAAACCGAAGGGAGACTCAAAAAGCTGGAGTAACTCAGCTCGACCCGACATGTCACCTATTCCTTTTCTCCAAAGATGCTGTCTGACCCGCTGAGTTACTCCAGCTTTTTGTGTCAAACTATGGATCATATGCTCTGAGGAGCGGCAGCACCATAATTCAGCACATGAGCAGATGCCTGTGCAGAATATTGGGATCAAACTATCTAGAAAGGTTGGGATGGAGATACAATAATGAAGAATGACACTCTGGACAATATTATCCTTTCTTACGTACTGACTATCCCCTTATCTACTCCCTCTAGAATTCAGTTGTCTCCTTTTGGGTCCTGACAACTCCCCCCCCCCCCCCCCAATTAATTTAGTAAGCTTATCTAGACTAATGGCTTTAATAGACCAATCTGAAGACTATAGTTTTTACTCTTTTAATTGCCATT
>CM075989.1:20354484-20542690 GCA_038087875.1 Malacoraja senta
ATAATTAATATAGAACTGAGAGAATAGGCACTGCTATCTTACCACCGTGTGCAGTAAAGTGACATTTTGATTTTTATCGATCCCAGGCAATGACTTTCATCTTGATGTTAGTGCTGTTATTTGCCTATATGTTTGCAATAGTTGGAGTGTCACTTTTTCGAATCTACACAGAATCTGGCAACCCAGGACGTGACTATAAGTCAGCTTTTGTGTAAGTGCATTATAAAACCTCTCCAAAAATGTCAACTTAGTTAACTTTGAAAAATTTAGCACTTCCGAATGCAAGATGTGTGTGTGTGTTCATTTTTGACAGTAATTTTACCAGGGTTAAGATTCTACTAATTAAGTCTAGTTAAGTCTATTCTTGAAATGTACGATTTCTTCAAAAATAGGTTGCACTGCAAAAGACAATATGTTGTATTGAGGAGTATAATCTTATTGAGGTGTACTAAATCATGAGAGGAATAGATCGGGTAGATGCACAGTCGCTTGCACAGACTAGGTGAATCGAGGATCAGAGGACATAGGTTTAAGGTGAAGGGGAAAAGATGTAATAATAATGTGAGGGGTGTCATGTTAGACTAACAGACGTGCACCTAGCTCCTCTCCCGAAAAACTTCACGATTTATCGTGTAAAACGGGTCCAGAAATCGGGATTGTTTTTAAAAACCTTACCGGAGCCTCTGGTCACGAGCTGATGACGTCATCGTTAAACGCGATGTTTTAAACGGTGGTTTGAAGCCCTTTAAATGAGTAAACTGTCTCCAGCTGTGAGCCCTCAGAGAGCAGTGAAAAAGCTGTTGAAAGACCAGAAGAAGTCTGAAGCAGAAGTTACTTCTGAAGTTACCTCTGAAGTCTCTGAAGTGGCTGCAGAAATGGATACAAGATCTAAGAAAGACTTTGATGACTTGAAGAAATCAATGAAAAATTTGAAAGATGAGATTTCGGATAATATGAAGGAAGATAAGAAGGAAATGAAGGAAAATAGGATGGAAGATAAGAAGGAAATGAGGGAAAATACGGCAAAAATGATGGAAGGAATGGAGAAGATGATGAAGGATTTAAACGCTGGTAACCAGAAGAATATGATGGACTTACTGGACATTATGAATAAACGAATTGATGAGGTGAAAGATGGACTATCAGAGAAAATGGATAAGATGGATGTAACTACTACGGATAAGTTCACGGTTGTGCTTGAAACAGTAGCTGCAAGTATGCACACAATTACGGAATTGGAGAAAAACACGGCTCGAGTGGTTGAAGACATGGCGAAACTGAGGCAAGAATATGAGCAAATGAGGCGAGAAAACGAACAAGCTTCACTACAGATGGTGACTCAACTGGAGAAAGTCTCAGCCAAATGCCTGGACCTGGAAGCTCGCTCTAGACGCCAGAATTTGAGAATTCTTGGTGTTTCAGAGGGGGCAGAAGGGGAGCAGGTACGTGAATTTGCCATGGGCTTGTTGAAACAACTGTTGAATCTTTCCAAGGAACCGAAAATCGAAGTGGCTCATCGTGTCCCAAGATTTAAACAAAGATCTGGTGCGGGAAAAGCTTATCCACGACATATTATTGTGAAATTTCGGGATACTGTAGAACTGGAATATGTTATGAGCAAAATCAAATACGGTGTACAACTGCGGATGGACAAGGACACTATTAAGATATTCAGGGACTACCCATTCAAATATGCCCAAACTATCGTTGAAAAACAGAAATGAAAGGGAGTTTTGGCAGAACTGTACTATTCTAAGCAATGCTTTGTCTGGGGATAGTTACACTGTTATCTTTGGAATGTTGAATCAAGGACATTTTCTGTTCAAAACGTGTAAACAACTGAACAGTTGGAATATAAACCAGAAAATAATTGCTTATTGATTAAAATATTATAACCAATTGTAAGAACTTATCCTATTAACAACTTAACAAGTTATGTAGGTTAGATTAGAATACTAACAAAAACAAAAATAAAAAATAATGAACTAACATACTAATATGAATTTTTAATAAATTGTAACCTTATCTATAAGTGGGAGGAGGGGATGAGAAACGAGCACCTGGCTTATGTCCAGGGGCACGTCTCGTTAACCCCTTCAACCAACAGTTGATTCTTATTGAAGTCAAAAATATTGGTTTAATAATTAAACTCCGATATATATATATGTTATAAGGAAATATCAGGGTAAAATTGTATTATATATCTGAATGTGAGGCCTCGTTTTAATATTTTAATATGTTATGATTAACTAAGAGAGCGGAGCTATTTGTGTAACAACGCAATGGAAGTCAAAACAAGTTTTTTTCCCACCTACAGGTGGGACACTCGCTACAGTGCCGACTATATTAGACACTGTAGCCTCACTTTTTTAGGGTTTTTTTTACCACATAAAATCACTTGTTTGTGTTTTGTGTTTAGTGATAAGCGTAAAATGGACATACCAGCAAAATTTATTAATTCAAAAACTCCCCCAATACCTAAAGACCTGGGATATGGACGCACCACAAGATTCAAAGGTACTATAATTATTCAAAATGCATGACACCACACAAAAGAACCTAGGAGGAATCTCATTTTGTAGTTGGAATATAAGAGGTATTAACGAACCTATTAAAAGGGGTAAGATACTAGCTCAGCTGAAACTGTACAACTCTGACATTACCTTCCTACAAGAAACACACCTAAAACCTCAGGATCAAGTTAGACTGAGGGCGAAATGGATAGGTCAAACATACCATTCTTCATTTACTTCAAAATCTAGAGGCACGTCAATCATGATAAGAAAAGGTATACCATTTAAAGCAAAGAATATTATAACAGATATAGAAGGGAGATACCTAATAGTTAATGGAGAAATCCATGACACTCCACTTACTTTGGTAAATATATATGCCCCTAACTTTGATAACCCCCACTTTTTCAATAAAATTTTCAACATAATTGCAGAGTCAAACTATCAAAATGTTATAATAGGAGGAGACTTTAACTGTGTTTTAGACCCGTACCTAGATAAATCAAGTCAAAAACAGAGAGGGAATATGAAATCGAAAACTGGGGAACTCCTCAATACCTATATAAATAACACTAATATAGCAGATGTTTGGAGAATTGTTGATCCAACTGGCAGGGAATATTCGTTTTACTCAATGGTACATAAGACATACTCACGTATAGACTACTTTCTGCTGGATACAAAATTAATCCCCCAAACATCTAATGCAATATACCATACAAATTCAATTTCAGACCATTCCCCACTAACTTTCTTTTTAAAACTGGAAGGATTGTCTAAGAATAAATCGTTCTGGAGATTTTAAAGCATACATTAGGGGTATTATAATTTCATATCAAGCTTTTCAAAATAAAAAGAATAAGAATGAACAAAGACAGTTAGAAGAACTTATTAGACAAATGGATATAGATAATGCTAAAGATCCATCAATAGATAAACATAATAAAATAATAATTTTAAAATTTAAATTAAATAAATTATTATCTGCCAAACTTATAAGACTTTTTCAAATTACAAAACAAGAGCACTTTGAATTTGGGGATAAACCGCATAAACTTTTGGCTCGCCAGCTAAAAAAACGAGAAAAGGAACATACTATACCAAAGATCAAATCAGATAAAGGGGAATTATTAACAACACCGAAGGATATTAATAAAAGATTTGCGCAATTTTACAAGAATTTGTATACATCTAAAACGATAATTGATTCCGATAATATCACAAAGTTCTTGGATACCTGTAATCTTCCAAAGTTAGAGCTGAAGGAACAAGAGGAACTGGGTGCACAAATCTCAATTAAGGAATTAGAAGATACAATAAACTCATTAAAGAATGGAAAAACACCAGGCCCTGATGGATTTACTAATGAATTTTATAAAAGCTTTTATGATAAACTAATACCAAGATTACAAAAAATGTACCAATACGCTTTTAAAAAACGAATACTACCTGATACATTAGCGGAATCAACGATTACATTAATACCTAAGAAAAATAAAGATCTAGAAGAACCTGGTTCATATAGAGCTATAGCATTGTTAAACACAGATCAAAAAATATTAGCGAAAACATTAGCTAGAAGATTAAGTAAATACATTAGTAAATTAATAAACCCAGATCAGACAGGGTTTATCCCTAAGAGATACTCTTCTAATAATATGAGATGTCTACTCAACATAATGCACTCACACAAATCTGAAGATCAAGAATTATCAATTATTTCGCTGGATGCTGAAAAAGCATTTGATCAAGTAGAATGGAATTATATGGATAAAGTATTACAAAAATTTCAACTGGGAGAGAATTTTATTTTATGGATTAAGTTACTATATAATAAACCTACAGCTAGAATACTAACTAATAACATATTATCCTCGAAATTTCAACTATCAAGGGGAAATAGACAAGGATGCTCATTATCACCACAGCTGTTTGCTCTCATTATTGAACCGCTAGCAGAAAAAATTAGAATACACCCTGATATTCATGGATATAATACTAAAGACTCATATAATAAAATATCTTTATACGCGGATGATATATTACTGTATATAACAAAACCTCAAATTACTATACCAAATATATTAAATTTAATTGAACACTTTGGATCTTTTTCTGGATATAGAATAAATTGGAATAAAAGTGAAATTATGTCAATAAAACCGAAAGATTCAACACATCTTTTAAAATTCCCTTTTAAAATAGCTACAGAAAAATTTAAATATTTGGGAATCAAAATTACCAGAACATATCAAGGTATGTTCAGGGCAAATTTTGACCCCCTACTTAATAAATTAAATACACTAATTAAATTCTGGAAAACGCTCCCGATGTCTTTAATAGGCCGAATAAACGCAATAAAAATGATCTTTTTACCACAAATTTTATACCTATTTCAATCAATTCCTATATACTTACCTAAGAAGTTTTTTAAAAAACTCGACTCAGATATCACTAATTTTATATGGGACTATAAATCACATAGAATACAAAAAACTCATCTGAATAAACCTAAAGTATTGGGGGGTTTAGCACTACCTAATTTTATGTATTATTATTGGTCAGTAAATATTAAAAACATGATTCAACTGATGGATAACTCCGCCCAGCAAGTAGACTGGATTGTAATGGAGAAAGAGGATTGCTCCTCTAGAAACATTGGAGCGATCCTCCTCTCTCCAATGAAACTGAATAACATAAATTATAATAAGAACCCAATTATTCATAGTACAATCCGTATTTGGAAACAAATAAAACAAAATTTAAAATTAAGAAATTTATCACTTTTATTACCTATAGTCAATAACCCTTCGTTTAGTCCTTCTATTATAGATAAAGCTTATACACAATGGGATAGACTAGGAATTAAAACGCTGGTGACTTGTATGAAACTGGAAAATTACTTTCATTTCAACAATTACAAATAAAATATAAACTCGGAAATAATCAATATTTTAAATATTTTCAAATATGCGACTATTTGAAAAAATATACAAAAGATCATTATAATAACCCAGTAGATGTATTGGACGAGGCAATGCAGATAAAAGCGGAATCAGCAAACTTAATATCATATTTGTATAATATTATTTTAAATGTACAAATACCACCTACGGAGGGTATCAGAAGAGACTGGGAACAAGAGTTAGCTATTAAAATTTCAAAGGAAAGTTGGAATGAATACTTATTAAACGTGCATAAATGCTCGATTAATGTAAGACACACTTTAATACAATTTAAAATTTTACATAGATTATATTATTCGAAAACTAAAATTCATAAAATTTTCCCAAACGTATCATCTATTTGTGATAAATGTCAATCCCAAGAAGCTACTATAGCGCACTCATTCGTCTTCTGTACAAAAATTCAAAAATTTTGGAATGAAATTTTTGAAATCTTTACAAAGTTATTTAAAACAAGACTGATACCCAAAGCAGAATGGATTATCTTCGGAATAACGGAAGATGATCCAGAACTAAATGTGTTTCAAAAGAAATTAATGGACTATGGGTTAATAACTGGAAAAAAGCTAATTCTAAAATTTTGGAAGAAGGCTCCAATACCAACTATAAATATGTGGATTTCAAATATGTTTGAAACATTACACCTAGAAGAGATAAGACTCCTCCTAGCAGGTAAACCAGATCACTTCCACCTGACGTGGTCTGCATTTATAGAATTATTACAAACATAGGGTGCAAAAGTACTTTAAAAAATAAATAAAAAATTGAAGTCAGGTAAGGGGGGATGATAGTTGAAGAGTTGGTATGTCCTATTTACGTAATACTCAAAAAAAAATATATATATTTTTTTTTTCTTTTTCCTCTCTTTCTCTTTTTTTTCCTAGGGCCTATCTCTTAACTCTTTTTTTTTAGTTTTTAATTTCGCTCTTATAGGGTCTTCGTCCTTTTTTGTTGTTACATTTTCTACACTTTTCTACACTTTCACTTTTTCCTTCACTTTCTTCTTTCTTTCAATCTTTTCCTTTTCTAGTGTAAAAAAAAAAAAAATAAAGGGAGTACATTAATTGTAAGAAGATACAAATGACGAGTATTAATGTATGTGGTTGTAATGTAATGTACTTCTAATAAATAAAAATTAAAAAAAATAATAATAATAATAATAATGTGAGGGGTCACTTTTTCACACAAAGAGTGGTAGGTGTATGGAACAAGTTGCCAGCGGAGGTAGTTGAGGCAGGGACTAACCCAACGTTTAAGAAACAGTTAGACATGTACATGGATAGGACAGGTTTGGAGGGATATGGACCAAACGCAGGCCGGTGGGAGTGGAGTAGCTGGGACATGTTGGCCGGTGTGGGCAAGTTGGGTCAAAGGGCCTGTATCACTGTATCACTCTATGACTCTATGACTCTAAGTCAGTGTCATCATCAGCATTCCAGATCAGGCATTACATGAATTAATTTAGTGTAGTTTCAGTAATAATCTCATACAATTCCATAACCCTGAGCATGGGCAGGTTCTTAATGTTGTACTTACAAGACATCCCCTACATAGGTACAATTGCAGGCATCACAAAAAAACGGACAACTGTGAACTAATTATTAGAAGTTTCCACTCTGTTGGAATTTCTGCTAGTAATGGTTTCAGGCAGGTCCGTGCAGTAAGTAAAATGGACAGGAATTAATAGCATACACACCCTTTTTAAAAAAACTTATTTTTTGAACAGATATTCAGATTTTTCGTGTTGGTTTTGCAACTAGTTGCATAGAAGTGTAACGTAATTATTATATATTTTTTTGCAAGTAATATCTTGCACACATTGCAGACCCTATTTCAGTTGTTTACTCTGGACCATTGGCACGCATTGCTCATCGACATATGGAAAGTAGATGAAGTTGACAAAATTGCAAGTGGCATCTACATAATATTCTGGATCCTGATCGGCTCTTTCATATTCAGAAATATAATTGTGGGAATAATGGGTAAGCAAAAATATAGTTTTGTTTGTTAATCATCGCCACGTTAAATAGCAAGTGCAAATTACATCCGTTGGTACATGGCGAGGATAGGTTTGGAGCCCACACAGAATTCAGACTGAAAATGTACTTTGTGTTAGCAGTGGTTCTAAATCAATAGGAAAAGTAAAAAGCCTACGGATTTTATTTATGATCATTCATTGGAAGTGAGCATTGCTCAGAAGGAAGTTGTTTATTGTTCATTCCCAATGCTAACGGGCAACTACATTGCTCAGAGATTGGAGTGACGCTAGTCCTAAATGGGCAAGGATGGCCGATTTCCTTCCCTAAAAGGCATTTGTGAATCAGATGGGCACTGAAGACAAGCATTGGATGCATCCTCACTATTACTGATATAAAAAATATATTTTACATTTATTAAGTTAATTGAATTTAATACCCCCACTGCTGTGACGCCATTCAAACCCATAATCCTGGATTTTCAGTCCAGAACTCTGTATTACTGGAAGAACTCTGCGGCTCACGCAGGAACTGGGATGATAATGGACAGGTGATGTTTCAGGTCAGGACCCTTCTTCATATTGAAGATGGGTCCCGATCTGAAATGCCGTTTATCCTTTCCATCCTCAGATGCTACCTGACCCGCTGAGTTTCTCCAGCACTTTGTGTTTTGCTCAAGATTCCAGCATCTGCAGTCTCTTGTTTTCATATTGTTTTTGTTCTCTCTTGCCAATAATACTGATTTGTGACTAAACAGGCGAGTGAGCCTTTTTCTGTTCTGCTCGTCAGATCCTGGGACCTGTTCCCTTGTAACACTGTATTTTTTGTTTAGTTTAGAGATACAGTGCGGGAACAGGCCCTTCAGCCCACCGAGTCCGCACTGACCAGCGATCCCCGCACACTAACACTAAGGAAAATGTTCACATATTTATACCATGCCAATTAACCTACCAACCTGTACGTCTTTGAAGTGTGGTAGGTGCTGTAAGCATTGTAAGTCAGCAACTCTACCGCTGCGCCATCGTGCTGCACTTTCAGTAACAAAACCACTGTGTTACTGTGTAGGAAAGAATTTAACAGAGGAGAACTTCTTCAAAGTCGACATACCTTGAGGTTAAGAGATAACTTCTTCAAATAAGAGAGGAGGAGAACTTCTTCAATGTCTGAAGAAGGGACTCGACCCAAAACGTCACCGATGAATCTGAAGAAAGGTCTTGACCCGAAATGTCACCTATTCCTTCTTTTGTGTCTACCACTGTGTCACCGTGTCTCATAAACATGATACAAAGGAAATTGAGTTTTTAGAATTTCATTTCAAAATTAATATGCAAAATCTTATTGTAGCTGCTAAATGTTTTAAATATTTTATCCGCAGTGAGCAATTTTCAGACCATAAGAAATGATCTATCAGCACAAGTTCAGCAGCTTGAAGACCAACGAAAGGCAGAACAATTTAAAATACAGATTATGCAGAGGTAGGAGTCAAGATTTTGTTATAATCTGCAAAACAACATAGAACAGTCCAGCACAGGAACAGGCCCTCTGCCCACAATGTCTGTGCCAAACATGGCTTCAAGGTAATATCCTCTGCCTGCACGTGATTCATGTCCATCCATCCCCTGTATATCCATGTGCTTTTCTAAAAGTTGGCTTAATGCTACTATCATAACTGCCTCCACCACCATATCTGGCACAGGCACCCACCACTCTCTGTGTAAGACAATTTCCCTACACCTTGTGCCCTCACCTTTACGTGTACTCATTCCTTCCTTCTCCCTTTCCCCTTGCCCTGTCCCCTTCCACCTATATTTCTTCCTCATGCTTCACCACATTTTACACCTCTTCTATCTTTACCTCCTCATCTCACACTTCTTGTCTTTTCTTCTCTGGCCTTTGTCCAACCTGGTTTGGCCCATATCCCTGTAAACCTTTCCTGTCCATCTACCTGTCCAAATATATTTTAAATATTGTCATAGTACTTGCCTCAACTACCTCCTCTAGCAGCTCGTTCCATATACCCACCACCCTCTGTGTGAAAATGTTGTCCCTCCGGTTCCTATTAAATCTATTCCCCCTCACCTTAAACCTATGTCCTCTGGTTCTTGATAACGCTATTCTGGGTTAAAAAAACTACGTGCATTTACTCTATCTATTTCCCTCATAATCTTGTACACCTCTATAAGATCACTGTGTAGGAAGGAATTACAGATGTTGGTTTCCACTGAAGATAGACACAAAATGCTGGAGTAACTCAGCAGGATAAGCAGAATCTCTGTAATCTTATTCTGAATTTGAATTTCACTGTACCTTAATTGGTACATGTGACAATAAACTGACCTTGAAACCTTGAAGAAGGGTCTCGACCTGAATTGTCACCCATTCCTTCTCTCCAGAGATGCTGCCTGTCCTGTGGAGTTACTCCAGCTTTTTGTGTCTAACTATAAGATAACTAAAATAAATAATAATATGATCCTGTGTTTCCATGATTTTTTTCAGGGAGATAAATATTGACCCTGGGATGGCTTGTCTTATATTGCCTGGGTTCTTAAAAATACTTTGCCTGAAACTTAACAGGAAACTAAAGGCCATCCTTTAGTTTAGTTTAGAGATCCCCGCACACTTAACACTATCCAACACACATGACATTAGAGACAATTTACAATTATGCCAAACCAATTAACCTACAAACCTGTACGTCTTTGAAGTGTGGGAGGAAACCGGAGCACCTGGAGAAAACCCACGCAGGTCACGGGGAGAATATACTAACAATGTTCAGACAAGCACCCATAGTCAGGATCGAACCAGTGTCTCTGGTGCTGTAAGGCAGCAACTCTACCATTGGGCCACCGTGCCGCATTTATGTTTGGAAATTTCAGGAAAAACAAAAGTTACCTATTGTTTTTATTTCTTATTTTACAGGAGAATGAGTCAGTCATTAACTTTCAACAAAGCGTAAGTGATTTGTAATTTTGATTCATCTAAAGTAATACTTTATGTCAAATATATAAAAATGGATTTGCACAGCTATGAGAATGACCGTGTTACACCTGAGAATTTTATAAGAGGATCAGGAATGTTAGATTAAAAAGGATGGAAAAAAATCAAATAGTAGAGGGCATAGCCCTAAGGTGAGAGGGGCAAAGTTTAAAGATGATGTGAGGGGCAGGTTTTTTGACGCAGGGAGCGGTGGGTGAGTGCCTGGAATGTGCTGCCTGGGGTGATGGTTGAAGCATACACGATAGCGGCATTTACAAGGCGATCCACCTACTACGCAGCAGATCATTCCGGGTGTCAGAGGTTATGGGGAGAAGGCAGGTGAATGGGGTGAGGAGGGAGAGATAGATCAGCCATGATTGAATGGCAGAGTAGACTTGATGGGCCAAATGGCCTAATTATGCTCCTATCACTTATGACCTTATGATCCAGGCACACCCCACTCTCTGTATAGAAATCATGCCCTTCTCACTTTATAACTAGGCACTCCAGTCTTTCATATTTCCACTAGAAGGAAGGTTTCTGCTAATATTATCAGCAGAAAGAATTGTATTCTAATGTTGGGAGAGATTTGTACAAGATTGCTTTGGGAGTTCTGTGCCCAATTTAGTTTAGTATAGTTTAGTTTAGTTTGGTTTAGTTTAGCTTATTGTCATGTGTACCGAAGTACAGTGAAAAGCTTTTGTTGCGTGTTAACCAGTCAGCGGAAAGACAATGCATGATTACAATCGAGCCATCCACAGTGTAGAGATACATGATAAAGGGAATAAAGTGAATAACGTTTAGTGCAAGATAAAGTCCAGTACAGTCCGATTAAAGATAGTCTGAGGGTCTCCAATGAGGCAGATGGTAGCTCAGGACCGCTATCTAGTTGTTGGGAGGAAGGTTAAGTTGCCTGATAACAGCGGGGAAGAAACTCTTCCTGAATCTGGAGGTTTGGGTTTTCACACTTCTATGCCTCTGGCCTGATGGTAGATGGGAGAAGAGGGATTCAAGAGATTCAAGAGAGTTTATTGTCATGTGTCCCAGATAGGACAATGAAATTATTGCTTTGCTTCAACACAACAGAACATAGTAGGCATGAATACAGAACAGATCAGTGTGTCCATATACCCTTATATATATATATATATACACACATGAATAAATAAACAGATAAAGTGCAAATAAACAGATAATAGTCTATTAATGTTCAGAGTTTTGTTTCAGTTGAGTTTAATAACCTGATGGCTGTGGGGAAGTAGCTATTCCTGAACCTGGACGTTGCAGTCCTCAGGCTCATGTATCTTCTACCTGAAGGTAGCAGGGAGATGAGTGTGTGGCCAGGATGGTGAGGGTCCTTGATGATGCTGCCAGCCTTTTTGAGGCAGCGACTGCGATAGATCCCATCGATTGTAGTGGAGGTCAGAGCCGATGATGAACTGGGCAGTGTTTACTACTTTTTGTAGTCTTTTCTGCTCCTGGGCGCTCAAGTTGCCGAACCAAGCCACGATGCAACTGGTCAGCATGCTCTCTACTGTGCACCTATAGAAGTTCGAGAGAGTCCTCCTTGACAAACCGACTCTCCGTAATCTTCTCAGCAAGTAGAGGCGCTGATGTGCTTACTTTATAATTGCATCAGTGTTCTCGGACCAGGAGAGATCTTCAGAAATATGCACGCCCAGGAATTTGAAGCTCTTGACCCTCTCCACCATCGACCCGTTGATATAAACGGGACTGTGGGTCCCCATCCTACCCCTTCCAAAGTCCACAATCAGTTCCTTGGTTTTGCTGGTGTTGAGGGCCAGGTTATTGTGCTGGCACCATTTGGTCAGTCGGTCGATCTCTCTTCTATACTCCGACTCGTCCCCATCAGTGATACGTCTCACAACAGTGGTGTCGTCAGCGAACTTGATGATGGAGTTCGCACTATGACCGGCTACGCAGTCATGAGTATAGAGTGAGTACAGCAGGGGGCTGAGCACGCAGCCTTGAGGTGCTCCTGTGCTGATTGTTATCGAGGCTGACACATTTCCACCAATATGAACAGTCTGTGGTCTGTGGATGAGGAAGTCGAGGATCCAATCGCAGAGGGATGCGCAGAGACCCAGATCTGAAAGCTTGGTAACCAGCTTGGAGGGGATGATTGTATTAAATGCCGAGCTGTAAACAACAGTGGCCAGGGTGCGATTTATAAGGGAATCTTCGATGGCTTGCGTGCAGTTCCGGAGAGTGTCTCTGCAAATAAGTAAGTGGCCTCAGTTGTGAAAAAAAGGTAGGGAGGAGTTAATTTGTAACAGATTGCTATTGTTTTCTCTACTGTGTGCAGAGATGGAGCTCTGGAGTCTGAATTCTCTGCACCCAGTGAAATTAATGTAAAGGGGAGCAGTCACAATAGCTATTCAAGTGAGATCTCCTTCAAGCCCACGGGTAAAGGTAAGCAGAAACATTCAGCTTAATGAAAACAAATTTTAAACATCGATTGTTTTTACAACTTTCAAAATGCACTAACATAATCTGTAAAAGTTTTTTAGGGATTGTTTTTTTTCCATTTATAGTTTAGTTTAGTTTATTGACACGTGAACTGATGTACAGTGAAAATCTTTTGTTGTGTGCTAACCAGTCAGCAGAAAGACAATACAGATGCTCCCTGAATTACGGTGCTTGGACTTAAGATATTTCGACATTACGATCGGCAAACGCTTGGCAACAGCAGCGAGCCGCACGTCACTTCCAGCCACGTGATCGCAATGTATTAAATGCGTTTTTGACTCACGATATTTTCGATTTACATAGAAACATAGAAACATAGAAAATAGGTGCAGGAGTAGGCCATTCGGCCCTTCGAGCCTGCACCGCCATTCAATATGATCATGGCTGATCATCCAACTCAGTATCCTGTACCTGCCTTCTCTCCATACCCCCTGATCCCTCTTAAATATAGCCAATGAACTGGCCTCAACTACCTTCTGTGGCAGAGAATTCCAGAGATTCACCACTCTCTGTGTGAAAAATGTTTTTCTCATCTCGGTCCTAAAAGATTTCCCCTTTATCCTTAAACTGTGACCCCTTGTTCTGGACTTCCTCAACACCGGGAACAATCTTCCTGCATCTAGCCTGTCCAACCCCTTAAGAATTTTGTACGTTTCTATAAGATCCCTCCTCAATCTTCTAAATTCTAGCGAGTACAAGCCGAGTCTATCCAGTCTTTTTTCATATGAAAGTCCTGACATCCCAGGAATCAGTCTGGTGAACCTTCTCTGTACTCCCTCTATGGCAAGAATGTCTTTCCTCAGATTAGGAGACCAAAACTGTATGCAATACTCCAGGTGTGGTCTCACCAAGACCCTGTACAACTGCAGTAGAACCTCCCTGCTCCTATACTCAAATCCTTTTGCTATGAATGCTAACATATCATTCGCTTTCTTCACTGCCTGCTGCACCTGCATGCCTACTTTCAATGACCGGTGTACCATGACACCCAGGTCTCGTTGCATCTCCCCTTTTCCTAATCGGCCACTATTCAGATAATAGTCTAGTTTCCTGTTTTTGCCACCAAAGTGGATAACTTCACATTTATCCACATTATACTGCATCTGCCATGCATTTGCCCACTCACCCAGCCTATCCAAGTCACCTTGCAGCCTCCCAGCATCCTCCTCACAGCTAACACTGCCCCCCAGCTTTGTGTCATCCGCAAACTTGGAGATGTTGCATTCAATTCCCTCGTCCAAATCATTAATATATATTGTAAATAGCTGGGGTCCCAGCACTGAGCCTTGCGGTACCCCACTAGTCACTGCCTGCCATTCTGAAAAGGACCCGATTTACGATGGGTTTATCGGAACGTAGCCCAATCGTAGGTCGCAGAGCAGCTGTACATGATTACAATCGATCATTTACAGTGTGTAGATACATGATAAGGGAATAACGTTTAGTGCAAGGTAAAGCCAGTAAAGTCCGATCAAGGATAGTCCGATCAAGGATAGGCTAAGGGTCATCAAAGAGGTAGATAGTGGTTCATATATTATACAACCTAATGTAAAGAAGGGTCTCGCTGAGTTACTCCAGCTTTTTGTGTCTACCTTCTTTAGGTTTTGGTTTAGGTTTGTTTTTGTCATGATTACCGAGGTACAGCAAAAAGCTTTGCTTTGCATGCTATCCAAACAAATCAGATGATGCTATACATGAATATAATTAATTAATACAACTCTGGGCAGCACGGTGGCGCATGGTAGTGTTACTGCCTTACAGCGCGAACAGCGCCAGAGACCCGGGTTCGTTCCCGACTACAGGTGCTGTCTGTATGGAGGTTGTATGTTCTCCAAATGACCCCGTGGGTTTTCTCCAAGATCTTCGGTTTCCTCCCACACGCCAAAGATGTACAGGTTTGTAGATCAATTGGCTTTGATAAAAAAAGGGGTGATCGCTGGTTGGCACGGACTCGGTGGGCCGAAGGGCCTGTTTACGCGCTGCATCTCTAAACTAAAGTAAAAAATTAAGCCAAACTTAAATAGAATAGCTAGAGCAAAGGGAAAGATACAGTGCAGAATATTATAGCGCATCAGTTTCATAGACAAAGTGCAGTGTCTGCAATGGGGTGGAGGCAAATCAGACAGTACCCTTGTTTACAGAAGGACTGTTCAGATTGTGACTTTTAACCACAGGACATTTGGGCTTGGATATTAAACCCTAAAATAGGCAGTGGAAATCTTTATTGTTAAATATTAGTTTTCAAAATTAGACTGTTGAATGCTTAACCAGGCAAGTTTATATTTCCACTTGATATGTATTCACATTTGAATGTGTCTCAATGGTGATATTGTGCAATTGTGAGTGATTGCTGCACTTAGCAACAAGCAATTCATACGTATTCCTGATAAAGATGCTTTTAATGTAATTATTTTGTACATACCCAATTAGCAATTTGAAGCTCTTTGAGATAAATCCATTGAAACCACATGTCATACAATTGGCACTGCTGAATCTTTATCTCAGAACCCTTCCGAGCGCTGTGTCCTCACAAACTGTGACTGCCACTCCTTACAGGTGTATGGAATGAAATAACTGGCTTTTTTGCTCTTTTAACAGCTAGAATGCTAGCTAACAAAGGCTGAAAAGAAGCAGAAATTAAAACCATATCGATTTCATTTCTATATAGATTGGGAGAGCTATGTCCGTATCAACATCAAACTAATGAAATTTAACCCAACAAGAGAGAAGGTTATTTGGCCAAGGGACTCCTTGTTTCGCTATTATGAACTGTTGGAGCAACTTCAATATAATCTGGAGGAACGGAAGACCCTGCAATTTCTAGCAGGTTGGTATGTTATAAGATGTAGGAGCAGAATTAGGCCATTCGGCCCATCAAGTCTACTCGCCATTCAATCATGTCTGATCTATCTTTCCCTCTCAACCCCATTCTTCTGCCCTTGCCCCATAACCCCTGACACACGTACTAATCAATAATCTGTCAATCTCTGCCTTAAAAATCTCCATTGACTTGGCCTCCACAGCCGTCTGTGGCAATGAATTCCACAGATTCACCACCCTTAAAGAATGGGTAGTTTCCAGCTGTTTCTCCCTGGTACTTAAAGAAATGAAGTGTTAATCACAAACAATCCTATTAGATTGTGTAGTCATGAATGATAAAATTCACATTATTGATCATCTTAAATTACATAACATTTTAGATTTGTAATATGGAGTAAGAAAAAGGTAACTTTTTTTCCATCATTGTGTTGCTTTGAATCTTTGAAATACTCTGTTGAACTGCACTGTGAATACTTCATCAATAAGTTACGTTGAACACTGAAATAAGTGATAGGAGTAGAATGAGGCCACTCGGCCCATCAAGTCTACTCTACATTTCAATCGTAGCTGATCTATCTCTCTCTCTCAACCCCGTTCTCCTGCGTTCTCCCCAGAACTAAATAGTGGACTAGGCATGAAGGATATCACGAGACAATGTTCCTAATTCTACTGCAGTTTATAGGTTAAAGACAATGTTTTCCCCCTTTGGGCTTTTCCCTGTAGCTATCAAACTGTATAACTCCTCCCCCTTCTGTAGTGGGGTAGACTGACTCCCCCCCCCCCCCTCCCCCTCCAATTCTCTGCATGTCCCCAATCCTGGACTTTCCATCGTCACATTAATTTCATGGTTCATGTATTTTATTATAACTGTTGGCAGACCAATTTTCCTCCTGGGATAAATAAAGTTCTATCGTATCGTGTCGTATTGTATGTTCCATGATCAAAGTCAGTTTCAGATTATGAACTGTAAGAAAGATAAAGGCTTATCTACAAACTGTATCAGTCTACCAACTGTAATTAACACTTTGTTTCTGTTTCTTGCAGCTCAAGCCCTCATGAATATACATGATATATAAAATGACTTCATGTTCACGGAAATGAAATTTGTTATTGATAAAGCCTGTAGTACTAATATTTGTTAAATGGCATTTCACCTTCTATTGTTGCATTACATTTTCAATTCCACTTAGTTTGCCATATATTTGAATGATATACAAGCATGAGTAGATTTGCAACATTATCCCCATGTAAAGATCATATGTTCAAAAGAAAGTCTTGACAACTTCATCCTCTACATTCTAAAAAATGCAGAGGTTGAAGGCCCTTTATTGATAAAGGCCCTAGATTGATAAACACCCATAGATTACTTATTCTCTTAAAAGATGGGAAGTAAGATTCAATGATCCTCTCACTTGTCACCAAGTACTTTGAGGAAAGTACAGGCAGAGGAGATCAGTTTAACTTGGCATCGTTCAGCATGGAATAGGTGGGCCGAAGGGCCTGTTCCTGTGCTGAAGATAGACACAAAAAGCTGGAGTAACTCAGCGGGACAGGCAGCATATCTGGAGAGAAGGAATGGGCGACGGTTCGGGTCGAGACCCTTCTTCTTGAGTCTGAAGAGGGGTCTCGACCCGAAACGTCACCCATTCCTTCTCTCGAGAGCTGCTACCTGTTCCGCTGAGTTATTCCAGCTTTTTGTGTCTATCTTCGGTTTAAACCAACATCTGCAGTTCCTTCTTACACTGGTCCTGTGCTGTACTGTTCTATCTTGAAAGTAAGACCGCGATGCCAAACAGGAGTTTAAAAGTGGAAATGTGAGGCAAAATTGAGAAAATGAAGACTTGAAGAAGTCCTTATAGACTGGATGAAAGAAAGAAAATGGAAGAAGGTGTGAAATGATGAGAATGTTGTGTATTCTGAAGCTTAGGAACACAGAAGTTTGGCTTGATAGCTGAGTAGAGATGAAGAAAGTCCATTGCTTCCAGAAAGCTGTTGGGTAATGGTTTGCCTCTTGGAATACAAAGCCAGGAGGCATTTGAAAGCCTGGCCAAAAGGTTTGGTCAACTCCTGAACCTCTGGAGAAAAGGAATAGGTGACGTTTCAGATCGAAACCCTTCTGAACTAGTTGAGGGCTGTGCCCATATAAGGACTCCGCTCTCCTGGCAGTCTGGTTGGCAAACAGGGAGACTGACAAGAGAAGATTCAAGAGTGTTTTATTGTCATATGTCCCAGACAGAACAATTAAATTCTTACTTGCTGAAGTACAACAGAATAAACTGCTGGTAAGATTCATGAACAAAAATAATAGTTTTGACATCTGTAAGTCTGAGAAATATTTCGATCATGAGGCCAGAGTTGGAGTTGGTTAATATAGCAAAGGGTTTGTGGCTAATTGGGTGATTAAACAGGAAGTGTAAAGGTTTATGACACCCAGAGTGCAACAGGCAGGTGATAAAGCATAAGGGACTAAGAATAAATTAATGGTCCCACAGAGATATCATTGCAGATAGCTGTGGTGCGGGTATCAGAAGTATTGTCGTTGTTTAGTGAATTCATTCAGGAGAAAGAAGGATAACAATGGTCTTGACAGATATTGAGAACAACCTGGGATGATAAATTTGTATCAGAAGTTTTCTTCTTGTGTATGGCGTGCACAGCCTAAAGTTGTAGGTCAATTTGTTCTATTTGTTTGTGCACATCGGGTTAATTGCATTAGTTGAAACAGGGTGGACCATGTGAAGGTTGCAATCTCCCACCCCATAATAGAAGTCATTTAAAAAATATTAGAGACTTCTTTACTAAAAGGATGATCAATATTTGCAATTATTTACTAAATAACATAGTGGACCTAAAAAGAGTAAATAGTTCCAGACAAAACTAAATGCTACGATGGAAATTTGCAGTTGTTAGATTCCATTCAACTAGCCCTGTGATTCAGAACAGTACTGCAACAGAATAGGCCTTTCAGCCCACAATGTCCATGCCGAACATGATGCCATGTTAAATGAATCTCCTCTCTTACATTATCCATATCCCTCCATTCCCTGCATATCCCCGGAGAGTTTTTTGAGGGATATGATATATATGTATTTGGATAGAGAGGGGCTGATTAAGGATAGTCAGCATGGTTTTGCGCATGGAACATCGTGTCTTACGAATCTGATTGAATTTTTTGAAGAAGTCACCAAAAACATCATCAAAGTATGCAGACAACAAAGACACCCTCTTGAAATCTTTACGTTTAAACTGTTCTCTGGAATAATATATTTTTCTATTGGTGTAAGCAAGCTTTGATATCTATTTATATGGAATATGATCTTTTACATGAACATATTGAAAGGGGAAATATTTGGAAAAGTTTATCATTTTTATTACAAATGCACTAGACAATGACTCCGACATAATCTTCACACATAACTCCTGGTTGCTAGTGATTTTAAACACAAAATGCTGGAGTAACTCAGCCGGACAGACAGCATCTCCGAATAGAATGAATGGGAGACATTTCAGATCAAGACCCTTCTTCAGATGGAGTTCCTCAAGCATTTTGTGTCCATCTTCCGTGTAAAATAGCATCTGCAGTTCTTTCCAACACATGCCAACCATTTTAACTCCACTTCCCATTCCCACACTGACCTTTCTGCCTTGGGCCTCCTCCATTGCAAGAGTAAGGCCACAGGCAAACTAGGGAGGGAGGGAGGGGAGGTGGTAATTAAACCAAGAAACTACTGACTGAACAAAATTACTGATTGAGCCAAGGGTGGGGGGGGGGGGGGTTGGGGCAGGTAGATAAATTAAAAGCTTTTGGAGAAGAGAAGCTGTCAGCATTAATCATTGGTAGACAAAAATGCTGGAGAAACTCAGCGGGTGCGGCAGCATCTATAGAGCGAAGGAAATTTTTTTGAGGGATATGATATGTATGTATTTCCTTCGCTCCATAGATGCTGCTGCACCCGCTGAGTTTCTCCAGCATTTTTGTCTACCTTCGATTTTCCAGCATCTGCAGTTCCTTCTTGAGCATTCTTGGTCCTCCAAAATATTCCAAATGGAATTTAAACTGGAATTTAAACTAAGAGCATTAATCATTGGGCGTGTAGGGAGGAACTGTAGATGCTGGTTTAAACCGAAGAGGATACAAAGCTGGAGTAACTCAGTGGGCCAGGCAGCATCTCTGGAGAGAAGGAATGGGTCATGTTTCAGGTGGAGACCCTTCCATCAGACATTGGGCACTGGGACATTGGCCCAGGGACTACAACTCCCACAATGCCCCGCGGGGCCAGACCAATCAGAGCGTGCCGTGCTGGTGTCGTCAGAGATCCCGGCGGACCATTGGCGACGGAGGACGAATCAGGAGCGGCGTTGGGACGATGCGCGGCAGCGTTACCGTTCGGTGAGGCCAACGTTGTTTTAAAATGTCTCCCGTCGTCTTTGTGTGTGTGTGTGTGTATGTGGTCTGTGTGTGTCTGTGTGTGTGTGTGTGTGTATGTGGTCTGTGTGTGTCTGTGTGCGTGGTCTGTGTGAGTGGTCTGTGTGAGGGTGAAGGGGCTGTGGCCGCTGGGGAGGCGGGCGGGTGGGAGCCGCGGTCCCGAGTGATGAATGTGGCTGAGCAGCCCCTCACACCGGCCCCCTCTGCAGCCAGCTGTGCGCCCACCAGTGCAGCCAGCTGTGCGTCCACCAGTGCAGCCAGCTGTGCGTGTTCAACAGTGCAGCCAGCTGTGCGTCCACCAGTGCAGCCAGCTGTGCGTGTTCAACAGTGCAGCCAGCTGTGCGTCCACCAGTGCAGCCAGCTGTGCGTGTTCAACAGTGCAGCCAGCTGTGCGTTCACTAGTGCAGCCAGCTGTGCGTGTTCAACAGTGCAGCCAGCTGTGCGTCCACCAGTGCAGCCAGCTGTGCGTCCACCAGTGCAGCCAGCTGTGCGTGTTCACCAATGCAGCCAGCTGTGCGTCCACCAGTGCAGCCAGCTGTGCGTCCACCAGTGCAGCCAGCTGTGCGCCCACCAGTGCAGCCAGCTGTGCGCCCACCAGTGCAGCCAGCTGTGCGTCCACCAGTGCAGCCAGCTGTGCGTCCACCAGTGCAGCCAGCTGTGCGTGTTCAACAGTGCAGCCAGCTGTGCGTCCACCAGTGCAGCCAGCTGTGCGTCCACCAGTGCAGCCAGCTGTTTGTCCACCAGTGCAGCCAGCTGTTTGTCCACCAGTGCGGCCAGCTGTGTGTCCACCAGTGCAGCCAGCTGTGCGTGTTCAACTGCAGCCAGCTGTGCGTTCACCAGTGCAGCCAGCTGTACGTCCACCAGTGCAGCCAGCTGTGCGTCCACCAGTGCAGCCAGCTGTGCGTGTTCAACAGTGCAGCCAGCTGTGCGTCCACCAGTGCAGCCAGCTGTGCGTCCACCAGGGCAGCCAGCTGTGCGTCCACCAGTGCAGCCAGCTGTGTGTCCACCAGTGCAGCCAGCTGTGCGCCCACCAGTGCAGCCAGCTGTGCGTGTTCAACTGCAGCCAGCTGTGCGTTCACCAGTGCAGCCAGCTGTACGTCCACCAGTGCAGCCAGCTGTGCGTCCACCAGTGCAGCCAGCTGTGCGTCCACCAGTGCAGCCAGCTGTGCGTGTTCAACAGTGCAGCCAGCTGTGCGTTCACCAGTACAGCCAGCTGTGCGTGTTCAACAGTGCAGCCAGCTGTGCGTTCACCAGTGCAGCCAGCTGTGCGTCCACCAGTGCAGCCAGCTGTGCGTGTCCACCAGTGCAGCCAGCTGTGCGTCCATCAGTGCAGCCAGCTGTGCGTCCATCAGTGCAGCCAGCTGTGCGTGTTCAACAGTGCAGCCAGCTGTTTGTCCACCAGTGCAGCCAGCTGTGCGTCCACCAGTGCAGCCAGCTGTGCGTTCACCAAGGCAGCCAGCTGTGCGTCCACCAGTGCAGCCAGCTGTGCGTCCACCAGTGCAGCCAGCTGTGCGTCCATCAGTGCAGCCAGCTGTGCGTCCATCAGTGCAGCCAGCTGTGCGTCACCAGTGCAGCCAGCTGTGCGTCCATCAGTGCAGCCAGCTGTGCGTCCATCAGTGCAGCCAGCTGTGCGTCCACCAGTGCAGCCAGCTGTGCGTCCACCAGTGCAGCCAGCTGTGCGTCCATCAGTGCAGCCAGCTGTGCGTCCACCAGTGCAGCCAGCTGTGCGTCCACCAGTGCAGCCAGCTGTGCGTTCACCAAGGCAGCCAGCTGTGCGTCCACCAGTGCAGCCAGCTGTGCGTCCACCAGTGCAGCCAGCTGTGCGTCCATCAGTGCAGCCAGCTGTGCGTCCCTCAGTGCAGCAGTGTGCGTCCCATCAGTGCAGCCAGCTGTGCGTTCACCAGTGCAGCCAGCTGTGCGTCCACCAGTGCAGCCAGCTGTGCGTCCATCAGTGCAGCCAGCTGTGTGTCCATCAGTGCAGCCAGCTGTGCGTTCACCAGTGCAGCCAGCTGTGCGTTTACCAATGCAGCCAGTTGTCAGTTCACCAGAGACTGACACAAAATGTTGGAGTAACTCACTCTGGGCCACTGCTGCTGTCTGTTCATGAATGCATAAGGTCATAAGTGATAAGAGCAGAATTAGGCCATTTGGCCCATCTGGTCTACTCTGCCATTCAATCATGGCTGATCCTCCTAACCCCATTCTCCTGTCTTCTCCCATAACACCTGACACCCCATATTAATCAAGAATCTATCTATTTCTGCTTTAAAAATATCCACCGACTTGGCCTCCACAACCTTCTGTGGCAATGAATTCTACAGATTCACCTCCCTCTGACTAAATAAATTCCTTCTCATCTCCTTCCTAACGGAACGTCCTTTAATTCTGAGCTATGACCTCTAGTGGATACATCCACTCCGCATCCATTCTATCCAAGCCAGCTGTGTGTTCACCAATGCAGCCAGCTGTGTGTTCACCAATGCAGCCAGCTGTTTCTCCCACTAGGTTCACTGTCCTCATTAATTTTACTGATTGTGTGCCTCCTTGTCACCTAACCCCTCAGCTAACAATGAACCATAGAAAGACACAAAAGCTGGAGTAACTCAGCGAGACAGGTGGCAAGGAATGGGTGACGTTTTGGGTCGAGACCATTCTTTGATGAATCATTCAAAATTCCTTATGTCTGCTTT
Source organism: Malacoraja senta (assembly GCA_038087875.1). NCBI lineage: Eukaryota > Metazoa > Chordata > Chondrichthyes > Rajiformes > Rajidae > Malacoraja > Malacoraja senta. The sequence goes on from CM075989.1 coordinate 20,377,342, forward strand.
GATCTGATGTTTTCTCACCTTATCTCTAGACTCCCTCTCCCCTGACTGAAGAAGGATCTCGACTCCAAGTCACCCATTTCTTCTCTCCAGAGATGCTGCTGTCCCGCTGAGTTACTCCATCATTTTCTGTCGATCTTTTTTGTCTGTTCATCAATGCAGACAGTGCACCTTGTACAAAGCAAGGAACTGCAGATGGACACAAAATGCTGAGTAACTCCGTGGGTCAGGCAGCATCTCTGGAGAACGTGGAGATGTGATGTTTCCAATTCGAGACCCTTTTCCAAATAATGCACCGTATTCTCTCAGCAGATTATAGCAGCTGCCTTTTCTCAACTCATCCATGCCGACCACCTAAGCCAGTCCCATTTGCTTACATTTGCACCATATCTCTCTAAAATGTTCCTATCCATGTACCTGTTAAAATGTCTTTTACGTTCTCCTTATTGGGGACCTTTGCGCCATCTTCATTTGGACTTCAGTGTTATATCTTTGCACTACATCTTGTATCCTTTATCTGTGCACTGTTTTAAAGGCTTGACTGTATTCATGTATAGTCTTTTCTGGTTAGCACACAAACAAAATATTTTCACGGTACCCCAGTACACATGACAATAATAAACGGAACTAAATGTTATTTTACATACCTTAAATATCTCTGGCATCTCGTCAAAAGTACATCACTGACTACATGTGCTCTGTCCGAATGGAAATTTGAAATGCTAACATAGCAGCAGGATTTATTTCTAAATATATAGAATTCTACAATAGTTGCATTAGACATGTCCCACCGTGGGGTTTCGTTCTTCTCCCTGCTCCTGTTCGGCAGAAGGCACAGGAGCTTGAAAGCACACACAGTGAGACTTTGGAATAGCATCTCCCTTCTGTTATCAGGCTCCTTAAATGTCTTTCCATAAGCCAGGGTACTGCCCGATTCATCTCTACCCCATTGAGGACGTTGGACTTTGTCTGGGGATCTGATACGCTACAATGCTGAGAACTATGGGTGGGGTGAGAATAGGAGGGGGTGAATGGTGTCCATTATTACCGATTGTCCACTATGACCGAGTAGGATTCGCTCCAACCGCCCCAACAATAAACAATTGTAATTGTTTATTGTAACTAAACAATTTCTTTCCATTATTGTGTTTGGTTAATGTTGGAGAATTGCAAAAGGTTTTCTTCGAATAACCTAAGGCTGAATTTCTTTTTCTAAAGAAACCATGGATGTATGATGAAGTGACCTCTGTTTAAAACAACTCCATCATGAACATGGACCTTTGGAAAACAATCTCAGTAGCCAAGAAGGAGAAGCACAGAAATCTGTACCTAAATTACAAGAACCTTCGTAAATTCCCACACGAATTATTGAAAGATGGTGGCTCACATCACTTAGAACATCTCTATATGAAGATGAATTCATTAACAACACTGGTATATTTAACAATTATTTTGCTTGCCGGTTTTTTGTTTATGACATCACCAGCTTGTTTGAAAAGTTTATTAGCGAGATTCAGTTGTTTTTTGTGATATCAGCTTTATTAGACTTAGTTTAGTTTAGAGATACAGCATGGGAACAAGCCTTTCAGCCCACTGAGTCTATCGCCCGTTCACACTAGTTCTATGTTTTCCCATGTTTTCATCCTGACATTTTCATTCAACTTCGTTCCTGACCTCGGGTGCTGTGTGTGTGTGGAGTTTGTACGTTCTCCCTGTGCCCACCGTAGGTTTTCTCCGGGTGCTCCGGTTTCCTCCCACATTCCAAAGACGTGCAGGTTTGTAAGTTAATCGGCCCTCTGTAAATCGCCCCAAATGTGTAGGATAGAACTAGTGTACGGATGATTGTTGGTTGGCATGGTGGGCAGAGGGGCCTGTTTCCATGCTGTATCCCTAAACTAAACTACTAATCCTTTCATTGGATATGTACATGCAGATTGCCATTCAGTTGGGTGAGAGCTGTCAACCTCAATACCTCAACCTTCGGGGAGTAGTTGACAGTAATTTGTATTTGAACTTCAGCATTTTGGTCTCTTTGACAGATGAAATTGCTGCATAACGGTAATTTTATTTATACCAGGCAACATAAGGGAGCACATTGTTGCAGAAAGCTTTTAGCCAGCAACAAGCATGTTGTATTGTAGGGTTGTGTAATCTGTTGTCATGCAAATATGAGAACCATTTTGGTATATTTAATTTTACATTCCCTAAAAGTCACCTACAAACAGAAAGCATGAAAAAAAATAAGTGCAGTATTTTATTATTTTTAGCCTGAAAACCTTGGACAGAAACTTCCAAACCTTATTGAACTGTAAGTATCATTTCTTTGTTCACTTACTATTTTGTTCATATGGTTTTCACATTGTTTCAGCATCATTTATTTGGCACCACTAAGAATGCAAGCTACACTTTTAAACTGCTTGAGTTAAAATATAATTTGCTTACAACTAATACCATTTTAGACACCGATAAAGTTTTAAAGCTGAATAATAGTTCCATTAGAATTTGTTTTGCATTGAGTGTAATGCTGCATTCGAGGGCTTTTGTTGTGATATCTTTTCAGAATGGATGGTGTATTTAAACATCTCAGGAGGGGGAAATAATTTGGGCAAACAAATTACATTAATGAACCATTTGGAGCATATTTTGGGCAGATTTATTTTGAACATGTCAAGCCGCACATTATGGAATCTGGAACAAAATTGCAATTAGAATGAGTTTCCTTATGCTAAACAATTAATTTTATGCACTTAGCTTTTGTTTCTTAACTGAATTTTGAAAACCTGCGAAATCCAACAAAACCTTTATTATATTCAATGATAGTGAATGAATAGTGAGCAGTCCGAATTAATAATAATAGTTTGATAATGTATCACATAGAAGCTTCAGCAGGATGCATGCATTATATAAATAATCAGAATAAATGAACATTCTTTAAGCTAAGATGCAACTCATTTCCTTTTCTAGTTACTTGCATTCCAATAACATAGAAGTCATTCCAGGAGGTGAGCATTATTTGTACAGAAAATATTTGATGTTTCAGTAACTAAACACTTTCGAATTGCTGCTTTATTTGCCAAGCCAGTATTTGATAGGTTTTAAATTGCTGCAGACCTTACGGTGAATGCACTTCTGGAGTTCTGTTAGACATAGAGTTTCAAGATATACATCCAGCATCAATGAAGGGATAGCAATATATTTTCAATTCAATTCATGCTTATGTTAGAAGACCAAATTGTCGTCTTTACAATTTTTTTAAAAAGAGGGCAAAAGTGGTTGCTGCAGGGAATAAATCAATCAGGGTTATGTGTAAATGATTCCTTCAGGTGAATGAGGATTAGTTTGACTTTTTGTTTCCTCTTTAGTGGAAGGATTTTTTTTTTTTTAATTTTCATTTGTGCGTCTTAGCTATTGCAAGTAAGCTCGAGGAATTTCAAGCCCTGGGTGCTTGTTGCTCTTTTTCTGCCAGGGTAGTAAAGATGGTAATGCGTAGAAAGGAACTGCAGATGCTGGTTTCTACCGAAGGTTAGTACAGATGGTAGGTTTGGCTAGAGAAGTAATCCTAGAGAAGCTATGGCGAGTTGCTGCAGTGCAATTTGTTGCTGATCATTGTAGGGTCCAAGGTACTCGCTGTGGTGGAGCGAGCAAGTAGTTACACGAGTCATAGAGTCATGCAGCACAGAAACTGGCCATTCGCCTCAACTCGTCCATGCCGACCAATATCAGCTAGTCCAACCTGCCTGTGTCTGGACCAGATCCCTCTAAACCTTTTTAATGTTGTTATAGCACTTGCCTCAACTACCTCCTCCAGCAGATCATTCCATATACCCACCACCCTCAATGAAAAAGTTGTCTCTCAGGTTCCTATTAAATCTTTCTCCTTTCACCTTAAACCGATATCTTCTTGTTCTTAATTCCTGAAACCTGGGTAAAAGACACTGTGCATTCACTCTATCTATTCCCCTCATGATTTTATCAGATCTCCCCTCAGCCTCCTGCGCTGCAAGGAATAAAGTCCTAGCCTGCCCAGATATGTGTGCCAAGTAATTGCATAGTTTTTACTTGAACGTTGCTGAATGTCTTGAGTGTTTTATTTGGAGCTCCTCTTACCCAGGTAAATGGGGAGGAGCATTCAATTGCACTCACTGCATGCCATGCTGTGGACAAAAGCATTTGGGGAAGGAACAGCTTCCCCAGTTATGGGCCTGCTCTTGTAGTCTCTGTGTTTATGTGGCTAATTCCATTATGCTTCTAGTTGCAATGTTCAGGTGGATTTTTAATTGTGATTGAGATTATTTTCTTTCTGGAACAGATTGCAAATTATATTTAAAAAACTATCATCCTTAAAAGAGATTCATGGTTAAACCACTGAGAAAAGATGTTGTGAAGAGCAATCTCGAAATTTGTTTGAATCGAGGTCCACAGGACAAGAAGCGACTCAATGCATGCACTTTTTAAAAAGAGCAATGGATCAGTTCTATGAAGCTGTGGTTTATTTTTAGTTAATTTTCATTGTCAAATAAAATAGATTTTTTTCTGAGAGGTAACCTGAAGAGTTACCCATGAAATAGTACCATCTACAAAGTCATGATCGCTGATACTTATTTTGTCTCTGGCACTGTGAGGCAGCAGCTCTAGTAGCTGCGCCACTATTCTGCCTTTACGGAAAGTCTTTTGAATATCCAAACACACCACATTCACTGTTCCACCATTATCAAGAGTGTTTTATTGCCATATGTCTCAGATAGAACAATGAAATTCTTACTTGCAGCAGTGCACTAAAATATGTAAACATAGTACACTATAAACAATATAATAAATGAGAAAAAAATACAGTGTGTGTGTGTGTATACATATATATATATATAATTATATACACACACACACACACAATAATAGTGCAAAAAGACAAAATTAACGCATCCCAAGTCTATTGGTTCAGAGCTCATTTGGAGGTTGTGGTGTTTAATAGCCTGATGGCTGTAGGGAAGAGGCAGTTACTGAACCTGCACGTTACAGTTTTTCAGGCTCCTATATCTTCTACCCGATGGCAGTAGTGAAATGAATGTGAATAAATATGAATAAAAATATATAAATAAATACCTTTTATTGTTATACAAACAGACATGGGTCGTACGAAATTTCGTTCCTGCAGTCATAACATCAAAAAAACCAAGACACGCAATTAACACAATTTACATAAACATCCATCACAGTGAGTCTCCAAACATCTCCTCACTGTGATGACAAGTCTTGTCTCTCTTGTCTCTTCCCTGTTCTTTATTCTCCCGAGGCTACCGGGGCTCCCGATGTTAAAGCTCCCGGCGGGCGATGGTAAGTCCCGCGGCCGTTAAAGCTGCGCCGGGCGATGTAAGGCCCCGCTCCAGGTCGTTTTGACCCCGCGATTCGAGCGGGAGAAGTTGCTATTGCGGGAGCTCTGAAAAGCGGTCTCCCACCAGGGACCTGCGAGCTCCCGATGTTACCGTCCACCAGGCCTGCAGCCGGAGCCTCCGAAGCATCCGAAGTCGGTCGCAGCTCCGCGATGGTGAGTCCGCAGGCTCCACGACTGGAGCCCTCAGGTCGGTTCCGGTTGGAGGCCACCGGCTGCACGATGTTAGGCCCAACAACAATGGAGACCCGACAGGGAAAATGTTTTTAAAGTCTCCCCCACCCCCCCCACCCTCCCACATATACACATCTAAAAAATAAAACCAAAAACCTACAACTAACAGGACAAAATGAAAGAAAAGACGGACGGACTGCAGTCGAGCCGCTGACACAAGGCGCCGCCACACCGAATGATGTGGCTATTGTATAATAATAATAATGCATTTTATTTGCTGGCGCCTTTCTGGACACCCAAGGACACCTTACAGGCCATGTTGGACATAGACTCACAGACTAACACAGGCACTTAACACTACACACAAAAGTCTCTAGGACACCTTACAATTTAACAAAGAAACATATAAACATATAATCAGAGTAAAATAAGTTATAAAGACATCACAAATACATAAATTAAAAACAGAAATTTGATCCAAAGAAGACAACAACAAAATTCAGAAAACACAATATGAAGGGAGAGCAGCGGCAGCCAAACTGCGCCAGCGTACACTCTCCCTTCCGACCGCCATGTTGGACATAGACTCACAGACTAACACAGACACTTAACACTACACACAAAATCATCCCCCCACAATGGATACCACTGTGGGGGAAGGCACAATGTCCAGTCCCACATAATGTATATGTGAATCTATTGCACTAGCCATATATACATACAGAATATATTTTTGTTTTGAATTCTAAAGCATGTAAAACATTGTTGTGATGGTAATGTAAACTTGTACTGTTTTTTCTCCATAATAGCAATTGGCACGTTGGTTAAACTTCAATCATTGGATCTTAGTAATAACGCGTTGGCAATCATTTGTCCTGAGATTGGTCAGCTGAAATCTTTGAAGCATCTGCGGCTCACAAACAACCAATTGAGATTTCTTCCATCAGGTGAGGAAGTAGCACTAAGTTCTAACCGTGAAAGATATTGGGACTGTTGTCTGTCTACCCTTGGACAAGCAACGCCATCTCCTGTCCTCTTTAGGTCTCTGAATCTGATATAACTGGACATGTGTATGCACTCTGATGTAAGTTATATTTTCATTATCTTCAGTATTATTGTTGCGTTCTTTTAATTTTCCACAACAAAATAATTAATTAATTAATTAATTAATTAATTTATTGGCCAAGTATTCACACACAAGGAATTTGCCTTGGTGCTCCGCCCGCAAGTAAGGAACAGTACACCGTGGCAGCCATTGTCGGCGCCAGCAGCAGCAGCTACACTGCAAGCAGCTACATATATGAGCAAATATAATCAAATCATGAAAGATGGCCAAATATTAATAAGTTTGGCAGAAAAATATTTTGCATTTTATAGAGGAAATTGATTTCAAATCTGTTGCTGTTCTTGAAGTTGTTGAATTTGTGAAGTTCATTGCATTTTGGTGATACAAGGAACTACAGATGCTGGAATCTTGCGCAAGAAACAAAATGCTGGAGGAACTCAGGGGGTCAAGCAGCATTTGGGGAGGGAATGAATTGACGACGTTTTGGGTCTTCACCAGTTCTTCAGATTGATTGGAATATTGGAAAGCTGCAAAAGAGAGATGGGGTTGAGACAAAGTCTGGCAAGTGATGACTCAAAACTGATGAGGGGGTGGGGGGGGGGGGGTGATTGGTAGATGGGTTGAGCTAGTGACAAAGGCTAGAGGTGAAAAGGAATCCAATGGGTCTCAGATAAGGAAAGAGGACTCGGTGGGCCGAAGGGCCTGTTATTGTGCTCTTTCTCTAAACTTACTTAGCTATTTGAGTGTCTGGCCATTCTCTAATCTATTTTTCTTTAAAAATCTTTATGTGAGATATCTGGGGCAGTTTGCTGTGTTGAAGGCACTATATAAATGAATTAATCAAACAGGAAGGCAAATTTAGATAATCTTGCCTATTAAGTGGCCTCTTCTATAACAAAAATGCAACTTTAGGCCACCAGATGGCAGATGTAGCACAGAATAAGAATTGAAAGGTTCCTTACTAGAATGTCATGGCGCAGTAATTATTGATATCTACGATGTTACACACCAAAAATATTGCATAGTCTGAAGAAGGGTTTCGGCCTGAAACAATGCCTATTTCCTTCACTCCATAGATGCTGCCTCACCGGCTGAGTTTCTCTGGCATTTTTGTCTACCAAAAATATTGCTTAGCTATTTGGAATTTTAGTGAAGGATATTTTAAACATTTGCTTTTGACCTGAACAATGGTAAACAAAATGTTGAACACTTAGTTTAGAAATTATTTAGATTTTGCTTTACAACGAGCTGGGTCACATTGCTCTTCAGCTGATGGGTCCACTAATTGCTTAGTCGTGACACTTGCTCCTGCATATTGCAGTGCAGCAGAAAGGTTTGAGCAGGAAGTTAGGTGCAGATCTCCTGATCTAGACGTAAAACACACACATACAGAGCTGAAGGACCTGAAGCAACTTGCTTTCGACCCTTCAGTTTCACACTAGGTATAGCTGACATGTGTGGCACCACCTTTGTTTGAAAAGGTATGTATTTTTAATTAGATCAGAAAGTTTTAAATTATTAATTATGTGAATCCTTTAAAACAGTTGTTTTGCAGTCACTAATAGAACACAGAAGTATCCAACACAGGAACAGGCCCTTTGGTCAACAATGTCCATGCCCGACATGATGCCAGGTTAAACTAATCCCCTGTGCCTGCACATGATCGATATCCCTCTATTCCCTCATATCCATGTGCCTTTCTGAAAACCTCTTAAATACCACAATTGTATCTGCCTCTACATCCACCTCTGGTAGCTCATTCCAGGCACCCACCACTCACTGTGTTTAAAAAAACAACTTGCTCTGCACCCCACCTTTAAACTTTCCTCTTCATATCTAAAAGTTATGCCTGTTACCTTTTGATATTTCCAGCTTGGGCAAAAGGCTCTGAGTGTCTAATCATCGTTATAAGCATTGGTTTAGAGGCTTTTGACAGAGTGAACTGGGGTCAAGGAAAGAGCATTCACGTCGCGACCCTGTTTTCTCCAATCTTTCCACCACCACGCATAAGAAGCGCAAGACAGACACCATTGTGCAGATGCCGAGAAGTGTGTTCAGCTCTGGCTGAACAACATCTAATCTTGTGTGTGGACTCGACAAGAAGAAGACAGTGAACTGTCAAAAGACCATGTGGTTGATCCAAGGGTGGGGCTGAGGTGTCTAATGCCCAGTTGCGGGTTGTGGACCACTCTGTTTCGTGGGTGGTAGTGGCAACTTGGCCATGATTGGACATTTGGGGCTGCATAAAGTTAGTGGGACTAGAGGAACAGTGTTCACATCTCTGGCCAGAGCAAGCATTATATGTTGCTGTAAGCGATGCTACACAACTGCAAGTTTTTCTTTCACAATTCTTAAATATTTTTTATCTTGAACAATGCATTAAAAAAAACCATGGTGAGTTTTAGATCAGTTCCACGAGAACTTTATTCTATGTTACAATTCTGTGTTTGTAATTATGAAGTAAGGCGAGCTGATGTAAACATGTGAGGACGAAAGAATAGAAAGATGAGTTGTTTAAATGAGAAGAAATGAAGTGGAAGGAGTCTTGTAAATGCTCAAATATTCGCAAAGGCTTGGAAGGGGAAATTATTTATTTCTGTGTTATAAAGACTATTAAGACTTATAAAGACGTGCATATTAATGTGCTAATACTAGCAATGTTACAAAATTTTGAGATTTTAAAAATAAAGTCTGCAATTTATCCCATCAGATAAAGCATAAAAAGAAGTTTAATTTGACACTTAATTCACTTTCATATCTTCAGTATTAAAAAAGTTATGGCCATTATCATACTCAGAAATTAGCATCTAGTTCCCTATTGCTTTTCCATTGACTTAACACAAAAGCTGTGATCGAGGACAGTTAAAAGCCCATAACTTTCTTAAAAATTATGGTAACTGAAAGAAATTTTCAGGTATTATAGATTGAAGCATTCTGAAACAAATATGAAACAATCTTACTTCGAAGACATGAAAGTAAAGCATATAATTAGTTAGTTACCTAATTGTAGCTAATTACAAAATTCAATTACTAGATCTAAACATCTATCAATTTCTTAAGAATAGATTAACATTTTTAAATAGCCTAAGTGTCCAAATAACATTCACACAATAATTCACAATATAACATAATTTTTAAATCTAATTTTCATGAATTTACAGGCCAAATGGAAGGAATTGAATGTTTAATACCTGTAAATTAATGGGGATTTAATTCATTTTGCGAGTGAGGATTACTGGAACGCGATCTTTTGGAACGTTCATTTGCGGTGAATTTAACCCCGTATTGGCATGAAAAATACTGCCGTTAATTCGGGGAATAAAATCACCGTGTCGCATGACAAAATGTGAATTAAAGGTTTCTTAAGAAGCACTTTTATACATTTAAAGAAAGCACTTTCGTTTACCTGTCCATTGTGTGAAATCCGTCCCCGTTATCGGCGTTGACGCTTCAGGAGCTGCTTTTAAAATGACTAGCGCTGACATTGACGATTTAATAAAAATAAAAAATTCACAAATCGCCACTAGGAACGATTTTGTCAGCCAACGCTTGTACTCCAACAAAATATTCCCAGGACAAGGTAGGAGAAACCGCGTTTTAACCCCGCCCCCCCTTAAAGGCGCCAAAATCACGCACACGGCCAGTGGCAGAATTACAGCGCGACTGAAGGTACGTTTTGTAACATACCTACTAATACCAGTGTGAGCTGCAACCTGCCGACATGTACTGAATCCAAAAAGTTGAAGGAGGGAGGCAATTGGTATGTTTTAGTTTAAGATTCCTGGGTGAATTTGGTGATCTGCCATCCGGTATATAATTAATAGAGGTAAACCAGCTTTTTCTAATTGGCATTAGTTTGTCTAACTCATTTTTGAAATATCAGAAGTCTATCATGTGTTTATATAAATTAAAATATATCACACTTGGTTATTTCTTGTAATATGCTATGGAAAGTGCTTGCTCTTGAGAATAAATAACTGAATATATTAGTGAAGATGCAGGTATCCGATGAGAGATCATTACTTGGATGAATAATCGCATTAGAAGTTGATACTGGCAGGTTTTCAACTGTAATACGTGGGTGTGTTTGTTTACACAAATGGCTTTGCACGCCCAGGCAAGTAGTGAAACGCCTCTCTCTCACACACACACACACACACACACACACACACACACACACACACACACACACACACACACACACACACACACACAAATGGTGAGCATAAAATGTGTGCAAGAGTATAATTTAAGAAGTGCTTTCATTCATTTTTACTATCTACTGATCTTGAGCAACAGTTAAGTCTGCAAATTTCCTGAAAACAAAATATATCAGTGTCCACAACAGTAAAACGCTTGAAAGGTATGCTGATTTTTTTTTTAAATTTTGGCTGGGATACAAAAGCCAATTTCCTAAAGTTTTCGGGACTTGTCTGGAAATAAAATTACTCTGTCTCCCACATTACTGTGAATTTCTAAGAAAGCTTATTGTGCTTTTAGTTAATGACCTTTATGTTCAACATACAACATTACTACATATTGCAATACTACATACCACAACAATAAGCCAAAATAAATTGTTGCATACTCTTGCCAGTATTATAGACACTAAATGCATTGCAGCCAGACGAGAAAGTACGACTGAGTTTTTTCCTTTTGTTTTCATTTTGTTAGAAGTTCCTATGACAACACTGGTCAAAGCCAGAAGTTAAGAGTAGGTACATTTTCTTCTTCAAGAGTGCTGCAGAGTTTATTTGAAAACATGCTTGTCATTTGCCTATCAATTCTTATATTTTTGTTTCATATCTCAGATGCAAATACTAATTATGCAGCACTAATTATCCAGAGTCATTCTGTCTCAGCCTCGTTGAGGAGACTGAATAACCACCCTTTCACAAGGCTAGTGAAAAAGGCACAAAAGCAGGAGTAACTCAGCGGGTCAGACAGCATTACTGGAGAACATGGATAGGTGACGTTTTGGGTCAGGAATCTTCTTCAGACTGATTGTGGGGAGGGGGAGTAAGAAGGTTGGAGTAGCTGCCTTTCACAAGCCGTTAGTTCCCTCCAATGTTAACAGTTAATGCTAACACTTCTCTTGTTTCTAAATATAACTTTTCTCATCTTCCAACCCCACAACTTGGCTCAGCCCCTGGTTATCCTTCTACACCTGCCTTTAATTTAGCACTACTTTTTTTCCTCTGGCGTCCTCTCTTCAAGCTTGTACATTTAATGCAGATCATTTTACCACCCTTCCTCCCTCTCCCGAAATGGTTGAGTCATCCACTTCTGTGCACCCTTGCAGTTTATGCTGGTAATTTTCATGCCCCTATTTCAAAGCACTGATTCTTAGACGGCATTACTTCAGTTTTTTCTTCCATTATTCCCCATTCACCCAATTCCTAGCCTTCCCTCTTTGTTTTACCTCCTCCCCATGGCACCACATTGCTGCTAATGGAAATGGTTCCATTACCAATGGAACTGGTCTGAAGAAGGGTCTCGACCCAAAACGTTTCATAACTGACTCTAAAAGCTTCTTTAGATATGTAAAAAGGAAATCTCTTACAATCAGAGACAGGTGATATTTTTAAAGGGAAACGAAGAAATGGCAGAACAGTTAAACAAGTACTTTGTTTCTGTCTTCACTAAGGAAGACGCAAACAATCTCCCAGAAATACTGGGGGACCGAGGATCTAGTGGGAAGGAGTAACTGAAGGGAATCCTCATCAGTCAGGAAATAGTGTTAGGTAAACTGTTGGGACTGAAGGCAGATAAATCCCCAGGGCCTGATGGTTTGCATGCCAGATTACTCAAGGAGGCGGCCCTAGAAATCGTGGATGCATTGGCGATAATTTTCCAATGTTCTCTCGACTCTGGATCAGTTCCTGTGGACTGGAGAGTAGCCAATATGACCCCACTTTTTAAGAAAGGAGGGAGAGAGAAAACGGGGAGTTATAGACCAGTTAGCCTTACATCGGTAGTGGGGAAGATGCTTGAGTTGATTGTTAAAGATGTTATAGCAGCGCATTTGGAAAGCAGCGGCAGGATCGGTCAAAGTCAGCATGGATTTATGAAGGGGAAATCATGCTTGACTAATCTTCTGGAATTTTTTGAGGATGTAACAAGTAGAATGGACAAGGGAGAGCCAGTGGATGTGGTGTATCTGGACTTTCAAAAAGCCTTTGACTGTGTCCCACACAAGAGATTAGTGTGCAAAATTAGAGCACATGGTATTAGGGGTAGGGCCTGCAGCTCATTTTATAAAATTTATATCTACCTATTTTCTTGTAAAGTATTTACTTTTCGCCTTTTGCACATAAATGCTTACAAGCTCATTTAAATGTTTGTATTGTTTCCAAACTGGTCAAAGCCAACATCGTGACAATTGCATTTTTAGCCATTGTCCTTTCCTAAGTTAGTGCTTTGCTGTGGATAGGTTATTGTTTCTTCGAACAAAAAAGATTGATTTTAAAATGTTAGAGTTAACATGAGAATGGCCCATAAACCAATGATGCATGTAATTAATTTTAAACGTGGTTACTTTTATATTTATGTTTCTGAGGTCCAGGAAGATTGTCCTATCCTGAAATAAATTTTGAAATTTGGAAAGATGTTCAATTCTCTGGTAATACAGAATGGAGTGTTTCATTTTAGTTGCAAAATATACCGCGGCAGATTGCAGTGATGCAAACTGACCTTGTTATCCACTTGAGTTTCATATGATGCATTTATCCTGTTCTGGAGTTCTTCTACACAATCAGACTTCCTGAGAATCATAAACAGACTTCCACTTCTTTTGCCTGCAGATCATTCAGTGAATAGAATAACATCCTTTCAGCAGTGGTGCATCTGATAGCAACGGAAATGGGGCCTGAATGTAGTTTTGGTGCCTTTGTTTCTCACACACACAGACAATCATTTTAATGAATCTGTTTTTTCCCTTTTTCAGTGTGTTACATTTTTCATATTCCCTGAACTGTAATGTTTCATCTGCCCGTGTAAGTGAAAAAAATGGTGTAATTATTTGTCAAGCATATTGTTTATTGAATGGGAACTTGGTATTGAATATTATTTAGATTTACTTATCGTGTAAAAATGCAGCAGCCTATTGGTGATCTTAATAGCTAAACTCTCATTGCTCAAGGAAATGTTGAAAGCAAAAAAGTAAAATTTTTGCACGTATAATCTTTCCTCTGACTGGATAGCAGGTAACAAAAAAGCTTTTCACTGTACCTCGGTAAACGTGACAGAAGACTAAACTAAACTAACAAATTCCTCTTTGAATTCCTTCCAGTCCGAATCCGTCAATGTGTTTTTTTTTTGTTTCTGGTTAGATTACTGGTGTATTCTACCTCCCCTTTCCCCAATAATGCCTTGGTCCACCTCACTGAATTCTGGAAAGGCTGTGGAAACCAAATGTCATTCATCGAGTTTGTTGGTTGATTCTAAATTAAATGGGTTGCGAGTGTGGAGGAGGATTTTAAAAGGATTCAAGAGGATAAGGACCAGCTGATTGAGTGGATGAGAAGACTGGAATAAAATGCAGAAAAACATGAGAACATAGCAGAAAGGACCTAGGGGTGCGTGTGCACACGTCGGTGAATGCCAGAGTGTAGGTACAAGTGAATAAGAGGACTATGGGATATTAACCTTGATTACAAGTAGGTTTGCTTACAGTAGTAAGGAAGTCTTACTGCAATTTGATAAAAACCTGAGACTGTATCTGAAGTATTGCGTGAAGTTCTGATTTCCTTAGCCAAGAATGTACTTGCCATAAAGTAAGTGCATGGGCGGAAATCCCGGGGTGAAAAGGGGGACACGCGTCTTCCCCCCCCCCCCCCCATGTTTTTGAGAGGTGGGGGACAACCCCCCCCCCCATGTTTTGTAATTCGGTGAAAAAAAACGATGAAAAATCTCTGCTTTCCGCGAGACAGTGGGGGTGGGACTGATGATCGAGGGTGCCGGCAGGCAGTTGGGGGGGGGACATGATTCAGCGCGATGATTGGAGGAGGGAGGTGTCGGTCAGAGGCTGAAGTTGGGGGGGTGGGACTGAGGATAGAGAGCAGTGATTGGAGGAGGGAGACGTCCTGGTGGAGCAAAGATGATAGAGCGGAGCTTGAATTGGCCCGTTCGCGGGGCCTTTCATCGCCCGGCCTGGCGCGGCCTAAAATTGTCCGTGGGATTTTTCCATCGCCCCGTGGTCAAATAGCTGCGTCGAGGCGATCGAGGCTCCCGATGTTGAAGCCCCCCGCTGGGTGATGGAAGATCCCGTGGCTGGTTTTAAGCCGTGCCGGGCGATGAAACGCCCCGTGAATGGGCCGATTCAAGCTCCACGATTAGGGGCGGACAAAGCGGTTATTGCTGGAGTTCGGAGTCGGACCAGGTGAGCTCCTGATGTTATCGTCCACAGGGCCCAGGGCTGAAGCCTCCGAAGCCTCGCCCTTGTGTGTGTGTGTGCGCGCGTGCGGCACCAAGGAATTGTGTCCGCCCCCGTGTTCTGACAGCGATTTCCGCTCCTGTGGAAGTGTAACAAAGATTTGCATGTCAGACTCTGGGGATAGTGGA
This sequence comes from Malacoraja senta, assembly GCA_038087875.1. Taxonomy (NCBI): domain Eukaryota; kingdom Metazoa; phylum Chordata; class Chondrichthyes; order Rajiformes; family Rajidae; genus Malacoraja; species Malacoraja senta. The sequence goes on from CM075989.1 coordinate 20,392,527, forward strand.
TTTGGCATGAAAGGGAAGATTCTGGCACTATCTTCTCCAGAGTGGAGAAGAATAAGAGCTCTTGTTAAAATATACAAAATCATTAAAGGATTTAACAGGTTGGATGGGGGAGAAGACATTTCCCATAGGTGTGCAGTCTAGGGCCAGGGCACAGTGTTTCAAAAGAATGGGTAGGCCATTTACGACTGATTTGAGGAGAAATTTGTTCAGAGGGTGCTGAAACTTAGGAATTCTCTACCCAAGTGGTCTGTGGTGGATGTGGGTCATCGTGTTCTTCAAAAACAACTATTTGTATATCATTGTCAGGATATGAGGTTAATTTTGGAATGTGGCACTGTGGTAGAAGATCATCTATGGCCTTAATGAATTGCGGGCTTTATGGATTGCTCCAGCTCTCTTTCATGTTCATTGAAAATAAGATGAAAGGAGATGATGTGAAAATCATACCCAACCATATTTTAATAATATTTGGGAACATATGATCTGTAAATGTGTACCTAGTGAATCATGACTGAAAAGCATAAAAAAATACTCACACAAGGAGCTGCTGATGCTGGAATCTTGAGCAAAACACAATGTGCTGGAAGATCTCAGCTGGTCAGGCAACATCTGTGGAGGGAAATAGACTGATGATGTTTCAGGTCGGGACCTTTCTTCAAAATGTTCAAGCTGTATTGGTTCTTTGGTTAGGGTGGAGGAGGAGAGTTCATTTTAATGCCCCACCTGGACTCGCACATATTTTTCCTCTCCTTCCCTTCCACCTACATTCCTTCCTCTAGCTTCACAATTTTTCTCTAGCTTCAATCTACCTTCCTCTAGCTTCAATCCTTTTCTCTCACACCTGCCCTTTCATCTCTGGCCTTTGTCCGTCCATCGGCCAACTAAAAACACCACTCACTTGTATCACCCCTCTTCTCTTCTAGCTTTCTGCCTAGCCCCCCGCCCCTCCCACCTCCATACAATTAGTCTAAAGAAGGGTCCCAACCTGAAACATCACCTATCCATGTTCTTGGAGATACACAAAAATGCTGGAGAAACTCAGCGGGTGCAGCAGCATCTATGGAGCGAAGGAAATAGGCCCGAAACGTTGCCTATTTCCTTCGCTCCATAGATGCTGCTGCACCCGCTGAGTTTCTCCAGCATTTTTGTGTACCTTCGATTTTCCAGCATCTGCAGTTCCTTCTTTAACACATGTTCTTGGAGATTTTACATGACTTGCTGAGTTACTTCAGCACTTTGTGTTGTGTTTTTTTTGTCATAGTTAAGATTGTTATTTTTCTCGGAAACAGAAATTGGAGATCTAAGGGAACTGCAGACCCTCGATGTCTCAGCCAACTGCTTGACTCTGTTGCCAGAAAGTCTGCACTTATGCGTTTCTCTTGAGTATTTGGCTGCAGATCGGAACCAGCTTAAAGATTTACCTCGGCAGCTTTGCACGCTTCCAAACTTGAAAGAACTCTCCGTAACTAGCAACAAGTTAAAATGTTTACCACAAGGTGAGTTTCATGCATCGTTTTGTTAATGAGTAATACATAATTTTTTTTTAATCCAAATGTGGAAAAATTCAGTTAACCTGTATTCCGGATCAGTTTACTATTAGTTAAAGATTCACAAATAGTGAATGAAAATAAAAAAAATCTGCAAATGTTGGAAATAGTGTATCGGCATCTCAATTCCCAAACTATAATTGAACACTTTAAAAAACATTTAATTCCCCAAGCTTTAGTGTATCCAAATGGATGCCACTGAACTGATGCAGTATATTATTTTCATTGAAAATTGGTGGTTAGAACCAAGGTTCAGCTTTAGTGGGTTAAAGGTTGAGGGTCTAGGGTGAGATCACCTGAAAGGATCAAAGGGCTAATCTATGTATGGAACCAGGGGATGAGCAAGGTCCTAAATGAATACTTCTTATCTGTATTCATCAAGGAGAAGAAAAATAGCAAGTTCAGGGAGGGGTAAATTGATAGTCAGGAGTATGTCAATGGTAGACAAAAGTGCTGGAGAAACTCAGCGGGTGCAGCAGCATCTATGGAGCGAAGGACATAGGTAACGTTTTGGGCCGAAACCCTTCTTCAGACTGATGTAGGGTGGGGGGGTGGGGGTGGGGAGAAGAAAGGAGAAAGGAAGAGGGTTCTCCCCACCCCCACCCTACATCAGTCTGAAGAAGGGTTTTGGCCTGAAATGTTCCTTCTTAAACAGGGATATGTCAAAATTAAGAATAAGCTGGAATAATATGGAACAAGCTGCCAGTGGAGGTAGTTGAGGCAGGGACTATCCCAACATTTAAGAATCTGTTAGACAGGTACATGGACAGGACAGGTTTGGAGGGATATGGACCAAATGCAGGCCGGTGGGACTGGTGTAGCTGGGACATGTTGGCCGGTGTGGGCAAGTTGGGCCGAAGGGCCTGTTTCCACGCTGTGTGTCTCTATGACTATAAGAAGGGGAAGGTGTTGGATGCCATGGAGCGCATAAGGGTTGATAATTCTCCAGGACTGGATGAGGTTTAATCCAGGATACTCTGGGAAAGAGGGGAGAAGATACTTGGAGCCCTGACAGAGATTTTAACATCTTCATTAGCCACATGTCTGAGCTAGCAAACTGGAGGATAGCTAATGATGTTTCTTTAAGATGTTGGACAGAATACTGAGGAGATTCAGCAGAATACTGCCTGGATTTAGTTTAGTTTTAGAACTTTTGTTAGGAGGAAAGATTGTGTAGGGTGGGTTTATTGTCCTTGATGTTCTGGTGGTTGAACGGTGACCTGATAGAGGGTCATAAAAAACATGAAAGGCAGAGAAAGAATAGATGATCAGAATCCATTTCTCTTGGTAGGGCTATAAAAAATGTAGGTAGTATTTTATGGTAAGACCAAGTTTTAAAGGGGAAATGAGAGGAATGCTTTTTAATGCGTAGAATGGTTAATATCTGGAGTATGTTGACAGAGTAGATGGTGAAATCAGACACGATTACAATGTTTAGGAGACATTTAGACAGGCACTCAAATAACTAGGACAGAAGGATACGGATCTGAAGTGGGCAGATAGGATAATCATGTAGGAAGGAACTGCAGATAGACAATAGACAATAGGTGCAGGAGTAGGCCATTCGGCCCTTCGAGCCAGCACCGCCATTCAATGTGATCATGGCTGATCATCCCCAATCAGTACCCCGTTCCTGCCTTCTCCCCATATCCCCTGAGCCGTATCTTTAAGAGCCGTATCTAGCTCTCTCTTGAAAGCAAAGATAGACACAAAATGCTGGAGTAACTCAGCGGGACAGGCAGCATCTCTGGAGAGTAGGAATGGGTGACATTTCGGGTGGAGACCCTTCTTCAGACTGAAGATAGGATTAGTTGATGGACAAAAAGGTTGGAATGGACATGATGAGCTGAAGGGTCCATTTCTGTGCTGTATAAGTCTGTGATCCTGAGACTGACCGCACAGCAATCCCAGTGCAACACTTTGTTAGTAAAAGATGGCAGTTCCCAATAGCAACCAAGGCTGGTCAGTCCTGAGTTAATCTGGTCTGAATTCCCTTGGAGTGCTGCTTCTTGTCGTGTCGCTACACTTTTCCAAGCCACTGCATAACACAGGCTCTGGCACGTGGGTTGAAGACCTTGCGATCTTCTGGTTTGCAGGGCTCTGGGAGTATGACTGTCATCACAAGGATGAGACATGTGTGGCACTATTGTCTTGCTTTGACTCTGATCTGAGTAGGTTTTCATTCCAGATTTCCACCACCTATTTAGCCTTGAGGGAAGCAGAAATTGCTTAAGTCAGTTACAGTGTCATTGTGAAAACACATAGGAGTTGAAATAATTACTGTATTTCAGTATTGACTCCATTTTAATTGAACTTCTCATTGTGCACTTTAAAGACTTGTACCTCATGAAAAGTGCACAATGATTTTTGTATTAAAATGCAATTGAAATTCCTGATTTTATTAATTTATCCAATACTATAAATGTATCAGTATATGATACTGATCATTTTATTTTCATACTAATTTACAGCTTATTAACCACGTAAATTATCCATTGCAAATGGAAATGAGCCATGTCTAAAGTGGTCATCTGTCTCATTATTTTTTGGCATTTAGCCTGTGAAGTGTGACCAGTTAGTTGATTTGAAAATTATTATGTGCACTCCTAGTGGAATCAGATTTGATATTAGGTCATGTACAAGCATTTAATATTTCAAGTTAGTCATATGCGACATAATGCCTTAAACCCTCCACTATGAAATGGTAAGGTGTCATTTTGTTATTTAGTACAAAAAAGGTGAATATCACTTACTATCTCAACTGTTATTGTGTTCCCTCGAGAAATTTTTCATGTCTGCTAATTGATTAATAATTAATTTTATCAAGTGTAAAGATTGAAAATCAAATATGAAGAATTCATCTTGTTTATAAAGGTTGGGAAATAGCTTTTTTCGATTTTCAAGACTTCACTGCTTCAGATCTAGAGGCTAAAGTGAACTGTTCAAGAATCTGAATGATATTTGAACTGTCCAGTGTAAACTTTCTGCCTTTAGGGTTTACGATTTATCCACTAGTACATTGCCACAGCCACAAAATCCTATCATGCTTGAAATCACCAAAAGGATAAGAAATTTTCATTGGGATTTCTAGTGCATGTAGTCGACAAGTAACGATGGCTTCCTCTGCTGCGACCACAAGATGTGAAATCTTTATTGTATAGTGAGCCAAATAGCCAAATTTACAGTTACAAATCGATCTAATTGAAAAAAATCTGGATGAAATTTTCTTCAACAAAGTTGAAATGGCCTCATTTCACTTCCCAAAGTTGCCTGGAACTAATTAACCTAAATAGCACTTAAAGTTGGCCCATCTAATTCCTTAAATACACAGTCAACCAAGAGAGAAGGTTAATATGCATTGTTAATAAACCTGTCCCTACTGGGTGACTAAGTGTGAATGATTTTGAGCAGATTTTTTTGTGTTGTGAAGCAATTCTCCATTATGTGTATCCAATGCTTGCTTTGCAATACGCTCCTGAATACATTGGCAAAATAGTGGTAATTTGCTGTTAACACAATTTCCTTAGTGAAGCGTTGCTCTTGGAGTTGGATAAATGTGATGAAAAAGCAGTTGGACGTGATAATATGGCATTGGGCAAATTTATTTACATTTATTTTTTTCTATGTGAAAAAAATATCCAGAAAAACTGTACTTTGTGGTTCATAATATATTTTTCTTAATCTAAAAATTCTAGGTATTGTTTATTACAACATGCTTTCATAGACTGGCGCAACACGAAACAGGCCCTTCGGCCCAATTAATCTATACTGAGCTAGTCCTGTTTGTTTGCGTTTGGCCCATATCCCTATAAAACCTTTCCTATCCATGTACCATATCCATCTTGCAAACAAGAAAGATGAGGTATTAAAAGTAAGGTAGTATTCTCTGTCCTCACTTTCCACATTTGCCAAAATTTTCAGCATTTGCTTGACCCATTTTATCTGGCAATTAATTCCTACATTTTTGGGAATTTAAGGAGCCTTGGCTGAACAGGAGAAGTTGATCGGTTTTAGTTGCCTCATGATAGTGGATTGGTTGTGCTGATGTGATGATTTGGAGGGTTTGGTAAATCAGATGAGGACAAACTTGTGGTGCCAGACCTTGGGATAGAATATATCAAATGCTAGCATGAAGGAAGGAGGGATGAATTTGGAAAACAAAATAGTAATGCTCCCCAGAATTATTGAGCCACATATATTTATGATCTCTTCTTACAGAACAGATGGTCTTTCAGATCTCAATGATAATTAGATTTTTGACTTTTGTGCTAGGAAATATTGGGGGTTTCTAACGGAAATTCTCTGGAAATTCAGCAGAAATCCTGGACATATGGTTGACATAAATGCTAATGTATGCCATCACATTGGTGTTTACAGTAGAGTTTGAGTAGAAATTGCAAACTCCACTTTTAATGAGCACATTTTATTTTATGTTTGCTTAATAAATTGTCATGCCTGTGTAGACTGATCTCTGTTTCATGATTCCAATCAGTGTGTTGCTCCTGACTGGACTGCAGTCTGTTCCAACACACACTGAATAGGTCTCGATGTTAACGTTTGGAATTTTACACAAACACAAGTCTGATATCAGATTTTAGTCAAGAACAAAAGTCCTTATAGATCTTTGCTTTCCTCCAAAGAGGGAAGACTTGTAAACAACTTTTAGAATATTTGGAACAAGAATTGAATTTAAATACCCATTACAAAGTCATGAAGCGGTCTCTATACATTGCATGAATAATCTTATTCCAGCTAGAAAATGTAGCAGCTTGCCCTTGGTCAGATTGTAGAGACAGACTGTTACCTGTGAGGAAAAATATCAAGTTAAGCTTCCATGCTTCAGTGACAGCTTTTAAGTGCAACCCTTTTCACAGATACTCCAAAGGTGCAAATAAAATGTTTGACCTAAATCATGAGGTGATGTATCTAAATGTTTAATGCTATTATTTTAAAAAAATCTTAATTTGAGGTCTTTGTCAACAAGCTGAGGTAATAAATGAAAAATGAAAGAACACTGCTATGATTCGTTGTTTCAGATTTGATTTTAGACTGCGTGTAATTTTCATTTCAACCATTCAAAAATGAAAAAATAATATATAATATATATTGATTTGCGCGTTTAATTTAGTTAAATGTCCCAGATATGTTCAATTCGGAGTAAACACAAAGAGATGGAACGACAGCAGGTTCACTCCCCGTTAATTTTATTTCCTCCTGTGAGGATGCACCTGCCATTTACTCCATACCTACGCACAGCGGCATGGAAAGCAGCACGTGGAGAACAAGGGAACAAATTCACATCCTGTCTCAAATGAAACAGAATGTTAGAGTTCCAACACGCTGTGCCACTGCACCTGCTGATGTCGAGAAACATTTTGGTTGTTAATCTTCCATTGATGTTATTTCATTATATGAAAAATGAGAGCGATTCCATAGTTGATCCCTTGGTTGTTACAGTGATCCAATCACTTGTTAACTCTTCAGGTGATTTTAGTTTTGTTTGCTTGAGGTTGGCCTTTGTTTCCCTTCTATCAATCATTTCATGGCCTTTTATCTTCTCATTTGATTTAAGAAAGATATTTTTTTTGCAACTTGTTAGCTAAACACATTTCTTTTGTCTGCGGTTATCAGGAGAAGGCTGGCTAATAGGGTTGAGGGGGCGAGTTAGATATGCCATAATTAATGGCAGAGTAGACTTAATGGGTCGAATGGCCTAGTTCTGCTCCGATAACTAATGATGAACTTATGAATTTTGTAGGATCATAACCTAGTCCATATCTCCACGAGTTGTCAGTAACATAAGCAATGTTACTGTCTTGGAAAATGCTGAGCATAACAATGTGGTTTGCTAGACGCACAACAGAATTCCAGACTTTAGTTACTAGTTTGTCAGAATGAACTGCAGATGCTGGTAAAATCGAAGGTAGACACAAGACGCTGGAGTAACTCAGCGGGTGAGGCAGCATCTATGGAGAGAAGGAATGGGCGACGTTTCGGGTCGAGACCGAAAACGACGCCCATTCCTTCTCTCCATAGATGCTGCCTCACCCGTTGAGTTACTCCAGCATTTTGTGCCTACCTTTAGTTACTAGTTAATCTATTGGAAGACTTCTTCAAAACCTGGATTGGCCATTGTTCATGCATAGCATCCGCTTGAGATTCTTGAGCAATTGCTTCAGGCAATCCATAGTATAAATAAGATCACTCATCTTATTCAATTTATTGAACAGGTCTTCTAGATCAATTGTTTCTCCCCTACCATACGTTAGTGTGTTTTACTATCACTATCCTCTTGTTTGGGAAATCTGCCAATGAACATGGAAGATCTCATCTCTAAGTGAACATCGTGTACCATGATCTTCTTTGACTTTTGTGTGGCGTGCACAGCCTAAAGTTGTTGGACAACTTGTTCTATTTGACCTTCCGTTTGTGCACGTCGAGTTGATTGCATTAGTCGAAACAGGGCAGACCAAGTGAAAGTTGCAATCTTCCACCCCGTGTACCATGATCATTTTGTTCCTGTAAATGAAAAATGGCCTTCTCTCTCCCTTTAGTTTTGCTGTCATTAACTGGATCCTACAATATTGGAGCAATTACAATTCATTTTCTGACGCTACTAATGCAGTGCCATCAGTAATGTTATCACTGTTCCTTTCAGGTTGTGTACAAGATAAGAATCCAGACAACCCCCATGTTACATTGAATTAATTTAATTCACATATAAATAGTTTCTAAAATAAAGCATTCGCTGAGAGCCACTATTATTTTGTGATTTTTCTTTTTGTTTTAGACATCTAATAGTTTCTACAAAGTTGAGGCGCGCGAGATTGCAGGTGTTGGAATCTGTGCATAAAAAAGGAGAGCAGCTGGAGGAACTCAACGGGCCAGGCAGCATCTGTGGAGAAAAATGAACAGTCAACGTTTCTCCACAGATGCTGCTTGGCACATTTTGCCCTTTATTGAGAACAGACTATCGCATATTAGTCCTTGGGAACCGTCAAACAGCATGTAATTTACATCACACGTTGAACTGGTGTTAATTTTTCATTTTGATGTCTTCATAATGTTTATTCTGTATGTAGAATCTTTCATCCATATTGCGACTCAAATTGCTATTTAATATTTGGTTTTGACAAGATATTAGTGAAGCACTTTGGTCCAATTTTATTCTCTGATATTATGAAATAATGTTTACTCCCTAATGTCTACTCCACCATTCAATAAAATGACTGATCTTTTCCCTCCCCTCTAATTCCCCGCACTAACCTAAAAATACCAGTTTTGATGTTAATAGTTAGAATCAATGGTTTATTTATAGACAAAAAGATGACATTATGCATATCAAATAAAAAATAAACATTTATAAACAATCGTTTTCTATCAATACGCTAATATGTGGCAAATGCAGGAAAATGATTAGCGTGGATAAATAGTTTGTCAAAATGGATGAAAATGGCTTAATAGCGTGTTTCTGCGCTGTGTGACTCTCTATGAAGAGTATCAAGTCTTTGAAGTTGGCTTCATTACTTTCAAAAGAGTAACCATTTCACCAGTAGGCAATTCAATTGGAAAGATTCTTTCAGCAAGTTCCCAAACAAGGTATCTCTGGCACAGCTGGTTGAGCTGCTTTCTCACAGCACCAGAGACCAGGTTTTGATCCTGACCTTGGGTGCTAACTGCATGGAGTTTGTATGCTCTCCCTGTGACCACGTGGGTTTCCTCCAGGTACTCCAGTTTCCTCCCACATCCTCAAAACGTGTGAGTTTGTAAGTCAATTAGCCTCTGTAAATTGTCCCTAGTAGGCATTGGATGCAAAAGTGGGATAAAGAACTACTGTGAATGAGTGATCGCTGGTTGGGTGGTCGTCGGTGGGATGGAGGGCCTGTTTCCAGCTGTATCTTTCAATCAATTCAATTCAATCAATTTGATTTAAGCTACCAATAATCATTTTAATTCAGGTTTACAATAGGAATTTAATGATTGAATACATTTATTTGATTCCTTTGTGTTTGATCATATGCTTGTCTATTTTATATATTTCATCAAGATCTGGGGCGATATGCAGAACTGCAGTATGTATATGTAGACAACAACTTTCAACTATATGGACTACCTTCTTATCTCTATACCAAGGTTGTTGGACATAGTGGGTAAGAATATTTTGTTTTTCTTAATAAATTATTAATCTATATTGAACAAAATTTTATGCTATGAAGTGTGTAAAACGATATTCGAGCAGATTAACTTGGAAAGTAAAGGGCCGGTCCCACTGCGGCGACCTAATTCGCGAGTTTAAAAGAGTTTGCCCTCGACTCATACTCGTAGGATGGTCGACACGAGGTCCTAGGAGGCCCTATGAGGTCACTGGAACTCTCCTTCATGCTCGAGGGAAGTTCCCGCATACTCGCGGTCTCAGTTTGGTCGAGGAACATTTTTCAGCATGTTGAAAAATTTTCCGCGAGTAATTGGTCGGAATGGTTCTTTTGAACTCGTAGTGCAGTGGAGTGGGGTCGCTATGTAGATATAGGCAGTCAAGGGCAGCCGTAGGCAATCTCCTTCGCTGACTGGGAATTTTAATTGGCTCATTGGAGTTTTCAGGACCAAGGAAAACCGACCGGTAATGTAAAATGCCCGCTAAACTTTATTATAAGTTGTCTGGCTTCTAAAAAGTGTCTCCCCCCCCCCCCCTTTTCCTGCCCTTCTCTCCCCTTCTCTCCCCTTCTCTCCCCCCCCACCCTCCCCGCTCTCTAAAGGACTAACCGTACACTGTGCAGCCGTCTTTTACCTTCCTGTTAATCGCGGGTGTGAATTTCAGACAGCGCTCCCCCGCTTTCCCTGGCCCTGCCTTTGCGATGTGTTTGTATATGTTGTGTGCAGTCGGTCGATCCAGCTCGCACTTTCATCGATGACGGCCGATCCAGCGCGAGGTTTTTCAGGCGAGTGCCTTCGAGTTTGAAAGTCGAAGACAGTCGCTGAAAGGTCGCGTTAGTGGGACAGGCCCTTAACTCTCCTTCATGCTCGAGAGTAGTCCCCGCGTACTCGAATCCTCAGCTAGGTCGTGGCGTTTTTTTCAACATGCTGATAAATGCCCGCGAGTAAAAAAAGGCCGCCATGGAAAAAAATCGATATTTTTTTACTCGTAGGTTTAGTCGAGGTAGGTCGTAGAAGGTCGTAATGCTATCATAGGTAATAGAAGGCAATCGAAGATAATCAAAGGTAGTCGAAGGTAAAGCTCGTTGAGAAAGAAAAGGTAAGTAAACCGACCGGTAATGTTAAATGCCCGCTAAACTTTATTAAAAGTTGTCTGGCTTCTTAAAAGTGTCTCCACCCCTTCTCCCCCCTTCTCTCCGCGCTCTCTAAAGGACTTATTGTAACTGTGCCAGCCGTCTTTTACCTTCCTGTTCATCGCGGGTGTGAATTTCAGACAGCGCTCCCTCATTTTTCCTTGTGTGTGTGTGTGCAGACGGTCGATCCGGCTCGCGATTTCATCGCTGATAGTCGATCCAACTCGAGGTTTTTCAGGCGAGTGCCCTCGAGCTTGAAGGTCGAAGACAGTCGCTGAAAAGTCGCGTTAGTGGGACAGGCCCTTAAAATTGGTTTATAATCACTAGCTGTGATCAGACTCATTAAAAAAACTGAGTATCTTGTGTATCTGGGGTGTAAATTGGTCTTAAAGTAGTAGGCATCGATTATCCTTAGTTATGAAAATGCTGGAGATATGGAATATATACATGTTGAGTATGTTATTATTTACATAGGTAACTGTGCTGGACAATGAAATCAATGTTTACACAACTCAAATATTTCAATGTCTTTTGGGCCATTTTTTTGCTGCAGAAATATCAAGGGGATAAAGTTCCCAGTAAATCAGAGAGTTACCGTCAGGGATATCCAGCCAAACCTGCACAGGTTCAGCAGCTTGACAGTGAAATACATACCATTGTGAAGTTACTGTACTTGCAAGATATACAAGACATTTGGACAGGTACATGGATAGGAAAGGTTTAGAGGGATATGGGCCAAATGCAGGAGGGTGAGACTAGTGTGGTTGGGGCATCATCTTGACTATAGTACAGGTGTCAGAGGTTATGGGGAGAAGGCAGGAGAATGGGGTTAGGAGGGAGAGATAGATCAGCCATGATTGAATGGCATAGACTTGATGGGCCGAATGGAATAATTCTACTCCTATACCTTATGATCTTGGCCAGCATGGGCAAAATTGGGCCGAAGGGCCTGTTTCCACGCTGTATGATTCTAGGCCTACCATTAAAAACATTGGATCTTGTCCAATAAATCTAAAGTTTTATTTTTTGCCAATTGACCTTCTAGGATTAAAATTAGCTTTCAAAATTTGATTTGTTCAAAAATGTTAATTATGACTGGAGATTTAAAAAGAAAATGAAATTGCTTAAATCAAACTTTTGAACTTTTGTTTTTACCTCCTCATAATCATGTCAGTCTTCTCTTTTCATCTGTAATCTGACATTGAATAAAATATTCTCGCTGACCGTTCCTGATACAGACTTCCTTTCACTTATTAACAGTTCTTCAAACTGCTTAAATGTGGGCAGACTCGTCTTTCATAGAAACCCAGAAACATAGAAAATAGGTGCAGGAGTAGGCCATTCGGCCCTTCGAGCCTGCACTGCCATTCAATATAATCATGGCTGATCATCCAACTCAGTATCCTGTACCTGCCTTCTCTCCATACCCCCTGATCCCTTTAGCCACATGGGCCACATCTAACTCCCTCTTAAATATAGCCAATGAACTGGCCTCAACTACCTTCTGTGGCAGAGAATTCCACAGATTCACCACTCTCTGTGTAAAAAATGATTTTCTCATCTCGGTCCTAAAAGACTTCCCCCTTATCCTTAAACTGTGACCCCTTGTTCTGGACTTCCCCAACATCGGGAATAATCTTCCTGCATCTAGCCTGTCCAACCCCTTAAGAAATTTGTAAGTTTCTATAAGATCCCCCCTCAATCTTCTAAATTCTAGGAATACAAGCCGAGTCTATCCAGTCTTTCTTAATATGAAAGTCTTGCCATCCCAGGAATCAGTCTGGTGAACCTTCCCTGTACTCCCTCTATGGCAAGAATGTCTTTCCTCAGATTAGGAGACCAAAACTGTACGCAATACTCCAGGTGTGCTCTTTCAACTCGCATAAGCCTTAGGTTGCCTGTAACACTCATTGTTTTTTTATTCTCAATCTTCAGCCAGTCCCAGTACAAAAATCCCATAGAAAATGTGTTGGTCAGTGTAGAAAATAGCTGGAATTGCTCAAAGGTAAGGGAAGAAAATCGTAATGGAGATAAAATTGGACTGCTGTCAAATAAAACATAGCAAAAATCAATACGTGATGCACAAGATATGGGGAAATGCTATTTTTTGAAAAGTCTTCACTCCATAATGCAGAAGTATAAATGGGACAGGACATAGTCTAGCAAGTGATGGGTGGATATAGGTGGGTGGATTGGATTGGCAAATGGGTGGAGTAAGTGACAAAGGCTAGAGGGATATAACTGGAAGGGAGTGGGGGGGCAAGGATTTGGGGAAATTGGGGCTGCATAATGGGGGAAATAGTGCACAACAGGGTAGGTGAGGGGGCAAAGGAAAAAGAGAGGGGTGTGGGAATGTTGATTAAAAATTTAGAATTCAATATTTATACTGTTGGGTTGCACGCTACCCAAGTACATATGAGATGCTGTTCCTCCACGTCGTGTGTGGCCTCATTCTAACAATGAAGGAGGCCCAGGACACATCCAAGATTACAGAAGCTTCAAAAAACAAAGGTGACTCTAACATAACTTTGACTTATGGATGCATTTTTCCTTTCCTATTTTTATCACAGTTGTGGATCCTCAACACATGATGAAGAAGTGAAGCTCTTGTTCACTTATAGGCAGATGTCCATCGCTCTGCCGGATGAAATCCTTGGAATAGGAACAGAAAACGACCCTGTGCCAACCCTCCAGGAAATGGTCATGAGAACTATCCATAGGTTTTTCAGAATATCTGAGAAAGGCATGTGTAATCAGTATTCCCTTACACTGAGAGTGGCTGAGACTGAATTCATGGCTGCTTTTATAGTTTTAACATTAAAAATGCATTATTATTAGGATGGAAACCATTTCATCAGGTTTTGGCAGAAGGACAAGTAGGTTAGATAGGAGGGCATTTGTGCTTTCAAAGTTGCTCAGCCTTTCCATCGGGTAATAGTTGATTTGTCTCATTTCCACAATGACATTATCGGGATGGCATGGTGAGGCAGCGGTAGAGTTGCTGCCTTACAGCGCCACATACCCCAGTTCGATCCTGACTACATCCTGACATACTCTGTATGGATGGTAGACAAAAAATGCTCAGAGAAACTCAGCGGGTGAGGCAGCATCTATGGAGAGAAGGAATAGGCAACGTTTCATGTCGAGACCCTTCTTCAGGTCTGATGTTGTGTTCCTTCAAGCACTCACCTTGTGATTTTTAGTAGTTTTTTAAATATTCAGCAAGATTGCAACCGATGATCGATCAGAGGGTAAAACGCATAGCACACATTGGAGGGGGAGGAAAAACATTTCAATTGGTGTGTCCAAAAAAAATAATTGTGGAAGAAACTTTGAGATAGCGATTCAAGTTCAGTTAATATACTTGACTGATGTTGGTCACATTTGCTTTTTGGCCAAATGGGTAGAAGATTTAAAACTGAAATTGCAGATATTTGGTGTTGCAGACATCTGACTCTTTACAAGTGATGTAGGATGGAACTGCAGATGCTGGTTTATACCAAAGATAGGCACAAAGTGCTGGGGTAACTTAGCGGTTCAGACAGCATCTACGGAGAAAAGGAATAGGCGACGTTTCTGGTTGGAACCCTTCTTCAGACACTCTTGGGTCGGAACGCTTCTTCAGACTGAAGAAGGATACCGACCCGAAACATCGCCTATTCCTTTTCTCCAGCGATGCTGCCTGACCCACTGAGTTACTCCAGCATTTTGTGTCTATCTACTATTTATAAATGATGTCTGAAATGTGTTAGATTGCCAAGTACATACCCAAGTACAAGTACATATCATATCTCTATAATTACTTGTGGCAAGTCACAATGCACTGCTTTCCTAGGGCACGGTTGCTAAATCATAAAAGATGGAAATTAAATTGTTAAATTGTGTGGGATGTTTCCAGTTAAGGCATCAGTCCATGATGAATAATTGTTATGAATGAATTGAAAGGTTATTTGATTTTACAATTGGAAATTAGAAGCGTTCATTTTGTAAGATTTGCTAAAACCCAGAAGATGTAGTTATATTATTCGATATTTATGCAAGAGTTTCTCTATGCCTTTACTCATTTTGCGTGGGAAGCAGAAGTTTGCATTAAATTATGTGACAAATGAAATGTGATGGATTGGAATGAATTGTTACAGATTAGATATATATTTAATACACTAATTACATTATGCACATTCTATGCATATGCAATCCATACATTGTCTGTCACATTGATTTGTCGATTACTGTGTATGAGCAGCGCATTTATTTATTCATTAACAAGATGTGGTGCTGATGGCAAAGCCAGCATTATAGTCTAAAGGGTTTAGAAACATGGAAAATAGGTGCAGGAGTAGGCCATTCGGCCCATCGAGCCAGCACTGCCATTCAATGTGATCATGGCTAATCATCCAGAATCAGTACCCCGTTCCTGCTTTCTCCCCATATCCATTGATTCCATTAGATCTAAGAGCTATATCTAACTCTCTCTTGAATAATTGAAGCTTTGCTCTTGAGAAGTTAATGGTGAGCCATCCTTTGTGTGACTGGCGCTGGGAGTTCCAGGATTTATATCTAATGATAAAGAGTTTAAATAAAACAGGATGATGAGTGACTTAGAGGGCACTGATAGGTGATGCTGTTCCCATGCCACTACTATTCTGTCCTCCTCTGTTGGCAGATGTTGTGCGTTTGGGAGCCTCTGCAGGAGTTTCCTCGGTTGATAACTGCAATGCATTTCGATTATATACATAAAATGCTGGATTAACTCAGCCAGTCAGGGAGCATCCCTGGAGGACATGGATCCTTGTTTCAGATCGGGATCCTTCTTCAGACCTTTCTTGTTTCTACCACTTGATGCTATTTATTGTAACCAGGCTAATCCAGTGATTGAGGGAGTGAATATTTAGGGTGGAAAATGGGTACCAATTGCCAATCAGCGAGGTGGTTCTGTTCAAGGTGATGTTGAGTTTCTAATCAAAAGACATGCGGAAAATGTTGAAATGGGCTACAGATTTTATTCTTCAAGCTGTTGAGGAAGAGGATCATATTTTATTTATAAACATTTTTGTTACCTATAAGCAGTGACTTGGTTGGTTGTATTCAATGGATTGAACGGTGTAAAAAGTACCTAATTTTCAAATTGACTGCCATAAATACATAACTTCGAATAGATTTTTTTATTGCTTAAGAGTAAGTAAAGGTAGAAGGAAAATGCATATATTTTGTTTTCAACCTTAGAGTACATAGTGATTTGGCACATTTTAACGCATTTTCATCCAACAGCTGAATATCAGAAAAAATGCCCAGTGTCCTTGCTTTTTAATGTTTGAGAATGAGTTACGGAGTGGTTGGATATCAGGATACAGATCCCCATGCATAGCATTTCTTGTCTTTTATTAAGGATAGACTCAGATATTAAATCCTTTGCCACAATGGGAAAAGAAAATTGGAGGGAAGAACTGCAATAAATGCCATCTGATTAGCCCAGTATTTTTTTTAATGTCAGGGAGCAGGTATTCTACTTATCCTATGATCTAGTAAAGTTGTTTGTGATATGGTCACATCTGTTCAAGAGAGAACAAATGCATAGAAAATAATAATGTTTTTTAGTACCTATATTGGTTATCTTCCAGTAACATTGCTATCTGTGACATAATGTTTAAAACCATAATGTTTGTACAGCTGTTGTGTAGCTTTACTAAGATTAAGCTGCATTAAATAGGAAGATAACTGCATAGGAACTGACAGTGTTATATCTTTCTGTAGGTCTGGATCTCTTGTCCCCAATCTCATTACCAAGGAATCTGTACAAGTTACTATTCTACCCACTGGGACATTGTCATCACTGCAGCAGGCCAATGTTTACCATTGTCTATCCAAAGTGTTATCCTCTGATGGAGACTCCGATGGCTGCCTTATATAATGGGTAAATATCTACTATTTTTTCCTGTATCCATATATCCATTGTTTATCCTAACAGCGATTATCTCATCATTACCTAAAGGGGAAGCACAGGCTTTGATTGAGAAGCTGGTGTATTTAGATTAAAACAAAGGCCAAAACAATTGAATATTTTCATCTAGTCTGCAGAAATGTTACTGCATCAAATTTTACACATTCTTGCTACTGAGGAATACTTTATTTTTTTTGTTGCTTTAATTAGGTGTAAAATCCATTTTGTCTGAAGAAGGGTCCCGACCCAAAACCTATCCATTTTCTGTAGAGATGCTGCCTGACCTGCCGAGTTACTCCAGCATTTTGTGTCTATTAACTACTAAGATACCGAGTTTGCAGACTGAAAGCTAAATTTTAATGCCAGGCTTGACATTTATTATTGAATGCAAAACTTCTCATAATAATTTTGAAATGTCATGATGATTTATATTTGGTAGGAAGAAAATGGTCAAAAATCTAACTTCTCTGTAAATAAATTCTCACTAGGATAGGGAAATAGTATGAGGAGCAATTATTTAGTTTAGTTTAGTTTAGAAATACAGCTTGGAAACAGGCCCTTCAGCCCACGAGTCCGGGCCGACCAGCGATCCTTGCACACTAATGCTAACCTATACACGGACTAGGGACAATTTACAATTATACCAAGCCAATTAACCTATCAACCTGTATGTCTTTGGAGTGTGGGAGGTAACTGGTGATTGCGGAGAAAACCCACATGGGTCACAGGGAGAACGTACAAACTTTGTACAGACAGCACCCGTAGTCAGGATTGAACCCGGGTCTCTGGCGCTGTAAGGCATCAATTCTAACGCTGTGTCACCGTGCAGACTTTTAAAAAAAAGTAAAAACAATCTTGGATGGTAACCACAGCTGTTCTCATAAATGAGAAAATTAAACCTCAATTGATGCATCAAAATATATCTGCTGAATGCTGTTATGAATTATCTGTTTTCACAGGAGGACAAAAATCAGCTTTGTAGCATACTGTTGCTCTATCAAGTGTCTACAGCTTTTTGACTTGCTCAGCTGATAGATCTCATGATGATGAATGAACCAGTGCCAGCACTTGGAAGAGACATTTGAAGGTGGAAACTCCCTCTGACTTGCACAGCTCCTCAGTGAGACCTTTATGATTTAAAAAAATTGTGCCATGTTTTGAGAAAACTTTGTGATCCTTTTCAATTTGTACTAAAAACTCTTACGATTCCACCAAGTTATGTGAAATCTTAATTTTAATGAAAATTACTGTCATAGTTAAAAATCAAAATGGGTTGAAAATTTGCTACCCGTAAGCTGATCAATAACGCAAGCACCAGGGAAAATCTGAAACTAACAAGTGAAACCCATTTTGGATTAATTACTTCAAGACCATAGCAAAGTTTGTATGAAGTGTTTAATTGCAGAATTTGGATGGACATAATACTTTGCGCCTTCTTGCGTTCTCAAAACCTAGAGATTACTTTTGATTTGATGATAATCCGCAATTTTATTCTCAAATTAAATACATAGTGAAATAGTTACAAGCAAATTGTAACCAACTACCACTGCATTGGGTGGGGTGTGAGGAGGGGGGGGGGGGGTGTGGTTGTTAGTATTTCTATAACACAGTCTGTATGGAAACACAAACAGCTGTAACCTGGGGGACGAATGTAATAATGTTGCAACTACTCAGGTAGGAAGGTCAGTTATAAATAGTATTATTTATTTCTGGTTGAATAACCAATTCCAAAAATTACAATTAACAAATAAATTGTCGACTATTCAAGTTTTAGTTTTGAGTATTGCCGTTTTACAAGAACAGTTAGCATTTTGCAAGGTTGCTGAAGTGTAGTAATGGGGTCGTGTGCCAGTTGCTACTTGTTCATTAAAATCATGTGGAATGGGAGGTCGGAATGACACT
This sequence comes from Malacoraja senta, assembly GCA_038087875.1. Taxonomy (NCBI): domain Eukaryota; kingdom Metazoa; phylum Chordata; class Chondrichthyes; order Rajiformes; family Rajidae; genus Malacoraja; species Malacoraja senta. The sequence continues at coordinate 20,411,198 of CM075989.1, forward strand.
CTCGGGGTGTTATAAAACTGTTCAGACTATTGCTTGTTGGCTTTGATCCCTCATGTAGACAAATTAAACTGATTGTGTCCATTGTATCAATAGAAAGCACAAAACGTTTCACTCCTGAAGAGAGTGTAAAATAAATCACGGGTGGTAATTGTTAGTTAGCTGCCGTTGAAAAAAAATAATGACCGAAATGCACAGATTTTGAAGCAGGATTGAAACTGCCCATGCTTACTCCTGTGTTTATTATGTGCAACGTAAGAATGGATTTAGGATTGGTTTTAAGAGAGGATTACAAACTAACCTGGGCATTTCCCAATCAGAGCAGAATAAATTTACTTTTCTTCAAAATACGAAGGAGTCAAGTATTGTTAAGTATATAGTTCTGCATCCACTTTCTCTCTCACACTTTTTTCCAAAGAATAGTTCAAATCACATTTTTATTTTAAGTATGGAACAGTCTATTGATGAGATGTGACCAGTTTGGTATCATGGAAGAAATAGTTGGACAAAAGCATGTTCCTGACCAAATAAATGTGACCACCAACTATTTGAAGCAAAACATGGAGCAATTTACTGATGAGACCACCAGGTTAAGTGCGCTTTTCTAAATTTTAAGCTTGTTTTTTTTTTCATCAGACTCCATGATTATGAGTCTCTTTCAACCTCATCTCCATGCTATGACTTTAGTTTGGTTTAGTTCAGAGATACTGCGTGGAAACAGGCCCTTCGGCCCACCGAGTCCAGCCAACCAGCGATTCCCCAAACACTAACACTGCCCTACACACACTAGGGACAATTTACACTTATACCAAGCCAATTAACCTACATACCTAGATACGTCTTTGAAGTGTGGAAGGAAATCGAAGATCTCGGAGAAAACCCACGCAGTCACGGGGAGAATGTACAGACAGCACCTGTAGTCGGGATTGTACCCGGGTCTCCAGCGCCGCAAGCTTTGTAAGGCAGCAACTCTACCACTGCGCCACCATACCACCCTTGGGCTTACCTGAATAGCACACAAAGTTTTCCATTATAGCTCAGCATGCATAGAGTCCTTAAGTCAAACAGCACAGGCATAGGCACAACATGCACATGCTGACCAAGATGCCCCATTTACGGTGGTCTCAACTGCCCGCGTTTAGCCCATATCCCTCGCAACCTTTCCTATCTATGTACCATATTTCTACACATGACAAGAATAAATCAATAATACCAATTTTGGTATAGTAAGCCAGTTTTACTTTGTCCAGTGAGTCTCCCCTCTCCTTTCGTTTCAGATTGTCACCGGTTTAACTTTTAGTTTAGAGATGGAGGATGTAAACATGCAATTCAGCCCGCCAAGTCCATGCTGACCATCAATCACCCATTCACGCTAGTTCTCTGTTATCCCACTTCATCATCCACTTCCTACTTACCACTGGCAATTTACAGAGACCAATTAACCTACAAATCCACACGTCTTTGGGATGTGGGAGGAAACCAGAGCACCCAGAGGAAACCCATGTGGTCGGAGGGAGAACGGACCAACTCAACACAGCCAGCGCCCAAGTAGGCTTGAACCCGGGTGTCTGTCTCTGTGAGGCAGCAGCTCTACCACGGTGCCACCCATTTGTCAATTATATTTCTGTGGCATTGCTTGTGAACACTCTTTTTGGTTGCAGTTGCGCAAAGACTCCTTTGAGTCCTTAATAAGCTGAGAGAGAACTCTCGTTAAATACTTTTCCGGCAGGTTGCAAATAAACCTGTACCAAAAGAATACTATAAAAGCAAGACACGAGGAACTGCAGATGCTGGAATCTTCAGCAAAACTCAGCAAGTCTGGCAGCATCTGTGGAGGGAAAGGATAGTGACGATTCTGGTGGGACCCCTTCTCCAGACCCGTCTGAAGAAGGGTCTCGACCCGAAACGTCACCCATTCCTTCTCTCCAAAGATGCTGCCTGTCCTGCTGAGTTACTCCAGCTTTTTGCGTCTATCTTCAGTTTAAACCAGCATCTGCACTTCCTTCCTACACTATAGACTACACTGTTAATCAGGTACATGCTGGACTTGAAGACAAGGAACTGCATCTGCCTGTTTAAAAAAAAAAAGACACAAAGTGTTGGAGTAATTCAGCGGTTTGGGCAGCATCTTTGGAGAACATGATAGGTGACATTTCGGGTCGGGACCCTCTACAGACTTCTTCAGAGTCTGAATTAGTGTCCTGACTCAAAACGTCACCAACGCATTATCTCCACAATGCTGTCTGACCTGTTGAATTACTCCAACACTTTGTGTCTTTTTTTACATGCTCGACTTGGCATGTGCCATAAAATTGAATACGGCGTGAACCTGATGTCATCTTGCGTGCTATCCCTGTTGGCCTCTGAATTCAAGCATACTTGTCAATGATGTTCTGACTATCTTTTGCTGTATCTGTTTAATAACATTGCTGACTTAAATATTGTCTCTGTTAGAATTCCAGCTGATCATTTACTGTATATTTGTATCAGTTGGAGAAAGGGAATCATAAGTGTAGTGCATGCCACCCATTCCTCATGGATGAGGCTCATTCATTTCTTCAAATTTCTTGGCTGGTGAGCCATTTTTACAAGGAGAAAAGTGTCCCTAAATGCCCTCAGGCTTTACAGCCCAAAGAACACCATGAATACTGAAGGAATTGAAAGTTGTGATAGTGAAAGTATTCTATGAGGTAATCTGCCAAATGCATTTGACACCTTGTGCGTTTTGACCCAATTTTTATTTACCCATGAAAGCAGCTGTTCAGGCAGTTGCCCAAATTCTTCTCCTGACGGATCTATCTTGTTCACCACTTTATTGAGCTGGAGGTTAGTTCATCATCCATTAAGGACTTGTTCACAGTTGTTAAATAACACTATACGTTGTTTTCCTTGGAAATGTCATCTACACTTGGTGGATGTGAAGAATCTTAAGTGTGCATTAAGCCTCCGTTATCTCTTCTTGCATTCCGTACAGCGAGCCAAGATAGAGTTGAGGTGAGATATTTTGAATGGAATGGGTGATCTGAATATAGAAATATGGCTTGTGCACTCCTGGCCCGTTGATTGGAAAGTGCCAAACTGTCTCTCCTTCCAAACCGTCAGTGCTGAAAAGAACCATTGAACTTGAGGTGTTTCTCTTGAAAAGATTTATAGCTGGTTGAAATAGACTTCACCTTAAGCCGAACCCCTCTGTTTGAAAAGAACAACCACCTACTTTAACCTAGTCCCGTTATAACTAGAAGCAGAGCTAGATAGGGCTCTTAAAAATAGCGGAGTCAGGGGATATGGGGAAAAGGCAGGAATGGGGTACTGATTGGGGATGATCAGCCATGATCACATTGAATGGCTGTGCTGTCTCGAAGGGCCGAATGGCCTACTCCTGCACCTATTGTCTATTGTCAGTCCCACAGCTATTATTTAGGTGTAGGCTGAGATTTAATCTCTTGATACCTCATAGTCACGGATTTCTCTTGCCAAAATGATCTGAGAATATAAACATTTCTGTGGAGTAACGTTGCATTAAAATTTTGAGAGAAGGGCCCGTTTTATAACATGTGGAACAGATCATTTACTTGGCATTTTTAAAAGATTGTGTTCTTGTTCCAGTTACTTTACTAGCATTTTGGCAGTAGTGAAATGGCCACAATCCAACAACAGCAACTGTTGAGCAGCACCTAATCCTCTTTTTGCATGATTACAATAACTACTTTCATATGAGTAAAAATCTGCACACATATAACCAGAAACATACCATCAATATTACTGTAGGATACTGTAGGGCACTTAATATGTTGTTTTTGATTTGACACAAAATCCTGTGGATTTCTCGTTGTCCAGTTGAACTAATCAACTGGTTGTTTTTGAAAGGTGTCTCATACCTACTGAGCTGCCTGATTTTAGGATTCCAGGTTACAATCAAAAGAGATGCAGTGTTTTAAAACGTTCATTAAAATTTTGAGAGAAGGGTGAGAATTTTGAGATAAATTTCAAGAGAAGAGAGGGTTAGATAGAGCTCTAGGGGCTAGTGGAGTCAAGGGATATGGGGAGAAGGCAGGCATGGGTTATTGATAGGGGACGATCAGCCATGATCACAATGAATGGCGGTGCTGGCAGGAAGGGACGAATGGCCTCCTCCTGCACCTTTTTTCTATGTTTCTATGTTCTCTCGTGTATTACTGACAAGGGGAGGCTTAATTTAAGGTTGCCTTTCAAAGGTATTAAAAGTAGCATTCGCCTGGATTGTGAGGCAACAGCCCAGTGGTATCTAGCAGTTAGTGTTCCTGCCTTACAGCTCAACTGAGCTGAGAGATTCTGAGACAGTTTCGTCCCAGCTGTCATCAGGCAACTGAACCATCCGATCAACGACTACCGAGCTACCATCTACATCATTGGAGACCCTCAGACTATCTTTAATTGGGCTTTACTGGATTTTATTTTGCACCATATGTTATTCCCTTTATACTGTATCTGTACACTGTGGATGGCTCGATTGTAATTAATGTATAGTCTTTCCACTGACTGGATAGCACGCAACAAAAAGCTTTTCACTGTGCCTCGGTACTTGTGACAATCAACTAAACCAAACTAAACCTCCCTTGATCAACTTCCCAAAGGGGCTCAATGACAGAACTAAAAAAAAAATGGATCTAGGGATCCAAATCCACAGCTCCCTGAAAGCGGCAGCACTAGTAGATAGGGTGGTAAAGAAGGCGAATGGTATGCTTGCCATCATCGGCCGGGGCATTGAATATAAGAGTCAGGAAGTCATGTTGCAGCTTTATAAGACTGCTTAGGCCACATTTGGTTTATTGGTTGCCCCATTATTGAGAGGACATGGAAGCTTTGGAGAGGGTGTCGAAGAGGTTTACCAGAATGCTTATAGGATTAGAGGGTATTAACTACAAGGAGAAGTTCAACAATCTTGAAATATTTTCTCTGGAAGTTTTGGAAGTTGAGGGAAGTCCCTTATCACGAGAAGCATAAATAGGGTAGACAGTCAGAGCCTTATTCCCAGCAAAGTTTAAAGGAAACAGTCAAGATGCATTTTTTTACACAGAGATTGGAGGGTGCCTGGAGCACACGGCCAAGGATAATGGTGGAGGCAGATACAACAGTGGCATTTAAAGGCTTTTAGATGGGTACATTGTATGCAGGGAATGGAGGGATATGGATAGAGCAGGCAGAGGAGATTAGTTCAACTTGGCAAAGATAGACAGAAAGTGATGGAGTAACTCAGCAGGTCAGGCAGCATCTTTGGAGAAAAAAGATGGGTGACATTTCGGGTCGGAACCCTTCTTCAGAATTGGCATCATGTTCGGCACAGACATTGTGGACTGAAGGGTCTGTTCCTGTGCTGTACTGTTCTATGTACAGTTTTAAAAAGTTGACGTGCAGAGCATTCATTTTTTAAAAATTGTTTTTCTCTCAATTGAATACACATGCACAGCATATTGGAGCTGTGCGGCAAGATCACAAATGCAAAGCAGGGGAGCAAATGTAATTTGTTTTTGGCTTCCTCCGTCCATGCCTCCAAGTTTGAAACCACAAGCAAGGTTTATGGAATGCACATACTATGTGTAAATTCATCACAGCAGTGGAATACAGCAGTGTGAATTTGCCATTACCACGACTGATAATTTAAATAGCACGTAAGTGTTAACTTTACATTGTCAGCTTGTAATCCCCAGCTTTGTGGTTGTCTTGCCATTCAGTGAAAAAAACAGTTTACAGTTGGTCGGGTAATTGGTCCGTAATTCCAAGTCCCTTTGTAAAGAGCAGCTGCTATTTCATTCATGGCTGTTATTACAGCTAACCTCAATGATCATCGAGCTAGTTCTTTGTAAAACTATACCTTGTATGTAACCTTACTGTTATTTTTAAACAATGTATAAATGTTTAGTTTCCTCCAGTGTCAGATTGAGGCCCAATGCAAATTGGAGGAACAGCACATCATATTCCGCTTGGGCAGCTTACAGCCCAGTGGTATGATTGTTGATTTCTCTAACTTCAAGTAACCCTTGCTCTCAATCTCTCTCTGCCCCCACCCCCCCCTCCTAGTTCTCCGACTAATTATACTGTTCTGATTAAATATTACTGATTGAATGCTTCGTTGTCAGCTTCCCCTCAGCTAACGATGAACTATTCTACATTTCCTTATCATCATCTTCTTTGATCCGTTGTTTCAGCCAGGAATGTTGATTCCACTGTGGTGGATGTTTATGTTAAATTTTATTTTATGTGTGTATTGTGTTCTTTTTACTTACTCTGGCTGTATGGTAACTCAAATTTCACTGTACCTTAGTTGGTTAAGTGACAATAAAGGCGAACTTGAACTTGAACTTACCCGTCCATTTCTCTGGACTACCTCTCCCCTGACTCTCGGTCTTAAGAAGGAAACACCACTCATTCCTTCTCTCCAGGGATGCTTCCTGTCCCACTGAGTTCCTCCAACATTTTGTGTCTATCTTTATTTTATATTGATTCCTCAGTTTCCGTCCCTCTTCCAGTGTGGTCCATGGTTTAGGTTTATTGCGATGGTTAACTATATTCAGGTCAGGCAAACGCCTCCACTGTCATGCCGTGAAAACAGAGAGGATGAGACGGAGTTTCTTCCCACAGGCCATCAGGACTGTAAACTCTTATCTCACCAGGGACTAATTTACTGTACTAATTTACTGTTGTGTTGTGTCTTTTTTTAATTGTTTTTTTTCTCTAACATGTAAATACTGATTCTGTTCTATTCTGTAGTTTTTGCACAATCCGCAGGCATTGCCACTTTCATTTCACTGCACATCTTGTATGTGTATGTGACAAATAAAGTTGACTTGACTTGACTTGACTCATGGGTCCTTTAAATGCTAAATATTGCTTTGTTTAAAGTGATCGGTCACCTGTAGCATTGGCCCTTTCTCTTACATGATTCGGGCAGATCATGGAGAGTGTACTTTTTCATTACCATATCACGACGACCAATTTCAGGCAGGGTTTTTCCAGCAAGTGTGTCCTCTCACCCCCAACCAGTTTGGAATGTTATCAGAATGCTGCCTGGATTAGAGGGTATTAGCTACAAGTGGAAATTTGACAGATTTGGATTGCTTGCTCTGGAGTTTGAGCAGAGATCGGATAGAACTGTGTAACATTATGAGAGGCATGGATAGGGCAGACATGCAGAGCTTTTCCCCAGGGTGAAAATGGCAAAGACTAGAGGGCATAGTTTTAGGCGAGAGTGGCTAAAAAAGATGTGGAGGGCAAGTTTTTTTTTACACACACAGGGTGGTGGGTACCTAGAACATGCTGTCAGTGATGGTGGTGGAGGCAGTGGTATTTAAGATGCTTTTGGATATGCTCAGATATGCAGCGATTGGAGGGGTACGGATCATGTTCAGGCAGAGGAGATTAGTTTATTTGGGGGAGGAAGGAACTGCAGATGCTGGTTTAAACCGAAGATAGACACAAAAAGTTGGAGCAACTCGGCGAGACAGGCAGCATCTCGGGAGAGAAGGAATGCGGGTTGAGACCCCTCTTCAGACTGGTTAAGGATAAGGGAAACGAGAGATATAGACGGTGATGTAGAGAGATAAAGATGAAAAATATGCAAAAAAAGTAACGATGATAAAGGAAACAGCCATTGTTAGTTGTTTGTTGAGTGAAAATGAGAAGTTAGTGCGACTTGGGTGGGGGAGGGATGGAGAGAGAGAGAGAGGAAATGCCGGGGTTACCTGAAGTTGGAGAAATCAACATTTATACCACTGGTAGACAAAAATGCTGGAGAAACTCAGCGGGTGAGGCAGCATCTATGGAGCGAAGGAATAGGCGACGTTTCGGATCGAGACCCTTCTTAGCACCACTGGGCTATCTTCAGTTTATTTGGCATCATATTTGACATGGACATTGTGAGCTGAAGGACCTGTTCCTGTACCGTACTGTTCTATGTTCCCATGTGCACGACAAGCAGAAGGATTGTTAATTCCAATGTTAATCCAGGAGTATTGTGTGCAGTTTTGGTCCCCTAATTTGAGGGGAGTGCAGCGTAGGTTTACAATCTTGCTATTGAGGGAGTGCAGCGTAGGTTTACAAGGTTAATTCCCGGGATGGCGGGACTGTCATATGCTGAGAGAATGGATCAGCTGGGCTTGTAAACTCTGGAGTTTAGAAGGATGAGAGGGAATTTCATTGAAACATATAAGATTGTTAAGGGACGATCTCATTGAAACATATAAGATTGGACACTCTAGAGGCAGGAAACATGTTCCTGATGTTGGGGGAGTCCAGAACCAGGGGCCACAGTTTAAGAATAAGGAGTAAGCCATTTAGAACGGAGACGAGGAAACACATTTCTCACAGAGAGTGGTGAGTCTGTGGAATTCTCTGCCTCAGAGGGCGGTGGAGGCAGGTTCTCTAGATGCTTTCAAGAGAGAGCTAGATAGGGCTCTTAAACATAGCGGAGTCGGGGGATATGGGGAGAAGGCAGGAACGGGGTACTGATTGGGGATGATTAGCCATGATCACATTGAATGGTGGTGCTGGCTCGAAGGGCTGAATGGCCTACTCCTGCACCTATTGTCTATTAATCCCAATGCCTTTGTATGGACCCTTCTTTTCACCTTCATTAAATATGTATTTTTGTACTATCACCATCCTGGATATTGTGACTGTTTTTCTGGCTCCACAACACTTGCACTGATGCATCCCAAGTACATGACCAACATCAGACAGAACAAACAATGGCAAAACAAATGACAATGGGAACACAGTAAAACAGGACCAAAGCAAAATGGATTGGAGAAAAGCAAAAGTTGTGTGAATAAAATGACAGAAAAGGTTACAAGTGTGAATTTAATATCCATGCAGGTAAGAAAAGATACAGTAAAAACTTTTGTAAAACTGTAAAAAGGGACAAAAGAAAAACAGAATTAAATGACTAAGGAAGAGTCGCGAGTGCTGACCACAGAACAATGAAATTCTTACTTGCAGCAACATAACAGGTCTGCAAAAGCAAAGCACAAAGATAATATTTACTGTAATAAACTAAAAAACAATAAATTAATAACCACATTACCGGTGCAAAAAAAACCCCCAGTAGTCCTTAGTGCAACCAAAGATAGTCCATAGAAGTTCATCGTTCATCAAGCCTAGAGATGAAAAGACAAAAGGTTGTGCCGAAGTCTGCCAACAGGAGAAGGTGTGCCAAGGCTGTGTCGCAAGCTAAACAGGGCCAGTGGATGAGATGGGAGAGTGTGGAAAAGAGGAAGTTCAGCTGGACGGACATGTGGGAGATGGAGGCGAGCAGGATAAGTTTTCTCATTCGTGCAACCTATGATGTCCTTCCTAGCCCAAAAAATCTCAACCAATGGCTGGGCGAAGATCCATCATGCCCCCTGTGTTCAACACCAGCCACGCTTAGGCACATCCTCACTGGGTGTAAAGTAAGCCTCTCCCAAGGACGGTACACCTGGAGACATAATCAAGTGCTTAAATGCCTGGCAGCGACTCTGGAACGCAGGAGAACAACCAACAATGCCCTGCCGCCCAGAACAACCAACCCAGTTAAGCCAATTACCTTTGTTTGGGAGGGGGAACAAAGGCAATGGAAAATTCCACCAAGGACCAGGTTTGGACAGCTGGAGGCAGCCCGGGATTGGCAGTTGCTGGTGGATGTGGACCAACGGCTTACAGTTCCATCAGAGATAGCCATCACCAACTTGAGGCCTGATCTTGTGCTCTGGTCGAACTCTCAGCGCATGGTGTATTTTGTGGAGCTCACAGTCCCTTGGGAGGATGCTGTGCAGGAAGCCTTAGAAAGAAAGAAACTGCGATACACAGAGCTTGCAGCGGAGGCAGAACAGCGGGGCTGGAGAGCTAAGATCTGCCCGGTAGAAGTTGGATGTCGAGGATTCGTGGCAACATCAACCGTAAGTGATGAAGGACCTGGGGATCAGCGGACAAGCCCTACGCCAGGCCATCAAAGAAACAGCACGGGTGGCAGAGCGGAGTAGCCAGTGGCTCTGGCTGAAGAAGAAAGACCCCATTTGGTCTCCCAAATAACCGACTAGACAGATGCAGAGGGGGGTGGTTCTGGGATGCCAGAATGCACCGCTGAGCCTACTGGAGACGTTGTGGGTTCGATCAGCGAAACGTCGATGAAAGTAGGTGCCCACTTGATAACCCCAATGACGTGTCTGCCTCGCCTTTCCCAACATCGGAGGAGCATGGGTGAGTGCAGAAGGCTCCCATCACCACCGGGAGCAAGTTGATATTTGGCACTTTGGATTTTTAACATCTTGTCCTGTGTATTTGGAAACAGTGCACCAAATATAGTCCATACAAGTTCAGCGTTCATCAAGCCTAGAGATGAAAAGACAAACGGTTTGTGAGATTGAGAGGTCAGGAGCTGAGAGGCCAGAAGAATGGATGTAGATGAATGGGGAAATGGGGGCGGGATAGTGGGGGAAATTGTGTGCATATCTAGATGGGGCACAGGGAAGGGGGAAGATAGGGGGAGTTGTTTGTTTATTTACCTAAAATTGGCAATTCAATGTCCATACCATTGGGTTGCCATAAGGAATAGGAACAGAATTAGGCCATGCGGCCCATCAAGTCTACTCCGCCATTCAATCCTGACTGATCTCTCTTTCCCTCAACCCCATTCTCCTGCCTTCTCCCCATAACATCTGACATCTGTACTAATCAAGAATCTATCTATCTCTGCCTTAAAAATATCCACTGACTTGGCCTCCGCAGCCTTCTGTGGCAAAGAATTCCACAGATTCACCACCCTCCGACTAAAGAAATTAGTCCTCATCTCCTTTCTAAAGTAACGTCCTTTAATTCTGAGGTTATGACCTCTAGTCCTAGACACTCCCACTGGTGGAAACATCCTCTCCACGTCTACTCTATCCAGGCCTTTCACTATTCTGTACGTTTCATCGACCTTTTTGGTCACATCTTCAAAACCAAAAATCAGATTTGTGAGACGACATACCACGTACAAAATCATGCTGACTATCCCTAGTCAGCCTGGTTGGAGAACTAAGATTGGGGAGGGATGGAGGGTTACTTGCTTATTCACTGTTCTTCACCAGCCTGTTAGTTTCCTCTCAACCACTTGAAATATGTTCGCACCCTCATCATTGCAAGTCCATCTATTCATAGCAACAACCCCCTGTGGTTGGAAGAGAGTCATTTGCCTTGTGGTCTGTCCTTTTGCAACTTCAGAGATCTCGTCTTTGCTGAGAGCTTGCAGAGCATCAGTCGGGATCATCGCGCTGAAGAAAGCGACGAAACCACAGGGAAACTACAGAGAGCCTCGTAACTGAGGTTCTCCATCTTCTGAGGAAGGCCTGAAGAAGGGTCTCAACCCGAAACGTCACCCATTCCTTCTCTCCAGAGATGCTGCCCGACCCGCTGAGTTACTCCAGCTTTTTGTGTCTCTTCGGTTTAAACTAGCAGTACCTTCCTACACACTTCTCCATCTTTATGTCACCTTCACTAATGGCGTTAGGATGAACCAGGAGATAGTCTCAAGGTTGCAAGAAGGCAGCATGGATCAATTCCTGGGCTGGGATCCATCATCTTGGATTTCTCTACATGGAGTTTTGTAGATTTTGGTTTTATTCATAAATGAGCAGTCCTGACGCTCTGTACTAATGATCTCAATCCTTTGCTCACTTCACCACATTTATCGAATGCTGCACCTCCTCTCTCAGTTCAGTTTACTCACACCATACTTTTATGTACAATCGCTTATCACTAACATTACTTTGTCTTCACTGTAAATGTTTATGCACATCATTTGCTGCAGCCTCTTTAATATTCCTGCTATTACTGAAGTTAAAAAAGCTTCTGTTTGGTTTTAATTTCAAGGTCATTAATGTAGATTAGAATAACCGACCCATACACTGATCTTGTAGAACTACTGTCCATATCTCCTTTGGGTAGAGTGTACAAGTCTGATGAGTGCTGTGATATTTTTTTTAAATTCAACTTTGCCTTGTATATAAAGTTGCCTAACAATCGAACTGCACAATTAGCTGGACTAGTGGCAGAGTTTAACGGGTTATTTCTGTCCCTACCCAGTGTGAAGTAAATACAAAGCAAACACATCTGTTCTTCAACAGGGAACAATGGTTTTGACCTTCTTATCAACGTGCCCAGAAATACCTTAGCTTTTGCAGATTCCTGTGAAGTTTTACATTGCCCAAAGATCATATTGCAAAATGTAATGGATGGGATTGCAATTTTAATCCCTTGCCATGTGTCTGGTTGGGAAACAATTGTACAAGCAAACAAACTGAGACTATTAGACCCACTGTGTACCATAAATCAACATTTACCCAGTTGGCTTGTCTGCCTTAACCCATTTCACTTAACAGAAGGATTTTAGACGCACCGATTTAATTAATTTTTACATTGGAATACAAAAGAAATGACACATTATAGCACCAAAATTATATTGAAGGACAAAATTGTAGCTGGGGAAGGTTGCATGCACAATTGTTTTTGTTGACATGTTGGATGTACAAAAGCATTTAATTAGGATCTGAAAGTGGAAAAAAAAAGAGCTAGCATTCTACAGAGAGTTTTTTAGTTGTTTTTACTTTAAAATCCTAGCGTTTGCATTTTTTATTTTTATCTTCTGAATCTTTCTTGGCTGAACGTGTAATTTGCCTCAGCCCGAAGATTTGATTGTTCTGTGGAATTTTGCCAATTTGGTGTAAAATCCTCGATGCATTTAAAATACAGTGAAACTTCAGGCTGATTACAGGTTTATGGTAACTGTCAGATTTTCTAGCAGATGCTTTAATTTAACTTTACATGCTAAAAAAAGTAAGTGTCTAATCTTGAAGTTGATTTATGATTAAGTGGCAATTTAAATTAAGAGCACCAGGCAGTCACTTGCTTCATCAAAATGGGGGATTAGATGGGACTTTTGTGAAGATGTCAATCAGAATGTAAGCAGGTTCACATCCACTAAGGTTGTTTAGGATCATAATTATCATCAGTTTTATTTTTATCTGGAAAATGAAATGTGTTTATTCTGTTCAACTTATTAAAAACTGTGCCTTCCATTTTGTTTAGCTACGCACAAAGGTTGCTACACACATTTTTCTTTTGTATTTCAATGTACATTTTTTTTTTAAATCAGTGCATCTAAAATCCTGTCAAGTGCAGCTAAGTGAAATGGGATAAGGTGGACAAGAAAGCTGGGTATGAGAATGCAAGGAACTGCAGATGCTGGAGTCTTGGGCACAACGCACAAAGTGATGGAGTAACTCAGCAGGTCAGGCAGCATGTGTGGAGGGAATGTGCAGACCACTGGACATGTGCTGGATATGACGGATGAATTAATTAATTAATATGCCTATTAATTAAGGCCACTCCTTTAGTGTTTAGCTGCTTGCAAGCCCAGCTGCGTCCTTTGGACTATGACTAAAGGGGTGCTTCAGGGATCGGTGCTGGGCCCACTGCTGTTTGTGGTCGATATGATTTGGATGAGAGTACAAGATTAATAAGTTGGCGGATGACACTAAAGTGTGTGGTATCGGAGAGAGCGCAGATAGACACAAAATGCTGGAGTAAAGGGCCTGCCCCACTGTACGAGGTAATTCAAGAGCTCTCCCGAGTTTAAAAAAAAAATCAAACTCGTGGTAAAGCACGTAGAATGTACGTAGCGGGTACGTCGGAGCTCGGGACGTCTCTTAGCGGCTCGTAACGCTAACGGCAGGTACACGGGAAACGCGGTAAGCTCGTGAAGACTCGTGAAGATTTTTCAACATGTTGAAAAATGTCCACGAGAGCCCCGAGTACCTACGAGCGGCTATTACCGTAAATCTCCGAGTTCTAATGTTGAAAAATGTCCACGAGATCCCCGGGTACCTACGAGCGGCTATTACCGTAAATCTCCGAGTTCTAATCAGGGGAAACTCGGGAGAACTCTTGAATTAGCTCGTACAGTGGGACAGGCCCTTTAGTCAGTGGGACAGGCAGCACCTATCGTTAGAAGGAATTGGTGACGTTTCGGGTCGAGACTGTTCTTGATACAGGGAAGATTAGCTGGCTAAGTCAGAGGAAGGTTAATGGAGTTTAATGCAGACAAATGCAAGGTGGTGCATTTTGGGAAGTCAAAGCATGACAGGACCTTCACAGTGAATGGCAAGGCTCTGGGCAGTGTTGTAGAGCAGAGGGATCTAGGAGTGCAGGTACATGGAAAGTGATGTCAACAAATAAGCTCTGAACTACAACAGACTATTATTATTATTATTGCACTATAAATGTTTGTTTTTTGAGTATATGTGTATGTAATACACACTGAACTGTTTTTCTCCCGTTATGTACAATGTTTACATATTCTGTTGTGCTGCAGCAAGTAATAGCCCTGTCCCACGGTGCGAGTTTATTCCAAGAGCTCTCCCGAGTTTTAAAAAAATCAAACTCGTGATAAGCACGGAGAATGAACGTAGCGGGTATGTCGGAGCTCGGGGACGTCTCTTAGCGCTAACGGCAGGTACTCGGGAAGACTCGCTAACGGTAGGTAAGCACGGGAAGACTCGTGAAGATTTTTCAACATGATGAAAAATGTCCACGAGAGCCCCGAGTACCGACGAGTGGCCATTACCGTAAATCTCCGAGTTCGAATCAGGGCAAACTCGGGAGAACTCTTGGAATGAACTCGTACCATGGGATAGGGGTTTAAGAATTTCATTGTTCTATCTGGGACACATGACAATAAAACACTCTTGACTTGACTCTCTTGACTCTTGATTAAGTAGACTTTTGGTACATTGGCCTTCATCAGTCAGGGTATTGAGTATGGAAGTTGGGATGTTATGTTGCAGTTGGACAAGACGTTGGTAAGGCCACATTTGGAGTATTGTTTAAGAAAGAACTGCAGATGCTGGAAAAATCGAAGGTAGACAAAAATGCTGGAGAAACTCAGCGGGTGAGGCAGCATCTATGGAGCGAAGGAATAGGTGACGTTTCAGGTCGAGATCCTTCTTCAGACGAGTTATGGAAAAGGGAAAACGAGAGATATAGACGATGATGTAGAGAGATAAAGAACAATGAATGAAAGATATGTAAAAAAGTAACAATGATAAAGGAAACAGGCCATTGTTAGCTGTTTGTTGGGTGAAATGATTCTATTACCTCAGTAACAACACTGAAGGTAGACAAAAATGCTGAAGATTGCTGGAAATGCTTGGAGCATTGTGTTCAGTTTTGGCCATCCTGCTATTGGAAAGATGTTGTTAAGCTGGAAAGAGTGCAGAGAATATTTGCAAGGATGTTGCCAGGACGAGGCCCTGAACTTCAGGGAGAGGTTGAGCAAGCCAGGACTCTATTCCGTGGAGTGCAGAGTGATCTTACTGGGGTGTATACAATCATGATGGAGATTGATAGGGTGAATAGACAGACTTTTGTCCAGAGCAGGGGTCATAGAACCAGACGACATAGGTTTAAAGATAAAAGGGAAAGAATTAACGGGGATCTTTTGCCACACAGAGGGTAGTGGGCTTTTGTAACGATTTGCCAGAGGAACTACATGAGCAGGTACTATAACAACATTTAAAAGACATCTGGACAGGTACATAGATAAGAAAGGTTGGAGGGATATGGGCCAAATGCAGGCACGTGGGACGAGCATAAATGGGGCATCTTGGTCAGCAAGGGCAAGTTGGGCTGAAGGGCCTGTTTCTGTGCTGCAAGACTCTATGCTAGTCATTACATCATCGTGGATTATGCATAGCTGCATAACCAAGACTTACTGAACGTTTAAATATGTGCCTTCTCGGTTACTTGACCATCAGGTGAAGGAAATAAACTTTTCCTGCTTACTGCATGTAGGCCCCTTATTGCTTTAGACTTCATTTACTTTCATAAAATGCTTCCAATCCAAGGAAAACAACCCTAGTACTTTCCTCATAACTAAGATTTTCCAGTCCCGACAACATCCCCATAAACCTTCTCCAGTATAATCAAATCTTTCCTGTGATGTGGTGATCAGAACTGTACTCATTACTCAATCTGTGGCCTAACAAGGGTTGTTTGCATTTCCAACATTAACTCGCCCAGCCCGCTTTTATATCCTATGCCTCATCGAGTAAAAAAAAAAAGCATCCAAGTATCTTTTTAACATGTGGTTTGTGGATAGGACACTGTTTATCCCAAACTAGAAGTCCTTTCTTTGTACAGCCGAATATTCATTCAACAGTTCGAATGAAAACATATCCATGCAGTTTAAAGATCTTATCAAGGGGCGTCATGGTGGCGCAGCGGTAGAGTTGCTGCCTTACAGCGCCAGAGACCCGGGTTCGATCCTGACTACAGGTGCTGTCTGTATGGAGTTTGTACGTTCTCCCCGTGGGTTTCAAGCCAAGCCAAGCCTTGACTGCTGTTGCTGACCAGACCCCGAGCTGCTGAAGGTTGTACCTTGCAGTCACCTCCACGGAAACTCTAGACAGAACGCCCACTACCACATCCACATCTGGGAGCAATTGGCTTGGGCAGAAGCTGAGGAAATTCCTTCCGCACCTGGCAATGCACCCAGAATGTGGTCTTCAGAAAGTTGAAATAATTTTTATAAGTTAAACTAGAATTACAATTAAAGTTGGCAGCAATCCGTCAGCAAGGTATCTGGTAAGCAGTTCAGTTCACAGATACAGCATGGTAACAAGCCCGTCGGCCCACCAAGTCCGTGCCGACCAGCGGACCCCGTACGACCACTCTACACTACACTATCCCACACACTTGGGACAATTTACAATTTTACCAAAGCCAATTAACCTACAAACCTGTACATCTTTGGAGTGTGGAAGGAAACCAGAGCACATGGAGAAAACCCATGCGGTCTCAGGCAGAAGGTACAAATTCCACACAGACAGCACCCGTAGTCAGGATCGAACCTGCGTCCCTGGCGCTGTAAGGCAGCAATACAGTGCTGCGCCACTGGGCTGCGCCCTTTCACACTAGTTCTATGTTATCCCACTATTTCATCCACTGGGGTGGGGTGGGAGATTGCAACCTTCATGTGGTCCGCCCTGTTTCGACGAATGCAATCAACCTGGCGTGCACAATCAAGTAAGATCAAACAGAACAAGTTGTCCTACAACTTTAGGCTGTGCACGCCATACGCAAGAAGAAGAAGATCCACTGGGGACAATTTATAGAGACCAATTAACCTACAAACTTTGGGATGTATAAGGAAACTCACATGGTCATCAGGGAGCACGTGCAAACTCCACACAGACAGCACCCGAGGTCAGGATCAAACCTGAACTAGAGTCCCTGGCACTGTGAGGCAGCAGCTCTACCAGCTGCGGCACTGTGCCGCCCCCTCTGAGATACTGGTGTGAGACTTGTAATATTGCTCAAGTTCCATGGAGAAAGGCCCTTCAGCCCATCAAGTAGACAGAACCTTTCTCGTAGGATGGAAATGTCCATCACTAGTGGTGGAGGCAGATACGATAGTGGCGTTAAAGAAGCTTTAGGATAGGAAGTGCAAGGAATGGAGGGATATGGATCATGTACAGGCAGATGAGATCAGTTTAACTCGGGGGAGCAGGTCACGGTGGTGCAACGGTAGAGTTGCTGCTTTACAGCGAATGCAGCGCCGGAGACCCGGGTTCGATCCCGACTACAGGCGCTGTGTACGGAGTTTGTACGTTCTCCCCGTGACCCACGTGGGTTTTCTCCGAGATCTTCAGTTTCCTCCCACACTCCAAAGACGTACAGTTTTGTAGGTTAATTGGCTTGGTAAATGTAAAAATTGCCCTTAGTGCGTGTAGGACAGTGTTAATGTGCGGGGATCACTGGTCAGCGCGGACCCGGTGGGCTGAAGGGCCTGTTTCCGCGCTGTATCTCTAAACTAAACTAAACTAAACTTGCCATCATGTTCAGCACAAACATTGTGGGCCGAAGGGCCCATTACTCTGTTGTACTGTTGTATGTTCTTAATTGCCAATTGATTTTTGATTGAAAAACAATTGTATAAAAACTGATCTAAGGCAGTCAATAAGCCATCCAGAAAACAAATATTTCTGAAGGATATGCTGTAAGGTTTTTGGGTTTGAGCTATTAATCTTTCTTCGTAGTCATAGAGTGATACTGTGTGGAAGTTTGGCCCAACTTGCCCACACTGGCCAACATGTCCCAGCTACACTGGTCCCACCTGCCTGCATTTGGTCCATATCCCTCCAAACTTGTCCTATCTATGTACCTGTCTAACTGTTTCTTAAACGTTGGGATAGTTCCAGCCTCAACTACCTCCTCTGGCAGCTTGTTCCATACACCCACCACCCTCTGTGTGACAAAATTACCCCTCAGATTCCTATTAAATCTTTTCCCCTTCACCTTGAACCTATGTCCTCTGGTCCTCGATTCCCCTACTCTGGGCAAGAGACTATGTGCATCTACCCAATTTATTCCTCTCATGATTTTATACACCTCCATAAGATCACCCCTCATCCTCCTGCACTCTAAGGAATAGAGTTCCAGCCTGCTCAACCTCTCCCTATAGCTCACACCCTGTAGTCCTGGCAACATCCTCGTAAATCTTCTCTGATCCCTTTCAAGCTTGACAACATCTTTCTTATAACATGAACTGAACTTTCTTGAACTGAACACAATCCTCTAAATGCGGTCTCACCAACGTCTTATACAACTGCAACGTGACCGCCCAACTTCGATACTCAAATTCTTGTGTTTACTTCATTCCAAGGAGAAGTTTCCAATTTTTTAAAAAAAATTTTAACCGCACAAGGTGGCAAATACTGGCAGAAGATGACCTTTCATTTCTAGTCACGGCTGGGTGTGATTTCTTGTACCTCAGCTCCATCTCCAGTACTCAGTGTTTGGTCAAATCACAGGCAGGTGAAAGGAGTGATTTGTCATCTGATTCTCTCAAATGACGTGTGAAATCAAACAATGAACAGAAAAGCTGTGACATGTTTTCAAGTGATCCATCAGCTGTTTCAGTTCAGTTCCCAGCAGTGGATCCTCGATCTGAGTCAGATAGCCACTGGAGTCGTTCTTGCAGGTACAAACCCACCGTGGGACCCAGGATCAATCCTGCCTATGGGTGCTGTCTGTACAGAATTTGTACATTTATTCCCGTGACTGCGTGGGTTTTCTCCAGGTGCTCCGGTTTCCTCCCACGCTCCAATGACGCAGGGGTTTGTGGGTTAATTGTCTTTGGTAAAATTGTACATTGTCCCTAGTGTGTGGGATAGTGTTAGTGTACGGGGTGATCGCTCGCTGGCGTTGTCTCGGGGGGCCGAAGGGCTTGTTTCCGCACTGTATCTTTAAAGTATAAAGTCTGAAGATTGATGTTTATCTTGCAATTATGCAATTAACATTGAGTTTGCATGGAAAGTGGGATTTCCTTTATGTGGGAGATTCAGATTTTAAAAGATGCAAGACAAATGTGCTGCAAACACAGAAAGTCTCACCTTCTCCATCATGGTCTGGTTTGGCTCAGCCACCAAGCACGATATCCGGAGGCTGCAGCGAATCGTCTGATCAGCTGAGAAGGTTATTGGCTGCAACCTTCCCCCCATTGACGAACTGTACACTACAAGGGCCAGGAAACGAGCGGCCACGATCATCTCTGACCCCTCTCACCCTGGCCACAAACTCTTTGAATCACTTCCCTCTGGATGGCGACTCCGGATTGTCAAAGCCCGCCACAGCCAGACATAAAAACAGCTTTTTTCCACGAGTAGTAGCTCTACTCAATAACCCACAATCTGTAGCCTCCTTTTGCTCTGGTATTTTATTTAATTCACATGTTTAATCAATAATGTTTTATTATTAATGTTTAATGTTTAATGTGTCATTCCTAACTGTCACTGTATGTCATGTTGTTACTTGCGGGCGGAGCACCAAGGCAAATTCCCTGTATGTGACTACTTGGCCAATAAACTTATTCATTCATTCATTTATTTAAAAAATCGCACACACTTCCATAGAAAAGTACAGCACAGGAACAGCCCATAATAACAGCTGAATATGATGCCATCAACCAACTCTTACCACCCTGCACATAATCCATGTTCCTCCATTTCCTTTATACCCGTGTGCCTATCCAAAAGTCTCTTCAATGCCTTTATCGTATCTACCTCCACCACCCCAGGCAATACGTTTCAGGCACTCACCACCCACTGGGTCAAATAAACTCGTCCCGCACATCTCCTTGAAGCTTTTCCCCTCTCACTGTAAAACTATGTCCTCCAGTAGTTTTTTTTTCCACCCTGGGAAAAAGGTTCTGAATGTCTGCCCTATCTATGCCTCTCATAATGTTATGTACTTCTATCAGGTCTCCCCGCAACCTCTGGCGTTCCAGAGCTGCAACCATGATGTCGATTTGCTTTGGGCTTGGAGCCAATATTAAACCTGCCCATCTCCAGGCGGGGAAGCGTTGCACCAGTAATCTATCAAAGAAAACAGCTGCCCCTGTCGGGATTCATCAATGAGGATTTCCAGCCAAGTGTCCAAAATGCCACCCAGGCAGCCGAACCAGGCTCAACCAGCTGACACCTTGAAGTTTAAATCGACAATGTGTGATATGGTATGCAAAGGATTAAGGGCAATGTCTTGTTTCAATCTCATTATTGGCTTAGTCTCCAAATATTATTTGCGAGTCTGTGCAAATGCTTTGCTGCTCAAAAGCGAATAGACTCCTGCTTCAGCAAATGAAAAGTCATAAATTTGAGCGTATCCATAAAATTGGGGCGGCATGGTGGCACAGCGTAGAGCAGCTGCCTTACAGCACCAGAGATCCGGGTTCGATCCTGACTACGGGTGCTTGTCTGTACGTTCTCCCCATGACCTGCGTTGGTTTTCTCCGGGAGCTCCGGTTTCCTCCCACACTCCAAATACGTAGATGTTTGTAGGTAAATCGGCTTCAGTAAAATTGTCCCTAGTGTGTGTAGGATAGTGTTAGTGTGTGTGTGTATCGCTGGTTGGCGCAGACTCGGTGGGCTAAAGGGTCTGTTTCCGCGCTGTATCTCTAAAACTAAAACTAAAACTATTCAAAATGTTATCAAATCCATCACATGATCCGTTCCATTTAATGCTCCTGTAATTATTTGATGATCATTTCACATTGCCAGCTTGTTTTCAATTAAACAGGAAACCGTTAAACCTTGTGTCGAAAGGAACTGCAGAAGCTGGTTTATACTGAAGATAGACACTCACAAACCCAAAATGTCACCTATTCTTTTTCTCCAGAGATGCTGCCTGACCCGCTGAGTTACTCCAGCATTTTGTGTCTAACTGTTTAATATTTATTGCCTTCATTCCAAAGCATTGATATATTGTAAGCAAATGATCCGTGCAAACTTGGCAATCAAGCATTAGTTTAGTTTAGTTTAGTTTATTGTCACGTGTACCGAGGTACAGTGAAAAGCTTTTGTTGTGTGCTAACCAGTCATAGGAAAGACAATACATGATTACAGTCGAACGATTTACAGTATATGATAAGGGAATAATGTTTAGTGCAAGGTGAGGCCAGCAAAGCCCGGACAAGGATCGTCCGAGGGTCACACATGAGGTAGATTGGTAAAAGCTCCAAGTCATCATGAGGAGATGGTAGATCTCGCATCAGCACATGAAGGCTGAAGACGTCAGCGACCTGCTCTTTCTGTAATAGAGTCTATAATTCCTGTAGAGGGTTGAGTAGTTACTGTAGAACTGGAGTGAAAGCACGTCATCATTCACATTGAGGGTCTGCCTAAGAGAGGGATTATGCGCATTGCTATGTATAGTGGTGCCAACTATTACTAATGTTGAAACGTTATTTTCTTTGGTAAAAGATGCAGAAACTGTCCCCATGTTTCATGGGACCAGTGCCTTTCACATCCTGATTAATTGACAATTGTGCAGGTATTGGACTATTTCTCATATTGGACTAATATTAATGGGGTTGCATTGTTTGTTAGCCAGTGGCAACTGCTCTTGCAACTTTTCAAATCCAGCTGTCCCTGTTAGTTTATTGACTGCTCATGCCCTCACCCACTCCTTTGTTGCCTTTAGATTTGACTTCCAATACTTTCCTCTTGCTTCCCCTCATTCATCATAAAAATTAGTTCATCCAAACCTCAGTTACATTTAACTTGCACCTTTCCCCAGTCCCCCCTCTCTCTCTCATTCTCTCTCTCTCTCTCCCTCTCTCTCTCTCTCTCTCTCTCTCTCTCTCTCTCTCTCTCTCTCTCTCTCTCTCTCTCTCTCTCTCTCTCCTCCCTCCCTCCCTCCCTCCCTCCCTCCCTCCCTCCCTCCCCCCCTCCCCCCTCCCCCCCTCCTCCTCCTCCTCCCCTCTCTCCTCCCTCCTCCCTCCTCTCTTCTCTCTTCCTTTCAATCATTTTCTTTCTTTGCATCTCACTCTTTCCCTCACAATTCATCTTTTCTCTATTCAGAAATCGAATGATAATGCAAGTAATACTAATATATTAAATTGGAAACCAGGTCATTATGGTCCAGAAATGATTTGGCCTCTGGAAAGGCAGACGAGCATGGGATTTTCACAAAGTGGGGTGGTTTTGATTGCAAATGAACCCCAGGGATGGTGATGCAAGAGATTTGGAGTGTCAGTGTGGTTAGACTGAGGTAAGACTTGGGTGGAGCTGAGCTATCTACACGCCCCATCTACACTAGTCCCACCTGCCTGTGATTGGCCCATATCCCTCTAAACCTGTCCTATCCATCTACCTGTCAACATGTTTCTTCAACGTTGTGATAGTACCCACCTCAAGTACCTCTCCCAGCAACTTGTTTCATACACCCATCACCCTTTGCGTAAAATGATTACCCCTCAGACTCCTAATAAATCTTTCCCCTCTCATGTTAAACTATGTCCTCTGGTTCTCGATTCCCGTAATCTGGGCAAGATACTCTGTGCGTTTACCCGATCTATTCCTCTCATGATTTTACACACTTTCTGCCAAAATATTTAAGCAGCGTGGTATTCAGCACGGAAATGCAATAGGGCAGCACGGTGGCGCAGCGGAAGAGTTGCTGTCTTCCAGCGCCAGAGACCCGGGTTCGATCCTGACAACGGGTGCTGTCTGTACGGAGTTTGCACGTTCTCCCCGTGACCTGCGTGGGTTTTCTCCAGGATCTCCGGTTTCCTTCCACACTCCAAAGACGTACAGGTTTGCAGGTTAATTGGCTTTGGTATAATTGTACTTTGTCCCTAGTGTGCGTAGGATGGTGTTAATGTGCGGAGATCGCTGGTCGGCGCGGACTCGGTGGGTCAAACAGTCTGTTTCCGCGCTGTATCTCTAAACCTAAACTAAACTAATTTCTTCATATTTTGCTATAATTTCCCATATGCCTGGTGGGAATTGAGATTGGAATACAGTTTTTAAATTGAAATATTCAAAAATTTACAAGCATTTGTGGGGCAGGGAATTTACTGGTAGACAAAAGTGCTGGAGAAACTCAGCTGGTGCGGCAGCATCTGTGGAGCAAAGGAAATAGGCAACATTTCGGGCCAAAACCCTTCTTCAGACTGATGCAGGGTGGGGGGGGGGGGGAAGAAGAAAGGAAGAGGAGGAGCCAGAAGGCTGAGGGAGAGCTGGGAAGGGGAGGAGACAGCAAGGGTTACCGGAAATTGGAGAAGTCAATGTTTATGCCGCTAGGGTGCAGACTGCCCAAGCGGAATATGCGGTGCTGCTCCTCCAGTTTCCGGTGGTGCTCACTCTGGCCATGGAGGAGGCCCAGGACAGAAAGGTCGGATTCGGAATGGGAGGGGGAGTTGAAGTGGTGAGCCACAGGGAGATCAGGTTGGTTATTGCGAACCGAGCGGAGGTGTCCGGCGAAAAGAATCGCCAAGCCTACGCTTGGTCTCACCTTCCATCTTGAGCAGGGAATTTATTTCCTTGACCTGGCGACCCCCTTTCATCCCTTAACACACAATGAGTCTCTTTGACCAAGTTTTTGGTTTGTGCCTTAATATGTTACCCTGTGGCTTGGTGTCAGGTTTTGTTCAATAACCCCTGTGAAACCTTGGGGCTTTTTGCGATATATTGAAGGTGCTGTACAAATAGGCCATTGTTATTGTTGTGGAGACTAAGTTCATGAAGCAAGGTATGGAAGATTTATCTTTTTCCATTTCAATGGGGAAGAGCGACTGATGTCGCAAGGCCAGAATTGGATCAAAATTACAATGGTGTGAGGTTATAATCTACAGGTGACTTTTTCCACACGGAGAGTTGCGAGTGTGGAATTCTCTGCCTCAGGGGGCGTTGGAGGCAGGTTCTCTGGATACTTTCAAGGGAGAGCTAGATAGGGATTTTAAAGATAGCGGAGTCAGGGGATATGGGGAGAAGGCAGGAACGGGGTACTGATTGGGGATGATCAGCCATGATTACATTGAATGGCGGCGCTGGCTCGAAGGCTACTCCTGCACCTATTGTCTATTTAATGAAATGCGCAAAATACGGAGAAAAAGTAATATTTCCGTAGATAAGCAAAGTATACTGCACAATTTTTGTACAAGACAGTACGTTCAAAACAGATGGTAAATCTGGTTGAAAAGAGATTTTATTGAATACTGCAAATGTAAATGGTGCATATTTGCAACAAAATACATAAATACGTAAAAATGAACATATTATATTTCGTATGAACACAACGTGCTGGAATAACTCAGCAGGCCAGGCAGCATCTGTGGGAGGAATGTAACAGGCGATGTTTTGAGTTAAGAGTCGTTCTTCAGACTGATTGTCGTGGGAGGGGAGAAGGCCAGGAAAGAGGTGGGGGCTGGACAAAGCCTAGGTAAAGGGACACAAAGTGCTGGAGGAACCAGCAGGTCAGGCAGCATCTGCTGAGGACATGGATGGGAGATGTTTTGGTTTGGGACCCTTCTTCTGACTGATAGATACCATTTTGGTTTGGGATCCTTCATTAGATCTCAAGAGATCCAAGTTCCTCACACAGATGCTGCCTGACCCACTGAGTTACTCCAGCATTTTGTGCAAGATTTCAGCATCTGCAGTTCGTTGTGCCTAATTACTAGGTGGCTCCAGGTGAGGGGGGTTTGATCGGCAGATGGGTGGACAGAGGCTAGAGAAGAAAAGGAGACAAAATGGTGTCAGATAAGGACAGAAGAGGACTGAAATGTCAATTGTTATCCCCCCCCTACTACAATTGGTCTGAAGAAGGGACCCAAAGTGCTGGAGCAACTCCGTGGGCAAGGCAGCAACTCTGCAGAACATGGACAAGTAACGTTTCGGATCGGAACCCTTCTTAAGACTGATACTCAGAATCAGTCAAGGGAAGGGTCCTGACCTGAAACGTCATCTGTCCTTCCTCAGAGATGTTGCCTGGCCCGCTGAGTTGCTCCAACCCTTTATGTCATTTTGTATAGACCAACATCTGCAGTTCTTTGTTTCTACGGTCTGCAGAAGGGTCCTGACCCAAAACGTCATCTGTCCGTGTCAGTCAAAACATGCTGCCTGACCCGCCGAGTTACTCCAGCACTTTGTGTTTTACACAGGATTCCAGCATCTGCAATTCTTTGTGTGTCTCCATTTTATATGTAGTGGTTAGTTGGTGCAGTGGCAGTTTCTTGCCACCTGATGTCTTTAGCACACTGCTGCCTGTCCTGGTAAAAGGATGAAGCTCTATGTTTACATGTAACGTCCCTCATTACATGTTTATCCGACACTATTAAATCTGCACCAAAAATGCACCATTGAACAGCAGAGCAGCACAAACTTGTGTAGACTCATTGGTAAATATATTATAAGGGGTAAGCCATTTAGAAAGGAGACGAGGGAAACATTTTTCACACAAAGGGTTGTGAATCTGTGGAATTCTCTGCCTCAGAAGGCAGTGGAGGCCAATTCTCTGGATGCTTTCAAGAGGGAGTTAGATAGAGTTGTTAAAGATAGCGGAGTCAAGGGATATGGGGAGAAGGCAGGAATGGGGTACTGATTGTGGATGATCGGCCATGGTCACAGTGAGTGAAACATTAAATATCACAGGCTCGAAGGGCTGAATGGTCTACTCCTGCACCTATTGTATATTGTCTATTGTTTATAATGTATTATCTGTGGGAGGATCTCCACTTAAGACTTACGAAAGACCAAATATATAAAGCATGATAATTTATTATTTGTAATTGGTCCTTCAACGATGTTTATAACAAGCTCACAACCTGCTTTCTTCTTTAATACCAACTCGACGATCATTAATTCATTACATGTTCATTTAGTTTAGTTTAGTTGAGAGATACAGTATGGAAACAGGCCCTTCGGCCCACCGAGTCTGTGCCGACCAGCGTTCCCCGCGTATTAACATTATCCTAAACACACTAAGGACAATTTACATCTATATCAAGCCAATTAAATACAAACCTGTACGTCTGTGGAGTGTGGGTGGAAACCGAAGATCTTGGAGAAAACCCACGAGGTCATGGGGAGAACGTACAAACTCCGTACAGACAGCACCTGTAGTCGGGATCGAACCTGAGGTACCCCCTCATTCTTCTAAACTCCAGCGAGTACAGGTCCAGTGGCGACAAACGCTCAACATAGCTCAACCTACTCATTCCTGGGATCATTCTTGTAAAGGCCCTTGTCCTTGGCAAGATAACAGCAAGCTGCCTTGCACTGTTGCAGTTAATTCTGGTCTAGGTATGGCCACGCCAGCATTTTCTTTATTTTCAAAGAATAAGGTCAGGAATTTCCCAAACAATATTGGATCTGTTATTTTTCCAAACTTTTAATATTTACCATATAGTTTCTGCGACTATCCAAATAATCCAACTCTGCATTTATTCTGCAATAAAGTACAGGGTAAATATCTTCCACCTAGGAAGGGTACCTTCTACCTGAGAGGGGGCCTGACCTGAAATGTCGCCTATCCATGTCCTCCAGCCTACCCCAGAGATACAGCGCGGAAACAGGCCCTTCTTTACACTGAGTCCGCGCCAACCAACGATCACCCTTACACTAGTTTAAACTACTTTAGAGCATAGGACGAGGAGGCTGGATGTAGTTGGCCAAGTTCTCAGTAGCTGCCCGAGGGTTCATGTGAAACTTGAGGCAATTACCCTATGAGAGTGTTTGGCTGGACAATAACATGTATCATACTCAGAAGTCGTATGCATTTGCTGTGATTTTCTTTGGTGGGTTTTTTCATTTCAGGAAGTCAACTTGCCTTTGCCAAGCTGGCTGACCTTGCATCCATTTCTCCCTCCCCCCCCACCCCCCCCCCCCCCTCCTCCTCTACTGTTCACAATGGCTACACAATTCCCAGCTTTTCTATCCCTGAGCTTAACAATGTGCAACTCTTTAACCTCTTGGGCTCACACCTGTCTCTTTATCTCTGGCCTTTGTCCAACAATCTGCCTATCAAATAACCCTTTCACATGTGTTTGTGGCGTAGTGGAAGAGTTGCTGCCTTACAGCGCTTGCAGTGCCAGAGACCCTGGTTCGATCCTGACTACGGGTGCTGTTTTTTCGGTTTCCTCCCACACTCCAAAGCCGTACAAGTTTGTAGGTTAATTGGCTTGGTATAAGTGTAAATTGTCCCTAGTGTGTGTAGGATAGTGTTAGTGTGTGGGGATCGCTGGTCAGGGTGGACATGATGGGCCAAAGGGCCTGTTTCCGCGCTGCATCTCTAAACTAAACTAAACTATTATCGGCCATGCTCTGTTCTGCCCCTGATCCCAGATTTCTTTCCTGCCACCCCCTACAACCAGTCTGAAGAAAGGTTGTGACCCGAAGCGTTGCCCACTCATGTTCTCCAGGGATGTTGCCTGACCCGCTGAGTTACTTCAGCATTTTGTGTCTACCTTTGATTTAAGCCAGCATCTATCTGCACTTCTTTCTTGCACGGAAAAGAATCAACATTGAGTTGGCCACACAAGAACTCAGTCCCAGTGGATTCTAAGCCATTATAACTCGGGTAATCCAGCATCTGATTGTTTAGAAATCCTGACAGTTAGACCTAGCTCACTCACTGGTGAACTGAAAGAAGAGCCTCGACCCGAAACGTCACACATTCCTCTTCTCCAGAGATGCTGCCTGACCCATTGAGTTACTCCAGCATTTTGTGCCTATCTTCAGTGTGGTGTATTCTACCTAAAATATTAATTCTCTTTCAACAGATACTGTCTGATCCCCCAGGGAATTTCCGACATTTTTTACTTTTGTTGCAGATTTCCAGCATCTGCAATTTTTTCATTTTTTTGTGCGGAGGCAAGACACAAAGTGTTGGACTAACAGTGGATCAGGCAGTATCTCTGGAGAACATGGATAGGCGACGCTTCAGGATCAAGACCTGCCTGGGTCAAGACGAGATGGAGAGACCAGTGGAAGTCAACAGAATCATCTAGGCTACACCATTACATCGATGACCCCATGGGCGTCCCTGGCCAGGACCTGCCCCGAAAGCAGTGGACAACCCTCAACCGCTTGAGGACAGGCGTCGGACGCTATGGAGTAGCGATGAAGAGGTGGGGCCTCGTGGGCAGCGAGCGCCTCCTGCGAGTGTGGGGACCCAACACGGACAGTGGAGCACATAGTCACCAGTTGCCCCAAACACTGGCCACCAAATGGTGAACGAGGACGATGACACGTTGGCCTGGCTCGCCTCAACGGAGCTGCAGGTCTAAAAGACACACGACAAGAAGAAGGATCAACACCGTTTAAAAAATTCTAATTTAAGGAAAAGGGAAGCATAAATCAAAGAAATATTACTAGTTCAGCAAATATTCGATTGGATCAATCATGGAATATTTGGTGTGGGGGTGGGTATGGCAGCTTTTGGATTTAGCGTGGGAGTTTGAGCGGCACGGTGGTGTAGCGGTAAAATTGCCGCCTTATTTTTTTTTTAAATTGCAGTTTTTTTTCCTTTTTCCTTCCTCCCACAATATTTAATATGTAAAAGAATATGTGATTCTGTTCCATTCTGTTTGTAGTTTGTTTGTTTGTTTGTTTGTTTTTTGCACAAAGTCCACGAGCATTGCCACTTTTCATTTCACTGCACATCTCGTATATGTGTATGTGATGAATAAACTTGACTTTACAGTGTCGGACACCTGGGTTCGATCCTGAGCATGGGTGGTGTCTGTATGGAGTTTGTACGTTCTCCCTGTGACTGCGTGGGTTTTCTCCGGATGCTCTGGCTTCCTCCCACATTCCAAAGACGAGCAGGTTTGTAGGTTTGTTGTCCTCTGTAAATTGCCTCTAGAGTGTAGGATAAAACTCGTGTACGGGGAGATTGTTGGTCGGCGTGGACCCGGTGGACAATACGGGCTGTTTCCATGCTGTATCTCCAAAGTAAACTAAACAGACTTGGAAGAAAAGCAACATGAGCAAAAGGAATTTGCTGGGATGGTGCTAAATATTCAGCCCACTGAGTCCATGCCAACCATCAAGTATCCATTTACACAAATCCTCTTCCAACCAATGTTATTCGCCCCACATTTCTGTCAACCCCCCTCCCCCACAGATTCTACCACACACCTGCACACTGGGGGCTATTTACAACAACCAATTAACCTGCTGACCTGCACGTCTTAGAGACATGAGAGGAAACTGGAGCGCCCGGAGAAAAACCACATGGTCACAGGGAGAACGTGCAAGCTCCACATGGGCAGCGCCAGAGCTCGGGATTGAACTTGGGTTGCAGGAACGATGAGGCAGTGGCTCTACCAGCTGCACCACTGGATTTTATTATTTGCTGCGAATGGTGGCAGTTCATAATGACCACAAATAGTCAAACATATTAACTAACTTTCACAGACAGATAAACATCACAGTGTCGTAAAGACTTGATCAGAACATTGACAAAGGGCGGCACGGTGGCGCAGCGGTGGAATTGCTGCCTTACAGCCCTCAGGGACCCGGGTTCGATCCTGACCACGGGTACTGTCTGTGCAGAGTTTATACGTTATTTCCTGTGACCGCATGGTTTTTCTCCGGGTGCTCCGGTTTCCTCCCACATCACAAAGACCTGCGTGCGGGTTTGTAGGTTGATTGGCTTCTGTAAATTGCCCCCAAGTGTGTAGGATGTGAAAGTGGGATAACATAGAACTAGTGAAGAAGGGTCTCGACCCGAAACATCACCCATTCCTTCTCTCCAGTGATGCTGCCTGTCCCGCTGAGTTACTCCAGCTTTTTGTGTCTATCTCTGGTGTACGGGCGATCGATGAAGGTGTACGGTGGCAGAAGACCGATTTCCACACTGTATCTCGTCACTAAACTAAAGTAAACTAAACTAAACTATGCCAGTGACAGGTAGAATTATTTATAGGCTGGGGAAGCAGGAGGTTTTATTCAAGTAATGATCCTTTCAGGAGGTTTTTGACTAAAACTCGTCGGCAGAATTATAAAATAGTTGTTTCCAAATCAGAATTAAGATTCATAATTGAATAAGAAATTGTCTCACTTTACATAACATCACAATTATGTTGTTAACTGGACAAACCTCTAATTATGCCTGATTAGACAGCGTTCACAACAGCTATTTCATTAAAACCATCATTTATTTACTCAACATTAAACTAACATTTAATTGTATGCAAAGAAGCTGATAACTCAGCAGTCACTTTGTGAGTCAGTCCACTGTAGTCAAAGAAAAATCCCCATGGTGAGATTTCCCACCCTGCAGTAACAGGAAAGCATTTGTCACATCTATATGTGTGCTCACTGCAATTGTCCAGTGACAGCTTCATTTCCAGCCGACCCATCTGGGATAACATTGGAGAGCTTGCTGATTATATCTGCCAATTATAATAGGATGCTTAGCAAAATATTGTCAATCAGTTTATCACCTATCAGACTGAGATTGAAAGCGGAAGTTGTGAATTAGAGTCATAGAGGCATAGAGCGATACAGTGTGGAAACAGGCCCTTCGGCCCAACTTGCCCACACCGGCCAACATGTCCCAGCTACACTAGTCTCACCTGCCTGCGTTTGGTCCATATCCCTCCAAAACTGTACTATCCATGTACCTGTCTAACTGTTTCTTAAACGTTGGGATAGTCCCAGCCTCAACTACCTCCTCTGGCAGCTTGTTCCATACACCCACCGCCCTTTGTGTGAAAAAGTTATCCCTCAGATTCCTATTAAATCTTTTCCCCTTCACCTGAAACCAATGTCCTCTGGTCCTTGATTCACCTACTCTGGCCAAGAGACTCTGGGCCTCTATCCAATCTATTCCTCTCATGATTTTATACACTTCTATAAAATCACCCTTCATCCTACTGCGCTCCATGGAATAGAATCCCAGTCTACTCAACCTCTCCTTATAGCTCAGACCCTCTTGTTCTGGCAGCATCCTCGTAAATCTTCTCTGTACCCTTTCCAGCTTGACAACATCTTTCCTATAACACGTTGCCCAGAACCGAACACAATACTCTAAATGCGGCCTCACCAATTCTCATGTGTAAAAGTACCTGTTGTCTGGGCAACTTGCCATGGCATTGAGAGGTGTGATTCACAGCAGCAATTCTGGCCTGTTTGTGCTGCTGAGTGGGTTGAGTCAGACATCACTGTGATCCACAGAGTGTACAGCAAAGCTCACAATTCATTTTATTTTTTGACTTAATCACTTTTACTTATTTTTTTTGATTGTGGACACAAGGAACTGCAGATGCTGGTTTACAAAAATGCTGGAGTAACTCAGCGGGTCAGGCAGCATCTCTGGAGAGCATGAATACCTAACGTTTTGAGTCGGCACCCTTCTTCAGACAGATTGATTGAAAGTTACAGCATGGAAACAGGCCCTTCGGCCCACCGAGTCCACGCCAACCATCAATCACCCATTCGTACCTGTTCTACGTTATCCTACTTTTGCATACACTTCCTACACATTAGGGGCACTGTTACAGATCTTCATGTTGTTATCAAATGTTTTGGGTCAGACTGACAAGACACAAGGAACTGCAGATTCTGGAATCTTGAACAAACCACAAAGTGCTGGAGGAACTCAGCAGGTCCGGCAACATCCGTGGAGGGAATGGACCAATGACGTTTTGAGTTGGGATCCTTCATCAGTTTGAAGAAGGGTCCCAACCTGAAACATTGTCTGTCCATCCCCTCCATAGATGCTGCCTGACCTGCTGAGTTCCTCCAGCACTTTTTGTTTTGGTTGACAATAATGTTGATTTGTAGAATATTGGGAAGCTTTCCTTTAAAGTTCTGGTCCACGTAAATTGTACATTTGCTAACAGTACCTGAATGTCACACTTCTCCACCCTGAGATATCCTGCTGACTTTCCATTCAGGCATATTCCTGTTGAGTCATAAGATGGTAGCATTCTGATAAGAACATTTGCAAAAGATGCAGTTTTCCATGGTGAAGTTGGTTTGGGTTAGCTTCCTAAATACAAACTTGTTGTGAAAGCTTGTTTATTCAGTTTCTTCATATCACCCAGTGCAATATTTGATTTTACTTGACCAGTCCCAGTTCTGTACTCAGATGGTGTTGCTATGGCAATGCTCCAGAATCATTTCCAAATTCAACCTGGCTTAATCCAGATATATTTGGATGTCTACAAATTAGCCTTCTTCAACATGATGATTGTTTAGGTGACCAGTGTGGATCTTTTGAAGAGATCCGGTTCTGGAATGGAAATGCATTAAGATCATAAGTGATAGCAGCAGATTAGGCCATTCGGCCCATCAAGTCTACTCCGCCATTCAATCATGGCTGATCTATCTCTCCCTCCTAACCCATTCTCCTGCCTTCTCCCCATAACCCCTGACACCTGTACCAATCAAGAATCTATCTCTGCTTTAAAAATGTCCATTGACTTGGCCTCCACAGCCTTCTGTGGCAAAGAATTCCACAGATTCACCAGCCTCTGACTAAAGTAATTCCTCCTCATCACCTTCCTAAAGGAACGTCCTTTAATCCTGAGGCTATGACCTCTGGTCCTGGACTCTTCCACAAGTGGAAACATCCTCTCCATATCCACTCCATCCAAGCCTTTCACTATTCTGTACCTTTCAATGAGGTCCCCCTCTCATTCTTCTAAACTCCAGCGAGTACCGGCCTAGTGCCGTCAAACCCTCATCGTATGTTAACCCACCCATTCCTGGGATCATTCTTGTAAACATCATCCTTGTAGAAAACGGAAAGACTTTTGTTCGATGTCACAACTTTTTCAACTGACTCCTCTTCCAAAACCTGGAATGACATGAGTTTTATTTCGGAGGAAAGCCATTTTTCTAATGTCCATTCACAATCGCTGCAAATAGAAGCAAATGTCAGAATTTTCAGTATGTTTAAACTTACGTGACTAAACACAGTAATAGAAAGTTGCAATGAAAGGAGCAATGGGGAATTAATAGTATTATGTGGCATCGTGCGGAAGGAGTCCGATTGGCATTTAGAGGTGTGAATTTTTTAATCGTTTAGTGGAAAGTATTATTATGAGTAATCATTTGCAAGAATTGTATCAATAACAGGGACGGCACCTACTTCTTTACAAAGGTGCATCAATAAACCCCACAAAATGTTGTCTACTGCAGTCCCCAACCAGTAACTAAAATAGTTCATGTTCATAAGTTGTAGGAACAGAATTAGGGCCATTCGGCCCATCAAGTCTACTCTGCCATTTAATCATGGCTGATTTATCTTTCCCTCTCAACCCCATTCTCCTCCCTTCTCCCCATAACCCCTGACACCCGTACTAATCAAGAATCTATCAATCTCCGCCTTAAAAATATCCTTTGCCCACCACAGCTGTCTGTGGCAATGAATGCCACGATTCACCACCCTCTGACTAAAGAAATTCCTTCTCATCTTTCTAAAGGTACATCAATAGACAATAGGTGCCGGAGTAGGCCCTTCGGCCCTTCAAGCCAGTCCTTTAATGTGCTTTAATTCTGAGGCTATGGCCTCTTGTCCAAGACTTTCCCACCAGTGGAAACATCCTCTCCACATTCACTCTCTCCGGGATTTTCTCCCGTTTGTCCATTCTATAAAAAGAGGGCCTAATTGTAAGCTCCCCACGAAGCAATGGAAGGATAGGCTAGAACATTTTGTGTTGTTGAACATTGTTTGCATTTCCATAAGATTTTAGTTAGATCGCATTGGAAGTATTGCATGCAGTTCTGGTCACCCAATCGCTGGAATGATGTGGAAGCTTTGGAGAGAGTGCAGAAGAGATTTACCAGCATCTCATATTTCGCTTGGGCACCTTACCTTACAGCCCAGTGGTATGAATATTGATATCTCTAACTTCAGGTAACCCTGGCATTTCCTCTCTCTCCATCCCTCCCTCCCCCACAACGTCACACCAGCTTCTCGTTTTCACCCAACAAACAGCTAACAATGGCTTGTTCCCTTTATCATCGGTACTTTTTTGCATATCTTTCGTTCAACGTTCTTTTCCTCCCAACATCATCGTCTATATCTCTCGTTCCCCTTTTCCCTAACTAGTCTCGACCCGAAACGTCACCCATTCCTTCTCTGCAGAGATGCTGCCTGTCCTGCTGAGTTACTCCAGCATTTTGTGTCTATCTTCAGTTTAAACCAGCATCTGCAGTTCCTTCCTACACATTTACCAGAACGCTGCCTGGATTAAATTATATTAGCTACAAGGAGAGATTGGATACATTTGGATTGTTTTCTCTGCAACGCTGGAGGTTGAGGAGAGATCTGATGGAAGGACATGAAATTGGGAGAGGCATAGATAGGGTAGATATCCAAATCTTTTTCCAAGGGTGGAAATGATACAGACTAGAGGGCATAGCTTTGAGGTTAGAGGGGCAAAATATAAAGGAGATGTGTGGAGCATGTTTTATTGGGTGTTGGGTGCCTACCAAGTGGTGTTGGTGGAGGTAGATGCATTTAAGAGGCTTTTAGATTGGAACATGGATTTGCAGGAAATGGAGCGGAACGGATCATGTGCAGGCAGATGAGATAGGATCAGCCTGAAGAAGGGTCTTGACCCAAAATGTCACCTACCCATGTACTCAGGGATGCTGCCAGACCTGCTGAGTTACTCCAGCACTTTGTGCCCACTTACCATCAGTTTATGTGTTGGAAGGAACTGCAGATACTGGTTTACACCGAAGAGAGACAGAAAATGCTGGAGTAACTCAGCGGGTCAGACAGCACGTTGTTCAAGAAGGGACTGCAGATGCTGGAAAATCGAAGGTAGACAAAAGTGCTGGAGAAACACAGCGGGTGAGGCAGCATCTATGGAGCGAAGGAAATAGGCGACGTTTACAGCATAGGTCAGACAGCATCTCTGGAGAGAAGGAATAGGTGACGTTTCAGGTCGAGACCCTTCTTGGTACGGTGTTCAGTACAGATATTGCGGGCTGAAGGGCCGTTGTGCTATCCATGATATTCTTTGTTTTATTGATGACTATCCTCCCACAAATATTCTGGCTGACTACTTGATTTAAAAACAGAACGGGATCTGAGTATTGATGAACAAAACTATTTCTGAGAACAAGCACAGACCCAATTGTCTGCACAACCACATGTGAGTTAAATTGCATGTTTCTGTAATTGAAGAAGACAAATCACATTGATTCATTAGATAAATAATTAATGTGAATCAAACTGTTTACTGGAATTTGGTAGGTTGATTAAAAGTGATGTGGGGTTTGTCAGCAATGTATAGGATCGCAAAGAAGATCTATCTGTTGCTCATTGAAATCGGGTACAGTTTTTCAAAATTTTAACAAGCACGCATTGTTTAAATTTAAACTTTAGACTTTAGAGATTCAGCGCGGAAACAGGCCCTTCGGCCCACCGAGTCCGCGCCTACCAGCGATCACCTCGAACATTAACACTATCCCACACACTAGGGACAATTTACAATTTTTACCAAAACCAATTAACCTACAAACCTGTACATCTTTGGAGTGTGGACGGAAACCGGAGTACCTGGAGAAAACCCACGTGGTCACAGGGGGAACGTACAAACTCCATACAGATAGCACCTGTAGTCAGGATCGAACCCAAGGCTCTGGCACTGTAAGGCAGCAACTCTACATTTGCGCCACTATGCCGCCCACTACACCACGATTCATCGCAGCAGCATATTGCCTGGTTGTTCATCTTAACTGTTACACCCACAACTGACAAAATGAAAGATCAGAAATAGAACACAGAAACACTGCGTGGAGATGACAAACATCGGTCTGAATCTTTTCCTCGATTATTTGGTGTTGGCTAGAATGAGTCATTTAAGTATTTAAATTCTGCCCATTGCCCATGACAACAGGAAGATATGCAAGGAAATTTATCCCAACTCATGAATTTATCTGCCGGCTGGGGCCCATGCGAGTCCCCATGGATCCGCCTTTGCTTTGGAGAAAGTGGGAGGAGTGGAAAAAGTTGTTGGGAGTAAGGACCAGCTCCGCTCGGCGGTGGAGAGCGTTTGTAGAAGGAAATTGGCTGGATCTGCGGTTGAGGAAGAAATGGAGGGTTTAAGGCCTTCCTGGTGGTTGAAGGAGGTGCAGAATGACTGAACGTCCAAGTTGAGAGGGAGGGGTCTCGACCCAAAACATCACCTTTTCTCCAGAGATGCTGCCTGACCTGCTGAAGTTTCTCCAACTATTTGTGTCTATCTTTGACAGTGCTACAAACCTTTAGAATTACTCTGAAGTGTCCCTCCTGGACATTCCTTCTTCTCCCCACTCCTGTCGGACAGATGGCACAGAAGCTTGAAAGTGCGCGTTAACAGACACAGGATCAACTTCTTCCCCTCAATTATCAGGCTTCTGAACATTCCATCCCTGTGAAGGTTCTGTCCAATTCACCCCTTCCCCCCTTGTGGAGTTTGGATATTATCATAGAGTCTTACAGCATGGAAACGGGCCCAATGGCCCAACTTGCAAACACCGACCATCACATCCACACTAATCCCACCTGTCTGTGTTTGGCCCATATTCCTCTAAACCTTTCTGATACATGTACCTGTCTAAATGTTTTGTAAATATTGCAATGGTATCTGCCTCAACTACCTTCTCTGGCAGCTTGTTCCATACACCCACCACTATTTGTGTGAAAAGTTTACCCTTCAGATTCCGATTAACTCTTTCCCCCTTCACCTTAAACCTACGTCCTCCGGTTTTTGATTTCTCCCACTCTGGGCAAGAGACTCTGTGCATCTACGCGGTCTATTCCTCTCATCATTTTATACACCTCTGCAAGATAACCTCTCATCCTCCTGCGCTTCAAGGAATAGAGCCCCTGCCTGCTCAACATCTCCCGATAGCTCAGATCCTCGAGTCCTGGCCTTGTCTATGGAACTGTTCTGCTACAATGTTGAGAACTATATTCTGCACTCTGTATCTTCCCCTTTGCTCTATCTATTGTATTTGACTGTATTTATATGTAGTATATCTGATCTGTTTGGGTTGCATGTAAAACAAAGCTTCTCACAGTACTTCGGCTCACGTAACAATAAACCAAGACCTCAGTCTCCTGCATTATTTCTCCAACACGGTGAACTGGACCTTGTTATCAGAATACTCTCTCAGATTTCCACCACTGAGTCCTGGCTGACTAAAAATTGTGCAATTACTTTACAAAATAAGAGAAGGTTAATTCCAGGAGTCTGTGAACCTACAGCATCAAATTTACCCAAATCTTCCATTAAATTTGCATGCTGAGTCCACAGATGTTTTTAAAAGGGAAATGGAAGAAAAGTACAGATCATGAGTTGGAACCGATGCATGTTACTCTGTAGGACAGATAACTTTACTCTGTGTTAATTATGCCTGTCTAGGCAAGCACAAATGATCAGAATAGGTCACAAAGTGCTGGAGTAACACAGCGGGTCAGGCAGCATCTCCGGAGAACACGAATAGGTGACGTTTCATAAGGTCATAAGCGATAGGAGCAGAATTAGGCCATGCGGCCCATCAAGTCTACTCCGCCATTCAATCATGGCTGATCTATCTCTCCCTCCTAACCCCATTCTCCTGCCTTCTCCCCACAACCCCTCACAACAAACCTGTCTGTTTTGGGTCGAGACCCTTCCTCAGTGTCCTTATGTGAATTAACCAGCATCTTCAGTTCTGTGTTTCTACAAACCATGAGATAGCTGCGCCAGTAACATCGTAGCTTACGCCACATCGGCAGTCTGTTGAAGAATCCATAGTCTTCACAACAATTTCGCATTTATTGTCACATGTGCAGTGAAATTCGTTTTGCATAAAAATGCGCAAAGGGCGCAAAGAGTTGCCATGTATCTGGCACCGTCGAAGTCACAAAGTACTCATTATAGTCCCGGTTGTGGTCCCTCTGTATTCTCCCCCCACCCCCACCATCTCTCCGCGGCTCGTCCTCGACCCCCCCCCCCCCCAGCGGGCCGTCCCTCTCCTCTCCAGTCCTTCAGCCTTCGTGCCCCATCCAGGCTCCACCAGCTTGTAATTAAACCCCGACTCCCCCTCAAAGGTAACGGGAGTTATAAAAAGCTTGCTTTGTGGCACCTAATTAATCTTTTGGTCGACTTTCCAGCCATCAGGATCCGTGCCCCTGGCATAGAACATGTATTGCAGCTCGAGAAATGTGATGGCTCCTCGATTTGCCAAATCCCTGCTTAATTCACACCACGTGTAACCTTGTTGTAATGGAAGCTAAGCTCTGTACAGCTGCAAATTATATAACTCTGGCAGCATGCACTCACTTTTCTTTCATTTTTGTGACATTAGTTGCAAGTGAATAATTTTGAACTTGCTGGTATTAAAATTGATAGCACCTCACCGTTCAATATCATCTGTGGAGGGTCAGAGTTGGGAGTTTGTTCAACAGAGGAAGATTTTTTCAATTTTAATTTCAATCGACTTTTTCAATCTTAATTTCAATCGCCTTCTTCAATTAAGCAGTGTAAAAGTACAAATTGAATATGAAAAACCTTGATAAGCTAGTTCAGTTTAGTTTGGTTTATTGTCACATATACTGAGGTACAGTGAAAATCTTTTTTTGTTGCGTGCTATCCAGGCAGCAGAAAGACTATACATGATTGACATGGGCCGCAGTGTGGCGCAGCGGTAGAGTTGCTGCCTCACAGCGCCAGAGACTCGGGTTCGATCCTGACTACGGGTGCTGTCTGTACGGGAGTTTGTACGTTCTCCCCGTGACCTGCGTGGGTTTTCTACGGGTGCTCCGGTTTCCTCCCACACTCCAAAGACGTACAAGTTTGTTGTTTAATTGGCTTCGGTGAAATTATAAGTTGTCCCTAGTGTGTTGGATAGTGTTAGTGTACAGCAGAGGTTCCCAACCCTTTTCGTCCCGTTTACCCCTGGCAACTTTAATAGCACATAACAATGTTATTTCACCTATTTATGAACAACTAATGATGAACAGAACCAAACACAGTCAGTCAATGAGAAAAAATATGTACAAATCCAGAATCAACAAATTTACCCCCTAGGTAGGCGAAATTTACGCCCTGGGGGTAAATTGACCCCGATCGGGAACGCTTGATATACACGGTGATCGCTGGTTGGTGCGGACCCAGTGGGCCGAGGGACCTGTTTCCGCGCTATATCTCTAGAATCTAAAGTCTAAAGATTAAAATCGAGTTGTCCACACAAGGTAAAGGGAATAACACTTAGTGCAAGATAAAGAAAGTCCAGTATAGCCCAATTAAAGATAGTCCGAAAGTCTCCAATGAGGTAGACGAGTAGATCAGGAGCTCATATATATCTTTCCAAATGATCCAGTGTATATGTATAATCAAGAAGGATGGACGTTGTGGACATCAGGCATCTTTTAAGTTGAAGTAGATATATCGAGCTTTCGACTTGCTTACTCTAACGAAGCATGTTTCCAATGACCATGGTACAGGAGATACATGCACATATTTGTAATGTGAACCAAGCTAGTCACCATCTGCAATGCCTTCAAATATTGGAAGTATGTGGAGCAAGCAGATTGTGACATTAATCAGTATCCAGCATTGATTTGGAGCCAGCACTGCTGAACGAAACGTCTGCAATGGAACTATTGCCAAAATAGACCAAAACTGCTGAACGAAATTACAAGTTGCTTGCAGAAGTGTAGCTGATTGATTTATGGAACTGGAACAAGGCTGGTTTGTCTTCACTTTAAATCCTTATTGCTCCCACATGGTTGTCATTTCCGTTGACTGCACGAGAGGGAGATTGTGGGGAGGTTGCTTGGAGGAATCTAACCTGCCAGGACAGAGCCCTGTTCAACATATATCTTCAGCGTGCATGCCCCCTGTATGCAGCACTGCAATTAACAATGCCAAAGCAGACCCTCCTTCAATAAGAACATCCAAATGTCCCCCCAAGAATTGTCCCCAGCTTCCGAGCAAGAACGGAACTATATTGCTAATGGTACTGTGATTCACTAGGGTGGCACATTGGCAGAGTTACTGCCTTGCAGTGCCAGAGATCAGGGTTAGATTCTGACCACGTACAGATTGTACGCTCTCCCTGTGACCGCGTGGGTTTTCTCTGGGTGCTCCGGTTTTCACCCACATTCCAAAGATGTGCAGTTTTGTAGGTTAATTGGCTTCTGTAAATTGTTCCTGGAATGTAGCGTAGAACTAGCGTACGGGTGGTCGTTGGTCGGTGCCGACTCGGTGAGCCGAAGGGCCTGTTTCCACGCTGTGTCTCTAAACGAAACTAGACAATGACTGACAAGGTCACCAGGCCAGTCACAGCTCATATTGCTAGCTCTGGATTTGGATTGGGGGAAATGTTCGGTTCAAGACTGAAGAAATGGCACTTATCTGAGGAAGGGTCTCGCCCCGAAACGTCACCCATTCCTACTCTCCAGAGATGCTGTCTGACCCGCTGAGTTACTCCAGCATTTTGTGTCTTCCTTCGATTTAAACCAGCATCTGCAGTTCTTTCCTGCACATTTTACCACATATCCATGTTCTCCAGAGAAGCTGCCTGACCTGCTGAGCTGCTTAGAGCTTTATAGACTGCTGCCTTCTTCCTTTGAGTGCTATCAATGCATGTCCAACAGCAGCATGACTTATAACATTGCTTGAAGGACTAAAAGGCAAGGCCTCCAAATACAACGTGCTACTGGTTTGATTTACGTGCTTGAAGCAATCGGGAGGATTGATTTGAAGCCAGAGTCCAGATTCTTAGGAGTGGAACTTCCAATTTACCCTTTCCAATTAAATGAATCTTCAGACTTTAATTTGGGTTTTATGCACTCCCTCTAATGAAGTTAGTGCGTTAATTAAATTAATCTGTCAAGTAAAAGTTTTAATTATTTCTCAGTTCTACGCACGAAGCACACATTTTTGATAGGATGCCCTTATTTGAACTCAAGTGGTGACATAAATTGAAAGAAATGTGAATACATATCGTTCCTGATGGGAACAAGTTTAGATATGATAGATAGATGATTCATTTAGAAACATATATAGAAACATAGGTGCAGGAGTAGGCCATTCGGCCCTTCCAGCCAGTACTGCCATTCAATATGTTCATGGCTGATCATCCAAAATCAGTACCCCGTTCCGGCTTTTTCCCCATATCCCTTGATTCCCTTAGCCCTAAGAGCTAAGCCTAACTCTCTCTTGGAAACATCCAGTGAATTGGCCTCCACTGCCTTCCACGGCAGAGAATTCCACAGATTCACAACTCTTTGTCAAGTCAAGTCAAGTCACTTTTATTTATATAGCACATTTAAAAAACAACTCTCGTTGGCCAAAGTGCTTTACATTGGTGGAGGTACTAACGTTATACAACATTGGTTCATAGATTTGGAGAATTGAATGTGAGCTACCCAAGTGGAAAACAAGGCATTGTTCCTCCAGTTTATATAAACCTAAAAGATCTGATACCCAGGGACATTTGTACAAACCGACATATAATATGCATTTAGTCTCAGCCAACAAATGTTGGATTCCATTTGAAGACGAGAGCAGCGTATTCGAGGCCTCACCTAGGTCGCGGCGCTTTTTTCAAAATGTTAAAAAATGCCCGCGAGTAAAAAAAGGTCACCATGGAAAAAATCGATACTTTTTTTACTCGTAGGTTTAGTCGTAGTAGGTCGGCATGTTAGTCGAAGGTAGTCTTCATCATAGTCGAAGGGAGGTCGAAGAGAGATCGAAGGAGGTCGTCTTCACTCTCCACTATTCGGTGTCCAATTTTCCCGAAGTTAGTCGTAGCTAGACCTCTACATAGTCGAAGGAGGTCTTCAACATGAAATGTTTTCAAACACTCCTAAGCTCTTCTAAACTCGCCAATTAGGTCGCCCAAGTGGGACAGCCCCTTTAGTGTGTAGGTGAGTGGTAGAATCTGGAGTGAGTTGACGGGAATTTGAGAAGAATAAAATGGTTTTGGTGTAAATGGTTGCTTGATGGTCAGCAGGAGTCAGTAGGTTGAAGTCTGAACATAGAACAGTACAGACACAAAGTGCTGGAGTAACTCAGCGGGACAGGCAGCATCTCTGGAGAGAAGGAATGGGTGACGTTTCAGGTCGAGACCCTTCGTCTTGACCCGAAACATCACCCATTCCTTCTCAC
This sequence comes from Malacoraja senta, assembly GCA_038087875.1. NCBI lineage: Eukaryota > Metazoa > Chordata > Chondrichthyes > Rajiformes > Rajidae > Malacoraja > Malacoraja senta. The sequence continues at coordinate 20,453,637 of CM075989.1, forward strand.
TAGAGATGGTGCCTGACATGCTGAGTTCCTCCAGCACTTTGTGTTTTGCTCAGTGTTGCTGTATCTGTGTCTCCTTGTGTCTCCAGTAGGTTGATGGGTATGATTCTGTCCTCCACAACTCTATGCCTGAATGATTGGAAGTTAAAACTATTAAAGAAGCAATGACATCTGAATAATGTCCAAAACACTAACATTTAATCAGTCACAGCTGTTCCGCACTGGAAGCTGCAGAGAAGAACTCTTTGATATTGATTCCTTGAACACATTCCAAAATTAATTCAGTTCTGTCTTTGGACTCTGATTTCAGTATCTAAATGCAATAGGGAAATTAATGATGAATAGTGTTTGTTAGTTTGAGAAATACATTCCAGCATTGAAATCCAGAAAACCTTATTAGCTGGCAATTACATGTGGAAGACCCTACCATTCCATGCAGAAGTACCAGTACTTGTCTACACAATCTGGCCCATTGTTTCAGATCGGTGACCTTTCACCAGACTGCTAGTTTATTGAACGCTTGCTTCATCTTTCAACCATTTACTTGATCTGTTTGTTGACAGACATTTTTCTTTCACGGGGATTTCTTTCTGGATGAAGGTCACATGATAATTTTCTGACCAGCAAGAAATTGGGCGGCACGGTGGCAAAGCAGTAGAGTTGCCGCCTCACAGCGCCAGAGACCTTGTTTTGATCCTGACTTCGGGTGCTGTCCGTACGGAGTTTGCACGTTCTCCCCTTGACAGCGTGGTGTTGCGGTTTCCTCCCACATTCCATGCAGATTAATTGGCTACTGCAAATTGTCCCTTGTGTGTAGGATGGAGCTAGTGTATGGGTTGTCGTTGGTCGGCACGGACTCGGTGAGCCAAAGAGCCTGTTTCCACGCTGTATCTGTAAACTAAAATACTTTAATCAAATGTTGGCATGAATGACACTAATGCAGCTTACAACCCAGCGGTATGAATGTTGATTTTTTTAACTTCAAGTAACGCTTGCATCCCCTCTCTCTCCATCCCTCTCCCACCCTGGTCATCGTACTAGTTTCACTGTCGTCCTGCTGAGTTTCACTATTTTTATCACTCATTATCAACTTCTCCACAGCCAACACTGGACCATTGTGGGCTCCACCTTTCCTTGATCATCGTTGATTTGTCCTTTTGCATACCTTTCATTCATTCATTCTATGTACCTCTTCATATCTCTAGTTTCCCTCTCCCCTGACACTCAGTCTGAAGATGGGTCTCAACCCGAAATGTCACCTTTTATTTTTCTCCTGAGATGTTGCCTGTCCCGCTGAGTTACTCCAGCTTTATGTGTCTATCTTCTATGTAAACCAGAATCTGCAGCTCCTTCCCACTCAAAGCAATTGAATTCTTTGGTTGCCAGCAAGGAGACTAAAAGTGATACTGAGTTGCAATAGTAAGTTAAAAAACACTTGGACAGGTACATGGATAGGAAAGGTCTAGAGGGATATGGATCAAATGGGACTAACTTAGATGGGGCATCTTGGTTGGCTTGGAGAAGTTGGACCAGAAGGTCAGTTTCCATGCTTTATGACTATGACTAAAAAATTAGAAGGAAAGGAGTTGACTTTCTTCACTCTGTTCATAAGTTATAGGAGCAGAATTAGGCCATTCGACCCATCACGTCTACTCTGAAAGTCAATCATGGCTGATCCATCTTTCCCTCTCAACGTCATTCTCCTGCCATTTCCCCATAACCCCTGACACCCTTACTAATCAAGAACTTATCAATCTCCACCATAAAAATATCCCATGACTTGTGTAGGAAGGAACTGCAGATGCTGGTTTAAACCGAAGATAGACAAAAGGTGGAGTAACTCAGTGGGTCGGGCAGCATCTCTGGAGAGAAGGAATGGATGGCGTTTTGAGTCGAGACCCTTCTTCAGATTTGTCAGAGGAATGAATCATCCAGCATTTGTTCTTCCTTAGACTCGCCCCTGGGAGTTTTGATGTTTGCACATTTATCTGTGGTAACTTCCTGAAAGTGCGGGCTTCTTGGAAACCCCCCCAGTTAAAACAGGGTGTCAAGTGAATGGGTCAAAGCACCGCTGAGTTACTCCAGCATTTTGTGTCTATCTTGAGTATAAACCAGCATCTGCAGTTCCTTCCCACACAAATCAATGCCTAAAGTTTATTTCAGATTCCTGGTCACTGCCGCAAGATAAAGTGGGGCAGGAGATTTGAATAATGCCCGAGTCCGATATTACATAATCCACAGAATAAAAGGATGTACATTTAGAAAGGAGAGGAGGAGGGTGTCAGCTGGTGGTGAATTTGTGGAATTCATTGCCATAAAAGGCTGTGGAGGCCAAGTCTCTGCATCTACTCCAGCAACCTGAGGGAAGGATTGTGACATTAGCAACACTCAGATAGGGAAGGATTTGTGAGTCAGAGTGTACAAGGTCGATGTCATCGGAAATACAGTGACAATATACAGAGAGTTGAAGGAACTCACCGTGTCAGGCAGCATCTGTGGAGGGAATGCACAGACGACGTTTTGGATCGAAACCCCCCCTTCAAATGAAAATAAATTCTCCCTCACCCAAACGATGTTTTGATTTCAGTCTGAAGCAGGGTCCCGACTTGAAATGTCATCTATCTATGTTCGCTGACCCACTGAGTTACTCCAGCACTTTGTTTTTCTTTCAGAAACTGCAGTTTCTTGTATCTGCAAGGAAAAACATGAGTGAAATAAAGAAGACAATAAATAAAAAGTCTGGAAAAAATAACATTACATTTTCTAGATATCCACAGTAAAGAAAACTTGAAAGGATAAAACTCTGCCCTTCCAGTGATTAGTTTTCACTGTCTGAGTTTCCTTGCTAGTAACTTTCCTTGCATCACTACAGGGCAGGAAAGTGAACACATTCTGTGATGAGTGTAGTTGGCATCTATTGCATGGTTAACGCATCTCAGCGTGTTAAAAACTGAGAGAATGGAGCGGCTGGGCTTGTACACTCTGGAGTTTAGAAGGATGAGAGGGAATCTTATTGAAATATATAAGATTATTAAGGGTTTGGACACGCTAGAGGCAAGAAACATGTTCCCGATGTTGGGGGAGTCCAGAACCAGGGGCCACAGTTTAAGAATAAGGGGTAAGCCATTTAGATTGGAGACGAGGAAACACTTTTTCCAACAGAGAGTTGTGAGTCTGTGGAATTCTCTGCCTTAGAGGGTGGTGGAGGCCAGTTCTCTGGATACTTTCAAGAGAGAGCTAGATAGGGCTCTTCAAGATAGCGGAGTCAGGGGATATGGGGAGAAGGCAGGAACGGGGTACTGATTGGGGATGATCGGCCATGTTCACATTGAATGGGCCGAATGGCCTACTCCAGCACCTATTGTCTATTGTCTATTAATTAAGTATAAAGCTACATTTACCCAAAAATTGTTTCCATTAACTTACCCCCACCCTCCAGTTCTGTTTTAATTTTGAAACCAATTAACTTCTAATTTAATAAACTAATAACAAAAAAGTACAAAATCAACAAAGTCTAAACATTTGAAAATGTTATTTTTAACTTTCTCGAGGAAATTTAGTCGGGGTGTGTACCATCACAAAAAAAGCACACATTTTTTTTTTCCATCCAGAACTGCTTGTTTCACATCTTCGTGACTTTTTCTTCGATATTTTCTCCACAATGTTGAGGATAACTAGTCTTGGGTAAATCACCCTGACCTTGCTCACAAGGGCAACGGCTCTCTGGTATTTTTCACTCATTGACCTACATTCCTGGAATCCTGATGTGTTCTGGGTCGTATAAAGCCTGCACTGACAGTACGTGGAGTGAAGCTTGTCCCTGCGTACGTTATTCCTGATTGCTTCACGTGAAGGGATTAATAGAATAAAGACTTAGCAAGGATCCATCGCTAAATGATCTCTAGGTGTGGAATCCAAAGACACTTGCGATAAATGACTAAAATGGGGGGAGGGGGGGGGAAATAAAAATAACTATATTGTATATTGAAATGAGCTGTCAACAAGCAGAAATGACAGAAAACACAGTCATAATCAAACAGAATTCCTAACAATCTAAGCATTCCAACTAATCTCTAAAGTCAATTTGTAATAAATTTCCATGCACGCAAGATTTCAGGTTTCTGATACACGGAAAATTAAAGGATATGTAGAGATTAAATAGGGCAGCGACTATTTTGCCAGGGAATTCAAAGAAGATCGAGACACAACAAAGTAGGACAGAAAAGCAGTGAATGGCAGGACGATTATTTTCCCAATAGCAAGCAGCTGAATATTTTTAAAACGAGGTTTTATAACACCACCAGAATGGTAAATGAGCATAATTTTGTACTGGACAATTTTGTGTGACAATAGAAAATAAACTTAATGTGATGCATCTGTAACGACGAGCCTTTCGTAAGTGTCTGAGAAGCCAATTATCTGGTAAATATTGTCTCGCAATTGCCAGGAATACTTTTTTCTGAAACTGCAAATCCCCAATGCCTTTACGATAGATGTACCACTGAAGGAATTGTAAAAGACATACCCAGAAGATCTTTATCTCCAACAATAAATTTCTCGAATGTCAACTGTTTGGGTTATCCAATTAAGGTTTATATTTTCACGAACTGTCGAGACGCATACTTGTCCCTATTGATTCCAGGATTGCCCCAATGAAGTTTCTTCCCCGAAACCTGTCTCACTGTAATAAGAACTCTGTTGATTTGGTTCCCAACTTCACCCTGCCTGTCCTTTCCTTGATTCCTATCTGTTGATTGACTTTATCATGGACTATTAATGATGCTTCCAGTTGGCTCGAAGCTGGATCTTACTCTCGGTGAGAATCATTTGTGGCTTTTCCGCTGCTCGTTGTGATACAATGAGCGAAACACAAAGTGCTGGAGGAACTCAGAATGTCAGGCAGCATCTGTGGAGGGAATGGACTGACGACATTCATTTGTCACCGTGTAGGGGCCCTGATAAAGAGGCAGCTTGTGCTCCCAATCCCATTCAAACTTGGACACCCTCAAAGTGACCGATGAACTATAAAGCCTGCCTTCTACAGTAGTAAGTTGAAACAAGGAACTGCAGATGCTGGTTTTACCAAGGAAAGACGCAAAATGCTGAAGTAAGGCACGGACATGGTGATGTTTTGGGTCGGGACTCTTCTTTCAGGTCCCGACATGAAACGTCACCTATCCATGTTCTCCATTGACTGCCTGACCCGCTGAGTTACTCCAGCATTATGTGTCTTTCCTTCTACATTAGTAAATTGGTTGTTTTTACAAGAACGAGTCTTCGATAATGGGTTTACATTTGAAATCTAACGCACTGAAAGGTGATTGAAGTGGGTAATCATTGTTTTTGAAGACATGCTTCAATTAACTTAAAACTTAGGTTCTTTATTTGATTTTGTTTTTCTTCACCCTCCCCGCAGACCAATTATTAATTCTCCATATCTATAGTTTTGTTCTAATTACCCCATAACCATCTCCATCTTTGCTACTGCTTCTTTCTCTTTTGATTGCCATTGATTAAGGTGATAAACCCCTGACCCCATCAGTCACTGAGGTCTCGGATGCCTCTTGACTCCATTTCAATGTCATCAATATAAAGAGCCGTAAAATTGTTGTGGCCATTTGATCCATCAGTTTTATGCCAGCTCCATGTGAAGTAATCTTGTCAGCCCCATTCTCATGCTTTCAGTCTCATTCCCAAACTCAAATCTCTTGTTGAATTAAACTGTTAGTCCGAAATCAAGACCCTCAGCATTTCGTAACAACGGCCATTTTCTGACTATCAGTATCCAATACCTGACATTCTCAATACACCACATTGATATCCCTGGGAGCAATTGACTTGAATATTAGTCAACTTTGACATCATCTACATCTTTGTTAATCCCCTTCACCCCTTCTCTTCCTGCACTTTCTCAGTCTTTGACATTCTTTCTGAAGAGTGGTGAGGAAAATCGCAATAATCCAACTGTGGTCTAACCAATGTTTAGAAGAAGCTTGAAATAACATTACTACTTTTGTACTCTGTTCCATGACCTTTGAATGACAGGATCCTGTGATTTTAGGCAAAAAAATGTTCAGTTCAGGTGCAAATGATAATTCACTCCAATTATTTTCCACTGCTTCAGATTTCGAATGTAAGCAGATAACTGTAGCTCATTCCCATAAGAGATACATCCCTCCACAGATGCTGCCTGGCCCACTGAGTTCCTCCGGCAGGCTGTTTTATTTTAGTTGTAAGAGGTGCCATTTCCATGCACAGATTACCAAGAAGCTTCCTCTAACTCTAATCTAATATACAGCGATATATCACGGTCTCTTCAAATCTCTTCCATTGTTTGCTGTGAAAATGTAATAAATCTACCCTCGGTCTCACAGGAGTGCCTGTCTGTGGACGAGATTGGAAGTCGCCAGTAGGAAACAGCAGAGATCTCCACAGAGACCAAGAGAAGTCTGTAACCTGTCAAATGAAAAGTCGGCGATCATTTAAACCTGCCTTTGTAAAACAAAAGACTTGTCTTTGTTAAAGGGGATCTGGGGCAGAGACATGATCTAATTATTCAAATTAGTAAATGTTCATGTATTGCATCTGAAAGCTATGTATACAGTTTTTGAAATACTTTCACAGGCAAAGCCACAAATCTAATCAGTAGGTTAATCTGATTTATTGTTTTAATAAAAAAGTTTCAACTTCAAAGATTAGTCTTGAGAAGAAAATTGAATATCTGGTCACTGTAGAAACATGATGAAGACTTGTATGTTAACATCCCCTAACAGGGTATTTTTTAGGATAATTTGACCCTAGTTTATTTTCAATTACGACAGCTAACGTAAAAATTTATACTGCGTAGAGTAGATATCCATGTTTACTTACTAACCAAAGGATGAACCAGACATAGACAGACACAAAGTGCTGGTGTAACTCAGCAGCTCAGGCAGCATCTCTGGAGAACATGGATAAGTGACGTTTCGGGTCGGGGCCGATCTTCAGACACGACCCAAATCGTCACTTACCTACTATCTCCAGAGATGCAGCCTGACCTGCTGAGTTACTCCAGTACTTTGTGTCCATATTTGCATCAACCAGCATCTGAAGTTCCTTGTTTCAACTTTGGAAGAGAGTTGTGCCAGTAGATGCAAGAAAGATGCATTCAATCCTTTAAATGTTTAGTTTGAGCCTTTAGTTATTGTGGAAACTAGTCCCTTCATTGAATGAACAGAGTCAGTTGTGATTCAGAACAATGTGGTTGAAAATTGCAACTAAAATTAATTTTCTGGATAGGAATTGTAAATTGTCCCTACTGTGTAGGATAGTGCTTGTGTATGGGGTGATCGCTGGTCGGCGTGGGCCGAAGGGCCTGTTTCCATGCTGTATCTCCAAAGTCTAAATAGAATAGTCCAGCACAGCAAAGTCTGTGCCAAGCATGATGCCAAAATAAACCAATCTAATCTCCTTGTACGTTATCCATATCCCTCCATTCCCTACATATCCCTATTGAAAGTAAATTTGTATTTGAAAGAAATAAGGTAGCAATGAAACGTTAATGGCTTCTTATTAAATGTAGCTAAATAAATGTATATTTGTAAAACGAGTGAAAGGTAGGACACGAATTAAACTTCAGACATTAGGAACTGCTGGAATCTTCAGCAGATCACAAAGTGCTGGAGGAACACAGTGGGTCGGTCAGCATCTGTGAAGGGAATACACAGATGGCGTTTCGGGTTGGGACCCATCTTCAGATTCATGTCCTGACCTGAAATGTTGTCTTTCCAATTCACTCCACAGATGCTGCGAGAATTAAATTTGATTACCCACAGCCACATGTCATTTTATTCTGCAAGCTTTATTTTCAAGCCTTATTTATGAAGACAGCTCATTCTCCAGGTAAATTGGCCTCTTTGACAAGAGTATCAGTCACATGGCGGAGTGTTGCTAGCGGCTTGTTTATCCGTGTACCTACTTGAATTGTATCACTAGAGAGTCATCTGAAGAATGTGCTTTGGCAGTGAGTCATTAAACAATAGCCTTGTTAATGTTTTCGCCACCGTAATACATTTAACACCAGAGTGGAGGCAGAACCAGTGCAACGTGGAAAAATAAACAGTGAAGTGTAGCGGGTGATAACAGACCATTGGGTCAAAATAAATGCTAGCTCATGAAATGTTAGATCAGGCTGCAATAACTAAGTAGCTTTATCAGACGTTGGTGAGGCCGCATTTAGAGTATTGTGTTCAGTTCTGGGCACCATGATATAGGAAAGATGTCAAGTCAAGAGTGTTTCATTGTGATAAAGAACAAGGAAATTCTTACTTGCAGCAGCACAACAGAATATGTAAACATATTCATGTTGTCAAGTTGGAGAGGGTACAGAAAATATTTACGAGGATGTTGCCAGAATTCTGGAGTCTGAGCTATAGGGAGAGGTTGAGTAGGCTGGGACTCTATTCCTAGGAGCGCAGGAGAATGAGGGGTGATCTTATAGAGGTGTACAAAATCATGAGAGGAATAGATTGGGTAGACACACAGTATCTTGCCCAGAATATAGGGGAATCGAGAACCAGAGGACATAGGTTTACGGTGAAGGAGAAAAGATTTAATAGGTATCTGAGGGGTAACGCTTTCACACAAGGGATGGTGGGCCTATGGAACGTCAGCTGATAAACAGCCTGACATGTGTGTTTTTATTGTCCAAGTGGTCCAGTACAGAGTGGAGAGGCTTCCTGCGCTGTACTGTTCTATATTCAAACGGGACAAAATGTAATGTTTAGGGAAATCATTGCTTGCATTGGATCTTGTGAAGCATAAAACAAGCAAGTGTTCCAAGACATGGTACAGAGGTGAAAAATAAATCATTGCCAGTATAAACAGGAAGTAGTTCCCAAGAGTTCAAGAGAGCACAGATTTAAACTTTTGGACAGTATAATGGGCCTGTCGCACTTAGGCGATTTTTTTTGGGCGACTACAGGCAACTGCCGACGTTCAACATGTTGAAAAGTTTTCGGTGACAGTGGCGACAATGTTTGCTGTCGTAGGTGAATTCCATTAAAACTAGTCCCTGGCAGTTGACTAACAAGTTGACTAACAAGTCGACAGATAGCGCAATGGGCTAAGTGTTCGGCTGGCAACCGGAAGGTAGCCGGTTCGAATCCCGCTTGGAGTGCATACTGTCGTTGTGTCCTTGGGCAAGACACTTCACCCACCTTTGCCTGCGTATGAATGTGTGTGAATGTGTGTGAATGTGTGTGAGTGATTGGTGGTGGTCGGAGGGGCCGTAGGCGCAGATTAGCAGCCACGCTTCCGTCAGTCTGCCCCAGGGCAGCTGTGGCTACAGAAGTAGCTCACCACCACCGAGTGTGACTGATGCGATGTAAAGCGCCTTGAGTATTAGAAAGGCGCTATATAAATCCCATCCATTATTATTATTATTAAATGGGACAGGCCTATAAAGGATGCAAACAGGTTGGGTGAAAGATTTTTTTCCAACAGTGAGTAATTATAGACTGAAACTTGCTGGCTGGAGGGGAGGGTATGTGAAGCAATTGGGACTTACAAAACGGAATTGGATAATGGTCATAGGTTCTAGGAGCAGAATTAGGCCATTCGGCCCATCAAGTCTACTCCGCCATTCAATCATGGCTGATCTGTCTTTCCTTCTCAACCCCATTCTCCTGCCTTCTCATAACCCCTGACACCGTACTAATCAAGAATCTGTCAAACTCCACCTTAAAAACATCCATTGGCTTGACATTGAGAAAAAGGATGAGTGACATTTTGGGTTGGGACCTTTCTTCAGACTGAAAGTAGACGGTTGGAGGTGAATAGCTGGAGGTGAGAATGGATCAGGGCCAACCACTAATGACCTCAGGCAGGGTGGTGCCGGATAGGCCCATTGTTGGCCAGGGAAGGTGTGATCTCAAGTGGAACAATGTGGAGAGCTGTGGAAATGATAAATCAACGAGGGTGGAGGAAGGGTGCAAGATGAGGTTGTATAACATTAGAGAATTCAATGTTCATGCTGCTGGGTTGCAAGCTGCCCAAGCGAAATATGAGGTGTTGTTCCTCCAATTTGCATGTGACCTCACTCTGGCAATGGAGGAAGGCCTGGACAGAAAGGTCAGAATGGGAATGGGAGTACAATGGGATCCCAGAGGCCTGGGCGTACATGTTAAGTAAAATGGTCACCGAGTCTACGTTTGGTCTCGCCGTTGTACATGCAATGATCGGAGTGTTGACATTGTTAATTAACTCTGGACATGAGTCAACAAAGCAGTGATTTTATAGGCCTTGGTGATTTGCCAGAACCAAATGGCATCAAATTATTCTGATAGCCATTATCACTCTGTTATTTAGGAAATATAGTTTGTATTTTAAGTCAATGCTGACTGCTGTCTGACAATTCACTTTTGTGGATTCTGGGAGCTTGTCAGCTATGCCAATGAGAGGCAGTTTACAACATTAGTTTTTCATATCGGGACTAGTCATTTCTTCAACTGAAACATACCAGAAATAACATTGCAAGCCTGGATCTCAACGTGAATCAAGACCACCATTCATTGTTAAAATAACTCATGAAAGTCCAGAGGAACGTTACTTTTTACGACAAAATTCTAAAGCCGAGGCAGGGAGGCATTAATATAAAAAGGTTCTGTCAGAAAAAGGGCTCTGAGGAGCAAGAATGTTTGAGAAAAAGTGACTCTTTGGCTTGAACTACAGTATAGACTGAACATCACTTGGTTTCCTGCAATTTTCACTAATTTGGACCGTTTTTTACGAACCTTTGCACAAAGCTATCAGTTTCTCAGGGGTTATTCCACAATTTCAAATTGAAAACTATTTTCTTGTCTGAACCGCATAAATCATTTCCACTTTGCAAGATCACCATTTTGATGTCAACATAATTACTTAGGTTAATGTTAGACCTCAATTTTAGAAATTATCTTATCTGATCAGAGATGTTTTGTTTAGTTTAGAGATACAGCGTGGAAACTGGCCCTTCGGCCCATCAAGTCCAGGCTGACCAGCGATCACAGTACACTAGTTTAGTTCAGTTTAGTTTAATCATACAGCATATAAACAGGCCATTCGGCCCATCGAATCTACAATGATCACCAGCACCCCAGTACTACAACTTACAGAAGCCAATGAACCTGGAAGTCTTTGCAATGTGGGAGAAAAGTGGAGCACCCACACACAGCCCATGCGGTCACGGGGAGAACGTACAAACTCCGTACAGACAGGACCCCCAGTCAGGATCGAACACGGGTCTCTGGCGCTGCAAATCTACCACCATGACACCCAGTCATTCGTTTTCCCCAAAAAATTTAATAAAATGTTTTATTACTGCTGAATAAATTAAAGTACCCAGCCAGTAAATAGGTCTAATGTTATCGTTGTTACTTGAAATTAAGCTGAGTTTGCTGATTTTTAGCAGCGCATGAAGATCTCAATGTCAACGCTAAGGACAATTGGAGCATTGATGAATAGAAAATCCACTTAATGTAGACCAACAGTTTTATGGGGAGAATGAAGTGAGTGTTTTTCATTTAATTTCACCATGATTTATCTGATGTGACATTCTTTAGCATAAAAACTTGGAGGGAGTACAGAACCCATCTCACACCTTCCTGCACTGTCTGCACGGAGTCACATCTTCACCAGACCTCATAAATCATGCTGTTCAAAACAAGTTTCATCAAAACAGGTGTCAATTTGAGCTGCAAATTTGTTCACTGCTTTCTGAGGGGGTTGTGGTTGTGGGGAGGGTGAAGTGAAGTGGTGAGGCGGATGCTGTTGAGGTTTTGCAGGGCAAACTGTGATAGAAAGAAGCATAGAGTAGTCCAGGGAGCCAAGAGTGTTTACTTGTCTTGTGTACTGACAATGGAACAATGAACTTCTCACTTGCTTTTCATTTCATTTATTATTGTCACGATGTACGGTGAATGAATGAAAGACGTGGAAAAAAAGTAGTGAAATGGCCCATTGTGGGCTTCACCTTTCACTGATCGCCATTACTTTTTGCATATCTTTCATTCATTTGTTCTTTATCTCTCTATATCGCCATCTATATTTCTCGTTTCCCTCTCCCCTGACTCTCAGTCTGAAGAAGGGTCTCGACCCAAAACGCCACCCATTCCTATTCTCCAGAGATGTTGCCTGTCCCGCTGAGTTACTCCAGCATTTCGCGTCTAAACATACGTTTATTGAATCAATAAGTAGGTGCTATGCATTCTGCTTATTGAAGGATGAAGGGTAACACCCAACACCTGACCCAAGCTGAAATACTAAAAGGAAAAGAACACAACAAATTGTCCTTTGCTAAGTTATACTCTGCATTGAACACTAGGGCGGCGCAGCGGTAGAGTTGCTGCCTTCCAGCGCCAGAGATCTGGATTCGATCCTGATACGGGTGCTGTCTGTAAGGAGTTTGTACGTTCTCCCCATGACCACGTGGGTTTTCTCCGGGCGCTCCGGTTTCCTCCCACACTCCAAAGACGTACAGGTTTGTGGTTAATTGGCTTGGTATAATTATAAATTGTCCCTAGTGTGAGTCGGATAGTGTTAGGGTGCGTTGATGGCTGGTCGGCGCGGACTCGGTGGGTCGAAGGGCCTGTTTCCACGCTGTATCTCTAAACTAAACTAAACAAATATACAGTAAACCATTCCTAGATTAGATTAATTAATTTGTATTTAAATACATCCGTCAAAAATGGTGAAAAGGGTCCATTTTGGAAGTCGCTTGACTTGATAAATGTGTTTCTTTTTGGTTTATATCCTACTAAAATCAAAGAACTGGTTCCAGCGTTCCATTAAAATCTGGATCTGGCTCAAAGCCACAACGCGGAGATCGTATGTTCATTTGGAAAATGTGAGGGAAAGGTCGACACGAATATAAAACAGGAATTCAGTTTTTGTTTCCCATTCCCCACAAAAATCCCAAACGTCATGTGTTGTTGAATCATGTGGATCAACATGTGGCCGTTACAAATCATGATTGGAAACGTTGGACGGCTCTTGCTTGAAGTCTGGGATGTTTTTAGACCACAGCGGCACAGTAATTTTTAAGGAAGCAATTCTGAAATGAAAATTTAATCTACATCAGGAGGAAGGTACCCTAGCCTGAAAACCGTGACCAGGAGGTTCAAGAACAGCCTCTTTCATCAGGCTCTTGAACACTGCACAACACTAACCACTACCTCAGCAACTATGATCATCGGCAGGCACAGCGGTAGAGTTGCTGCCTTACAGAGCCGGAGACCCGGGTTCGATCCCGACTACGGGTGCTGTCTGTACGGAGTTTGTACGTTCTCCCCGTGACCTGTGTGGGTTTTCTCCGGGAAGCTTCGGTTTCCTCCCACTCTCCAAAGACGTGCAGGTTTGTAGGTTAATTGGCCTGGTATAAATGTAAATTGTCCCTAGTGTGCGTAGGATAGTGTTATTGTGCGGAGATCGCTGGTCGGCACACACTCAGTTGCCCGAAGAGCCTGTTTCTGAGCAGTATCTCTAAACTCAATCTGCCAACTGTGCCATTGGTTGTAGTATGGACTTTGTTTTTGCGTTGTCATGGTTATCTCATGTAACTGTTAATATTGTATTGTTGGTTTCTGTGTGTTGGCATCCGTCCATCCGTCCATCCGCCCATCCGCGAGAGACGATGTGTCTCGTGCGTCTTTGACGTTGTCCTGCTTGGAGAGGAGAAGGTTTCATCTGTTGTTGCATCTCTTGCTGTGGTTGACTAGGACCCTCCTCGACAGGCAGATCCTCCCACATCTCCCACGGGTGAAGCTGTCCTGGCCGTTGGGTGGGAGAGTCAAGTCAAGTCAAGTGAATTTATTATCATGTGTCCCTGATAGGACAATGAAATTCTTGCTTTGCTTCAGCACGCAGAACATAGTAGGCATTTACTACAAAACAGATCAGTGTGTCCATATACCATAATATAAATATATACACACATGAATAAATAAACTGATAATGTGCAGATAACAGATAATGGGTTATTAATGTTCAGAGTTTTGTCCGAGCCAGGTTTAATAGCCTGATGGCTGTGGGGAAGTAGCTATTCCTGAACCTGGTTGTTGCAGTCTTCAGGCTCCTGTACCTTCTGCCTGAAGGTAACAGGGAGATGAGTGTGTGGCCAGGATGGTGTGGGTCTTTGATAATACTGCCAGCCTTTTTGAGGCAGCGACTGCGAGAGAGTGCTGCCGTTATCATTGACCATTTTGTGGTGTTGTTGTCGTCTGCCCTCCAGGGTCTTGAACTACATGCTGTTGTGGTCCTTCATACCCGCCTGGAGGACCTCTCCCCACCTCCCTAATAATAATATTATTATTCATTATATATTTATTTATTATTGCATTATTGGGCTTGTTAAACCAAAGTATTGTTTAGAGACACAGCGTAGAAAAACAGATCCTTCGGCCCACCAAGTCCGCGCCGACCTCGCACACTAACACGACTCTACTCACACGAAGGACAATTTCACATTTATACCAAGCCAATTAGCCCACAAACCTGTACTTCTTTGGAGTGTGGGAGGAAACGGGAGCACCCAGAGAAAATCCACGCAGGTCATGGGGGGAACGTACAAACTCCGTACAGACAGCACCCGTAGTCAGGATTGAACCGGGGTCTCTGGTGCTGCAAGGCAGCAACTCTACCGTTGCGCCACCGTGCTGCCTTAATGCAAGCAAGAATTTCATTGTTCTGGCTCTTGTACACATGATAACTAAACACTCTTGACTTGACGTGATATATTTGGGATATATTTTACCAGGGTGCCAATCTATTTTTAATTAAATTTAATGTCTCAGCAGGTTGGAATCTGTTTTTATTTATCTGGGCTGCTTGATGGTTAAGCTGTTTTGATAATGGCTGTTTATCACCTCGAACATGGCTGAGGCTTAAAAATTCCGTAAACGTTCCTCCGTTATCAAAGCTTCTTTATGTAAAAGGTTCTAAGAGCTTTTCAGAAAAGGAATCTATCAGTCCAACATTCCCAAAGGACAAGGAAATAGTCAACTAGCCCATAAATCCCAGCTCGGTAAATAAATAAAAGGTGGTGGCACTTTATATGAAGTAGATGCATCTGGCAACATAAAGTACTAGTACTGGAGCTACTAAAATAAAGTGCAGTGGTTAGCCAAAGTCTGAAATAAAAATGAAAAATGTTGGAAATTTTCATGAGGCCAGTGAGTATGAGAGAGTGAGAGATAAGCAGAGATGGCGTTTCATATTAATCACCTCAGACCAGCATATCAGCAGAGAGCATGCATGTTTTAAGGAGACACAAGAAAATGCAGATGCCGGAGTCCTGAGCAAAACACAAAGTGCTGGAGGAACTCAACAGGGGTCGGGCAGCATCTGTGGAGGGAATGGATGGTTGGTGGTGCTGGTCGGCTCCCATCTTCAGACTGGTTTTAATGTTGGGTGTTGGCTTTTACCATTTCTCTGTAGAAGACAAAGTAATTGAGTGTGTTAGGTGATTGGTGTGGAACCTCCAACATAAAGTAAGGGGACACCATACTTTAGGTGAGATGGGCTTGTCAACCTGAACTACACTATGGGTTATAAGGGATAGTGGGAAAGTTGTAATCTGGTATAGGAGTATATTCTTCAAATGATCTTATTGTATGTACACGATGGCGCAGCGGTAGAGTTGCTGCCTCACAGCACCAGAGACCCGGGTTCGATCCTAACTACGCGTGCTTGTCTGTACGGAGTTTGTACGATCTCCCCGTGACCTACGTAGGTTTTCTCTGAGATCTTCAGTTTCCTCCCACACTCCAAAGAAGTACAGGTTTGTAGGTTAATTGGCTTGGTATAAATGTAAGAAATTGTCGTTGGTGTGTGTAGGATAGTGTTCTGGGCCTGAGCCACGTACGCAACTTTTTCAGCGACTTCCGGCACCCGTCCTATGTCGTCGCAGGTCGGTGAAAGTTTTCAACATGTTGAAAATCCACGGCGACCAGATAGACGCTACGACTCTTTGGGCGACTGAGGAGACGACTCACGACCATACAGGCGACACCCTGGCGACATGTCGCGGGGTGAAGCCTGTATGGTCGTAAGTAGTCGCCCAAAGAGTCGTACCTTGTTCTGGTCGCCGCTGGATTTTCAACATGTTGAAACATTTTGGCGACCTGTAACGACCTATGACGGGTGCCGGCAGTCGCCGAAAAAGTCGCGTAAGTGGGACAGGCCCATTAATGTGCGGGGATCGCTGGTCGGTGCGGACTTGGTGGGCCGAAGGGCCTATTTCCGTGCTGTATCTCTAAAACTAAATCACTAAAACTAAAAATATACAGATGCAGTGCAATTGGAAATTAATGTCCCTTCTCGTGTGTCAGCTGGTAGAATAACAATGGTTTTTCACACCAAGTGGTTGAGGAAGTGAACCAGTTGCATAGATTGACGTTGGGGTCAGAATTATCCTTTACTTTGATTGCCACAGGTTGCATTTCTATTTGGGGCATATTTATTTCAGTATGAACATAGAACATAGAACAGTAGAGCATAGGAACAGGCTCTTCAGCCCACAATGTCTGTGCAGACCAACTCGTATCTGCCTGCACATGATCCACATCCCTCCATTCCCTGCATATCCGCGTACCTATCTAAAAGCCTCTTAAATGCCACTATTGTGTCTGCCACCACCACCACCCCTGGCAAGGCATTCCAGGCACCCACCATTCTCTGTGTAAAAATACTTCAAGATTCAAGATTCAAGAGAGTTTATTGTCATGTATCCCAGATAGGACAATGAAATTCTTGCCCCTGCACATCGCCTTGAAACGTTGCCCCTTTGACCTTGAAGCTCTTCCCTCTAGTCTTTGACATTCCCACTCTATGAAGAAAGGTTCTGACTGTCTAAAAAAGATCTTGACTGTAGAAGGATAGATAACGGTCACAAACTTTTACTTTTAACATTGAAATGAAACTACCCACAGCAGGTTGAGTGAGAATGAATGTCCACTTTATAGATTCTTCTTTTGATGCGACATTTTAAATTTGGAAAGAACTAAGATGGAAAAGTATGCAGCTGAGAAATGCAGAGCTAAACGACTGAGAGATGTTCAGTGGTATGTTGAGCAAAGGTTCCTTGTGTGACGTGACCAAATGTGACAGCAGAACAGACCTGAAGATAATTGGCTGGGGGGCACTTCCTTCTGTGACAAATAAGAAAGATCATGCGGTTCTACTGCAAACTCTTACAGAGATACGAGTCCGGGCAATAGAGTCGTGGAGTCATAGAGTGTGGAAACAGGCCCCTCGGCCCAACTTGCCCACACCGGCCAACAATGTCCCAGCTACACTAGTCCCACCTGCCTGCGCTTGGTCCATATCCCTCCAAACCGGTCCTATCCATGTAAACATCTTGCTTAATGCCCGATAGTATGGACGCTGAATTCTCCAATTACAAGTGATGACCATTCTCCAATCCCCTCTCTCCTTCATGTTCCAGCCCTACCACAGTGTGCACCCATTTCTCCCACGATCCCGCCCCTCTTTCCCATTCCTCCCCATTCCCATTCCACCCATATCCTATCCTCTGGATCTACATTTCACTCCTCTTCTCGCCTCGTCTGTGCACCCTTTTGCCTCCTTTTCATTTCTGATAACCTTTGGCACGTTTAATAATCAAGTTTTGCCCAAGATTCCAGCATCCGATGTTCCTTGGGCGGCACAACAGCACGGTGGCGCAGCGGTAGAGGCGTTGCCTTGCAGCGCCAGAGACCCGGGTACGATCCTGACCACGGGTGCTGTCTGTACGGAGCTTGTACGTTCTCACTGTGACCTTGTGGGCTTTCTCCAGGCGCTCTGGTTTTTTCCCACGTTCCAAAGGCGTACAGGTTTGTAGGTTAATTTACTTCTGTAAACTGTCCCGAGTGTGTAGGATAGAACTAGTGTACGGGTGATCGCTGGTTGATGCAGAATTTGTGGGCCAAAGGGCCTGTTTCCACACTGTAAATCTAAACTAAACTAAAATCTAAACAAAATCTACAGTTCCCTCGTGTCACTGTTTTGTGAGCAGGCATGAGTTGCTTCTAAACTTGGGTAAATCCTATTACTATGAAGAGTTCTCATTTGTGCTAAGTCTCTCCTCATGATAGGGTCATAGCTTTTCCACTCCCCCCCTCTCTCTCTCCCCCTCTCTCTCTCCCCTTCTCTCTCTCCCCCTCTCTCTCTCCCCCTGCCTCTCTCTCTCTCTGCCTCTCTCTCTCTCTCTCTCTCTCTCTCTCTGCCTCTCTCTCTCTCTCTCTCTCTCTCTCTCTCTCTCTCTCTCTCTCTCTCTCTCTCTCTCTCTCTCTCTCTCTCTCTCTCTCTCTCTCTCTCTCTCCCTCTCTCCCTCTCTCCCTCTCTCCCTCTCCCCCTCTCCCCCTCCCCCCCTCTCCCCCTCTCCCCCTCTCTCCCTCTCTCCCTCTCTCCCTCTCCCTGCCTCTCCCCCTCTCTCTGCCTCTCTCTCCCCCCCCCTGCCTCTCTCCCCCCCCTCTCTCTCTCTCTCCCTCCAACTTTCCTCTCCTGAACACTAGGCCACTTCATTCAAACGCAGCAATGTTGCTTCCACCCAGCCAAGATCAGGCTGCACAGCAGAACAGGCGGGAGATTGAAGTGACTGGGGAGCTGTGGGTTAGAAGCCTTATGTTACCTCTTTCTTTGCCAGCTCTGCTCACAGTCCAATGGCCCAGCAGAATGCGTCTCCCTGTGATGGCATTGCAAATAAATGACTCAACTTGCTTCTGGGCAAGAGGCAGGTTTACTTAAACCCAAAACAACAATTTGCGTTACGAGGTAGCGATGTGGATAATGTTTAATTAGGGGGGAAAAAAAAATCCTTGTTTGTTATCATTTAGGTATTACATAATCAGGAGTTAGACTTTAAACAGCAGAGCAACAGGAATTGGAGGCAGTTTGCGGTGAGAAAACAAATGTTTAATGAGGTGATTACGGCCTCATTCATTTTTATTTGGATTTGGTTTCGGGTTCATTATTGTCACGTGTCCCGATGTACAGAGAAGAGTTTTGTTTTTTTGCATCGTATCCGATCAAACCAGATAATACTGAACATAAATACAATCAAGCCAAACTCGAGTACAATAGGTAGAGTGAAGGGGAAGATACAGAGTGCAGAATATAGTTCTCAGCATTGTGGTGCACCAGTTCCATAGACAAAGTCCAATGTCCTCAATGGGTTAGAGATGAATCGGGCCTAGCTTATGGAAGGACCGTTCAGAAGCCTGATAACAGAGGAGAATAAGCTATTTTCTATCTTTGATCAGACTATACTGCACTTTATTTTGCTTTATTCCCTTTCCTGTATCTGTGCACTGTGGACGGCTTGATCCTAATCATGTATAGTCTTTCCGTTGAAGATAGAATGGTCGAATGCTCCAATGGTCGAGACCCTTCTTCAGACTGATGTGGGGGTGGGGGGGGGCGGGAAATCCCCCCCCCACATCAGTCTGAAGAAGGGTCTCGACCCGAAACGTCACCTATTCCTTCACTCCATAGATGCTGCCTCACCCGCTGAGTTTCTCCAGCATTTTTGTCTACCTTCGATTTTTCCAGCATCTGCAGTTCTTTCTTAAACAAATATTTCATGAATGCATTCTGTATTGATGTAAATGTTAACTATTTTTATACATTGCTGCCTGCCACGAGACCTGCACAATTAGTAGACAACTAGATATAACGTCTGTGCCAGGAAGAATCCATCTCTAACAAGAGAGAATTTAACCACCTACCCTTGACATTCAACAACGCACTATTGACCAGAAAGTCAACTGGACCAGCCGCATAAAGGCAGTGGCCGCAAACAACAGTTGGGTACCCTGTGGTAAATGACTCACCTCCTGAGCCTTTCCACCATCTTCAAAGCACAAGTCAGGACTGTGATGGGATGTTCTCCGCTTGCCTGGGTCAGTGCAGCTCCAACAATGCTCATCGTGTTCAATTTTCTCCGGGCAAATCAATCCACTTGTGTAGGGAGGAACTGCAGATGCTGGTTTACACCGAAGGATAGACAAAAAATGCTGGAGTAACTCAGCGGACGGGCAGCATCTCTAGATAGAGGTATGGGTGACGTTTCAGAATGACCCGAAACGTCACCCATTTCATCTCTCCAGAGATGCTGCCCGTCCCGCTGAGTTACTCCAGCATGTTGTGACTATCTTCAGTGTAAATCGGCATCGGCAGTTCCTCCCTTCGTATATAGTCTTTCCATTAACTGGATAGTACCCAACAAAGAAGGTTTTCACTGTACTTCGGTACACATGACGACTAACTAAACTAAAAAAACTATCCTTTGAGCCTGGTTTGTCAAAGACGTGAAAAATATGAATCTCCTGTGAATCATTGCCTTTCGCTGGGAATTTTTGTGAAAGAGGGCAAACTGATTATTGGGCAAATAAGTCATTTAATATTGTAAGGATGATGCTATTCCATTGATTGGCATCATCAGCTTAGATGGAGAGACAGCCGAGGTGAACTGAACACAGCATTCTGATAATGGACAAAAGCCTTCCCTCAAGACATTTAGATATTGATTTTTCTAATGTGGTTAATGGTGAGTTCGTGTTAGTTGAGATGATGGTTCTTGGACATACAATACTCATGTACACACCGTCGCAAAGGAGAAATGAATATTTATTTCAGTCCTTTTCGCTGCAAGAATAATCACAGGACCCGCTAAGACTGTCTGAAGAAGGGTCTCGGCCCGAAACGTCACCTATTCCTTCTCTCCAGAGATGCTGCCTGACCCGCTGAGCTACTCCAGCTTTTTGTGTCTATCCTCGTGGAGTTTTGAATGTTGTTTTGTGATCATAGACTGGGGCACAAACACAGAACTGGAATTTTAGAAATGACTCCGGAAGTTAGAAAAAAAATTCTAACCTTGTTAGAAAATTGTTAGAAAATATAATTAAGGTAACAAACAGCCTGATTATTCCAGTCAACGTTTTCTGGCCAAATGCATTGCACACCAGAGAACTTATGTAATTAGCTATTGAAATCAGTCAAATTCCAATGGTTATTTTCTTGGATGTGTTTCAAGATAGCAGAGAGTGATTAGTCGAATGCCACAAGGGTGGTTCGGGGAATGAAGCCAAGATCAGTACTGACTCCCTTTTACGACATTTGGAACCAGGGACAAGGCATGGTCTACATTTGCGGATGTTAACTTTGAACAGCACAGCCCAGGACCAGGCCATTCGGCCCACGGTGTCCATGCTGAACATGATGCCAATTTAAACTAATCTCCTCTGCCTCCACTTGATCCATAGCCCTCCATTCCCTGCACATTCATGCACATATCTGAAACCCTCTTAAACACCACTATCTTATCTGCCTCCACCAACGCTCCCGGCAGCGTGTTCCAGGCACCCACCATTCTCTATGTTAAAAAATAACTTGCCCTGGATATCTCCTTTAAACTTCCCCTTCGGACCTTAAAGTTATGCCCTTGAGTCTTTGGCATTTTCACCCTCAGGAGATAGGTTCTGACTGTGTACCCTAACGGTGACTCTCATAGTTTTTTATAAACTTCTATCAGGTCTCCCCTCAGCCTCCGAAGATCCAGAGATCAAATGCTTTCCAAACTAATAGCCGCTATTCCGGATAGCGTTCAGGTAAACTTCTTCTGCACTCTTTCCAAAGAATCCACATCTTTCCTGTAATGGGCCGGCCACAACTGCACTCATTAAAATTGAGTGATAACGTATAATGATGTAGAAGAGGACTGGGTCAAAGGGGTAGAAATATGTTGGTGATATCACTCCATATGATCATACAAAGTGATGGGAGTCATACAGCTTGGAACCATGAGAGGCATACATAGGGTAGACAGTCAGAATCTTTTTCCCAGGGTGGAAACGTCAAAGACTAGAGGACATAGCTTTAAGGTGAGAGGGGCAAATTTTAAAGGAGATGTGCGGCCCAAGATTTTTTACAGAGAGGTTGGTGGTAGGGTTGCCAACTGTCCCGTATTAGCCAGGACATCCCCTAGATTGGGCTAAATTGGTTTGTCCCGTACGGGACCGCCCTTGTCCCGTATTTGACTGCTACCACTCGGGTCGAGGGGACTGTCAGGTCGGAGCATCGCGTCCGGCCCCGTCTCACCCGTCCCAACATAGTGCAGCCCATGGAGTGCAGCAGCAGCACCTCACCTGTGGCCACGTCGGTCTGCTAACCGACCTTCGGAACTTCGCTTACCATCGACACCACCACCCCTCCTTCTCATGGAGCCGACCATGAGTTGGATGGGGTGATAGACTTTGCGAGCGACATCGCCTGGGCCAAAACCCCTCAGCTGGCCCGCCGGCTGGGCTTTGTGTGCAGCCCAGCACCCGGGCCAACTCACCATTCACCCTGCCACGGCCGAGTCGGTCAACGAATTGTCGTCGGGAATTTGTCCCATATTTTGACATTTTGTCCCTTGTTTGGGAGTGAGAAAGTTGGCAACCCTAGGTGGTGGGTGCCTATAACTCGCTGCCAGGAGTGGGTGGTGGAGGCAGATGGGATAGTGGTGTTTAAGAGGCGTTTAGATGGGCACATGGACATGCAGAAAATGGAGGGATATGGATCATTCGCAGGTAGAAGTGATTAGATCAAAGGCATCATGTTCAGCACAGACATTGTGGGCCGGATCTCATCTCTGTCGGCCTGTTACTGCGCTCAACTGTTCTATGTTCCTTTCTGAGTACTTCTCCTGTAAGTAGTGTTAGATAATTACCAGGAAACTTTGTGGACTTCCATTCCTTGTACCCGTATTGAAACTATTTATAGAACACCCACAATCGCCTTGACTGACACCATGTAGTGAAGTGATGAAAATTTAATTTTCCAAAGAATAAAGGCAATGAGGCACCGCCACAATCTCAGCAGGTTTATCGGATGATAACTGGACAGGAATATTCCGGACATGATCTCCGAGTACCGTGAGTGATTAGTTTAGTTTTGTTTAGAGATACAGTGCAGAAACAGTACCCTTCGGCACACCGAGTCCGCGCCGACCAGCGATCACCTGCACCCTAACGCTATCCTACACACACTAGGGACAATTTACAGCAGCCAATTAGCCCACAAACCTGCACGTCTTTGGAATGTGGGAGGAAACCGGAGCACCCGTAGTAAACGGTGACCCACGCAGGTCACGGTGAGAACGTACAAACTCCACCCAGACAGCGCCCGCAGTCAGGATCGAACCCGGGGCTCTGGCGCTGTAAGGCGCCACCTTGCTGCCCTTATTATAAGAAAAATAAATAATTCCTCCTTCCCATTACTATTGTCTTAACTTATCTTCATGGGGAATTGCATCATCTTCTAATACAGGAAGAGGGGAGGAAGATTTGCCTGCTGGTGTATTTTAATCTACCCCTGTTCCTCATTTCTTGAAGATGATATCAGTTATAGGAAAATAATGCAGACACTAATCTTCCTTTTAACAATCGACCAGTGAAACCAAACACTGTATCTGGGTCACAACGCCTGCCATTTTTGAAATATACATTGCAAGCCTTATTAATTTCACATGGTATCAGTTTTCTAAGCTTCAAGCTCAAATGCCAACTACAGATGATGATCAATAGATTCTTTTTAACAGGTTCAAAGGATACACAAGTCCATTAATGTGCCTTCTGTTCATTTATTCTCATTTTTAGCAAACATATACCAATAGTTTAATAAAGTCACTGAAATGTTATTCTGCAGCATTCGAAACAATTAACTCATAGGCTTTACATAAAAGACTTTGGTTGCTTTAATATTAATTGTTTGTTTTAATATAGACTGATTATTATAATATTGGACCTCAACCCTTATGAACTTAATTGCTAGAAGTGATTGAATATTTTTGAAATTATGTTATGCAATGTTTAAAATAATTGCTAATCAGTATGTTTATTGCATCTGTGGTTTGTGTCTCCTTATTTGAGTGCAGTCTGCATAATTTTCATGAGTTATTGTGTGATGGTGTTTGCTGAAGATTGCCTCGTGTTGCGGTCTAACATCTGTTACCTTCATTGATCTTGACAGCTGTCCTTTGTGTAATCTCATCTCTGATGTATTCCAGTCACAATCCACAGTGGCACTTTTCTCCAAGGGACTTTCCAATTGCTCCGCTGTGATATTCCACTCCATGGTATCCAGCCCAAACAGTGCCCACAGACACTGTCTTCACTTGTGAGTACAAGCTACACAAATTAGTCTTTCACCGTTTTTTTTTCTTTTCCCCCTTTCTGCAATTGCTGTTGCTGTTATTTGTTTCCCGTCTCTCCCTGAAACAAACCCTTCTTGAAGAGTCAGAGTGTGTACAGTTTAGTCTAATTAGTTTACTTTGGTTTAGAGATACAGGCCCACGGGCCCACCGAGTCCGCGCCGACCAGCCATCTCCCCGTACACTAGCTCTATCCCACACACACACTAGGGACGATTTACAGAAGCCAATTAACCTACAAACCTGCACCTCTTTTGGAATGTGGGAGGAAACCGGAGCCCCCAGAGAAAACCCACGTGCTCACAAAGAGAACGTACAAATTCCATACAGACAGCACCCATAGTCAGGATCGAACCCGCGTCTCTGGTGCTGTAAGGCAGCAGTTCTATCACTGGGCCGCTGTGCCTTCTATATAAGGAGAGTTGCAATACTAGATGACTTATTTGCCTTGAACAGAGGCCACTTTGCTCTGAAGTCTGTGCGGCGTGTTGTAGTGTAGAAATAATATTGTTGTTTCCCACAGCCACGGTGTAAGTATTAGCACGGTGGGATATTTATTTCTTGATAAAGTATGCTCAGAAATTATACAGCTTGAATAGTATTTATTAAAGGAAGTAATTAATTTTTGACATATTTACGACCTCAAAATATTCCAAGTCCCGATTATGCAGTCAATGAAGTGGTCTGGAAGCTTCATGCAGGAAACACACCACTCATTAGAACCGTTGGGCATGGTACGCTTCCATGAACAGTAATGGCAATGAGTTAAGGTCCTGTCCCACTTAGGCTATTTTTTAGGCGACTACAGGCGACTAGGCTGTCGCCACATGGTCACCAGGGTGTCGCCTGTATGGTCGTGAGTCGTCTCCTCAGTCGCCCAAAGAGTCGTAGCGTCTTTCTGGTCGCCGCTGGATTTTCAACATGTTCAAAAAACTTCGACGACTGTGGGTTTGACACCAATGAGCATAGCTTGACTTATCCTGACGTAGGAGCTGTCGTAGGTTTTCACCAGGTGACGTAGGTTGTCGCCGGTGCTGACTTCAGTGAATTCCATTGGCGACTACCTACGTCAACTGGCGAAAGGTACCGGCGACTGAATTGTCTTCGGTTGTCGCCGACAGGGTCGTAGCTTGACTTCGGTTGTCGTAGGTTGTCGTAGGTGTGGTTGTAGGTGGACGTCCTAATGGGTCGTTGATTGTCGGTAGTTTGCCATAGCTTGACGTCGACTAGGTGGTAAGTTGTTGTAGACATTGTCGTGGGGGGGGGGGGGGGGTCCAGTCGCCGTTTTTTCGGCGACCTGCTATGACTATTACAATTGCCGGCAGTCACCTAAAAAATCGCCTAAGTGGGACAGGCCCTTTAGAGACTTTATACTCAATGAGAATGTTGGAACGACCTCATAGAGTCATAGAGAGTCATAGAGTGATACAGTGTGGAAACAGGCCCTTTGGCCCACTGAGCCCGCGCCGACATTAACACCATCCTACACATCATGGACAATTTAACAATTTTACCGAAGCCAAATAACCTACAAACCTGCACGACTTTAGAGTGTGGGAAGGAACCGGAACACCCGGAGAAAACCATGTGGTCACAGGGAGGACGTACAAACTCAGTACAGACAGCACCCGTAGTCAGGTTCGAACTCGGGTCTCTTACCACTCCAAGAACACCTTGGAACATTTAGGGCAGCACAGTTGCGCAGCGGTAACGTTACTGCCTAAGGCCTTGAGTTCTTGAGGAAAGTTGTCTCTATAAATGGGTGATGTGCTGGCTCTGGAGAGGGTCCAGAGGAGGTTTACAAGAATAATCCCAGGAATGAGAAGTTTAACGTATGATGAGCGTTTGATGATGCTGGGCCTCTTTAAAACTTACAGAATAGTAACAGGCTTGGATAGAGTGGATGTGGAGAGGATGTTTTCACTAGGGGGAGAGTCTAGGACAATTGATAGCCTCAGAATTAAAGGATTTTCTTTTAGTAAAGGAGATGAGGAGGAATTTATTTCGTCATGGGGTGGCGAATCTGTGGAATTCTTAGCCTCAGAGGCTGTGGGGGCCACGTCAGTGGATATTTTTTAAGGCAGAGATAGATACATTCTTGATTAGTACGGGTGTCAGAGGTCGTGGGGAGAAGGCAGGAGAATGGGGTTGGGAGGGAGAGATAGATCAGCCATGATTGAATGGCGGGGTAGACGTGATGGGCCAAATGGCCAAATTATGCTCCCATCACTTATGACCTTATGTGGCAGGAGTTGTTCAGAGCCTAAGTTAAGGCATCCCCCAATAATTAATTTGCACATTATTGACCGTGAAGATTTTCTGGGTGGAATGAAAGTTCACCGTGCCATAAATCACGGGCTAATCAATCCCATTAGTTTCTAAACATGCAGCTGCCGCGCGTGACCATATACTCCATAAAAACATATATCAAAATGCTTTAAAGTCTTGTCCTGTGGTTACAATGGGTGCACGTTTTTCTTTATCATCGAAAATTGTAGCCTGACATTTCTCCGCAAACAAGTTTTATTGCTGATTAAAGAATCATTAAGGAATGTAAATCAAATGCTGAGCGATACATTGGCTTCCTGAATATTAATGTGCTTGTACCACTGGAAGATATTACGTGTGTCAGTAGGCAATTTAAAGAGTGCAGAGAGCCAAGACAATATTTTTTATCAATCCAATCTATTTGTTGATTGAATAGATTAATTGATTGGGATTTGATTAATTGATTGGGATCTGGGTGCCATTAAAGTGGATTGAGTCCAAAGAAGGGTCTTGACCCGAAACGTCACCCATTCCTTCTATCCAGATATGCTGCCTATCCCGCTGAGTTACTCCAGCATTTTGTGTCTATCTTCGGTGTAAACCAGCATCTGCAGTTCCTCCCTACACAAGTGGATTGATTTGCCCGGAGAAAATTGAACACGATGAGCATTGTTGGAGCTGCACTGACCCAGGCAAGCGGAGAACATCCCATCACAGTCCTGACTTGTGCTTTGAAGATGGTGGAAAGGCTCAGGAGGTGAGTCATTTACCACAGGGTACCCAACTGTTGTTTGCGGCCACTGCCTTTATGCGGCTGGTCCAGTTGACTTTCTGGTCAATAGTGCGTTGTTGAATGTCAAGGGTAGGTGGTTAAATTCTCTCTTGTTAGAGATGGATTCTTCCTGGCACAGACGTTATATCCAGTTGTCTACTAATTGTGCAGGTCTCGTGGCAGCAGCAATGTAGAAAAATAGTTAACATTTACATCAATACAGAATGCATTCATGAAATATTTGTTTAAGAAAGAACTACAGATGCTGGAAAAAATCGAAGGTAGACAAAAATGCTGGAGATACTCAGCGGGTGAGGCAGCATCTATGGAGTGAAGGAATAGGTGACGTTTCGGGTCGAGACCCTTCTTCAGACTGATGTGGGGGGGGTGGGATTTCCTGCCCCCCCCCCACCCCCACATCAGTCTGAAGAAGGGTCTCGACCATTGGAGCATTCGACCATTGGAGAATGGCAGCCTAAACGGGACCTAGATACAGTGAAATTCCTGGTTTTGCATAAAATTCAGTAAAATAAGCACAATGACAAGTACAAGAATGCCAGCAATTGTAGTGTAAACATAATAGACGTCTTCTGAGGCAGTACACAATGAGTTTTTGCCACATATTTGGTGCCATCTTGTATCCTTCAAGCTTCATGTTTGGTTTAGTTTAGGGATACAGCATGGAAACAAGCCCTTCGACCACCAAGTCCACTCTGACCCAGTGATTACCCGTACACTAATTTGATCCTATACACTGGAGACATTTTACAGCAGCCAATTAACATTGTCTGTGTGGAGTTTGCACATTTTCCGTGGGACTGCGTGGGTTTCCTCCAGGTGCTCCGGTTTCCTCCTGCATCCCACTGATGTGGGAGTTTGTAGGTTAATTGGATTCGGTAACATTACCCCTGGTGGATGTAGAATCTGGGGGTATTTGATAACAATATGAAGAGTATAACACTGGATTAGATTAGTGTAAATGGGAGGTCGATGGACTAGTGTTGACTCGGTGAGCCAAAGATTCTGTTGCCCGTCTCTCTCTGCCCGTCTCTCTCTGCCCGTCTCTCTCTGTGCATAGGTACGATGAGGTACAGGTGCAATGAAAGTTTTGCTTGCAGCCGCATCACAGGCACAGAGACTTGGGCGAATTACACATAAATTCCCCATGACAGTAAAAAAGAAAAAAAAGACTGGGTAGAATAAAGCATCCAGGACCTCGGTGCAAAGACGTGATCAGACGTGAGTGCACGTTCGGGCCTGTGTTTTGGAAATGATCTGAAAGTCAACACTGCCAATAATGCAACAATCCCTCAGCGTTGCTCTGAAGTGTTAATTCAGGTAATGGATTTAAATCTGAGTGATGAAGATTAAACCCAGAGCTGACAAATCCACCAATGCAGCAGGCCAAAGAAATGATGTAGCAATATTAATTTACAAGACGGATATTCATCTTGTCTCCTTTATCAATAATCTTGTTTTTTGGTTCTATCGTTGGAGGCAGGAGAGAGTTTATGCCGACTTTTCAGAACAAATTAGATAAATGTGAAGCGGCAGTCTCTGTGAATGTTCCTGACAGCAGTCCCGCTCCCCCTGTCCGCGATCTGTATTCTCTGAGCTGCAAGCGGTATTCACCAGTTGATGGATCGGGCACTAACCGCGTTTGTCATCCCAGGAGCTGAACGTTAGACGGCTTCTCGATTTTATCGTCTCCGAGCTGAATAAGGGAATGCAACTCTGCTCCCAGTGAACCACACGCTGGATGGGGAATGAGAGGTCATCATATAGAACGCTTAGGTTAAAAATCTGTTTCTCTATCAATCCACGTGAGGTTTGTAGTATTTGTTCTTGCAAGCATGTGCTGCCCTTGTTTATTCACCAGCATATTAATAATTGAGAACAATTCTGAATCTGGCTCCTACCATCTTCGTCAATGTATCGGGTGAAGAACTTAAATTTAATTCGGTCTCGACCCGACACGTCACCCATTCCTTCTCTCCAGAGATGCTGCCTGTCCCACTGAGTTACTCCAGCATTTTGTGTCTATCTTAGATTTAAACCAGCATATGCAGTTCTTTCCTGCACATTCTTAAATTTAGTCATCGTTCGATGATCGAATAAACATTTTATTTCAATTTTTATTCATTGTTGGGCATGGAAAAATCACCACAAATATTTGTGAAGATTTCCTCCCCTGAATTCGCGTGGGTTTGCTCCAGTTTCCTCTCGCATCTCCAAAACACGTGTGTTTACCAGCTAATTTGCCCCTTGTGTGTAGGGAGTGGATGAGAAAGTGGGATAACATAGAACTGATGTGAATGTGCGATCAATGGATTCTGTGGGCCAAAGGGCCTGTTTCCACACTTTTTACCTAAACTAAACTAAACACCAGTCTGAAGAAGGGTCCTGACCCAAAACGTTGCCTATCCATGTTCTCCTGAGATGCTGCCTGACCCGCTGAGTTACTCCAGCATTTTGTGCTTTTCCCTTAAACTAAACTAAACTAAGTTTATAAAACTTGCGATGCCTTGCCTGGGTCGCCGCTCTGGAACTCCGGTATGCTGGGACCGCCGATAAAAACATCGCGGAGCTGCGGGTCTGTGGGCGGCGGCGCTGAACTTTACATCGAGAGCCTGGGATCTCTCGCTGAGATCACCAGTGGTGGAGCTCCATCCAGCGCGGCCTATCGGCTTCGGAAGCCGCGGTCTCCGGTAAGGAAGCGGCCATTCCAGGCATCCCAAGCCGCTGAGAGGATTCTCCCGACGCCGGAGCACCATCACCCGGCGAGAAGGGCCTGGAACATCGGGCCTCCGTAAAGGCGACTGCGGAGGTCTCAATAGGCCCGACTATGGGTGGACATGGGGATAGGGACTGGACTTTGTGCCTTCCCTCATAATGGGAACCATTGTGGGAGGATGTTTTTATGTTTAAATTTCTTTATTAATGTTATGGTGTATTCTTTTTCAATGTGCTGCAATGGCAATCCACATTTCACTACACCTATTGGTGTATGCGACAAATAAAGAACCTTTGAACCTTTGAACTTGATTATCGTGTTTACTGGGACGCTGAAGGTGAATCAGATAGACAGTGATCAATTCGTCACTCTGTTTTTAATGAAGTATATATTTTATGCAAACCAGTTTAACTAGGGATGTGTATATGTTTCTTTCCATCAGCTACAACGCTGTGTATGAATTATTTTCTTGTCGGGACTGATTTCTAGTTTCAGTATATGCCTGTGTCGTTGATCCAGCTGTACTTCTGGGCCCAAAGGAATACGGCACTAACACCATTGTGCCTGCCAGAATCGTACAGTGGTCCCTGAGGTACGGCCAGGATATCACTAGGGAGAGACAAACACGAGGGGATGTTGTGGCAAGGAAGATTACATAAACAATGTTTAATTCTGATTTATTACCCATATCCGAGCCTTTGTCCTGTCCCACTATACAAAACTTAATTTCTGCATCATCTTCAAAATAACGTATAATCTGCTGAAAAGTGTTTAAAATTATATAGCATATGCTAATGACTGCAGGATTCGGTGCAGGGATGGTTATCTGACCGTTTTATAAGAGGTTACTTAAAATTAGATTGCAAAACATTTTACTATTTTGGAAAAGTCAGACTGCTGGGGGACCTCAGCGGGTCAGGCAGCAGCTGAGGTGGGAAATGGATAGAAGGCTATTTTAGTTTAGTCTAGAGATACAGCGTGGAAACAGGCCCTTCGGCCCAAGGAATCCGCAACGACCAGCGATCACTAGTTTTATGTGATCCCACCACCGCAACCCACACACTAGGGACAATTTACCGATGCCAATTCACCTACAAACCCGCACGGCTTTAGAATGTGGGAGGAAACCGGAGCACCCGGAGAAAACCCACGCGGTCACAGGGAGAGCGTACAAACTCCACACAGGCAGCACCCGTAGTCAGGATCGAACCCGAGTCTCTGGTGCTCTGAGGCAGCAGCTCTACCAGTTGCACCACTGTGCTGCCCTGGAAGTGCATTTCCCCACTTGAAGGCCTATTTATTATTCCACCTATTATTGGTCTGGAATGACTGTGATGCAACGGGGGTGAAATGATTGCTCCTCTGGAGAAGTCATGTTGCAGTTATGCAAGATGTTTGGTGTGGCCATATTTAAGGTATTGTGTTCAGTTCTGGGCACCATGTTATAGGAAAGATGTTGTCAAGTTGGAAAGGGTACAGAAGATTTATGAGGATGTTGCCAGGACAAGAGGGCCTGAGCTATAGGGAGAGGTTGTGCAGGCCCGGATTCCATTCCGTGGAGCGCAGGAGGATGAGGGGGGATCTTATAGTGGTGTATAAAATCATGAGAAAAATAGATCTGGTCGATGCACAGAGTCCCTTGCCCATAGTAGGGGGATCGAGAACCAGAGGCCATGGGTTTAAGGTGAAGGGGGTAAGATTTAATAGAAACCTGAGGGGTAACATTTTCACAGGTATGTGTATGGAATGAGCTGCCAGAGGAGATGGTTGAGGCAGGGACTATTGCAGTGTTTACGAATCAATTAGGACGGGTTTAGAGGGATATAGACCAAATGCAGGCAGGTGGGACTAGTGTAGATGGGACATGTTGGGCGGTGAAGGCAAGTTAGGCTGTAGGGCCTGTTTCCACGCTGTATCACTCTATGACCCTAGAGAATATTCCTCACAGCCCATGGGCAGTGTTGCAAATACTCTTCACTTCCACATCTCCTTAAACTGCTGAAATCCCCAAGTCCCAGTAATTCTGACTGAAAAACATAAAAAGTTAAAAGACATGCTCAAATGAAGGCTGACAATCTCCTTCGAGTCGTACAATGTGGAAACTGGCCCTTCGGCCCAACTTGCCCACATTGATAAACATGTCCCATGTACACTAGTTCCACCTGCCTGCTTTTGGCCCATATGCCTCTAAATCTTTCCTATCCATGTACCTGTCTGATTGTTTCTTAACCGGTGTGACAGTCCCTGCCTGAACGACCTCCTCCTGTAGCTTGTTCCGTACACCCACCACCCTTTGTCTGAAAAAGTTACCCCTCTGGTTCCTATTAAATCTTTTCCCCTTTGCCGTAAACCTATGTCCTCTGGTCCTCGATTCCCCTACTCTGGGCATGAGACTCTGTGCGTCTACCCAATCTATTCCTCTAATAATTTAATACACATCTATAAGATCACCCCTCATCCTCTTGCGCTCCAGGGAATAGAGTCCCGGCCTACTCAACCGCTCCCTATAGCTCAAGCCCTCGAATCCTGGCAGCATTCTCGTAAATCTTTTCTGTACCCTCTGTACCCTTTCCAACTTGACAACATCTCTCCTATAACACGGTGTCGAAAGCTGAACATGATATTCTCAATGCAGACTCACCAATGTCTTATACAACTGCAACACGGCTCCCAACTTCTGTACTCAATACTCTGACGTTTACTGACAGGCCTGTGTCACAAGAGTCCATTGGATGCCTCACCGTCTCCTCTGCTTCTGTCAAAGCCAAAAAGTTTTTTAATTTGTAGTTCTGAAATTTAAACGTCTCATTAACCTAAGCTCACATAATTCTTGGTGTCAAATTTGCCGGCACCATCACTTCAAAGAAACTGGACCATGGGATGAGATAACTGTTGCTCCTACTGGCTGCTGGATGATCTGTTGTTCTTTGATAACAACCACACGTTTTGAGGTTTTCACAAGACTTGCTAATCAAGGAGAGCATCTCTATGTCGGGCTGAATGCAGTGGGACCTGCTGAACATCCGCGTGATGCTACAATCGTCCTCTCTGGTTTTGCGAAACAGCCTCATAGAACATTGAACAACACAGCACACGAACAGGCCCTTTGCCCCACAATCTCCATGCTGAACAGAATGTGAAGGTAAACTAGTCTCCTCTATGACCCATATTCTTCCATTCCCTGCATATCCATGTTAAAATTAAATTTGTATTCAAAGGGCAGCACGGTGGCGCAACAATATTCTCTAGGGTCATAGAGTGATACAGCGTGGAAACAGGCCTACAGCCTAACTTGCCTTCACCGCCCAACATGTCCCATCTACACAAGTTACTGCCTTACAGCGCCAGAGATCCGGGTTCAATCCTGACTACAGGGCGCGTCTGTATGGAGTTTCTCCCCGTGACTGCGTAGGTTTTTCTCCGGGTGCTCTGGTTTCATCCCACACTCCAAAGACGCACAAGTTTGTTGTAAATTCTTTTCTTCTCCAGAGATGCTGCCTCACCCGCTGAGTTACTCCAGCATTTTGTGTCACCTTCTCTCTTCCTTGTGTCTCTCCTGCACCCCAGCTCACCCACATTTCTCTCACTATCCAGCCCCTCATACCCCCCCTCCCTCCACACCCACCCCTTCCACACATACCCATCCCTCTTTGATATTTCATTCCTCTTCTCCTGAAGGGCCTGTCCCACTTTCACGAGTTATTCACGAATTCTCCCGAGTTTTACCCTTGATTCAAACTCGCAGAATGTTCGTAACGGGTCCGTAGGAGGTCGTAGGAGTTCGTAGATATATCGTAGCGGCTTGTTATGCCAGGCGTAGGTACTGGTGGCATCAGCTAAGTTGGGACGTTTTTGCCAGCCCAATTAAAAAATGTCCACGAGTAAAAAATGGTTGGGATGAAAGAAATTTCAACTTTTTACTCGTAAGGAGGGCATCGAAATAGCCGTGGGAATTCGTAGACATACTCGTAGGAGTTCGTAGGAGTTCGTGAACACAGTCGTGGAAGGTCGTAGGAGTTCCTGGATTACCACAATCTTGATTTTTTTATTTTAGGTCTTTAAACTCGGCAGACGTTTTGAATCAAGTCGTGTAAGTGGGACAGGCCCTTAACCGGACATCCTTTTGTCTCCTTCTCATCTCTCCCTCTGTGTCCACACATCTGCCAATCAAAGCCACCCTTCTCCATCTATCACTTGCCGGGCTTTATCCTGCCCCCAGCTTTCTCTCTCTCTCCCCCCCATCCCCCACTAAAATCAGTTCCGACCAAAAATATCAAACCATTCCACGTCCTCCACAGATGCTGCCCGACCCATTGAGTTACTCCAGATCTGTGTTTTGCAGCATCTTTGTCGGCATGGGCAGGTTGGGCCGAAGGGCCTGTTTCCATGCTGTACGGCTGCAGTTCCTTGCGTCTTTGCTTCTCATTGATGTTGACTTGACCTCCGACCAATGCTCACAAGTAAAAGAGGAAGTTGACTTGCAAGCCATATCCAATGACTGCATTCAGACGATTTAACTAAAAAGGTTAACTTGGCAACTTGCCACCCGAGCAGGCCGAGGACAAGGCAAGTTCTTGGAAGTCGATGGGTTTCATGCTTACTGTTAAAAGGTTAGACACAGTACACCATTTACCAACTTCCTTTCTTGGTGGTTTGGCACTGTGGAAAGGGTGTCGCTATTCATCATGGTGGTCAGTGAGAAGATATTTCACTGCCTGCATTTGTATATTTTATTTCCAAAGCACTTGAGGGAATGAGGCAATCTGGAACATTAATCATATTCCAAGAACCTTTTCCACAAGCTTTCTTTTTGTGCATAATAAAACTCAGACTTTATAAAACTCAGCTTTAGAAAGCTTAATTTTAATGCTCTATTTTATTTTTATTCTTTTTATTGGCAAATCCGTAAGTGCAAGAGAGGCTGCAAAGACATAAGAGGCTGCAGGAATCTTGAGCAAAAAAACTCCCAACGTTTTGGAGGAACTCGGCAGGCCAAGCAGCATCTGTGGAGGAAAAACCTTTTCACCCAGAGAGTTTTTTTATTTATTTTTTAATTTTTTTAATTTTTTATTTATTAGAAGTACATTACATTACAACCACATACATTAGTACTCGTCACTTATATCTTCTTACGATTAATGTACTCCGTTTGTTTTTTACACTAGTGAAAGGAAAGGATAAGATTGAAAGAAAGAAGAAAGTGAAGGAAAAAGTGAAAGTGTAGAAAGTGTGACAACAAGACAGAACGAAGACCCTATAAGAACAAAATTAAAAACAAAAGAAAAAGAGTTAAGAAATAGACCCTAGAAAAGAAGGAGAAAGAGAAAGAGGAGAAAGAGAAAAACAAATAGTTTTTATGAGCATTACGCAAATGGGACATACCAACTTTCCAGCTATCATCACTCTTTACCTGACCTCATTTTTTTTTTTTAAGGTACCTTTGCACCCTATATTTGTAATAATTCTATAAATGCAGACCACGTCAGATGGAAGTGATAAAGAAGGAACTGCAGATGCTGGAAAATCGAAGGTACACAAAAATGCTGGAGAAACTCAGCGGGTGCAGCAGCATCTATGGAGCGAAGGAAATAGGTAACGTTTTCGGGCCGAAACCCTTCTTCTGAAGAAGGGTTTCGGCCCGAAACGTTACCTATTTCCTTCGCTCCATAGATGCTGCTGCACCCGCTGAGTTTCTCCAGCATTTTTGTGTACCTCAGATGGAAGTGATCTGGTTTACCTGCCAGGAGGAGTCTTATCTCTTCTAGGTGTAATGTTTCGAACGTTTTGGAGGAACTCAGCAGGCCAAGCGGCATCTGTGGAGGAAAAACCTT
Organism: Malacoraja senta; assembly: GCA_038087875.1. NCBI lineage: Eukaryota > Metazoa > Chordata > Chondrichthyes > Rajiformes > Rajidae > Malacoraja > Malacoraja senta. The sequence continues at coordinate 20,489,444 of CM075989.1, forward strand.
TTCACCCAGAGAGTTTTGAATCTGTGGAATTCTCTGCCTCAGAAGGCAGTGGAGGCCAATTCTCTGGATGCTTTCAAGAGAGAGTTAGATAGAGTTCTTAAAGATAGCGGAGTCAAGGGATATGGTGAGAAGGCAGGAACGGGATACTGATTGTGGATGATCAGCCATGATCACATTGAATGGCGGTGCTGGCTCAAAGGGCTGAATGGCCTACGCCTGCACCTATTGTCTATTGTCTATTGTCTAATGGCCAGATAACATTTTCAACTGTAAATGCAAGAACTCACAGTATGAATTCAGGCCAAATGCAACTTTCCATTGTCACATATTATCAAACACAATCTTTCATAGACTTTTGAACCTCACAGAATACCCACAGATTGTTAACTCATTCACATGTGCCCCTGTGGACACAGTTCTAAGTAATAATGATAGCTGGTGACAATCTTTCTCATCAAGTGAATGTGTGTTTGTATGGTTGTCCTGGTAAATGGTAAAGTAAAACTTCCTCAACAATTGATATGCTTGAATATGGACTTTCAATGAAGAATTATTTTACCAAAACTCAAACTTTCTCCAAAGTAAATGAAATAGTGCGCTGGGAGATGTAAAAATAATCATCTATTTTTTACTAATTTATTCCAATTGTCTAATATTACGTTATATTATGACTTGCTTGCAACTAAGTTAACAATACTTCCGCTACTACTTTCCCCTAAGGTTTTAGATGGAGGCCATTCAGCCCATCATATCTAGGCCAGTTCTCAGGATAATCTCATAAACCCCATATTTCCATGTGACCTATTCCCTCAGATATATCCATTCACTATGTTTACATATTCTGTTGTGCTGCAGCAAGTAAGAATTTCATTGTTCTGTCTGGGACTTGTGACAATAAAACACTTATAGGGCAGCCACGGTGGTGCAGCAGTAGAGTTGCTTGCAGCGCTGGAGACCCGGGTTCGATCCCGACTACGGGTGTTGGCTGTACGGAGTTTGTACGTTCTCCTCGTGACCGCGTGGGTTTTCTCCGTGATCTTCGGTTTCCTCCCACACTCCAAAGGCGTACAGGTTTGTAGGCTAATTGGCTTGGTGTAAATGTAAATTGTCCCCAGTGTGAGTAGGATAGTGTTAGTGTGTGGGGATCGCTGGTCGGTGCGGACTCGGTGGGCCGAAGGGCCTGTTTCCGCGCTGTATCTCTAAACTAAACTAAACTCTTGACTCTGTTGATTCTTGACTCGTGACACTAGGTCGAATTTACAGCAAACTCCACACAGACATCACCAGAGGTCAGGATTGAAACTAGAATCTTACTGTATGACTCCAACTATCGCAACATACATCTGCGTGGCTCTCTGTGAAATGTATGCGGCCCTTTTCATTTTTTTTTTTTTAAGGAGGCAAACTGCAACACCAAACACCACTGAAAGTATTAAATTATTGCACAAAGATACCGTTAACACATTTTAGTTTCTCTCCAGGGTGAAGCCGATTGTCACTCCTTGTTTAACTCTTTTTGATAAGAAAACTGGAAACATCACTTGGTTTATTTGAATTTCTGCACTGAAAGCTAAGATGTTGTCAAGTTTTTATTCTTGGTTGTGATCCAGGCTTTTAAGATTCCGTCTCTAGTGTCCATATCTTGAGAGCATTATTGATCGGCTTGGATAAAGTAGCTGTAACTGTGCCAGTGAGCCACACAGAATTTTGAATATTCAAACTCGAGGGACTGCATGGTGGCGCAGCGGTAGAGTTGCTGCCTTACAGTGCCAGAGACCCGGGTTCGATCCTGACTATGGGTGCTGTCTGTGCGGAGTTTGTACGTTCTCCCCTGTGACCATGTGGGGTTTTCTCCGGGTGCTCCGGTTTTCTCTCGCACTCCAAAGAGGTACAGGTTTGTAGGTTAATTGGCTTTGGTAAAATTGTAAATTGTCCCTAGTGTGTGGGATAGTGCTAGCGCACGGAGTGATCGCTGGTCGGCACGGACTCGGTGGGCCGAAGGGCCTGTTTCCGCGCTGTAGCTCTAAAGTCGGAAAGATTTCTCTTTCAATAACTCTCAGTATTGTGTTGATCCATTCTTTGTATTTCGGGGAAACCTCTTTCAGGAATATACATGTAGTCATTTTGGCTGTAGTTGCAACCTAGTATTCTTGGTCAAATGGAAAGTAAAAACCTTTTTGGCAGTGTTTTAAAAAAAACATTTGTCCCTCTATGCATATCATCATAAAATCCTTGCATTTCCCAGTGTTTTGGAGAAGATGTAATGAGAGGAAGGACTTGTTTATTAACGTATTTACATAGTGGAAACTACCTGTATTTCGAACAGGACAAAAAGTTAATTCAATTATTCATAAACTGCCATGCAGCATATTCAAATTATAACTATTCATTCTGTACAGAAATGTCTAAAAGTACCATCACTTAAAACCAGAACCGAGTTTTAAAAACCAATATTCGAGTGTCAAAACACATCGCTGGTCTTTGCATTAACACCATAAAACTTTTACTGCTAACTCATTTCACTAACCACATCAACAACAAAATGCTGATGAGTTGAATGACACTATTCTTAACACTGTCAAACATTCTGTTAAATGTGTCAGCTTGCAAAAGGCAGAAGGAACTTTCAGGCTTTTGCTGTTATCTGCTTTAACGCAGAAATTTGCGAGCAAAAGGAATCGTCTCAGCAATGCCAGTAAATGCCGCTTAAAAAAAAAAGTGACGCGCGGCGGGAAATTTGTCGTGAGATATCAGCCGACTTTCAGGGGGAAGAACGTGAACATTTCAGCCAGTGGAATTAAAATCAAAAAGAATTGTGAGCCAAAAGTTGTAGAATCCCAGCTCATCCAGAGTAAGTGGAGAAAGAGGAAAAATCACAGAGTGCTGGAGTAACTCGATACATCAGGCAGCATGTGTAATTAAGAAATAAGAATGAGGGGTCGGCCATTTAGGACTGAGATGAGGAAACACTTTTTCACCCAGAGAGTTGTGAATCTGTGGAATTCTCTGCCACATAAGGCAGTAGAGGTTCTCTTATGAAGAGAGAGTTAGATTTAGCTCTTAGGGCTAACGGATCAAGGGATTATGGGAGAAAGCAGGATAGGATACTGATTTTGTAGGATCAGCCATGATCATATTGAATGGCTTAAAGGGCCGAGTGGCCTATTCCTGCACCTATTTTCTATGTGTGGAGGATATGGATAGGCAATGCTTCCCATTGGGAGACTTCAGCCAGTCTGAAGGAGGCTCCTGACCCGAAACGTCACGTCCATGTTCTCTAGAAAAGTTGCCTGATCTGCTGAGTTACTCCAGCACTTTGTGTATTTGTTTTGTACACCAGCATCTGCAGTTCCTTGTGTCTCCAGGAAATTGAGAAAGATTGCAATGGCATTTGGATGTCAAATGGGCTCCAGGGAAAATCTGAGAATTGTTTGGATTTTTTGTTTTATTCTTCCCAAAGACTTGTCTGCAAAATGAACCATTTCCAACTCAATATCACATGCAAAGGGCACCTTTAACATTTTAAGCTTTGATTTATTTCCCTACCATACAAGCCTTGGTGTTTGGTGTCCACAAGTCAACTTCCCTTGATGTTTGAGATTCTGGTTCAACCACTGATGAAGCCTTGCGTTCATTCTTTCAGCTTCCATTAGGAATGTTCATTGGAGTATCCACACAGCAGACCAAACAGGCAGAAATCATAATCATCAAAGACTTGAACAGGTGCTCTTCAGGATCTTTGTAGGCCTGCAATAATGTAACTAATAATGAGGTGACCAAATTTGTTAAAGAATGTGAAGTCATATAGCAGGGAAACAGGCCCTTCGGCCCAACTGGTCCATGCCGACCAAGATGCCCCATCTAAACTAGTCCTATTTGCCTGCGATTGGCCCATATCCCTCTACGTTTTTAAGGTATTGGAGAACAGTTTCCCACACGCGACTGGGAACACATTCATTCATTAAGGCTAGCGTAAGAATGATGAGATTCAGCAGAGCAATTTCACAGAAATGAACATGTGAAAACGTAAATGACCTGACGAGTGAAATCCTGAAGCACAAGCCAAGAAACTGTACGCAATGTAAATGGAGAAGGTAACGTTTTTGCAGCATTTTTAATATAGTTCGAAACATAGAAACATAGAAAATAGGTGCTGGAGTAGGCCATTTGGCCCTTCGAGCCAGCACAGCCATTTAATATGATCATGGCTGATCATCCACAACCAGTACCCTGTTACTGCTTTCTCCCCATATCCCTTGATTCCTTTAGCCCTGAGAACTAAATCTCACTCTCTCTTGAAAACATCCAGTGAATTGGCCTCCACGGCCATATGTGTCAAAGAACTCCACAGATTCACAACTCTCTGGGTGAAGAAGTTTTTCCTCATCTCAGTCCTAAATGGCCTACCCCTTATTCTTAAACTGCGTGACCCCCCGGTTCTGGACTCCACCAACATCGGAAACATTTTTCCTGCATCTAGCCTGTCCAATCCCTCAAGAATTGTATATGTTTCTATAAGAAGCACAAGACAAGAAACTGTACGCCATGTCATTGGAGAAGGGAACGTTTTTGTAGCATTTTTAATATGGTTACATTTTGATGGGAAGTATTATGGATTTACTTAGAACATAGGACATTGAACAGTACAGTACAGGGATGGGCCATTCGGCCCACAACGTTTGTGCCGAACATGATGCCAAGTTAAACTGATCTCATCTGCTGTACATGATCCTCTATCCCTTGCACTTCCAGGTGCCTCTCTAAAAGCCTCTATCGTATCTGCCTCCACGACCACACCAGGCAATATGTTCCAGGCCCCCACCACTCTGTAAAAATATACCTGCCCGGCACGTCTCCATTGCACTTTGCCCCTCTTACCTTCCAACTACGCCCTCTAGTGTTGGATGTATACACCCTGGGGAAAAAAGCTTCTGGCTATCGACCCTATCTGTGCCTGGCATCATTTTATATACTTCTATCATGTCTCCCCTCAACTTCTGATATTCCAGAAATAACAATCCAATATTATCCAACCTCTCCTTGTGGCTGAAATCCTCTCATCCAGGCTGTACACATTGATGCTTCAAAATTTGAGCTTTTTTGAAAACTAATTCAGTTCAAGTTTGGTTTAGTTTAGTTTAGAGATACGGCGTGGAAACAGGCCCTTCGGCCCACCGGGTCCGTGCCGACCAGCGATCCCCGCACATTAACACTATCCTACACCCACTAGGGACAATTTTTACATTTACCGAGCCAATTAACCTACAAACCTGTACGTCTTTGGAGTGTGGGAGGAAACCGAAGATCTCGGAGAAAACCCACGCAGATCACGGGGAGAACGTACAAACTCCGTACAGACAGCACCTGTAGTCAGGATCGAACCCGGGTCTCCGGCGCTGCATTCGCTGTAAGGCAGCAACTCTACCGCTGTGCCACCATGATCATTTATTGCCACGTGTGACGAGGTACAGTGAAAAGCTTTTGTTTCGTGCTAACCAGTCAGCGGAAATAAACTAATTAACACTTTCATTGATAGGCATGAAGTCTCCATTAATGTCGGAGCTATTAGTTGGAAGTAGAGAATGGATCAAATTCAATGAAATTGCAAATAACTTGTGCAAGGATAAATTGTTCTCCTGATACGTGAAAAAACGACAACAAATTAGCTGGAATAATTCTCTCAGCTGATAGTACAGAACGAGTCTGAAGAAGGGTCTCGACCCGAAACGTCACCCATTCCTTCTCTCCAGAGATACAGCCTGTCCCGCTGAGTTACTCCAGCATTTTGTGCCTACCTTCCATTTAAACCAGCATCTGCAGTTCTTTCCCACACATAATAATTAGTACACTCCGCTGTAATTTCCAGGTAAAATAACTTTTTCAGAGAAAGTAGCTCGAGGATATAGTACAGAAAAAATAAGGATGCAGATAGATGTGGCGCAATTGAGATAACTTCATCAATAAAGTTTTGGACTTTGGTAGGACATCACCCAAAATCATTAAGATAATAGTTTCAAGGTTTCAAGGTCAGTTTATTGTCACATGTACCAGTGAAGGTGCAGTGAAATTTGAGTTACCATACAGCCATACTAAGTGAAAAGCAACAAGACACACAACCACATAACAGTTTACAGAAACATCCACCACAGTGGATTCCACATTCCTCACTGTGATCGAAGACAATAAAGTTCAAGTTCATCGGGGTGATCGAAAGTCCCGCGTCGTCGGGGCGGTTGAAACTCTCTCTGCGGCTTGGAGCTCCCGAGTCGGCCTCTACTTGTCACTGGCGATGTTTTTTCATAAGCTCCTGCAAAGATTTGTGCAAATCTCTCACTGCATTCGGATGATGCCAATCAGATGTGTGTGACAGGAAGCTCAAGGCTGTCTTGAGGGGAATGCCAGAACATCACTAAGTCAGGCTGGAGCTGAAACCAATTAAAACCAGAACGTGTCTCGGTTACAAGTCCTTCTGCTGAAAGTACTTCCCAAAACTCTGCGTTGTTCACGAGTTCACGTTATAAGAGTAGAATTAGGCCATTCGGCCCATCAAGTCTACTCCGCCAATCAATCATGGCTGATCTCTGCCTCCTAATCCCATTTTCCTACCTTCTCCCCATAACCCTTGACACCCCGTTCTAATCAAGAATTTGTCTATCTCTGCCTTAAAAATATCCACTGACTTGGCCTCCACAGCCCTCTGTAGCGATGAGTTCCACAGATTAACTACCCTCTGGCTAAAGAAGTTCCTTCTCATCTCCTTTTTAAAAGAGCGCCCTTTAATTCTGAGGCTGTGACCTCTGGTCCCAGTGGAAACATCCTCTCCACATCCACTCTATGTATGCCTTTCATTATTCTGTAAGTTTCAATGAGGTCCCCCCTCGACCTTCTAAACTCCAGCGAGTACAGGCCCGGTGCTGTCAAATGTTATGTAATGTGTAAGTATATTTTCACAAATAAATTTCAAACTTTGCAAATGTAATCATTCAGAATAATGTAATAATATATGTCTACTTATGTAGTGAAATTTGAGTGCCCAACAGAAGTCAAATACTTATACAGGAAAAATTATGCTGTAAGATTATTATGTTGCAAGTTTATTATATTAGTTTAGTTACATAGAAACATAGAAACATAGAAAGTAGGTGCGAGAGCAGACCACCAGGCCCATCGAGCCCGCACCGCCATTCGCTCATGGCTGAACACTAAACAGACACCCTTACCCACAAACAGTAGACACAAGACACAGAACACAAGACACTACCCTCCCCTTTATACCGCTATCACCCCTCTCCACCCCAAGAACCGCGTGATCTCCTGGGGGAGGCAAAAAACCGGATAAAAACCCAGGTCCAATTCGGGAAAAAAATCCGGGAAATTCCTCTCCGACCCCAATCCAGGCGATCGACACTTGTCCAGGAGATCACTCAGGTCTTACTATACTAACCATACCTAGGTCCATATCCCTGCCCTCTCCCCGTAGCCCCTTATCCCCTTGGCAGCTAAAAAACCATCTATTTTAGACTTAAATATATTTAATGTTTCTGCTTCCACTGCTCCCTGGGGCAGTGAATTCCATAAATTAACCACCCTCTGGGTGAAGAAGTTCTTCCTCAGCTCAGTTTTAAAAGAGCCCCCCCTTATTCTACAACTATGTCCCCTAGTTCTAGTTTCCCCGATCATTGGGAACATCCTCGGTGCATCCACCCGATCAAGGCCCCTCACGATCTTATATGTTTCAATGAGATCGCCTCTCATTCTTCTAAACTCCAAAGAGTAGAGTTCCAGCCTACTTAACCTTTCCTCATATGTCAATCCCCTCATTGCAGGAATTAATCTTGTAAACCTTCGCTGCACTGCCTCCAGGGCCAGTACATCCTTTCTTAAGTATGGACCCCAGAACTGTACACAGTATTCCAAATGTGGTCTCACTAATACTGTGTACAGCTGCAGCAAGACCTCCGTGTTTTTATACTCAATCCCCCTAGCAATAAAGGCCAAAACTCCATTGGCCTTCCTGATTGCTTGCTGCACCTGCATACTAACTTTTAGTGATTCATGTACTACTACCCCTAGATCCCTTTGCGTTGCATTACAACGCAGCTCCACCTCATTTAGAAAATAACTTGCCCTATCATTTTTTTTCCCAAAGTGAATGACTTCACATTTATTAGTATTAAATTTCATCTGCCAAGTTGTTGCCCACTCACCTAGCTTATCTATATCCTTTTGCAGACTCTTCCTATCCTCCTCATCCCCTACTTTTCCTCCCATTTTTGTATCGTCCGCAAATTTTGATATATTACACTTGGTTCCCTCCTCCAAATCATTTATATAAATTGTGAACAACTGGGGTCCCAGCACCGACCCTTGCGGAACCCCGCTAGTTACCGGTTGCCATCCCGAGTATGAACCATTTATCCCCACTCTCTGCTTCCTATTTGTTAGCCAATCCTCTACCCATGCTAATATATTACCCCCAATCCCATAATTTTTTATTTTTAGCAATAGTCTCTTATGTGGCACCTTGTCAAAAGCCTTTTGGAAGTCCAAGTATACCACATCCACCGGTTCCCCTTTATCCACCCGGGTTGTTACTTCCTCAAAGAATTCGAGCAGATTCGTTAAACAGGACTTCCCCTTCACAAAACCATGCTGGTTCTGTCCGATGAAGTCATGTTTATCCAAGTGCCCCGTTAGTGTTTCTTTAATAATTGTCTCTAACATTTTACCCACCACCGATGTTAGACTAACCGGTCTATAGTTACCCGCCTTCTGTTTACTTCCTTTTTTAAATATAGGTGTTACATTGGCCATTTTCCAATCCACTGGGACCGTTCCTGCCTCCAGGGAGTTTTGGAAAATTATCACCAATGCATCCACAATCCCCACCGCTATCTCCCTCAAGACCCTTGGATGTAATCCATCAGGCCCAGGGGATTTATCCTCCTTCAGTCTCATTAATTTCCCTAATACCACCTCCTTGGTGATCTTAATAGTATTTAGCTCCTCCATTCCTACCGCCCCCTGTTTATCCAGCGTTGGAATATTTTTTGTGTCTTCTATGGTGAAGACTGATACAAAATACTCGTTTAATGCCTTTGCCATTTCCATGTTCCCCACCAACAACTCTCCAGTCTCACCCTCCAATGGACCAACGTTCACCTTAGCCACCCTTTTTCTTTTTATATAGCTATAAAAACTCTTACTATTAGTTTTTATGTTGTTCGCTAAATTCCTTTCATAGTCTATTTTCCCCGTCTTAATTAATCTCTTAGTTATTTTTTGCTGACCTTTAAATGCTTCCCAATCCTCTACCCTCCCACTATCTCTGGCTACCTTATATGCCCTTGCCTTCAGCCGAATACTATCCTTTATAGTTTTACTGAGCCATGGCTGACTGTTCTTTCCTTACCCCTTTTTTTCTTCATAGGAATAAATTTTTCTTGAAGGTTATACAGTAGATCCTTAAACGTACACCACTGCTCATGTACCGTCTTATTCTTGAGTCTGCTATCCCAGTCAACTTTGATCAGCTCAGTCCTCATACCTTCATAATCCCCCTTATTTAAACTAAGTACCCTAGCCTGAGTTTCAACCTGCTCCCCTTCTATTTGAATATGGAATTCGACCATATTGTGGTCACTTGTTCCCAACGAGTCCCTAACTATGACAGTTTGGAGATACAGCATGGCAACAGGCCCTTTGAGCCACCAAGTCCACATCGATCACCTGTACATTGGTTCTATGTTATCCCAGTTTTGCATCCTACGCACTAGGGACAATTTACAGAAGCCAATTAACCTACAAACCTGTACAAACCTACAGGCTCTGGGATGTGAGAGGAAACCGGAGCACCTGGAGAAAACCCACACGGTGAACGGACAAACTCCCACCAGACAGCACCCGTAGCCAGGATCGAACCCGGGTCTCTGGCGCTGTGAAGCAGCAACTCTACCAGTGCCACACTAATTATAATTACCAATCCAGAATGCACTTTTGTGGAATATTTCATTTCATTCTATATTAGAGGTCGCGATTTATTCAATCTGGTTTCCTTGACCCTAATTTCTTCAGCGTGAAAAGTCATATCCATACTGAAAATCAGACTGGATCACAATCCATTTTCTGGATCTTCGAATCACAGTCAAAGGTGATGTTTGTCAGACTTGAGATGGTGATTGTGAATTGTTGAATCATTGTTGACTGTGTGGTGAAAATATGTTAGGTAAGGATTTCCCAGGATGTTAATCCAGTTTTGAGGGAATTTTGATAATAGACAATAGGTGCAGGAGTAAGCCATTCAGCCCTTCAAGCCATTCAATGTGATCATGGCTGATCATTGACACAGGTTCAAATCAGGATGTGAAATTTATAAAGAGGCAAAACGCAGAATGCTGGAGGAACTCAGGGGGTCAGGCAGCATCTGTGGAGGCAATGGACGGATGACGTTTCGGGTCAGAACCCTTCTTCAGACTGGAGAAGGATCCCGATCCAAATTGTTGCCAGTTCATTCCATCCACAAATTCTGACTGGCCTGCTGAGTTCCTCCAGCATTTCGCGTTTTGCTGAAGATTCCAGCCTCTACAGTTCCAAGTGTCTCCAACTTAAAAGCGACAGTGTGTACAGCGCTGATTTAGGTCGAAGCTTCAGTTTGCTGCCACCATAAATCCACCATTGAGTTTCTGTTTTAGCCAGAGTGTTCTGGTAGTGGGGGGAGGTGGATGTTTAATATTGTTGATGAGTCTGACTGCCAATAAAACACTTCATCTACACTTCACACTGCCTCGGCAAGGCCAGCAGCATAGTCAAGGACGGGTCTCACCCCGATCACTCCCTCTTCTCCCCTCTCCCATCAGGCTAGAGGTACAGAAGTTTGAAAACGCACACCTCCAGATTCAGGGACAGTCTCTTCCCAGCTGTTATCAGGCAACTGAACCATCCAATCAACAACTAGAGAGCGGTCCTGAACTACTATCTAACTCATTGGGGGCCCTCAGACTATCTTTAATCAGATGTTATTGGACTTTATCTTGCATTAAACGTTATTTCCTTTATCATGTATCTGCATTACTGGATGGCTCGATTGTAATCATGTGTAGTCTATTTTGCACATTAGTTAGCTTACAACAAAAGCATTATCACAATATCTTTTACACATGTTAACAAACTATACTAAACTAAAATGAACCATGTCCCTCAGCCTTGATATACAGAGATAATCTCCCCATTCCCCTATTTCCCTGAGAGCCCAAAACCTTACACATTCAAATATCCTTCCACTAAATTGCCGAGATCAAATTCAGCTGCATAAATTCAAAATTTGGCTAATGGTTCAAGAGTGTATAATTGTCAGAGGTACAGGCAACGAACAATTAAATTCTAACTTGCTGCAGCTTAACACCCCTGTCAACACAATAGTTTAGTTTAGTTTTTTGTTGTCACCTGTACTGAGGTACAGTGAAAAGCATTTTTGTTGTGGCACGGTGGAGCAGCGGTAGAGTTGCCACCGTCCAGCCGGAGACCCGGGTTTGATCCCGACTACAGGTGCTGTCTGTACAGAGTTTGTACGTTCTCCCTGCGACCTGCATGGGTTTCTCCGGGTATTCCGGTTTCCTCCCACACTCCAAGGACGTACAGGTTTGTAGACTAATTGGCTTCGGTAAACTTATAAATTGTCTCTAGTGTGTATAGAATAGGGTTAGTGCGTGGTGATCGCTGGTCGGCGTGGACTCGGTGAGCTGAAGGGCCTGTTTCCGCGCTGTATCTCTAAACTAATCAAAACTAAACTATCGATTCAGCTAAAAAACTATGCATGATTACAATTAAGCTGTCCACAGTGTACATATAACAGGATAAATGGAATAAAACACAATATAATAATCATAATACCATAAATTAATAAATCAGCGGTTTTAAAATGATGAGAGTAGTTTCAATTCCAATGGCAAAAGACTAAATATTCAGTATCTGGAAAAAAAACTTCACAAGCGAAATATTTCTCCTACTAAATTTAGTTTCCTACCCGGTATGTCAAATGACAAACTCAAAGAAACTTGGAGAATAGTGTCTTGTGCTATATAAATAAAATCTATTAATATTATTATTATTAGAATGAAAATATTTTTTTTAACATGATTTGTGGATTTGTAAGAAACATGACCATTGTGTTGAATAGCAACTCAATGTATTGAAGACGTTACAATTAAAGGAAAGCGCTAATATTTCAATGAGTCTTACATTGAATAGTTAATTGATTGAGGCAGTGCATCAATGTCGTATAAACTTTCCATTTTATTTTCAAAAGCGAGTGGGGAGAACAATCATTTTCCAAGCAGATTGTGAAATCTGCCGAGTCCAAACATTCTCATCCTTGAACATATTTTCCTTATCAAATTATTTCCACGGTGCTCCACTTCCTTGTTTTGTACTGCCACCTAAATATAGCACCACGAATGATGTCATTCACATCCCTCCCTTGTGCCTCAAATAATCCACTGTGCTTAAATAATTAGATGTCAGAGCTTTTCGGTTTCCGTGCACGTTCCAATACTTTTAACCTGCGTTGCCATTTAAGTCAAAAATACTTTCTGGTAAACAAATAACATCAGCCGTCACTGTCTAAAGATTCGAGGTACAAGCTCTCGTTCTGTGTAATTAGTGGAAGTTTTTGACATAATTGTATCTTTGCGCTGCACTCGCTTGTCAGTGAAGAGAAGAAAGAAGGTAGACAAAAATGCTGGAGAAACTCAGCGGGTGAGGCAGCATCTATGGAGCGAAGGAAATAGGCAACGTTTCGGCCACGAAACGTTGCCTATTTCCTTCGCTCCATAGTTGCTGCCTCACCCGCTGAGTTTCTCCAGCATTTTTGTCTACCTTCGGTTTTCCAGCATCTGCAGTTCCTTCTTAAACAAGAGAATAAAGATGCTGATTCTGGTACAATGTTGTGGAGTCCCGACTTACAGCAGCATTTCACAAGGGGGGAATGAAGGGGGACCTCGTTGGAACTTGCAGAATAATGAAAGGCATAGATAGAGTGGATGTGGAGAGGATGTTTCCACTGGTGGGAGAGTCAAGGACCAGAGGTCATAGCATCAGAATTAAAGGGCGCTCTTTTAGAAAGGAGGTGAGGAAGAACTTCTTTAGTCAGAGGGTAGTTCATCTGTGGAACTCATTGCCACAGAGGGCTGTGGAGGCCAAATCGGTGGATATTTTTAAGGCAGAAATAGACAAAGTCTTGATTCGAATGGGTGTCAAGGGTTATGGGGAGAAGACAAGAAAATGGGATTAGGAGGTAGAGATCAGCCATGATTGAATGGCAGAGTAGACTCCACTCCATCCACTCCATCTACGCCTTTCATTATTCTGTAAGTTTCAATGAGGTCCCCCCTCAACCTTCTAACCTCCAGCGAGTGGAGGCCCAGTGCTGTCAAGCGTGCATCATATGCTAGCTTTGTGGGTAGTTTTACACCCAGGAGCAGCAGTGGCCTGGGGTTTCCGCGTGATGGACTCAAGGACACTGGCAAAGCCCCATCTTGCTGCTGCTCCCTTAGAAGGAGATAAGTTCAGCTGCCCTGTGGTGGACAGAAACCAGTGTGATAGATAGGTCCTCTGCGGACTGGGATGTGTGACAGCTATCGGCAGCTGCAGCCTGGGCAGATACCATGGGGTGAAACCCAACACCATTGTGACCTCTACTTCCATCACAGAGAGGGACTGGTCTTGCTGTGTGGCTGGCTGCAGCTGTGCCCATTGCATTTGGCACATTTCTCTGACGACCTGCTTGGTGAAACATGACCTCCCTAACGACTGCCTCTCAATTAGATAGAGCGATTACCTTTCATCTGTGGATTGGGCCCTCTGTTCAGGCGTCTTCTCTTCCCCCTCCCCTAGTTTAGGTATACAGCGTGGAAACAGGCCCTTCGGCCCACCGAGTCCGTGCCGACCAGCGATCCCCGCACATTAACACTCTCCCACACCCACACTAGGGACAATTTACATTTATACCAAGCCAATTAGCCTACAAACCTGTACGTCTTTGGAGTGTGGGAGGAAACCGAAGATCTCGGAGAAAACCCACGCAGGTCACGGGGAGAACATACAAACTCTGTATAGACAGCACCCGTAGTCAGGATCGAACCCGGGTCTCCGGTGCTGCAAGCGCTGTAAGGCAGCAACTCTGCCGCTGCGCCACCGTGACCGCATTGCTGCCAGGGTGAGTTCTCTGTCCGAGGTTCCCTGTAACTGGCCATTCCTAGTGGTACCGCACCAGGAACACCTCCTTTCCCTCTGTTATCAGACAGGACGGCACAGTGGCGTAGCGGAAGAGTTGCTGCCTTACAGCGCCAGAGACCCGGGTTCGATCCCGACGACAGGTATTTGTCTACGGAGTTTGTGCGTTCTCCCCGTGACCTGCGTGGGTTTTCTCTGAGATCTTCGGTTTCCTCCCACACTCTAAAGGCGTGCAGTTTTGTAGGTTAATTGGCTTGGTGTATAAGTAAAATTGTCCCTAGTGTGTGTAGGGTAATGTTAATGTGTGGGGATCGCTGGCTGGCGTGGACTCGGTGGGCCGAAGGGCCTGTTTCCACGTTCTTGCAGCAGAATTAGACCATTCAGCCCATCATATCTACTCTGCCATTCAATCGTGGCTGATCTATCTCTCCCTCTCAACCGCATTCTCCTGCCTTCTTCCCGTAACCGCTGACACCCAGACATGGAACAGTACAGGAAAAGGCCCTTTGACCCACAATGTTTGTGCCGAACACGATGGCAAGATAAACTAATCTGCAGATGCCAGATATTTCTGAGTATGTTTCCCAGGGACCTGCAAATGGCGCACAGGTGGCAGAGTCTGCCATGTTAGTATATGCAATATTGGTCATGAACAAGAGGTAATATATTAAAGGTGTTGTTCTTGTAAGGATTGAATCATGCTGCTAACTGCTGTGGCCATAATGGTGGCAAGAAAAATCAGTGACAAAATATCAGGGCAACGCAACGGTAGAGTTGCTGCCCTACACCGCCAGAGACCCGGGTTCAATCCTGACTACGGGTGCAGTCTGTACGGAGTTTGTACATTCTACCTGTGACCGCGTGGGATTTCTCCGGGTGCTTTGGTTTCCTCCCAAACTCCAAAGACGTGCAGGTTTGTTGGTTTAATTGGCTTTGGTAAAACTCGTACTAATCAAGAATCTATCTACCTCTGCCTTAAAAATATCCATTGACTTGGCCTCCACAGCCGTCTGTGGCAAAGAATTCCACAGATTCACCACCCTCTGACTAACGAAATTCCTCCTCATCTCCTCCCCAAAAGAACGTCCTTTAATTTTGAGGTTGTGACCTGTAGTCCTAGGCCCTCCCACTAGTGGAAACATCCTCTCCACATCCACTCTATCCAAGCCTTTCACTATTCTATAGGGTCCTTCAGAGGTGACGGCTGCTTGAATGTGACACCAGAGCGCATTCTATTCTTTGTGACCTGCTGTGGCTAAACTATATTTGTGAAATGGAAACATAGTTGTCAAAGGGTTAATTGCAAACACTCCTTCTGCCTCACTGAACGAGGAATCAGCTGGTTTTGTTTGTCACTTCATATTCCGGAGATTTCAGGAGAATTCCCAATTGCATTTCTCCTGTAAGAACTTCCACTTGTGGGAGCACAGTAAATAGAGATCTCTAACCAAGTGATGCAGTTATATATTGTTGGCTGAATTCCAGACACATCTCAGTGGAATTCTGTGACCAGTGGAGTGTGTCGTTTTATCAAATGTACAGCTATGTACAGAAATTCCACTAAGTGGTTTGCTTAAATCTCTGCCAGCGCAGAATAATGTTCAGTAGCAGAATCAGACAGATTATGTTTATCAGATATGTTTATGTTTTGAAGTCCATTAAGATCAAATACATTTTCAGATGGCTAATAAAATATCCACTCTATTTATTTTTCGGGTTCCATGTTTTAAAAGGAAAATGGGTGATGGCGAGGACTGGCGTTGGTGGCAGATACCATAGTGGCATTGAAGATATTTTCGGATAAACTCATGGATATGTACGGAATGGAGGTACACGAATTATGTGCAGGCAGATAAGGGTTGGTCTTGGCATCATGCGTGGAGCAGGTATTGTGGGTCGAAGAGCCTGTTCCTGTGCTGTACTGTGTAGGAAGGAACTGCAGATGCTTGTTTACACTGAAGATAGACACAAACAGCTGGAGTAACTCAGCGGGTCAGGCAGCATCTCTGGAGAAAAGGAATAGGTGACGTTTCAGGCCGAGACCCTTCTTCAGACTCTTCAGGGGAGAGGGAAACAAATATGCAAAGGTGCATAGAACAAATGAACGACAGACATGCAAAAGGACAAATCAAAGCCAGCATGGATGATCAAGGAAAGGTGGAGCCCACAATGGTCTATTGTTGACTGTGGGGAAGGTGATAATGAGTGATACAAACGGTGAAACTCAGCAGGACGACAGTGAAACTAGTCAGATGACTAGGGTGGGGGTGGGACGGAGAGAGAGGGGATGCCAAGTCGACTTTATTTGTCACATACACATACAAGATGTACAGTGAAATGAAAGTGGCAATGCTTGCGGGATTGTGCAAAACAACAGAAGAGAACAGAACCAGTATTTACATTAAAAAAAAGAAGACACAACAGTATTTACGCCCTGGTGAGATCAGAGTTTACATTCCAGACGGCCTGTGGGAAGAAACTCCGTCTCATCCTCTCTGTTTTCACAGCGTGACAGCTGGAACAGTCCGTTGCTGGGGTGGTAGGGTCCCCCATAATGTTGCTGGCTCTGGATCTGCACCTCCTGGAGTATAGGTCCTGCAGGGGGGGGGGGAGTGTAGTTCCCATGGTGCGTTCGGCCGAACGCACTACTCTCTGCAGAGCCTTCCTGTCCTGGGCAGAGCTGTTGCCAAACCAGAGAGAGATGTTTCCAGTTAGATGCAAAGGTTACTTGAAGTTAGAGAAATCAATATTCATATCAATGGGTTGTAAGCTGCCCAAGCAAAATAGATAATAGGTGCAGGAGTCGGCCATTCGGCCCTACGAGCCAGCACCGCCATTCACTGTGATCATGAAATATGAGGTTGTATGTTGTATATTGTGTGATAGACATTTATCCATCTAATCTTGTTCCATATCATTGCAACTTCATGCTCTGAAGCTTGTTTCCCAACCAACATCCCGTCTCCTCAACCTTGCAGAGCTTATTTAGTAAGTTTCAGGTCTTTTTCACCTTTAATAGTTTTTTTCCTATATAATTGAAAGATGGTGATTCTTCCTAGCCACTGATTGGATTAATAGAATTATGCAACAGGGAAACATATTTATAATATAGTGCGCAGTTGGGTCATAAGGCCATAAGTGATAGGAGCAGAAGTAGGCCATTCGGCCCATCGTCTGCGCCATTCAATCATGGCTGATCTATGTCTCCCTCCAAACCCCATTCTCCTGCCTTCTCCCCATAAACCCCGACACCTGTACTAAACAATGAGTTCTGGTTGCCCCATTACAGGAGAGATATGGACGCTTTGAAGAGGGTGCAGGTTTACCAGAATGCTGCCTGGATTTGGGTGTTTAACCTATGCGAGTGGTTGGACAGGAGGTTAGGGGGATATCTTCATATCCCTCCGGGCATCTTCTATTTCCAGCGACAATCATATTCTTAGCACTCTGCATGACATGGAAACGCCTGAACTTTGGTGATGTTAGACTTTGTTCACCAGGCACTGAACTGCAAATATTAATTTCTCCAAAGTCCCTGAGAGCCAGCACATGGATGACTTTCATCTGGTCGGGAGTTAATCCCAGGTCCCTGAAGCAAAATACCAGCATCCGTCTCACTGCAAGGTTTAATTCACCCAGCACTTAGACAACCATTGTTTACGAAGAGATTAAATTATCCAGTTGTGGTGGCTTTGCTTTGAGTTGCACAACGTCGAGACACTGCATTTATAAATAGCAAAGTAACTGTCCAAAAGTATGCGGCAAATAGAAAACATTTCAAAGCCTTTAATGTGGAAAATCCAACAACATCGACAATGTCTGGGACAAAATGCAGCTTTTTTTAAATCACTATAAATAAATTTAATTTGTAATAAAAAATATATATTAAACGCAAAACGCTGCAAAACACTTAATACATTCTCTAAATGTCTACATTTAATATTTATTTTTACATGTCTGTACATTCAATAATGTCCATACGTTCCATATTGCTTCTCCTCACGGCAGTTTGTTAGTTTTAGAGATACAGTGTAGAAACAGGCCCTTCGGCCCACCTGGTCCGCGCCAACCAGTGATCACCCCGCGCACTAGTTCCATTGTACACTTTAGAGACAATTTACAGAAGCCAATGAATCTACAAACCCGCTCGTCTTTGGAATGTGGGAGGGAACCTGGGCAACCGGAGAAAACCCACGCAGTCACAGGGAGAACTTACAAACTCCGTACAGACAGCACCCGTAGTCAGGATCGAACCCGGGTCTCTGGCGTTGTAGGGCAGCAACTCTACCGCTGCGCCACCGTGCCAACCCGAAGAAGCGAGAAAATTAATTCTTGTTCTTTGTCGTAAGTTGGAATTTCCAAGACAGGAAGTCGAGTTTCAAAGTTACTGAAGAATTTTGCTTTGTCACTTTAAAGTAAAATCCGAAAGGAAAAGAAAATGCTTGTATTCAACCTCCTTTATAGTTAGTTAACAATGGTCGCCACACTACAAATACGGGCAATCTGAAATTAAGATTAATGCTAGAAATATCAGCGACTGAGGATTGATTTGACTATGGCTGCAAATGGCTGCCATCTCCTGCCCATGACTGCTGGGGAGACACAGATATGGATGATGGGGACTAAATCATATCAGCTTTATTATTATTTGAACACGTTTGTTCACACAACATGCTCATTTTCAGGAATAAAGAAATTACATTATTTTATCACTTTTTCTGAGAAGCATAAAAATATGTTAAAGAAAGTTGCAAATTAAAATTATTAACCAGATAAGGGCGGCATGTCGGTGCAATGGTAGAGGTGCTGCCTTACAGCTCTTGCAGCACCGGAGACCCGGGTTCGATCCCGACTACGGGTCCTGTTTGTATGGAATTTGTACTCCCCATGACCGCGTGGATTTTCTCTGAGATCTTGTGTTTCGTCCCACACTCTAAAGACGTGCAGGTTTTTAGGTTAATTGGCTAGGTGTATATGTAAATTGTCCCTAGTGTGTGTAGGAGAGTGTTAATGTGCAGGGGATCGCTGGTCAGTGCAGACTCGGTGGGCCAAAGGGCCTGTTTCCACGCTGTATCTCTAAACTAAACTCAAACTAAAAATCTTTGCTCTATTCTAAAGGATGAAACTCTGTGTAAATGACCAGTGTAAGGCTATAGTGCTATAGTGTACTCATCATCGATTATAATGGTATACATTGCTTTATCTTCCACATTGTGTCAGAACAACATCAATAATTTGCTGTTCGTGAAACAATTGGAAATGTTTACTTCACTACCTCCAGACAAAATTTTGAAAAATTCTGTACAAATTTTTTCAGTAATGATGCAGAGCTCTTGACTACATCTATAATTCAGTGTCTTGTGAAACAATGGCCCGAATTTTCAGGCACAGCCCTGCTGCCCCTAATTGCAACCTGAACTCAAGTGGGTCAGATGCAGAGGGATTAACCTGTTTGCCAAAAGCCTTCTGCAGTTTAGCCATGAGAGAGAGCTTTGAGGAACATCTGGAGGTGCACTGACTCCCAAAAGTCTGATGGGTAGTCAGACAGCATAGAAACAGGCCCTTCGGCCCAATCATCCATGCTAACAAAGATTCCCCATCTACGCCAATCTCATTCGCATACACTTGACTCGTATCTCTCCAAATCCTTCCTGTCCATGAATCTGTCTAAGAAGGAACTGCAGATGCTGGAAAATCGAAGGTAGACAAAAATGGCCAGTGAAGAATGGGCTAATATAAAATAATGGACACATTGCTGCTGTAACTCAAGGGGTCAGGTAGCATCTCTGAAGAATAATGGCTAAGTGACGGTTCGGGTCGGGACCCTTTTTCCTATTGATTGAATCACCCACCTCACCCCCCCTCACCTGTAATGGAGTTAAACGTTGCACCATCATCAGTAAACTGACACACACTTCTAACCTCATGGCCAGAGGAACGTCAGAGAACCCTTTACTGGGAAGTGGACGTGTAAAATACTTCTTATTCGTTTGGAACAAGAACAAAATAAACAAAGACACAAAAAGCTGACCAGGCAGCATCTCTGGAGAATGTGGATAGGCAACATTTTGTTTTGGTTCCACA
This sequence comes from Malacoraja senta, assembly GCA_038087875.1. Lineage (NCBI taxonomy): Eukaryota > Metazoa > Chordata > Chondrichthyes > Rajiformes > Rajidae > Malacoraja > Malacoraja senta. The sequence goes on from CM075989.1 coordinate 20,509,757, forward strand.
GATGCTGCCTAAGTTACTCCAGCACTTTGTATATTTTTTGGTAAACCTGCCTTTACCAAAAAAGAAGCTGTTTCTTGTTTCAACATAAAACAAACAAAAATGTGTATTATTGTTGATTTAATCAGGCCATCAGTCACCCACAGGATAACAAAGTGCCTGGGCTACTCAGCCACTATCTATCACGCAGAGGAAACCATCAAGTGGTTAAGGCAATTCACCAGCAAGGCTGTAAACAAATAATAAGCACCTCCTCAAGATTCAAGATAAATCAGCTTCCAAATGCAAGAGACTGAAATCTGATTGAACAGTGGCAGAATAACAATCTTACTCTCAATTCAGCAAGAACAAGGAGCTGAATGTGTGGGAAGGAACTGCAGAAGCTGGTTTAAACCAAAGATAGACACAAGAAAGCTGGAGTAACTCTGCGGGTCAGGCAGCATCTCTGGAGAAAAGGAATCGGTGAAGTTTTGGGTCGAGACCCTTCTTCCGACTGAGCTGATTGTTGGGGAAAGCTGAGGATCCACAAATCTGTCTTCATTGACAGGTTAGTGTTGAAAAGAGTCAACAACTTCAAGTTCCTGGGCATGCATATTTCTGAAGGAATACTCTGGGCACAGCATATTGACGCAATCATAAAGAAAGCCCACCAACACCTCTCACTCCTTAGAAGATTTAATAGATTCAGTAGATAGACACAAAGGCTAGAGTAACATCAGCGGGACAGGCAGCATCTCTGGAGAGAAGGAATGGGTGACGTTTTGGGTCGAGACCCTTCTTCAGACTTCAGTAGATTCAGTATGTTGACGAACACGCTCATCAACTTCCACTGGTGTACGATAAAGAGCATATTGTCTGGTTGCATCACGGCCTGCCCTGGCAACTTGAATGCTCAGGAATGAAGGATTACAGAGAATGGTAGACACTGCCTGAACACTTTAATACAATTTAAAATTTTACATAGATTATATTATTCGAAAACTAAAATTCATAAAATTTTCCCAAATGTATCATCTATTTGTGATAAATGTCAATCCCAAGAAGCTACTATAGCGCACTCATTCGTTTCTTGTACAAAAATTCAAAAATTTTGGAATGAAATTTTTGAAATCTTTACAAAGTTATTTAAAACAAGACTGATACCCAAAGCAGAATGGATTATCTTCGGTATAACGGAAGATGGTCCAGAACTAAATGTGTTTCAAAAGAAACTAATGGACTATGGGTTAATAACTGGAAAAAAGCTAATTCTAAAATTTTGGAAGAAGGCTCCAATACCAATATAAATATGTGGATTTCAAATATGTTTGAAACATTACACCTAGAAGAGATAAGACTCCTCCTAGCAGGTAAACCAGATCACTTCCACCTGACGTGGTCTGCATTTATAGAATTATTACAAACATAGGGTGCAAAAGTACTTAAAAAAAAATTGAGGTCAGGTAAGGGGGGATGATAGTTGAAGAGTTGGTATGTCCCATTTACGTAATGCTCATAAAAATATTTGTTTCTCTCTTTTTCCTCTTTCTCTCTCTCTTTCTTTCCTAGGGTCTATTTCTTAACTCTTTTTCTTTTGTTTTTAATTTTGCTCTTATAGGGTCTTCGTCCTTTTTTGTTGTCACATTTCCTACACTTTCACTTTTTCCTTCACTTTCTTCTTTCTTTCAATCTTTTCCTTTTCTAGTGTAAAAAATAAATGGAGTACATTAATTGTAAGAAGATATAAATGACGAGTATTAATGTATGTGGTTGTAATGTAATGTACTTCTAATAAATAAAAAATAAAAAAAATAAAAAGCATCTCTGGAGAGAAGGAATGGGTGACGTTTTGGGTCGAGACCCTTCTTCAGACTTCAGTAGATTCAGTATGTTGACGAACACGCTCATCAACTTCCACTGGTGTACGATAAAGAGCATATTGTCTGGTTGCATCACGGCCTACCCTGGCAACTTGAATGCTCAGGAATGAAGGATTACAGATAATGGTAGACACTGCCTGGTCCATCACGGGTATTGACCACAAAGGGATCTATTGGAGATGCTGCCTCAAAATAAATAGCCAGAATCATCAAAGATCCACACCATCCTGATCACGTTCTCCTGTCACTCCTACATTGGGGAAAAAGGTACAGGATTTAGAAAACCATGACCACCAGGTTCAAGAACATCATCTTCCCAATAACCATCAGGCTCTTGAACACTGATCAACACTAACCTCAACTATCTTTGGTTAAACATAAGGGCCTGTTCCACTTAGGCTATTTTTTAGGCGACTACAGGCGACTAGGCTGTCGCCACATGGTCGCCGGGGTGTTGCCTGTACGGTCGTGAGTCGTCTCCACAGTCGCCCAAAGAGTCGTAGCTTCTTTCTGGTCACCGCTGGATTTTCAACATGTTGAAAAATGTTCGTAGACAGTTGGCGACAGTGGGTTTGACGCCAATGAGCGTAGCTTGACTTCTCCTGACGTAGGTGCTGTCGCAGTTGTCGCCAGGTTAACGTAGGTTGTCGCCGGTGCTCACTTCATTTTTTGTTGATGTTAAAGTAATGATTCTATTTCAAATTTTATGTCGAAGGGGGGTCCAGTCGCAGGTTTTTCAGCGACCTGCTACGACTATGACAGTCGCCTAAAAATAGCCTAAGTGGGACAGACCTTTAAGGACTTCACAATTTTGTTTTGAATTGGTATTGTGGTTATTGATTTATTGAATTATTGTTAATTATATATAATACAATAATATGAACTCAGATGCTTCTGTGAGTAATTTCTTCACTTAAAGGGATGTAGATCATTTTATTTCTCCACACTGGTGGAAAGTGCAAAGCAGATTGAGCTATAATCTTATTGCCTGAGGTATTTTGGGTTCCATTCTTGCTGCTATTTCAGTTTAGTTTTAGAGATAGAGCGCGGGAAACAGGCCTTTCGGCCCACCGAGTCCATGCTGACCAGCTATTCCCCAACACTTACACTATCCTACACACACCCGGGACAACTTACAACTATACCAAGCCAATTAACATACAAACATGTATGTCTTTGGAGTGTGGGATGAAACCGACGATTCCGGAGAAAACCCACGCAGGTCACAGTGATGACATGCAAACTCCGTACAGACAAGCACCCGTGGTCAGGATAATATTCGGGGTCACTGGCGCTGTAAGGCAGCGACTCTACCGCTGCGCCATCGTGCCGCCCCAATTTCCTATGTTCTTAATTAAAATTGTCTCTCTGATCACAGCCTCCCTGATGTCATTTTCCGAGCAAGATCATCGCACTCCGTAAAACAAATTTGCTGCCATGTCTAAGGTTGCTGCATCAGGGCAGATTATCTGCAAGAATGCACCTGGGTTCATCTGTCAATTCAATGCTGAGCATCATTTTCATGAACAAAAACATTGTATGAGCTTGTTTTTGCAAATGCTTTGAAAGCAACCTATCAGAGCATGGAAACAGTCCTACACGAGTCCCACCTGCCTGCGTTTGGCCCACATCCCAAATCTGTCCTATCCATGTACCTTACATTTGATCTCCGTTTGCTTTGTTGATACCTTCTCCCAGCCAACAATGATCGATTCTACATTTTCCTTGATCTTCATTCCCTTTTTCCCTCTTTTCACACCTTACACTTCCTTATCTCTGTATCTCCCTCTCCCCTGACATCAGTCTGAAGAAGGGTATCGACCGAAACGTCGCCCATTCCTTCTCTCCAAAGATGCTGCCTGTCCTGCTGAGTTACTCCAGCATTTTGTGTCTATCTTCGGTTGAAACCAGCATCTACAGTTCCTTCCTACACTATCCATGTACCTGTCTAAATGGTATGGGAATATCATTTTTACAACTGTGTAGTTCTGTTATAGTACTTCACTGTCCTAAACGTTATCTTGTGTTGCATTCATTGCTTAAAATACACGATCTTAAATGCTGCTGCAATTATTTACTTAATCTGCAACTCTCAATATTTATCTGGAGCTATCTTTCAGACTTTTGCATTGATTGTTTTTCCCTGCTATTATCTAGAAGCTTTAATGTACAACCAGCCAGCAATGTGCCCAATGCAGAAAACAGATTAATTATTGCATGAGATAATCTAGCAGATGGTAGCCCTATTGATAGTTACAAGTACCTACACACATTGGATAATTGAAACCACCCATTGTTTATTCATGTGTGAGAAAGAACTGCAGATGCTGGATAAAATCGAAGGTAGACACAAAATGCTGGAGTAACTCAGCGGGTTATGGATTTAAGAGAGTTAGATAGAGCTCTAGGGGCTAGTGGAGTCAAGGGATATGGGAAGAAGGCAGGCACGGGTTATTGATAGGGGACGATCAGCCATGATCTCAATGAATGGCGGTGCTGGCTCGAAGGGCCGAATGGCCTCCTCCTGCACCTATTTTTCTATGGGTGAGGCAGCATCTATGGAGAGAAGGAATGGGTGACGTTTCGGGTCGAGACCCGAAACGTCACCCATTCCTTCTCTCCATAGATGCTGCCTCACCCGCTGAGTTACTCCAGCATTTTGTGTCTGCCATTGTTATCATTGTGGTCTCACAAGTGAATTGATGTTAATTCAACTTGATCCATGGCCTGAAGCATGTTCGAATGTCAAATTACTTCTGGGGGGTTATGCAATAACCTGAATATTACAGCTTGAATTAACGAGCAACTTAACTCTCTTTGACCACTTTGACATATTATCTGACAAGATGTTTGCTCTTGTTGAGCTGAAAGACAAGCAAAACATGCTGGAAGCAGTCAACTCTATGGGCAAATGGGCCTGGCTTGGATGGAGCATCTTGGTGGGCATTGTCGAGCTGGGCCGCAGGTTCTGTTTCCGCCCGGTGTGGCTCTATAAATGGGTAGCCAGTATCGGCTGTGCGAACAGACAAGATTTATTCCTGTAAGTTTATTTGGAAGAGGAGTAGGAAGAGATCTAGTCACCCATTGGACTTGTGCTGTATTCCGTAAGATCGTGGCTAATCAAGCCTTGGCTTCTGCTCCACTTTTCCAGACTGAGGTCTGAAACATCATCTATTCCTTTTCTCCAGAGAACCGAAACATCACCTATTCTTTCTATCCAGAGATGCTGCCTGACCCGCAGAGTTACTCCAGCATTTTGTGTCTATCTTTGGTGTAAACCTGCGCCTTCAGTTCCTTCCTACACATTTTGTCTACTTTTCCACCTCCATAATCACTGATTCCCCCAGGCTCCATAGAACTGAGGAGCAAGTGCTGGAAGATAGGTTTAATAGGGATGGGTGTCCATGGATCAGCATGGAGATAGTGGGCCGAATGGCCTGTATCTGTGATGTTCGGCTCCAGGAATCAATTTCAATAATAAAAAATCTCTTTATTCTGCTTCTCATGGCTGTGTTTGAACTGCAATATTTTTTTCTTTCCATTGGAATAAAAATATGGAAGTGGGAAACTCAAAAGTGGATCAAGCAATGCTCTTAACAATGCACAACTCAGCTTGAACTTCCACTTGAGTGAAGCACCGTTACTTTGTCGCTGGCTAGATTCAGGCACTGAAATGTCCAGTGATTAACAATGCCACCTGCTGCAGGCCTCAAAGACACGCCTGTGTCATACAACGAATGCTAGAGATGCCTGGTTGTATTTAGGACAACCACCTATCTGTCTCTCTTGCTGTAATTTATCCTTGCTTAAGCACAGAAGACAGTGAATCAGGCCTTAGTTTAGTTTAGTTTAGAGATACACTGCGGAAACAGGGCCTTCGGCCCACCGGGTCCTCGCCGACCAACGATCCCTGCACATTAACACTATCCTACTCACACGAGGGAAAATTTTATATTTGCACCAAGCCAATTAATCTCCAAACCTGTACGTCTTTGGAGTGTGGGAGGAAACCCACGCAGGTCACGGGGAGAATGTACAAACTCCGTACAAACAAGCACCCGTAGTCAGGGTCGAACCCGGGTCTCTGGCGCTGTAAGGCAACAACTCTACCCTTATGCCACCGTGCAGCCTTATGGGAGAAAGGCTCCTTTCAAAACCAGCTGGCTTGGCATTGAAGGGGAATGCCTAGGCACCTCACACAGCAGCACCAGATCAATCAGCATTTTCATGAGGGAAGATAAGATACAGGTGAACCATTTTTATGCTTGTATTGTAAAATACTAAGAAAAAAACAGATCATTAAGATGCAAAATTAGAATCATAAAAGCTACTGACCATATTGGTGCAGGAATAAAATATTGTCATATACAAAATTTAATTCTGATCTTAATCTAATGTATCGTTTCTACCACTTCATAACTTCATATGTGAATAGGAACGGAATTGGGCCATTTGGTCCATCAAGTCTACTCCCCCATTCAATCATGGCTGATCTATCTTCCCCTCTCAACCACATTCTCCTGCCTTCTCCCCATAACCCCGACACCATTACTAATCAAGATTCTGTCAATCTCCGCCTTAAAAATATCCATTGATTTGGCCTTCACAGCCATCTGTGGCAAATGTCCAGTTTTACATCTAACTGGTACAGATGGATGATTATATTACTTTATAGCCCTGCAGATTATGTATTCGTCTCACTTTGCAATATTTTAGTAAACATGCGTTTTAAATTATTAAAAATGTTACAGAGCCCTAGTGAGACCACACCTGGAGTATTGTGTACAGTTTTGGTCCCCTAATTTGAGGAAGGACATTCTTGCTATTGAGGGAGTGCAGCGTAGGTTTACAAGGTTAATTCCCAGGATGGCGGGACTGTCATATGCTGAGAGAATGGAGCAGCTGGGCTTGTACACTCTGGAGTTTAGAAGGATGAGAGGGTATCTCATTGAAACATATAAGATTGTTAAGGGTTTGGACACGCTAGAGGCAGGAAACATGTTCCTGATGTTGGGGGAGTCCAGAACCAGGGGCCACAGTTTAAGAATAAGGAGTAAGCCATTTAGAACAGAGACAAGGAAACACTTTTTCTCACAGAGAGTGGCGAGTCTGTGGAATTCTCTGCCTCAGAGGGCGGTGGAGGCAGGTTCTCTGGATGCTTTCAAGAGAGAGCTAGATAGGGCTCTTAAAAATAGCGGAGTCGGGTGATATGGGGAGAAGGCAGGAACGGGGTACTGATTGTGGATGATCGGCCATGATCACATTGAATGGCGGTGCTGGCTCGGAGGGCCGAATGGCCTACTCCTGCACCTATTGTCTATTGTCTATTTTGTTACAAACGAATGTGGCAGTATGTAACTCGGAGTGGACCAATAAAGTTAACAACAGAACAAATAATGATATATCCTGTGTAGTGGTTGTTCATAATTTAGTTTCCTTTGTTCACACTACAGCAAAGCAGAGCCTGGAACTTCAATGCCATCTCAGAGGTAGATTTTAAACTGTTGTCTGTGTGTGTAGGTTTTGGTGACTGTGAGTGAGTGCGTGTCTGTGTGTCTGTCTGTATGCATGTGTGTCTGTGTGTGCAAATGCACTGAGTTTGTTCATATCTATGTGCTGCTGTGTTGTGTGTGCATGTATGTGCGTCTGTGTCTGTCTGTAAGATGATTCAGTCCAGGAACTGATGTCATATTCCCCATGAATAACAAATTTTCATTCTGGCTTCATGTTTGACCTTTTAAGTAGAAGTTCAACGACTTTGCAGTCTTTCATCATTTACTTGTTTTACAAAAGATTCGAGCTTGAATAGGACTATCTTTGTCTCTTAGACAAGACAATGTCAACATTTACATGTATTTTCCACGCAACCTGCATAACTCTTATTTGGATGTTCCTGCTTTGTTAAATTTGGCTCCCCGTTTTATTTATTTGTAATATAGCCGAACAAGTGTCAGAGTGGCGCAGCGATATAGTTGCTGCCTTACAGCGCCAGAAACCCGGGTTTGATCCTGACTACGGGTGCTGTTTGAATGGTGTTTGTACGTTCTCTCTGTGACCACTTGGGTTTCCTCCAGGTGCTCTGGTTTCCTCCCACACTCCAAAGACGAACAGGTTTGTAGGCTAATTGGCTTGGGAAAATTGTAAATTGTCCCTAATGTCTGTAGGATATTGTTAGTGTGCATGGATCGCTGGTCAGAGTGGACTTGGTGGGCCAAAGGGCTTGTTTCCACACTGAATCTCTAAACTAAACAAAACTAACCAAGATCAGCAATATACTGCTGTTGTACTGATTACTACAATAAACCATACATCAGTGACCATGCCATATTTTAGTATGAATAGAGATGTCTAAGTAATTTTCTCTTGCCTTCACTTCCTAGCTCCAAAACTGTAAAGAGCTCACATGTTTCCTTACATGCTGTTGCCTTTATCACCATCTCCTCTTTCCTCTGGCTCTAATCTAACAATGGTCTCCCGTACATTATTTCCCTTTCCTTGCAGCCCCCCTCCACAACACTCTTCTTGTCCTGTTCATCTCTAAGATTCACTTCCTGCTTCTTTGACCCACTCACCCCTTGACTTAACTTAATTTCCTGGCCCCATGATAGCTGACTCAGTTAAAAGCTTCCTTCCACATGCACAGTTCCCTCCCCTGCCCTGAAGTCTACTTCAACATTGTCAATTCTGCCTTCTTCCTCACGCATCACTCTGGATGAACAAGACCATGTCGAAACCATGAAGCATTGTTTGACCCAAAAAATGAACTTCAAAAACCATACTCCATCATTCATCAGAGCTGCTTATTTGCTTAAGAATCTTACCTTCTTTGGAAATGTTTATCCATAGCTTCGCGAAATTCCGATGCCGAGTTTGTTGATCTGACGATTGAGAGACAAATTGAAAATTGGGGAATAAATAAATAAAACCCCTCTCAACGGATGTAGAGAGGATGTTTCCACTAGTGGGAGAGAGTGGGACTAGTGAGTCAAGTCAAGTGAGTCAAGTGAGTTTATTGTCATGTGTCCCTGATAGGACAATGAAATTCTTGCTTTGCTTCAGCACAACAGAACATAGTAGGCATTGACTACAAGGCATTCTATAAATATATACACACTGATAAAGTGCAAATAACAGTATTGGCTAATAAAGTTCAGTGTTATGTCCGAGCCAGGTTTAATAGCCTGATGGCTGTGGGGAAGTAGCTGTTCCTGAACCTGGTCGTTGCAGTCTTCAGGCTCCTGTACCTTCTACCTGAAGGTAGTAAGGAGATGAGTGTGTGGCCAGGATGGTGTGGGTCCTTGATGATGCTGCCAGCCTTTTTGAGGCAGCGACTGTGATAGATCCCCTCGATGGAAGGGAGGTCAGAGCCGATGATGGACTGGGCAGTGTTTACTACTCTTTGTAGTCTTTTCCTCTCCAGGGCGCTCAAGTTGCCGAACCAAGCCACGATGCAACCGGTCAGCATGCTCTCTACAGAATTATAGCCACAGAATTAAAGGATGTTCTTTTAGGAGGGAGATGAGGAGGAATTTCTTTAGCCAGAGGGTGGTGAATCTGTGGAATTCATTGCCACAAAATGCTGTGAAGGCCAAGTCAATGGATATTTTTAAGGCAGAGATAGATAGATTCTTGATTAGTATGGGTGTCAGAGGTTATGGGTAGAAGGCAGGAGAATGGGGTTAGGAGGAGAGATAGATCGGCCTGTGAATGGCGGAGTCGACTTGATGGGCCGAATGTTTTAATTCTACTCCTATCACTTATGATTTTATGATCTTTGTGACCACACTGAACCAACAGCACACATTATACCAGTGTACACACAGCCTTTGGTCAGAGACAGGACTACGGCCCTGCCAACAAGTATACAACCAATATGAATATCTGACTGACTGTAATGGTCCATAAGAGGAGTGAGCCCATAAACCTGTAGCTCTTAAAGATGATTACTGTCGGAGTAATGGATCATTGCTGTCAGAGGGCGAGAATCAATATAATATTTGCAGATGAAGAAGGAACATAACACAAAACGTTGCCTGTCCATTCCCTCCACAGATGATGCCTGACCCACACTGTGTTGGAGTTACTCCAGCTTTTTGTTTCTATCTTCAGTTTCAATCACCACCTGCAGTTCCTTCCTACACTTTGTGCGTTGCTCCAGACATATTCAAACGTGGTTGATATTTTAAGGTAAGCCATATCTGTCCCGTTTGCCCGATTCAATAACCTATCTTAAAAGGAATTACAGGACAACTAAGCTAGTGGCAGCTGTTTATTTCATGCCCATTTCTGTCGTCACCAGCAGGGATTTTACCATGCAACCTGCCTGCAGCCTAAGGTTCAGGTGGTCAAAGCCACACTTCTGCTGAAGTGAAAGCGGTTTTGACAGAAATTGTAAAAGGGATGTTCTATGTGGTTTCCTACTTGCAGAGGAAGCAAAAGATGATTTAGTTTGAGCTTTAGTATACTTGTCTGCTACCTAAAAAGAATGCACCATATTTTGAATATTTAGCTTTAGGTTTATTAAGGGCCTGTCCCACTTACGCAATTTATTTGGCGACTTGCCGGCACCCGACATAGTCGCAGCAGGTTGGCGAAAAATGTCAAAATGTTGAAAATTCCGCGGCGACCAGAAAAAGGTACGACTCTTTGGGCGACTACTCATGACCAAACAGGCGTCACCCCTCGGTCGGGTGACGATCTTCTGTGGCGTTCTGTGCTGTATCTTGGTGGAACCAATCTGTTGCTGAAGGTGCTCCTCAGGTTGACCAGTGTGTCATGGAAGGGGTGAGCTGTATTGTCCAAGATGCTCCGCAGTTTGAGGAGCATCCTCCCTTCCAAGACCATCTCCAGTGAATCCATCTCCATCTCCAGAACGGAGCCAGCCTTCCTGATGAGCTTATTAATTCTGTTGGCATCCGCGGCCTTCGCCCTGCTCCATGCTATCCAGGCAGATCAAACCATCGAAAGTAAGCAATTTTACAGCTACAGGGAAAGTGCAGATTACAAAATTGCAAGGATTGCTACAAAATAGATTGGAAAATCAGGAATACATCCTTAGCATATGAGAACTCTCCGTTGAAGAGGCTGATAACAGCAGGGAAGAAGGTATTCTTGAATCTGGTGGTCTGTGCTTTCAAGCTTTCATAGCTTCTTTCTGATGGGAGAAGAGAGAAGAGGGAATGACTGGGGAGTGATTATGTTGGCTGTTTCCCGAGGTAGAGTATAGTAATTACCTTAATTGGCACATGTGACAATAAAAGACCTTTGAAACTTTAGTAACATAGAAACATAGATGCAGGAGTAGGCCATTCGGCCCTTCAAGCCAGCACCGCCATTCAATGTGATCATAACTGATCATCCCAAATCAGTACCCCGTTCCTGCTTTCTCCCCATATCCCATGATTCCGTTAGCCCTAAGAGCTATATCTAACTCTCTCTTGAAAACATCCAGTGAATTGGCCTCCACTGCCTTCTGCGGCAGAGAATTCCACAGATGGTGTAGATGGAGTCGATGGGGGAGGCTGGTTTGCGCGAGAGACTGGCCTGTGTTCACTACTTTCTTCAGTTGCTTGTGGTCTTGCGCAGAGCAGTTGCCACCTCAATTGGTGCTTTCAATAGTGCATCTCTGGAAATTGGTAGGAATCATTGCCAAGTCTCCTTAATCTTCAGCAAGAATATGTTACAGCACATTGTTGCAATGATCTGAGCGAAATGAAGTGAGTAGCTATCATACTCTAAAATATTAATCATTTGCTTGTAACAACTGTGACACTATAAGCATAATTTCTTGGCTCAGTTTTACAGTATGTTCTTTAAATGCAGTGAAAGCAAGTAAATCACTTTAAAGGTAAGCATTAGAGTTTATTATCCGAGTCAAGTCTTTTTACGTTTGTGCACAGTGAGTTTAATCATAAACTTCCTAAAGACATTGGCTATGCCATTAACATTCATCAAAGTCATTGTGTTGATCAGTAATGTGATAAATTGATTTATTTAAATTAAACAGATTCGCACTTGCCACTTTGAAAACCACTATCATGTGGGTACTTTATATACATGACATGGGCGGCTGGCATGACTTTGGGGAAAAAGGCGATTTTTCGTCTACCATTCTACCATTGAGAACTATGGTGGATGTGTTTAGGGAAAGCACAAAACAGCTTGAAAAAACCTATAAAAGGAATGAAGTGAATCACATGGTTGGGATGTGACCAGAAGCCACGCTGGTTAATGGACGTTTGGAAATGAAATATGGAAATCCTATTTGAAGTCTGAGGAAAAAAAAAATGGCAAGAATGTTGACAGTGGGACTCAGGACCGAGCCGTCAAAGGAATGGATGATAAATGTTGGTATTAAGCACGGACGCATGAGACTCCCACGTCAATCCAGCAAGCAATAAAGTCTTCCTAGATATTTCAAATAGTAAAATTTTCTTGCGATTCCTTTCTGTCTCATTTATCTCCCTATCATAACGCGATTTTACTTTTCCTCTTAGTTCTCTTTCTGAACCTGATTAGACTCAATATCATTTCTCTGCTTATTTTTAACTCTAATTTTGAATTTCACCGGTGACGGAGATAGGCCTATTGTCCTGCCTACCACTAAGGTTTCGGCTGCCTTTACAGAAACAGTTATGATGCAGTAGAATTGCTAATCGGTTTACACACCATCCCACAGAAAGCTAATGAGATGAATCATTCATCATCCTGATTTTATGAAGGAAAACAATTTTGACCAGGATACTATAATCAAGGATGAGTCGCACCCTGGCCATTCCTCTTTCTCCCCTCTCCCATCGGGCAACAGGTACAGAAGTGTAAAAACGCACACCTCCAGATTCAGGGACAGTTCCTTCCCAGCTTTTATGAGGCAACTGAATCATCCTGAACCTTCCCCATGTCCAGAACTACTATCTACCTCATTGGAAACCCTCGGACTATCGGACTTTACTGGACTTTATTTTCCACTAAATGTTATTCACGTTATTTCCTATATCATCATCCATCTGTACGTTGTGAATGGCTCGATTGTAATCATGTATCGTCTTTCCATTGACCGGTTAGCATGCAACAAAAGCTTTTCACTGTACCTCGATACATGTGACAATAAACTAAACTAAACTAAACTAAAACAAATATAATCAACAGCTTTTTGCTCTACTGGGGCCACCTGAGCAATCAGGCAAGGCCTTGCTTTCTGAAGAAGGGTCCCGACCCAAAATGTCATCTGTCCATTCCCTCCACAGATGCTGCCTTACCTGCTAAGTTCCTCCAGCACCTTGTGTTGTTCCTTGACTCCTCACAACCTTGTAATAGTCTGTTCGAACTCCTACCTTCCGGCAGACGTTACAAGGCCTTCTACGCCCGCACCTCCAGACTCAGGAACAGCTTCATCCCCAGAGCTATAGCTGCTCTGAACCGGTCCTGCTGAGTGCCCCCCACCCCCATGAACTGTCTCCCTCGGATGGTCACGTCGCACATCGACCCGGCACTGACCTATTTGCACTTTAGACTGTTTTACTGTTTTACTGTTCTTTTTTACAAATCATGTTTCTCGGGGTATCTAAATTTTATCTACATTTTATTAGTTGTTTAAGTTATGACATCGGATGGAAGCTGCATACCAAATCTCGTTGCACCTATGTGCAATGACAATAAAATATATTATTATTATTATTGTTTTAATGTCTTGTCCTGAACAATGGTGTCTGCAACAATGCTACACTCCCTCAGTATCACATTGAAGGGTCAGCCTATGTAATGTCCTAAAATCCCTTGGAGCTTTGACACAACCACTGAGTTATGTGTCAGTGCAGCAGCTGAGTTCAAATAGAAATATCTCAACATTTGTAATATTTAAATACACTTGAACTTCATACTCTTTGTCGTAAAATTGGAAAATTATGTTTCTCAAATGAGAAGACCATTGTAGTTAAAAGTAAATGACAAGATAAAAAATGGAGAGAATATAGGGTGGCACAGTGGAGCAGTGATAGAGTTGCTGCCTTATAGTGTTGGAGACCCGGGTTCAATCCTGACTATGGGTACTGTCTGTATGGAGTTTGTACGTTCACCCTGTGACGGTGTGGGTTTTCTGCGGGTACTCTGGTTCATTCCCACACTCCAAAGACGTGCAGGTTTGCAGGTTAATTGGCTTTGGTAACATTTTAGTTTGTTAGATAGTGCAAATGTACGGGGTGATCGCTGGTCGGCTTGGATTCGGTAGGTCGATGGGCCCGTTTCTGGCTCTAAAGTCTAAAACAGTGCTTAAGCAGCAGGGCTGTTATTAGTTAAACTTAACTCAAATCAACCTCTCATTTGGAAGCTTTGCGAATGTGGAAACTAATCTTGGCAAATTTTCACCACTGAAACGATTTGTGGCCCGGCTTTGACCAAACAATATTAAACAGTCATCTTTATTTATGTTAATGCTTGTTGCAAGTTACTTGGTTATATGTGAACCAAACACAAAGTGCTGGAGGAAATTTAGAGTCAGGATGCTTCTTCACACTGATTGTAATAAGGGGGAGAGAAAACTGAAAGGTATGATAGGTGGATACAGGTGAGGGAGGGTTTGATCAGTAGATTGGTGGACCAAGGCTAGAGATGAAAAAGAGGTAAAAGGTGTCAGATAAGGAGAATGGAGGAATGAAACATCAAGCCAGTGGGAGGGATATAGGTGGAAGGGGGTGGGGGACAGTGAAGAGGGGGATAGAGGGGTAGGATTTTGGGAGATGTTTGATGGCACTAGGCCTATATTCGCTGGAGTTTAGAAGAATGAATGGGGACCTCATTGAAACGTACAGAATAGTGAAAGACTTGGATAGAGTGGATGTGGAGAGGATGTTTCCACTAATGGGAGAGTCGAGAACTAGAGGTCATTGCCTCAGGATTATAGGACGTTCTTTTAGGAAGGAGATGAGGAGGAATTTCTTTAGGCAGAGGGTGGTGAATCTATGGAATTCTTTGCCACAGAAGGCTGTGGAGGCACAGTGGATATATTTAAGGCAGAGATAGATAGATTCTTGATAAGTACGGGTGTCATAGGTTTTGGGAGAAGGCAGGAGAATGGGTTTGGGAGGGATAAAAAGATCAGCCATGATTGAACGGTGGAGTAGACTTGATGGGCTGAATGGCCTATTTCTACTCCTATCACTTATGAACTGATGACCTAAGTGGGTGCGTACTGGAGTGGAGAGGGACACAGAAAAGGTAAAGTGGGAAGAGGGGTATTACTTAATAAATTGCTTACAATTATATATGTCATCTCCAGATTCCCATAATGTTTCCAATGCATTGATATTGCAACGGCCAGCAGAACTACTAAATTAGCACTAAAGATGCCTTGAGCCAGACATCTCTGAGTTCAGCTGTCCATACCTCAAGCTGGTATTCTAACACTTAAAGACCCTCTCCCTAGCAGGTAAACCAGATCACTTCCACCTGACGTGGTCTGCATTTATAGAATTATTACAAACATAGGGTGCAAAAGTACTTTAAAAAAAATAAAAAATTGAGGTCAAGTAAGGGGGGATGATAGTTGAAGAATTGGTATGTCCTATTTACGTGATGCTCAAAAAAATATTGTTTTTTTTTTTTTTTTTTTTCCCTCTCTCTCTTTCTCTTTTTTTTCCTAGGGCCTATTTCTTAACTCTTTTTCTTTTGTTTTTAATTTCGCTCTTATAGGGTCTTCGTCCTTTTTTGTTGTTACATTTTCTACACTTTTCTACACTTTCACTTTTTCCTTCACTTTCTTCTTTCTTTCAATCTTTTCCTTTTCTAGTGTAAAAAAAAAATAAAGGGAGTACATTAATTGTAAGAAGATACAAATGACGAGTATTAATGTATGTGGTTGTAATGTAATGTACTTCTAATAAATAAAAATAAAAAAAATAAAAATAAATTAAAAAAAAAAAAAAAAAAGACCCTCTCTTTTAATTCACTCCTTAACTCCTTGAGTAAGCTTTTGATCATCTTGACTCGAATTTATGTGGATTTATAACAATTTTTGTTTGTTAAAATTCTTAAAGCACGTGGGAACATTTAACTTCACATTACAAGGCGGCACAGTGGTGCAGAGGTGGAGTTTGTGCCTTACAGCGCCAGAGACCCGGGATTGACCCGGACTCCGGATGCTGTCTGCACAGAGTTTGTGCGTTCTCCCTGTGACCACGTCGGCTATTTCCGTGATCTCCAGTTTCCTCCCACACTCCAAAGACGTGCAGGTTTGTAGGTTAATTGGCTTTGGTAAAATTGTAAATTATCCCTAGGGTGTAGGATAGTGCTAGTGTAGGGTGCGATCGCTGGTTGGTGTGCCCTTGGTGGGCCGATGGGCGTGCTGTTTCTCTGAAGTCTAAAGGACTCCATCCAAACCCAAGTTATTTTATTTTAGCAGAAGCAGCACAAAAAATAATGGAAGTGAGAAATGAATAGGGAAGTTACTGGTGAAAGAACAACTCTTTCTGTGATCTTCCCTCTTTGAAACTGCTGTTAGCTTCTAGGAACATGTAAGATGTTTAAAGAATTGAGTGAGTGGGTGGGTTTTGCTGCTTTGTAGTCCTGGCTGAGGCAGCATATGCTTGACCTGTTCCAGTCTCAGCAAAAACATTCGCAACACATTGCAATAAAAATGCACGTCATCCATCAGGTTGCAGCTGCTAATTTTACGTACTTGGCTCCAATGTTCCTGTTACACCGGTGACGGAGATGTGGAGTTGCTCTAACCCCTGGGGTTCTTGACTTTCAAGGTTTTCCTTTCTCCCAACGTTCTCGCATCCTTATATGAGAAGAGGCGCATGGATGTGCAGGGAATGGAGGGATATGGATCACGTGCAGGCAGCGGAGATGAATTCAACCTGGCATCATGTTCGGCACGGCCATCGTGGGCCAAAGAACCTGTTCCTGTGCTGTACTGTTCTCCGTGTATTACGCAGATTATACGTGCCATGCATAGTTAGTTTAGTTTATTGGCACATGTGCTGAGGTACAGTGAAAAGCATTTATGTTGCATGCTATCCAGTCAGTGGAAAGACGATACATGATTGCAATCAAGCTGTCCACAGTCTACAGATACAGGATAAAGAGAATAATGTTTAGTGCAAGGTAAGGTCCAATTAAAGATAGTCCGAGGTTCTCAATCAGGTAGATAGTAGTTCAGGACTGCTCTCTAGCTGGTGATAGGATGGTTCATTTGCCTGATAAGAGCAGGGAAGAAACTGTCCCTGAATCTGGAGGTGTGTGTTTTCACATTTCTGTACCTCTTGCCTGATAGGAGAGGGGTAGAGAGGGAGTGTCCAGGGTGATGTTGATAATTGCTCGTTTCTAAGCTTCCCCCAGTATAGTTTCAGTAAAAACAAGCACTTGAAGCAACTACATTTTATTTTACCAAAAGCGCATCACAGATCACACACTGTACCTATCCCACCGCGGGTTCGATCCTCGCGTCTGCCTGTTCAAGCCCTCTAGGCCTCGCTCAGACAGAGGCACTCCGGAAGTTCACGCAGTCGCGAGCGCTCTTCCAGAAGATCGACGCTGAGCCTCGTGGCCGCGGACTTTTATATGTCCCGGGACCTCGAGGGACCGAACCACATGGGGGTGGTCTCTCAATAACCCAATTACAGATATCGATTAATCCCATACATAACAGGCATTTCCCTAACCCAATGATACAACAGTTCAATACATCGTATTCACAACCGACTTCGAGATGAAGTCAACTTGGAAACATGTACCCTGATTAACAGAAAACCCAGACAAGGCTCAACACCTCATCCAATTAACACTTGGCAAAGTCAGACTCGGCAACATTATTTACAACTATTTACAAGGTGTATGTCTGGTTTGCAGCCATCCAATCCATTCTATGCATTTTGCACCAGATTGACAGGGTTTGTAAGGCTTTCCATTCTTTGCATGCAAATTGTATCTAAGCTCCAGACACTCTGGCACCTCTCTGCAGCTTGTCCCAGCTCTGCAGAGAGTAATTCCAATTTGACCAAATCTCCCCGTAACCCTGAAACTTAACCCCACTAGCTGGTTCAATTTAGCCAGGATTAACAATGTTGTAGTTGGTAGAGTATCTCATGGCATTTGCTGGCAAGGACGAGAGCACCCCGGCCACTCCCTCTTCTCCCCTATCCCATCAGGCAAAAGGTATAGAAGTGTGAAAACGCATACCTCCAGATTCAGGGACAGTTTCTTCCTAGCTGTTATCAGGCAACTGAATCATCCTACCACAATCAGAGAACAGTGCTGAACTACTATCTACCTCTTTGGTGACCCTTGGACTTCCCTTGATCGGACTTTGCTGGCTTTACCTTGCACTACATGTTATTCCCTTATCATTTACACTGTAAATGGATCGATTGTAATCATGCATTGTCTTTCTGCTGACGCAACACCAACCTCACAGTACACGTGATAATAAACTAAACTAAACTAAACTAAAAAGTTGGCTCAGACTTACGTTCACTTACACCAGCAATATCATGCTGACTGAGAGTGGTGGATTCTCATAAAAGCCAGTCAGGCATGGAGGCGTTGATGGACTTGACTGGTTAGTATCAGTCTCACCTGAGTATGAAGATTATGTGCATTTTAGCTTTGCTGTCGATTTCCAAGCGTGAAGCCAAGGCTTGTATTTCTCTGCAGCACTGAGAGAGTAGTGTCTGTTAGGTTTGGCAAATTCCAAGGAGGGCTTTAAAATTGGGCTCTGACTACACTCTTAGTTAAACATAAAAGATTCCACCAAGAACACCAGGGAAGTCTCCTATCGGATCCTATGGAAAACTTTCCTCATTCACCAATTAATGTAGGAATGTGCCTGTTTACTACTTGCTGCTTGGCCACTCTGATACATGCAAATTGACGACTGATTTTCCTGTGGCATAAATGGCGACACATTCAGAAGTATTTATTTGACTGTGGATATCTCGAGGTTATGTAAGGTAACGTATAGGTTTAGGTTATCTCTTTCAGTGGAGGTCAGTTTTTGTTTACATTACGCCCTTGACTTGGTTGGGCCAAAAAGTACAATTGTAGATCAGAGAAGATGAAAAACAAACAAAAATTGTCCGTGTGATTCAGGGCGGCACGGTGGCACAGCGGTAGAGTTGCAGCCTTACAGCGTCACAGACCCGGGTTCCATCCTGAATACGGGTGTTGTCTGAACAGAGTTTGTACATTCTCCCCGTGACCTGCGTGGATTTTCTCCAGGTGCTCCGGTTTCCTCCCACACTTGAAAGACGGAAGGTTTATAGGTTAATTAGCTTCTGTAAAGATTGTAAATTGTCCCTAGTGTGGAGGATAGTGCTAGTTGCTAGTGCACGGGGATTACTTGTCGACATGGACTCGGTGGGCCGAAGGGCCTGTTTTCCTACTGAGTTCACACCGAGTATTGATCACCCACTCATACTGGTTCTGTGCTATCCCACTTTCTCATCCACTCACTACATATTAGGGACAATTTTCTTTTGCTAAGTTACAAACACGCACGTCTCTGGGATGTGGGAGGAAACTGGAGCACTCAGAGGAAAACCACAAAGTTGCAGGGAGAACGTGCAAACTCCACATGTACAGCACCCAAAATCACGATCAAACCCAGGGATCCAGCTCTGCCAGCTGTGCCGTCTTACACAGTTTAAGGGCCTGTCCCACGTACGCAATTCTTTTTGGCGACTTGCCGGCACCCGTCATAGTCGCAGCAGGTCTCCGAAAATTTTCAACATGTTGAAAATCCAGCGGCGACCAGAAAAAGGTACGACTCTTTGGGCGACTACTCACCACCATACAGGTGACACGAGTCGACATGTCGCGGGGTGACGCCTGTATGGTCGTGAGTAGTCGCCCAAAGACTCGTGTCATTTTCTGGTCACCGCTGGATTTTCAACATGTTGAAAATTTTCAGCGACCTGCTGCGACTATGACGGGTGCCGCAAGTCGCAGAAAAAATTGCGTAAGTGGGACAGGCCCTCGATAACATTTAATTTCAACATATGCTGCACATTCATTTCAACTGAAGATTGGTGGCAACCACTGAAAATCCACCCAGGTTCTCTTAACAGCTCCTGACAGATTAATCTTTTGTTCCTGGAAACCGCAGGATATTCTGGGAAGTTTGGAAACATGATAGTGTTGATCTTTCACGCTCTCTGAGGTGGCCGACCAGACCAGACAGCTGGTAAAACGAACGACAACCGGAGGTTCATCTCCGCCTTCTGGAAAACAACAAATGGACAATGTTGCCATTGTATTTGCATTGCCCCAATCCAGTTGAAAAAATATGGGAATGAGCAAATTCCAGTTTGGTTCAACATATTTTACTTATGCACTGTATTTTATGAAGGAAATGGTAAGGGAAAATTAGCCAGAGATGAGCTACAGGGTCATAGAGTCATACAGCATGGAAACAGACCCTTCGGCCCAACTTGCCCACGATTCTCCATCTACACCAGTCCCACCTACCTGCGTTTGGCCCATGTCCTTCTAAACCTTTTCTATCCTTGTACCTGTGTAGGAAGGAACTGCACTGAAGATAGACACAAAATGCTGTAGTAACTCAGTGGGTCAGACAGCATCTCCAGAGAAAAGGAATAGGTGAATTAAATCTTTCCCCTCTCACCTGAAACCAATGTTCTCTGCTTCACACTTTCCCTATTCTAGGTAAGTGCATTCACCCTATCTATTCCCCTCATGATCTTATAGACATCTATAAAATCACCCCCTCATCCTCCTGCGCTCCAAGGAATAAAGTCCTAGCCTGCTCAACCTCTCCATATAGCTCAGGCATCTCGAGTGCTGGGCACATTCTCGTCACACCCACTGATATTTAATAAAGGCAGAGGCGTAAGAGACTGCAGATGCTGGAATCTGGAAGAAGAAAAGGAGAGTTGCTGGTGGAAACCAAAGGGTCGGGCAGCATTTGTAGAGGGAAATGGACACTTCATCTGGACCGAGATAGTAGCGGCATAGCCAGTAAAAAGAAAAGTAGCGGAGTCAGGGGATATGGGGAGAAGGCAGGAACGGGGTACTGATTGGGGATAATCAGCCATGATCACATTGAATGGTGGTGCTGGCTCGAAGGGCCGAATGGCCTACACCTGCACCTATTGTCTATTGTCTATTGTCTAAACGGGCAAGAGAGATGAGCCAAGAGTTGGCATTGTCGGTTGTCTCTTATGTTTTTTAAAACAGTTGGGATTGCAATATTGTGGTTCTGGTGTGCTTGGAAAGTTCTGGATGGACTGAAGGAACAGATATTTTGAACTCTTGAAAATAATGGGGCGGGTAGTTTCACCAAAGTTGTGAGATAGAAAGATGGAGGTAGGTGAGGGTGAAGTGTGAATGGCTGGGGTATTGCTGTATTTGTAATTATGGAGAGGGGTGCTCTGGAGATACTAGTTCTGACTGTGGAGTGAAATTTAACAATTGGGTGAAAACTCCATCTGCCAGAGAGTGGTTCTCTGTGGAACAAGGAGTTACTGATGGGCACAGATGCTCAGAACAAAGTTGGGAAGTCAAAGAAAGTTGAAAGAGATGCAAGTGGGGAAGTAATTAGAAATACTGACCTATTTAGATGAATGGCCTGCTTCTGTGCTGTAAAACATTACTTAATATCATGTTAATTCTTCTTAATTAATCATTTTGATTTTGAAACCAAATTACCACACAGAATTAATCATTATATTTTCGCTAATGCATTTAGCAACTTTTGATTTTATTGTCTCTTTGCTAAATGTCTCAATTACATGTGATTGTGAATTCCACATCCTAACCTAACTGCTTCTTGGGTGAGGGAGTTTATTCTGTAGTCTTACTGAATTATTTGGTGACAACCCAATATTTATGACCTCCAGTTCTCTACTCCGAGTGCAAATATTTTCACCAAATCTTCCCTTTGAAAGGTATTTCAGAATTCTCCCAGTGGGATTATAATTGAAGAGTTTTGTAAGTAATTCCAATTCATAAACTGGCCTGTCAGCTCATTTCTATGTGAAGCCTTGTCCTGCAAACCGTATTGCTCCCTTTGCCTAAACAGCCATTGCACTTAGTATGAATAATCAAATGAAGCACAATATTTTTAGTTTAGTTTAGAGATACAGCGTGGAAACAGGCCCTTTGTCCCACCGAGTCCGCACCGACCATCAATCACCTGTACACTAGTTCTATGTTATCCCACTTTCACATCCGACACACTGGAGGCAATTTTACAGAAGCCAATTAACCTGCAAACCTGCACGTCTTTAGAATGTGGGAGGAAACCGGAGCACCCAGGGGAAAACCTGTGTGGTCACAGGGAGAACGTACAAACTCTGCACAGACAGCACCCATAGTCAGGATCAAACCCTAGTTTCTGCCGCTGTGAGGCAGTAGCTCTACTGCTGTGTCACTGTGCCACCCCAATTACATTGAGTCATTTCTCAGGTAAATTAACATAATACAATTCAAATCTTTGCTTCTATCATAAATTTGAAATGTGAAATGCGATAACTGAGATTTAAACATTATTTTCCAATTGCATTGTGCATAAAACAAGCAGAGTATGACTGAGAAATTCCAATGGAGGTAAACCACTGCTCTAAAAATGTATAAAGTATGGTAGACACAAAGAGCTGGAGTAACTCAGCGGAACAGGCAGCATCTCTGGAGAGAAGGAATGGGTGACATTTCGGGTCGAGACCCTTCTTCAGACTGATGTGAGGGGAGTGGGCGGGACAGAGATAGAATGTAGTCGGAGACAGTAAGACTGGTGGGAGAACTGGGAAGGGGAGAGGATGGAGAGAGAGGGAAAGGAAGGGCTACTTGAAGTTAAAGAAGTCAATGTTCATACCGCTGGGGTGTAAGCTACCCAAGCGAAATATGAGGTCCTGTTCCTCCAATTTTCGCTGGGCCTCACTCTGACAATGGAGGAGGCCCAGGACAGAAAGGTCAGATTGGGAATGGGAGGGGGACTTAAAGTGCTGAGCAACTGGGAGATCAGGTAGGTTAAGGCTGATTGAGCGGAGGTGTTCAGCGAAACGATCGCCGAGCCTGCGCTTGGTCTTGCTGATGTACAGAAGTTGACACCTGGACCAGCGTATACAGTGGATGGTGCAAGTGAAGGGCCTGTCCCACTGTACGAGGTAATTCAAGAGTTCTCCCGAGTTTTCCCCTGATTCGAACTCGGAGAATGTCCGTAGCAGGTCAGTAGGAGTTCGTGGATGTCTCGTAGCGGCTTGTAATGCTAACGGTAGGTACTCGGGAAATCAGGTAAACTCGTGATGTTTTTTCAACACTGTGAAAAATGTCCACGAGTAAAAAATACTCGTGATGAAATTTTTAAAAACTTTTTACTCGTACGAGCCACTACAAGACATCCACGAACTCCTACGGACCCGCTACGGACATTCTCCGAGTTCGAATCAGGGGAAAACTCGGGAGAACTCTTGAATTACCTCGTACAATGGGACAGGCCCTTAAACCTCTGCCTCTAAAGTATATTCTCTTCCAAGTAATATTAAAACTAGTCTATTAAGAAGATAAAGAATAAGAAGGCACCATGTTTCCTATCGTGGAAACTAGTTTGAGACCCAAATATTAAAAAAAATTGAGACTTGCAATACACCCTGAAAAAAATAATATTTCTGGTACAATTTTATATTACACCCATTCGTTAAAAGAGAGTCAAAACTTATTAAGGTTGGATGCTTAATAAGTTTTCATTGATACTGTGAAATAATTTAAAATTGTATCGATAATCCATTATTGGATGCTTCTCATATTTTAAATATTAAATTCTATTACATTTCTCATACATTTAAAGGAAAAATCATTATTCCATTTTTCTTTCCACTTCCATTATACAAATTCATATCAGTTTCTGATATGAATTTGTTTCTGCCGTTCAGATTTCACAGTCTGGGCCGTGTTTTGAGTGGTGAAAGGGTTAATACTGCATCCTCTGGTATGCCACAATTAAACAGAACCATTTTGTCCTCTTCCAAGGATGTTTACAAACTGAGAGCTTGCAATGAATTCCTGCTTTCACTCAGGAATGAATCTGAATTAAAGGTGAATGCAAGTCAAAATATGATTCAGAAAGTGTTTAATTTATCCAGTGTATAAACACGGTACCTGTAATTAGAATTATATTGACATTAGTGCAGTGCAGGAAAGCACATTGGTCTGGGAACTAATTCAGAGATTTTAGGTCACTGGAAAGTTCTAAGTTCAATCCTTACCAGAAGGTAATGTCGTCTTGCTTTGCTATTAGTTCATTTAATACCCAATTTCCCCTCTGTTCCTTTAAATTACTTCTGCAACACTGAACAGTTCACTGTTTGTGATAAGGTGCAGAGACGTATAGAAAAGGTAAAGCAACCCCAATGCTACAAAAGCTGTCAATGTTCCAATGGCTTACTGCTGGAACTCAGTAAGACTTCACAACATTTTTTTAAAATTCCATTAAGTATGTCTCTTTGTAAAGAACTGATCATTCCAGATTGAATTTGATAAATTGCCCAAATATAATGTTCTACTCAGCTATTTATAAATATTTAGTTTTTAGAGCTCTAATATGAATTTAAAATTAGTTAGCAAGTACTTTCTGGTTACAAATCAAATCAAATCAATCAAATCAAAAACTTTATTTGCCATTTGTGCTTACACACATAGGAACTCTTGTGCGGTTGTTCAGAGAGTCAAGTCAAGTCAAGTTAAAAAGACACACAGAAAGACACATAATCTATAAACTATAAACACATATACTATGATATGTTATGAGGTGGGTCAGGACATCAGTTCATTTTGTTTTGGCCAAGAGTCTCACTGTGGCAGGGAAGAAGCTCTTGAAAAAGCGTGTTCTGTTTGTGGCGATGCTGTCCGCTTGTCTGTGCCTGAGGTTGTATGTGCAGTGTTTGTGTTTGAGCAGGGAGTGAGCTGGATGTAGTGTGTCTCTGATGATTCTCTCTGCTCTTTTTTGACAGCGCTGTGTGTAGATTGTTTCCATGGAGGGAAGTTCCGTTCTGATAATCCTCTCTGCAGTCTTTATGACTCTTTGCAGAGCCTTCCTCTCTGTCTGTGTGGTGTTTCCATACCACACCGTAATGCCTGTGGTGAGGATGCTCTCTATCAGTCCTTTGTAGACCTGGGTGAGAGGGCGACAGTGCAGACCAGCTTTGCTGAGCAGCCTGGTGAAGTACAGTCTCTGCTGGGCTTTTTTCACTGTTGCGGCAGTGTTCAAAGTCCAGTTCAGATCTGATGTTACTTGTAATCCCAGGTATCTGTAACTGTCAGCCGTCTCCACCACAGTCCCCTTGATGATGAGGGGCTGCAGGGGGTGTGGATTTTTTCTGAAGTCCATTATTATTTCTCTTGTCTTGTCTGTGTTGAGGCTTAGGTCGTTCACCTCACCATAGGCAAGAAAGTCATTCACCAGATTCCTGTAGCCCGACTCGTCCCCCCCCTTGATGAGGCCCAGGATGGTGGTGTCATCCGCATACTTAATAATGATGGTATTTTCCTGGGTGGAGACACAGTCGTGTGTGTACAGGGTGAAAAGTTTGGGACTGAGACAGCAGCCTTGTGGTGATCCTGTGCTGACAGTGAGCTCTGCAGACACCCTCCTTCCCATCCTCACCACCACCACCAGCATCTGCAGTTCTTTGATCAACAAGTGTCAGACTCAATTGACAGATACCAACAGAGCCCAATCTTGCTCAACAGCCAGCGTGTGAATTAAAGGATCCCAAAACACGAAATCAGACTTGCTACCGAGCATCTGAAGTCAAGCCAAAGGACAAATTTAAAAATGAAAAAATTGAAAACACATATTGAGAAGAGCTTCTTCACACAAAGAGTGATGTGTTTGGAATAACCTGGTGGTCAGAGTGTAATGGAAAAAAAACACTGAAGGCATGAAACTGCAGCTGGATCCTCCAATGATTGAGTTGACCTGCAATGGGCCAAAAGAGTTTTACTCACCCTGACTTCTGAATCATAGAGAAGATTGTGTGAACTTTTAATTTCCTGTGATCCCATGTATTTTAGTTTGGTTTATTATCACGTGTACCAAGGTACAGTGAAAAGTTGTTTGCTAACCAGTCAGTGGAAGGAGTTACAATCAAGCCATCCACATTGTACCGATACAGGGTCTGAAGAAGGGTCTCGACCCAAAAAGGCACCCATTTCTTCTCTCCAGAGTTGCTGCCTGCCTCACTGAGTTACTCCAGCATTTTGTGTCTATCTTCGGTTTATACCAGCATCTGCAGTTCCTTCTTACACAGATGTTTAAGAAGGAACTGCAGGTGCTGGAAAATCGAAGGTAGACAAAAATGCTGGAGAAACTCAGCGGGTGAGGCAGCATCTATGGAGCGAAGGAAATAGGCAATTTTTCGGATCAAAACCCTTCTCAAGGGTTTCGACCCGAAACGTTGCCTATTTCCTTCGCTCCATAGATGCTGCCTCACCCGCTGAGTTTCTCCAGCATTTTTGTCTACCTTCCTACACAGATACAGGACGACAGCAATAATGTTCAGTGCAAGATAAAGTCCAGAAAAGTCTGAGTAAAGATAGTCCAAGGGTCTCCTATGAGGTAGATGGGAGGTCAGGACTGCTCTCGAGTTGGTGATAGGATGGTTCATTTGCCTGTTTACAAATGGGAAGACACTGTCCCTGAAACTGGAGGTGTGTTTTCACACTTCTGTACATCTTGCCTGATGGAAGAGGGGAGAAGAGGGAGTGATCAGGGTGAGACTCATCCTTGATTATGTTGGTGGTCTTGCTGAGGCAGTGTGACGTGTGTTGAGATTCACGCAATGTAACTGTGTTCAGTTGGTGTGTGCTCCTTGGTATGAAGCTGAACACCCCATGTGACTATAGTCATCTGAAAGGATGAATAATAGTTAATTTTGCATGTGTTTATCGTTTAATAACTAACCGTCATTTCCAGCAATAACTATCCAGTCAATTTGATAAGGTACTACATGGCAGGCTGCTCTGGAATATTAGTTTGCATGTGACCCAGTGTCTCCACTTTTCTTGCTTTCTTCCTCCGCCCAACCCCTTACAAAGTCTAAAGAGGCGTCCAGACCCAAAACTTCACCTATCCATTATTGCCATTGATGCTGCCTGACACACTGAGTTACCCCAACACTTGTGACTTAAAAAAAACCTGAATATATAATTGGCTTCATGGAAGGATGCAGCGGGTGGTGGTGGTGGTGGAAGGGTGCTTATTAGACTGGAGGCCTGTGACGAGTGGTGTGCTTCTGGGATCGGTGCTGGGCCCATTGCCTATATCCCCCAATCCCCTGCACTTCCATGTGCCTATCTAAAAGCCTCTTAAATGTTGTATCTGCCTCCACCATCACACCTGCCAATGTATTCCAGGCCCCCACCACTCTCTCTGTTAAAAAACTTGCCCCGCACATCTCCGTCAAACCTTCCCCCTTTCACCTTTTAGCTACGCCCTCTATTGTTGGTCATTGCCACCCTGGGATAAGTGTTCTGACTGTCTACCCTGTCTATGCCTCTCATAATTTGATATACATATCTATCATGTATCCCATCAACTTCCTCAAAACATACATTCTAATCAATTCATTCTGTGCACAAGATTAGGTAAAGAGTGTTTAATTGTGATATCTGATATGATAGTGGCATTTAAGAGACTTTTAGATAGGCACATAGATATGCTGGGAATACAGGGATCTGGATCATGTGTAGGCAGAAGAGATTGGTTTAACCTGGCATCATGTTCAGCACAGACATTGTGGGCCGAAGGGCCAGTTCCTGTGCTGTGCTGTTCGATGCTCTATATATACCGACAGAGAAACAATGAAATTCTTAATAGAATGAACAAGTTCATTATTCATAACATCGTAACATCTGTGTGAATCTTGCTGGCTAATGCCTGCTGCTTCCCACGGGATGTCTGGCCTTCAGCTATTCCAATGTAAGTGTGCTGCAGAGTGTTCTCGGGCTGCTGGGACAGCTTCAACATGTTAAACCCAAAGTGTTGGAGTAACTCAGCGGGTCAGGGCAGCCTCTCTGGAGGAATAAGATGGGTGACGTTTTCGGGTTGAGACCATTCCTCAGAGTCGCTCAACCTTTTTCTCCAGAGATGCTGCCTAACCCGCTGAGTTACCCCAGCACTTGGTGCCTACCTTTGATCAAACCAGCATCTGCAGTTCTTTGATCAACAAGTGTCAGACTCAATTGACAGATACCAACAGAGCCCAATCTTGCTCAGATTCCTCAGCCAAGTTGGACAAGGATCATTAACCTTCTTTATTGCATTGGAGGTAAAATAGGGAAGGCAAATTTATCTGTCATTATTTTACTTCTGTGTAATATTTTAAAATGTACTCTAATTTGCTTTTAATTAAAAATTCTAATCTTTTCAATAATTTAAAAATTGTAGACATTTACATCAATTTTAATAGTTTTTACTAGTCCTTAAATTTCAGACTTACAAATACTGTTTTAAAAAAAACTAACAGTGTTGTCAGGAGCCAGTGCTTTAAGGGCCTGTCCCACTTGGGCGACATTTGCTCGTCATGCAGGTGGCGCGCGAAGATTTTGTGAATCCCAAAATCCTGGGGGTGCCGCTCGCGACCACGCGTCACTGTCTACGCCACCACGCGCCATGCGTGCGTAACACACACCATCCGCACATCACGTGTGCGTCACTACGCGTAAATGATGTCGCATAAATGACGCGCAAATGACGCCCAAGTGGGACAGGCCCTTTAGCTTCTGTCGACATTTGTAAGTCAGTCTGGGATGGATCCTCGAGGTCTGATTGTTGAGTTGAGGGTTCAGAGTGAAGACAAATTTGCCTTGAAAACGCCACCAACATACTGTAGTCAAGGACCATTTTCACTTCAGTCATACCCTTTTGTCACCTCTCCTGTCTTCAGTCATACCCTCTTCTCACCTCTCCTGTCTTCAGTCATACCCTCTTCTCACCTCTCCTGTTTGACAAAAAATGCAAAAGACTGAAAGCACACACCACCAGATTCAGGAATAGCTTCTTCTTCCCCACCCCATTTCAGACTACACGGTCTTCTGATGAGGTTGGGTGTCGTCTTGATCTTTCAACCTGCAGCATTGTGGACCTTGGACTTTTACTTTGTAACCGAATTGTTACAAAGCTATATTCTGCACTCTGGTATTTTTCTCTCTGCCATGCACAGCTACCTGCTGTACTTGAGTGCACACATGTACAGTATGATTTGGACAGTATGCAAACAAAGTTATTCACTTTATCTCGGTACACGTGACAATAATAAGCTAACATCATTACCACATACAGACCAACTAACTTTGGATGGACGGGTACATTGCCTGAGTCGAGGGAAGTCCAGCCTACGTTTGTTTTGCCCACTCAATTCCAAATATTAAATTCCTAATTATCTAAATTAATTGGACAATCATAACTTGGCTCAAGGCTGATGTAATTTTGGCCTGACTGAAACCTCCTGCATGACACGAGCATTTATTGTGGCTCCATGATCAAATAACACTTTTGTCCCACCTACTCCTCTTACATCTTCCCTTCATCCTAAGGTCATAAGGAATAGAAGTAGAATGAGGCCATTCGGCCCATCAAGTCTACTCCGCCATTCAATCATGGCTGATCTATCTCTCCCTCCTAACCACATTCTCCTGCCTTCTCCCCATTACCCCTGACACCTGCTACATCCTGCTCCCTTACCCTGTCTCCCTTGCTTGCTGTTCCTATAATCCT
The DNA here is from genome assembly GCA_038087875.1 of Malacoraja senta. Lineage (NCBI taxonomy): Eukaryota > Metazoa > Chordata > Chondrichthyes > Rajiformes > Rajidae > Malacoraja > Malacoraja senta. The sequence continues at coordinate 20,539,340 of CM075989.1, forward strand.
CTCTTTCTCTGGCACTACTCTCCACTCCCATCTTATCTTCCACCAAGTTCAAGAACAGCTTCTTCCGTACAATCATAAGGGTCTTGAACGCTGCACAACACTAACCACTGCCTTCTAGGGCGGCACGGTGGCGCAGCGGTAGAGTTGCTGCCTTACAGGGCCGGAGACCCGGGTTCACTCCCGACTATGGGTGCTGTCTGTATGGAGTTTGTACGCACTCCCCGTGACTGCGTGGGTTTTCTCCGAGATCTCCCGTTTCCTCCCACACTCCAAAGATGTACAGGTATGTAGGTTAATTGGCTTGTTGTATGTGTAAATTGTCCCTATTGTGTGTAGGATAGTGTTAATGTGCGGGGATTGCTGGTCGGCGCGGACCCGGTGGGCCAAAGGGCCTGTTTCTGCGCTGTATCTCTAAACTAAACTCAGCAACTATGACCTTCAACTGACTGTGTTTTTGGTTGTACTACGGTCTTTGGTTTTCCATTATTATCGTTCACTAGTATCACTGTTATTCATTTATTTTTTATTGAATGTTGTATATATAGTAGGCCCCCCTTCGGTCATGACTGACCATGGGCGATGCATCCTAGTTTGCAGGTGATGTGTGGTCGGATGCAAGCCTGGAGGACAGGCTGTTGCCCATGCAGCACGTCCCACCTCTCCACGTCGCTGATCGATCCAAAGGAACAGCAGGGCCGTTACAGTTTGGCACCAGCGCCGTCGCAGGAGCTGCCAAAGCGAGGTTGTAGACAACGACGAACTGCCTCAGGGGCTCCGACTCCGGATTTTCTTGAGGTTTACTCCAGGAGCCTTTTCCATGACTGGATATGGCCACAAGGCAGTGGAGGTTTTAAATCAGAGTTTTCCCTCTCCTAGATGGACTGCCTTCCCAGGCTGACGAGCCCCATCTGCCCGAGACTCATGGGGGCAATATATAAACATATCTATATTTGTATGTTAATAAAACACAGAGTGCTGGAGCAACTCAGCGGGTCAGGCAGCATCTCCTGGTGTTTTGAGTCAGAACCCGGCATTAATGGGGCTATAAAGCTGCAGCAAGTAAGAATTTGTATTGTTTTGTTGCCAATACATATGACAATTAGACACACTTCAATTAGATACTCTTGACTCAAGTTCTTCACGAAACCAATCTACCTTCCTTTCTCCCCAATCTCTGCACATTAATTCTTTGTGATTTATTCTGGTTCAAGACACTATTTTCTTTCTCCTTTAATTCTGCCACTTCCCCAACATTTTTCCACCTAAAATCTCTTATCTACAATACCTACAAGTCTGAAAAAGGATTTCCACCTCAAACGTCACCTATTCCTCTTCTCCAGAGCTGCTGCCTCACCCGCTGAGTTACTCCAGCTTTTTGTGTGTATCTTCAGTGTAAACCAACATCTGCAGATCCTTCGTACACATCTCTTACCTGCATTCACATCAAGTCCCCTTGCCAAACAACCTCACTTGACTACTCACCGAACTTTGATCACGTACATTAAAAAAATGACCCTATCTTTCGGTGAATCTTTCTATTCCCATCCACCAATCCTTCCAATCTGTTCCTAGAATGAATAATCCAACCACACAATTTCACTTTCAAATTACAATCTGTCTAGAATTTGATCTCTCATTTGGCTCTCTCATCAATCTGGAGAAACTCAGCGGGTGAGGCAGCATCTATGGAGTGAAGGAAATAGGCAACGTTTCGGGTCGAGACCCATCTTCAGACTGATGTATCAGGATCCCACCACTGGCCACATCTTCCCATCTCCCCCCCTGTCTGCTTTCCACAGAGACCGTTCCCTCCTTAACTCCCTGGTCAATTCGTCCCTTCCCACCCAAACCACCCCTTCTCCTGGCACTTTACCTTGCAACCGCAGGAAATGCTACCTTTGTCGCTCTACCTCCCCCCTTGACTCCATCCAAGGACCCAAGCAGTCTTTCCAGGTGCGGCAGAGGTTCACCTGCACCTCCTCCAACCTAATCTATTGCATCCGCTGCTCTAGGTGTCAGCTGCTCTACATTGGTGAGACCAAGCGTAGGCTTGGCGATCGCTTCGCCCAACACCTCCGTTCGGTCCGCAATAACCAACCTGATCTCCCGGTGGCTCAGCACTTCAACTCCCCCTCCTATTCCAAATCCGACATTTCTGTCCTGGGCCTCCTCCATGGCCAGAGTGATGCCCACCGTAAATTGGAGGAGCAGCACCTCATATTTCGCTTGGGTAGTTTACACCCCAGCGGTATGAACATTGACTTCTCTAATTTCAGGTAGTCCCTGCTTTCTTCTCCCCTTCTCAGCTCTCCCTCAGCCCACTGTCTCCGCCTCTTCCATTCTTCATCCCGCCCCCCCCCCCCACTCTTACATCAGTCTGAAGAAGGGTCTCGACCCGAAGCGTTGCCTATTTCCTTCGCTCCATTGATGCTGCCTCACCCACTGAGTTTCTCCAGCATTTTTATCTACCTTTGATTTTCCAGCATCTGCAGTTCCTTCTTAATCATTATTTTTCTGCTAGTTAGACGTCTTTAGTCTTCCGTTTGCTTTTTCTTTCCCATCTAGGTCCTGACTGGGCCACTGCAAGTAGTGCAGGGCTTTCCACTCCACTGCCAAAGCTGAACACCCACACACTATTCTGGAGAACAAAGATATACCACTACCCCTCTCCACTACTAAGTATTTCCTTAACCCAGTCCCTTTTAAGGTCATAGGTGATAGGAGAAGAATTAGGTCATTCGGCCCATCAAGTCTACTCCGCCATTCATTCAATCATGGCTGATCTACCGTATCTCTCCCTTCCAACCCCATTCTCCTGCCTTCTTCCCATAACCCCTGACACCCATACTAATCAAGAATATATCTATCTCTGCTTTAAAAATACCCATTAAAGGCCTCCACAACCTTCATGTCAATGTATTCCACAGATTCACCACCCTCTGATTAAAGAAATTCCTTCGATATCTCCTTTCTAAAAGAACTTCCTTTAATTCTGAGGCTATGACTTCTAGACTCTCCCACTAGTGGAAACATCATCGCCACATCCACTCTATCCAAGCCTTTTACTATTCGGTATATTTCTATGAGGTTCAAGTCAAGTCAAGTGAGTTTATTGTCATGTGTCTCTGATAGGACAATGAAATTCTTGCTTTGCTTCAGCACAACAGAACATAGTAGGCATTGACTACAAGGCATTCTATAAATATATACACACATGAATCAATATACTGATAAAGTGCAAATAACAGTATTGGCTAATAAAGTTCAGTGTTATGTCCGAGCCAGGTTTAATAGCCTGATGGCTGTGGGGAAGTGGCTATTCCTGAACCTGGTCGTTGCAGTCTTCAGGCT